>CM063262.1:4444559-5044559 GCA_032158295.1 Pycnopodia helianthoides
AGAAAAAGAACGGGGACGGCCGCTCGGTGGTTTCGGGGATGAGAGGCCGAGATTCCCGAAGTTTAATTTTATGATCTATAACTCAGCTGCCTTGGATTTTGGTGCTGTTTGCAACGGAGACTGGCGCTCTACAGTACCACTACTCCTACCTAGAATTCTAGGACTAGGAGTAGGCCTACAGTACCACCAGGGCTAAGTAATTGGAATTCTAATTTATTTGTAGTGTGTTGGGGATTCAGATGTCGATCTGGAGACAGAAAATGGAAAATAATAACGGAGGTAAACACTAATAGAACACTAACACCATTCCTCCATGCTAACACTAACAGTAATACATGTACAGACTCAGGATGCGTGCACATCGCATCGGTGAGATTAAAGTGGCGGCCGCCTCCGGAATTTTTACCGAAACAGCAAGTCACAGCTGAAAGTGAAACAGCAAATCCAAGCTACGGTCTGCCTGTCTGCATGCTAATGCTACAGACCGTAGCTGTGACTTGCTGTTTCTCCTGTCTCCTGTGCTGTGGTGGGTTACTGATGTGCACTGCTGAGTCAGAGTGAGACGACAAATGCAAAGCCTTCCCTTGCCTTTGCCTTGGCTTTTTGTTGTTCGTTTGGGCTGTTTTTGTTTTGTTGTGGCTCAACTCTTTTTGTTAACACCAGTTTGATTAATTATAGTCTAGCCTCACTAGTCACTAGTGAGGCTAGCTGTCGTTACTACTACTACTACTACTGTACTAGTTGAAGACCAATGTTAAAACTAAAAAGAGAGCCTTTATTCTTTAACCATGCTTTAACACAGTCCAACAACAGTGGGCTAGACATACTCTGACTATTGACTGAGGTTCGTTCCACCATGAAGCCTACCTCCATGGTTCCACTATCGTCTCCGTGGAGACTGGTAGAAAAATTCTTACTGACGCTTGTGTTCTTTGACATTCACACACTTCTCATTTATAGCGACCATATAGCTAGATAGCTTTAATTTTCACCTTGATCCTGATTGTTCCGTCGCAGCACAAGCAAAACGCAGGTCGACCTGAGGGCCGCTTGAGGAACACGATAAAGGTATTGTACACTTTTGGTAACAGCTCAAAATCAGTGTCCACATTTTGTGTGATTAAACATATGCATGAACAAACAAACCTGTGAAAGTTTGAGCTCAATTGGTCATCAAGGTCACAAGAAAATAGTGAAAAGAGATCTTATGTGTTTTCTGATTTTTCAATTTTTCGATAATTACTGTTGTTTAACTCGTTTCTCAGAAACGATAGCATTTTAGGCAGAAATATTTTCAGGTTCACACTTACTTTAAATCATGTAAGTTATGTGTGAATCTGTGAACATTGTGTTTTTCGATCTTACCAATAGTGTACAGGACCTTTAAATGGCGTACACAGCTATACATTGTATTCAGGGTGAGATCTAGCCCCAGGATTTCCAAATAGTGCCAGTACACTGTATACTCTCGGTGAGACTCTAGCGTGTTACCACTACATGGGATTGGCAGTTACTGGGGTCGTGGCCGTGGCTGAACGGTAAAATCATGGTATTTTCAAAATTTTCAAATCCATCCATGTTCAGCGATGTGACAGTGGGTACCAACCGCATCTTTGGCTGCAGCATTTCGCAAACGGACTCCAACTTACAGAAATCTGAGAAATAATTCATGCATGAATTGTTTCTCAGGTTAATTTTTGGGGGGTAAAACATTATCCAAACCATAATTAGTTATTACCTTAAAGGGAATCCTTTCTCATAATGCAGTGCTGTGCACAGTGCTTTTCACCAAGTTTTTATACCAATCTTTGAGTTTGACTCTACCTTTAAAGGAACATTACAGAATTGGTGAGAAAAAAGCTTGTAAAATGTACTTTTTGATCACAGATTTACATAAAACTTACACGGTCTAATGATGATGATAGTAGAAAACATCCCTTGAAATATTTCTGTCTGAAATGCCATATTTGATGAGAAATGAATAAACTAATATTCCGATTGGAGTTTATCGCTCAGTGAGCGTTTTATTCATTTGTTGAATCTATATGATTTCATGCAAATGTGTAATCGGTTTTTTCACTATTTTCTTGTGACCCAGATGGCCGATCGATCTCAAACTTCTACAGGTTTGTCAGTTTATGTATATGGTGGATTACATAAAGTGCTTACACTGCCAGCAACTGTTTTGTTAGCAAAAACCAATTCTGTACTGTTCCTTTAAACCATGTGTAAACAGAAGTTCTCTTTAATCGTACAAGAAATCAAACAATATGCACCAACCCTAACTTTCGTTTTCTATTTTTCTGTAATTTAACTCTAGTTTGCTGAATTTCTTAAATCCACCATGGCAATTGGACGTGGACTCTACAAGTACATCACCATAGAGCATATTCTGGGGTTGTATATGCTGGCGTATGGCACCAGTTTACCGACACGTACGCAGTACATCGAGGGAAGAATGGCCCAAGAGCTAATGGCGCCCAGCCCCGGTAAACAGAGCTCTGTATGCGCTCTCAACACAACCAGCCCCGAGTACCGCTTGATGGAGCAAGTGCAACAGAAGACAAGTGTGTGGATGCTTTACATCGGGGGGTCCTTGTCCTTCTCCGTTTTGATCTCCTTAAATACTTGGGGCTCCCTCAGCGATAAATGTGGCCGTTACGTTGCGTTCACCGTACCCTGCATCGGACTCATGGCAGCAAACATCCTGAACGTCCTCGTCATCAGGTTCCACCTGCCCCTCTGGGTGATGGTTGTCGCAAGTTCCCTGCAGGGGGTCTCCGGGGATGTCGCATTTTTCATCGTCGGGTGTGCCGGTTATGTGTCCGATGTGACGGTCAAAAGCAGTTTCGAGCGTACGATCCGATATGTCTTGATCGACATCATCAGTTTATCCACGACTGGCATTTGCCAGTTTGCAACCGGGCACGTTATAAGAGGGTTTGGCTTTGAAGCGCCGTATCTGTCCTCCTTCGGACTGACGGCTGTCTGCGCATTCTTGATAATATTCAGTGTGCCGGACCGGCGCATCACACCGGCCGCAGACTCTGGTCGACAGGCCCCGCCGACCACTCTGAACATCTTCAAGAATATTCACCAGCTCTTTCGACGGAACAAGTACAGGGGATGGCTCCTGGCTGGTTACAATTTAGTCATAGCTCTGTTTAAGTTGGTGTTGGCTTCGTCGCCGGGGATAATCGTGTTGTACACTACAGGGGAACCATTCTGCATGGATCCCGTTGAAGAGGGCAACTTCTTGGGTGCATTTCTTGCTTTGCAAACTGTGGGTAAGTGTGCATTCAACAGGAGAAGTATTTGAAAAAATTCAAACATTGGGTTTCGTGGGGACGATGGGCACAGAACATGCAGAATGAGGTCCATAGAAACTGGTTTATCAAGCATAAAAAACTTCTTGTTTTACTGATTCTAATTGATTTTTCTTTGGAGATGAATTTGATAAACAGCTATTAATTGAGTATTTTGAATGGGCCCTGAAAGAACAGGGCCTAATTTCATAAAGCTGTTAAAGAAAGCAGAAATTGGTTACCAGCCAAAATGTCATGTAATTTATATATTTTTGTTGTGCTTAGCTTGTTTTTTTGCTTTTAGCAGCTCTATGAAATTGGACCCTGGTGTTTCTGATCAGCGGATCGTGGGTTCCAGTCCCGATTGTGACTCTTTGTGTCCTTGCTTTGCTTTGTCCTTCGGATGGGATGTACATGTAAAGTCATGAAAGCCAGAGGTCCTGTAATGCACATGTAAAAGAACCAAGTTACACTTATGCCCCGGAGTTTCTGGCAGTGGCTGCCGAATGCGCGCAGCACCTTGTACGCCCTTATGAGGTGCTATGGTTCTCATAATCCATAAAAACTTCAAAACCTGTCTTAAAAAATGTTTAAATCTTTGTTCAAGCGCCTTGAGCACCTCTATTGATAGTCAAATGATATTTGTCTCTTCTAAATAGCCTGTTATATTGTATATTTCGTGTACCTTTTGTATTATTATTGTATATTTCTAGCTTTAATTTTCCCGTTTGCTTACTTAATCGTTTATATTTACTTTGTGAAGCGCTTGGTGGATGATGTGCGCTATAAAAGACTCTATCATCATTGTTGTTATTTACTTTCCCTTACTATCTATAATTTTCCCATTCTCATCAGGTACCATAGTTGGAGGCACCATACTGGCCAAGTATCTGTCCAAATTCTGGATATTGCACATTGCTTCTGCACTTGTGATGGCCTTCTATATTGTAACGGCATTTGCTAAGGACTATACTATGTTGTATATTGGTAAGTACATGTATTGTTATTATTTAGTCTATTTTTATGTTCTACCGTGTAACCGATCCATCTCGCAATGGTTTCCAGGGAAACATATTTCCACCACTAAAGAAATCCTGGGCAGAACCCTGCTCTACTATTCCATGATAAGCGTTCTGGGTTCTTTTACGTGGGCTACCAATCTTAGTACACGGAACCTACGGCTTAATGTCACATCCGAAGGACAAAGAAATTATGTTATTAAAGTATCTTGCTCAAGCGGACAAGTGCAACGACCGGAACTCGAACCCACACTCTGCTGATCAGAAACACCAGAGCTTGAGATCGTGCTCTAACCGCTCGGCCACGACACGCCATAATCCATGGCTGGTGTCGGCTTTCTGGACTTTTTACAACATGTTCTGCTCTGGGCTGTTTTGACTTTGCTAACAGTAATGTCCAATTTCAATAAAAAATGAATGACCCAGTTTGATTTTTGCAAGAACACAAAGAGAATTACATTGCCAATTTGATTTATTCACTAAAAATGTGCAAAAATAACAAAGAATATAAATTAGTGACAGATCTGGATAGGTCTCAGTATCTCTTACAATTTTGTACACACCCACCAGCCCACTAATAACTTGTATTCGATCCTCCTGCCCCCCCACCCCCCGCCCCCACCCCCATACAGCTATGCTAGCTGTGTTCCATTTTGTAAGAACACACCACAGTGCAAAATGTACCTGTTTTTTTTCATTGTTATTTTGTATTAACCAGAAATGTAGTAAATACTGAATGATAATTGTAGCTTCCTGTTTCTGTTTAAAGGTCTTGTAGGAGGGCTGTTTTTGTTTATGTGCATTCCACTCTCAAGAGTCAGCATGGCCAATCTCACTGGAGCTCATGAACAAGGTATTGTACCCACCTAAGAACTGGGTAGATTTTACAGGCAAAGACAGCGTGTATAAAATCTCTTTTGGGAGATATTATGGTTTCTGAGGAAAAAAACGTGGCGCATATTGCGCCATACCACGCCAGAAACACAAGGGCAAACCCCTGGGTTCTTTTACGTGCATTGCACAACACATGGGACCAATGTCTTTATGTACCATCCAAATATTACGAAGCAATAATGGTTTAGTGCCATGTTTGGTTAATAAAATTGCAGTAATTATTGTTTTTTTTGGTTTTGTAGGTCGTCGTGTTTGCCTTCAGTGGCTGTGTAGGGGGCATATTTAGCTTCATATCACCGCTGATTATGAACACCATTTACGCATCAACTCTGTCATTCATGAAAGGATTTATCTTCTTGGTCTTCGCTCTGGTCAACGTAATCTCCTGGATTATCATTTTGTGAGTACCAAGCGGCTCACAACTTCTGCTTGTTGGATATTGGACGCAGAATCGTAATTTTTTTCCATATTAATAATAATAATAGTGGCTTCTTATATAGCGCTCATATCCATCACTCAGTAACGCTCAAGGCGCTTCAGCAGTCGGTATTTTCCGGCAAGGTATATATGTGGAGCTACTTTTTGAAGATTGAGACCTATTCCTTTACATAGCACACAATGTAATGGTTTACAAGGTGCTGTGGCGCAATATGCTGCCAATCAAACCAGGAACACCGGGGCGAACCCCTTCTCTTTTCGATAAGTGCACTGGGTTCTTTACGTGCATTACACAACACACGGGACCAACGGCTTTACGTCCCATTCGAAGGACGAAGCAATAACGGTTAAGCGTCTTGCTTAAGGACACAAGTGTCACGACCGGGACTCAAACCCACACTCTGCTGAACAGAAACTTTCAGAGCTCGATTCTGGTGCTCTTATCCGCTCGGCCACGACACGCCGAGTTTCTGCGATAACTAATATTTTCACCATTTGTGCTATTGGATGTGCCCATACACACCAATGCAGTCTCTTTAATCTATAAACAGTACTTCCTAAAAACTTAGGACGTGTTGAAACTTGATATATACAGTAACAGATTTCATGGAAAGTTTGGTTTTGGTAGTTTTTGTTCATACCAGCAGCAATTCTTCAGAGAAATATTTCAATCTTACTATAGTAAAGGGCACCCCCGAACAAAGATATTGACAAAATAGGGAGACCGCCAACATAGGGCTAGATAGCTCAGTTGGTAGAGCGCCTGTACGTTAATCCTGAGGTCGCTGGTTCAAATCCCGCTCTAGTCAATTTTTCTTATGTTCAACCCCATACTGTCCTAGTAAAGAACACAATTCACCATTGCTTGTTTTGATTATCGCTATCGTAATAAGCCCAAGATTAAAGGACTGTTCAGGTGGAAGATTCCAAAGCTCTCTCTCTTCATTGTTAACATCTCCTGGTTCTTCCTTTTAGGTTACTTCATATTTTCGAGCCGAAGTGGACCAAGTACAAAGTCTTAAAACAAGGTACGGGTACAGTCATTGTTCTGCTTGTTTAAAGGTATTATACAGGATTGGTAGAGCTGACAAAACAGTCGCAAACAAAGTTCATGTTTTGTGATTAACCATATACATGAAATAACAAACCTGTGAAAATTTGAGCTCAATTGGTCATCGAGGTCACGAGAAAATAGTGAAAATAGACCTTATGTGTTTTCTGTTTTTCAAACATCGAGTTTATTTATCGCGCGAGATAAAAACTATTGTTTTACTCATTTCTCAGAAATGATAGCATTTTAGGCAGAAATATTTTAAGGAACCCTTTCTACCATTACATACTTAAAATCATGTAAGTTATGTGTGAATCTGTGAACATTTGTGTTTTTCGATCTTACCAATAGTGTACAGGGCCTTTAAAGGAACATTACAGAATTGGTTTTTGCTAACAAAACAGTTGCTTGGCAGTGTAAGCACTTTATGTAATCCACCATATACATAAACTGACAAACCTGTAGAAGTCTGAGATCGATCGGCCTTTTGGGTCACGAGAAAATAGTGAAAAACCGATTACACATTTGCATGAAATCATATAGATTCAACAAAATGAATAAAATGCCCGCTGAGCGATAAACTCCAATCGGAAAATTAGTTTATTCATTTCTCATCAAATGTGACATTTCAGACAGAAATATTTCAAGGGATGTTTTCTACTATCATCATAATTAGACCGTGTAAGTTTTATGTAAATCTGTGATCAAAAGTATATTTTACAAGTTTTTTTCTTACCAATTCTGTAATGTTCCTTTAATAATAAGCAGGTTTGGTTGTCGACCTTTCATAAATATGCGATTTAAATCACACATGTGTGGTATGTTTTTTACTCGAACATGTCTAGTCGATCGAATATTTGTATTCCCCCTTGACACAATGCCAGTCCATCGCAGGTTTCTCCCCAGCTCTCCCTGGTACCCATTTTTACTCCTGGGTGGAGAGAAGCAATATGATAAAGTGCCTTGCTCTTTCAAAATTAGATGAAATTAAACGAATTATGTACCATACCTTGAAACCATGCAAAATTAGTATTAACTGTTATCACCATGACCAATTAGGTTTTTGTTTGAATTGATGTTTTATTTTTTTAATTTTTGCTTTACTGTTATAGAAGAACAAATTCAGAATAATGATTCTGACAACGAAGCGTAATTCTGGCATTGTTTGGAGCGGTGGCAGAGGCCCTCTTGGTTGTTGGCCAAGGCTGAGGATGGGATAGACTGGTCCCCTGTCCTTATCCGCACCGGTCCATGTACGTTAGCACACATCCGATCCACGACTGAATGGGATGCGAGGTCAAAGGTGCGTTTGTCAGGATCCCTCCAAACGCTCAAAGCCGGTCTCTGGCGTTATTCACGATCCTCAAAGTGTGTCGTCAGATGTTTTGGTTAAGGATGGGACTGCAGCCAAGAGAGAGAGAGAGAGAGATGCAGGGATTCCAGTGGCTTATACAGTGCTTCCGACATGTACAGGTCCTAGAGTGCTCGTGAGGGACATGACGATTTACACGCATTTTTTACTCAGGGAAAATGTTTTTAGAGCCACTGTCACGCAGACGAATTACCCAGGAAATTCCCTAGAAAATTGTGTTCGACCTTTTCACACCTGAATAAGCCATTATTTGCGAGCTAGGTTTGAATAATGTCTGGCACAGTGACTTGCTTGATCACAAGTTATTTGAATTCCTCAGCTATCGAGACAGTGCTTTGTCACATGACTGTTCGAAAAATTGACTAGAGCGGGACTTGAACCTGCGACCTCCGGATTAATGTGGCGGGGCTCTTCCAACAGAGCTATCTAGCCCTGTGTTGGCGGTCTCCCTATTTTGTCAATACCTTATGTGGTATTGAATCACTTAGTTATATTTTTGTACTCGTATATTTCACAAATTTCTGTTGTATAAAGTACACACATGTACATGTATACATTGGACCATGAATCTTAACATTTTCACATAACAAATTAATTTTATGTTTGTTTTCTTTACTATGTGTATGTACATGTATGGTATATTTTTATTATAGAAGTTATTATATAAGTTATGGTATATTTATACCATAGAAGTTATGTGCAATAGCAAAAAAATTGTAGTTAAAAGGGGGGGTTCAGAAGTGTTTGCTCTTCCGTAAGTGTTCAGTGAAATTTCTCTGAATTGAAAAAAAAAAGGAAAAGTTATATTGTTTGTATTTATATTTTGTGAACTTAAAGGTATTGTACACTTTTGGTAACAGCTCAAAATCAGTCTCCACATTTTGTGTGATTCAACATATGCATGAACAAACAAACCTGTGAAGGTTTGAGCTCAATTGGTCATCGAGGTCACGAGAAAATAGTGGAAAGAGACCTTATGTGTTTTCTGTTTTTTCAAATTATCGCGCACGATAATTACTATTGTTTTACTCGTTTCTTAGAAACGATAGCATTTTAGGCAGAAATATTTTCAGGAACCCTTTCTACCATTACTTACTTTAAATCATGTAAGTTATGTGTGAATCTGTGAACAATGTGATCTTACCAATAGTGTACAGGGCCTTTAAAGATGCAAGGTCTGACTTTTGGTCGATTCACTTAGTTAAAGTTTTAAATAACTATTTTTATAGACGAAAAATAAATAATCGGTTCAAGAACTCGGTCATTCCCAGGTGCCTTTTTTAACCACTGCTTTCCTTTGTCCATGTTTTCCTTCTTGCAGTGCAAATACGTCAGTACTGTGCGCATATTTTCCCAAAGTATTTTGCCCAAATTTGGGAGGGCAGTTGCCCCCCCCCCCCCAAAAAAAGAAAAATCCCCTTGGATGAACGGTTAGGGTTGTATATGCCGGTATTTTTCCCCTACATGAATTTAGTGAGAAATTACTGCTTTCTCAAAAACTACATTACTTCAGAAGAAGTCGTTTCTCCCAATGTTTTATACTATCAGCAGCTCTCAGGTGCTCCTTACCAAGTAAGTTTTTATGGTAATTTATTTCTTGAGTATAAAATTACCGAAAGTTTAGCCACTGCCTTTTATGTATTAAATTATCATAAAGTTCAAATGTATGCTAATGTCTAAACATAAACGAATAAATAAAAGACGCAAATAAAATTTAAGAAAATTATTTTAACTGTAAATAAGAGAAGTCTCTGGCTGTGTTTGACTCTGTACTTGTGTCAATATCATAAACAGAGTTGTAAATGGACACAAATGAACATTGCGAGTACGAAATGGTATAAATTAAGTTTATATTACTTGATGTGAACATAAAGGTAGAATTAGAACAAAACCTTTATTGTATTAAAGACAGCTTGACCCCCCCCCAGTTACAAAAAATCCCCCCTTCCCCCGCAAGTCCACCCCTTCTGCAATTCCATCCCTTCTTCAAGTCGACCCCTTCTTTTCAAGCCTGCCCCGCTGCACGCCCATCCCTTCTGCAAGTCTAGCTTCCCCTGCAAGTCAACTACTGACAAAATCTCACATAATACTTAATAGACTTATTCATAGAAAACACTTTATTACCAATTTTTCCAGTAAGGTAAAAATGACAACAATTCTACGCCCTGAATTGGGTTAATCAAATGGTTCGTCCTCGACAAGGTGGGAATGGTATTGAATTCTGGAAGTTGCATACACCAAACACCAAAAGGCAAAATCTTTGATTATATTCAACATTTTCTAATGACCTTAGACAGACTTGGCTAGATTACATACATTCAGACATGTCACTGGTTTAAAATTTCTCTTTTGCACTCAAAACTTATTTTCTAAAAATAATTTTGTTAGCCATTTGTGTCCGTTTTCCTCATTCAACATGTTCAAAAAGTAATTTTATCTGCAGTTGTAAACAACTCAATACTATCTCGGCCCGTTAGCGTAAATAGTTTATGACAGGTTTGACCATGATGCAATAATAATAAGCATGGCTGACCCATAACAGCTTGCAGATAAGATTGCAGATAGCTTGCTGGCAACAAGCTTTGCAAGCCAAGCTAGCCGTCATTTACATGTTTGAAACCCTGCAAGCATAATACCAGCTTGCAGCAAGCTTACTCAAATTTCTTTAGGGCCACCCCCTCCACACATTCAAACTGAGTAACACATCATAGATTTAATTTGTGCTTCTTTGCACGCTGCAGTTGGCCCATTATACCATCATCTTCTTTTGTCTTAAGCTAGGCAAAAACACTCTCTACACAACCATGTGATGTTTCTTTTAATCAGTGCTGATGTTAATTGGTGCCAGACCGCTGACATCCTTTGATGCCGCCGCTATAGCCCTTGCCAAAGCAATTTAATTCAGATGTGGAATGAGGTCAGACAAAGAGAATGAGCTGTGAATGTACGCGCCTGATGAACAACTGCTCACCAATGTCTCGCATTTTTTGGTCCCTTTTGAGGGCGCTGTACTCTTTGATGTTGCCGCTATAGCCCTTGCCAAAGCAATTTAATTCAGATGTGGAATAGATCATTACCCTTTGCATGAGGTTGCACAAAGAAACTGAGCTGTGAATGTACGCGCCTTTTAACAACTGTCCACCAATAAGTCGCATTCTTTTGACCCCTTTGAGGGCGCTGTTTGAGCTATGCGTTTTCCCAGGCGAGATGAAGTTCCGTGACTTTGTGAACTTTCATGATTGTTCACGAACAACCGTGAACTGGGAATGCATGTTCTGGACAGTTCATGAAGTTTTCTTCAATTTATTGTTCATGAACAACCATGAACTGAGAGGACTGAAAATAACCTGGAAGAATTCATCCACCAGTTGTCTCATTTGTTGTTCAAGGACATTCATGAAACTGTTCATGCGCATCATGAAGAATTTTGATGGCCAGTTCGTGAACGGATGTCAATCAACAATCATGAACCATTCATGGATATTCATGAACATTCCGTGATCATCTCGCCTGGGCTCGTACCAAAATGGGGTCTATGCTGAGACACAGAATCGGCACCTTCTAGTATACGGGTACATGCAGTATACAGGATTGGTAGAGCTGACAAAAGAGTCATAGACAGTTTTCATACTCTGTGTGATCAGCCGTGTACATGAAATAACATACCTGTGAAAATTTGGGCACACTCCGTTGTGTGAAGAAGCATAAAATAGTGAAAAACCATGTCCAAGTTCTGGCATGTAAACACATTGTCTTCAGTTTACTTGTAACAACCAAAACCAGCTGTTGCAATATTTATAAAGGTTTACAGACACAGATTTTTTGAACATAACATTATTTGAGAGGGCAACATTTCACAGAAAACAAAAGTTCTAGTGTGAACCTCGTTATCAGTAAGCTTTCAGACTTATATTAAACTTTGATGTTTTTTATGATCCATATCAATCCACCTTCAAAACTGTATTCAAACACGTCAATCTGCCACATTCAACACCAAAAACATCTCCAATCATTTCCTTCTTCAAACAAACAATAAACCTTATTCGTCTTTTTTATATTTTAAACAATTTAAGTACAAGTATAAGCTGTTACAATAAAATCCATCACCACGAATTGAATATTTATAAGCATTTGGCAATTAAAAAAAAAAATAACACAAGCATTAATATAACAGATAACACATACTTTTTTTTAAACATGGCCGTCCATACAGACAAGAGGTGATGCAACGCAGACAAACAGGCATGAAAATTGTCACCCTTTTCTGAGAAGGGCCTGATATTAGCATTTGGGGGGGGGGTGGCGGGGGCACACATGTACCCATACTTAGATTTCAAAAATCAATAAAGCGATGGGCCAGTAGTCCACCTCATCTATGGCAGCATCTCAAATTAAAAAACTAAGTCTCGTAACGACTGGTTTCAATATAAACAAATCTTTCAAAATCTTTTGAATCGTTAACGAGGGGCTCTAAGGTCAAATTAAGTTTTGTGATTCACATTTTTCCTAAACATGTAAAAAGTCCTTTTCAATAAAACAATTTATCACAAGAATTTCTATAATGAAAGACAAAGTTTGGAGAACAACAAACTCTCGAGTTAAAAATTTAAAAAAAATGATTAATCTAAGATTAAGAATGAATTTCAAATAAAGGAAAGCATGGCAAGGACAATCATTTCTTTTCAATGATAAATTTGACAAAAAAGTAACATCAGACTTGAAACAAGTCTACTATACATGATTCTATAAAAACTGTCACAATAAAAAAAAATAAAAACAACAACAACAAATTTGTTGTCCAATTACAAATACGACAGCAATGACAACAATTAAATGTACACAGCAGTTTAAAAATGATGGAGTATATAGTTTGCATAAAACAAATGAATGAAAATAGATTTTCTCTAATCTAAAAAGAACTTTTCACACGATGAAAGCTTTTCTCATCATGACTAATGTAAATTAAAGGAACATTACAGAATTGGTAAGATTTTTTTTTTTTTTTAAATATACTTTTGATCACAGATTTACACAAAACTTACACGGTCTAATGATGATGATAGTAGAAAACATCCCTTGAAATATTTCTGTTCGAAATGCCATATTTGATGAGAAATGAATAAACTAATTTTCCGATTGGAGTTTATCGCTCAGTGAGCGTTTTATTCATTTGTTGAGTCTATATGATTTCATGCAAATGTGTAATCGGTTTTTCACTATTTTCTCGTGACCCAGATGGCCGATCGACCTCAAACTTCCACAGGTTTGTCAGTTTATGTATATGGTGGATTACATACAGTGCTTACACTGCCAGCAACTGTTTTGTTAGCAAAAACCAATTCTGTAATGTTCCTTTAAGCGAATACATACATAATGTCATTAACAGGTCTAATCAGATTCAAGTTTACTGTTATGCCCTCAGCTTGTGCTATGGACTTGTGGACAAGTCCTTAAAATGTTTCTCAAGGTGATATAGTGAATGGCTCTCGTGCAACTTTACTGTATGCTACGGGGGTATAGCTTAACGACCCTCACCTAACACTGTTTGTCACAGTGGTAGCGTAACAGCTCTCACGCAACTATACTGTTTTTTGGCGATTTCATAACAAATTTCATGTGACTACTTTTTGTCACAGTGGTAGCGTAATGGCTCTCACGTGACCAAACGGTTTGCATAACGGCATAATAGCATAACGGCTTTAATGCGACTACTTTTTTGGTCACAATGGTAGCGTAACGGCTCTCACACGATTAATGTTTGTTGCAGTGATAGTGTCACAGTTCTCATGCAACTACATGTATACTGTTTGTCGCAGTGATAGCGAGATGGATGTCGGGAGTCTGCTGGCACCCAACTACTGTCCCATTTAACTAGCTTAAATGTTCAACAGGGCCATAGTCACGAGAGCAGAAGTCTTGCAGGAGCAGCACTCACGCAAGAGTGTAGTCGTGTGAGAGCCATTATCACTGCAAAAAAAAACGCGAATAACTTGTCCACCTGTGATTTTTCAAACAGTTGTTTCCTTAAGCAATTACCCACTTCAGATACATATATGCATACTTGTCTTATCTTGCTGATAAAAATGTAAAAGGTATCAGGAAATGCCGCCCTATACCACAGCGACCTACACCTAGTTTGGCTCAGTTGATTGTCAAAAGCCGACATTACAGAATTGCATTGAATTAGTTGTTTTCTTTTGGGGTTTATCCAAAAAAAAATGCAAAATTGACCTTCCTTTCATATTCATTGCAATGAATCAAAGTTTCATATGTAACAGGGTGCCACGAAATCTCGATAGGCTGGTCGCAATTTTAATCGTCGAACAGACAAGTCCAACCATTGTTGACTGGCATGCGAGAGTTAGTTGAACTATCTACGGTCCTTGATCGAGCTTGCTCAATATCACCATGAGGTTTGTATTGTGACATCACACTTTGCATAGCAACTAAGATTAATACTCATCTTAAGATTAATCTTTGCTCTTTGTGAAATCAACCCCAGGTGTAATTGGTTAATATATCAAAAATAGTTTGAGTTGGTTTGTAAAAATTTTAGCAAAACAGTATCGGGGAATTCTCAAGAAAAGGTACAATAATTTTGTTTGAAACCTACAATGTATAAAGTCACGGTTCATTTTACCTCATGTATAATGAAAGGGACAACCAAATTCCGCTGCGTCCAATAGACTGTGCAAGTCTTGCGTGTACTTGAACTTTTGGGACCAAGTCGGTCCCAACCATATTATTATTGAGTTTTACGTGTACCGATTCTGTGTTTCTTCAAGTTTATGGCAATACAAATTATACCATACCATGTTGGAAATTAAAGAAAAATTTAGCCTTGGAATATATGAAAGTGAAAACAATTTTAACAAATCAACAAAGAAAACTTGACGACAAGACTTGACCTCCATTTCCAGTTACTTGTAAAGAGTAAAGAATGTTTACCCAACTGACGTTCATGTTATCTTTATTACTGGTCACACGAATTCAGGTGTGACTGGCAAACTGGCTTTTAAAACAAGTGCATCCTTGTCCAAAATTTCAACTTGGTTTTGATGTTAGTTTTAATGAATTATTTGTATAGTATAAAAACCGAAAGGGTATTTTTAACAAATTGCTTTGGGTATTCAAAAGAAGATTTGATTTCAAAGAAAAAATAACTAGTCCTCGTTTTCAATACGCGCAAGACTTGGACAATCTATTGAAGAAACAGTTTGCCTTCATGAGCCTGTACACAAACATCCTTGTACATTGATGTAAAGCTACACAAGTATACATACACAATGTAAAACATCCATACATTGTAAACATTCATGTATTTGAAGAGGTTTCCCACGCTCAACTGGGCCCAAGTTCATGTCTCCGCTTACCGTAAGCAAAGAACCGGCGCTTACGGAAAGTGTATATATCGCAGGTTAGCAGTGAATTTCTGCTTAAGTGCGCATGCGCAGTCCATGTTTACTAGGCATTCTTCGCTTACACAGCGAGTGCAGAATTTCGGCGCTCGCCCTGCAAGCGAAGAATGGCGATCGCAAGCCCAGAATTCAGCGGTACGCAGAGCCATGAAATTGGGCCAGATCTGTCGCTGATCAGGGCTGAATTCCAAGTCTCTGCTTACCAGAGGAAGTACTTACAGTCCACAGATTTATGTGCAATTTCTGGACGTTGTAAGCGCAGGATTCCGCGGTAAGCAGAGCCGTAAAATCGGACACTGACCTATGCATGACAAATATTAAAGCAGTATTTGGTGCTCGATACGGGGGCATAGTGGTACCCCCCCCCCCGCCCCCCTCCCTCTAATGTGTCTTCACTGTGTAATTTGAATCTCAGGAATTCGTATAGAGGATTTTAGGGGAGGGGGATCTGTACAAGAGGAAAATACATGTTGTGTGTTTAAAGTCTGGTAACAATTGGAATGGTACCTCCTGCCCCCATATCGGGCAAGGTATATAAAAACAGACACAGAAATACTCTAATGGTAATAATTACTAACATTTACGCACCTTGATAAAACTGCACCATACTGATCTATGAAACTGTGTATAATTTCTCCATTGTATTCGGTATCACAGCTGGAATACGAGGTTACATGTGTACTGTATGTATAAAAAATTTAACTTTTTTTTTTTCCCGTTTAAAATGTTTTAAAAAATCTACGCATTCTGCAGTATACAGCTTCAACCTTCATAAAATATATAGCATTTTTTTTGTTATATACAAATCGGGCAATATTAAAAACCGGTTACAATTAGTAAATCTACATGTACACACAAAATGTCATTATACTGAGCGATTTCTTTCCTTTAAGTCATTTCTTAAGTTGTCGTCAACTAAATACGTACTTTAATGTATATTCAGTTAACACCATGTGATATATATCTAAAAGCTGTGTAGATTTGTTCTTTGAAATCTCGTCTCGCTGTTTATTGTACTGCTGCGGAGTAGACTTCTGAATTAGGGAGACTACTTAGTTCTTTAAAAAAAACTGTCCCGCTTGTTAATTAACTACTACCTGGGGGGGAGGTACATTTGTACGTGTACATGGAGGAACTCTGTCGGAACTTTCGCTTAGTGGATCATGGGGACTTCTTGTCATTAACTTCACTGCAACGAAGTGAGTTCTTAATTGGTCTCCATGTTCCGACCAGCCTGCTCTATAGTCATCGTCAGGAGACTGAAGAGTGTTTGAGATGCTGATCTCTTTATAGATAGGTTGCAGCGTGACGTAAATCGGCCATCTTATAGGGGCAGTTGAGAACAAACAGTCGTGCGTTTCGTGTGAGAACGGCGTGCAACTCGCGCGTAATTTCACGAAACTCATTGCAGGATTGGTCAGTGAACAACGCGGCTGCGTTAATAAGTTGAGCGCTTGACGCACCTGCAAGGCCAAAATGCAATTTGCCTGTAAAGATGGCGTCTACCGGGAACTATCTATAGGGGATTCAGGGTTTCAGTGCAGACACAGCACTGCTCTGATTGGTTCTTCTGAAAGGAGAACTGTGGTTGGAGGGCTCAGAGTTATCGTGTGGGCTGCCCAATGTGTGTGGTTGCCCTGAAACCTACTCTGCAATATTAGAATCAGCAAGATAAGTTCTTAAAGAAAAAATCTACATGGCATAACATGGTGTCACTGCAAATGATACCTCCCCATGCAGTGCCTCAAAACCCATATAATATATTTTAGTTGTACATGTAATGTTAAAACAAAAATCAGTTCCTCGCTTTAACGCCACGTCAACTTTTCCTTATAATGTTGACTTCATAATCAATTAACAGCAAGAAAATAAAAATGATTTAAATTTTTAAAAGCTGAAACCAACTCCTAAAAAACGTAAGGTTAAAAAAAAAGCAATATTCCCCAAATAGCCTCTCTGATGCTAGACATTTCTAAAGCTCCATTTTAATAAAGTCCTCCACTACTAACTTATTAAATTTTGTGCACATGTACTTTGAGGGATGGGCTTGGTGAGTTTTTGTCATTTGTCCCTGTAAAATAATCACCACGCACCCATACATATTTTGATTTTTTGACCCTTTTTTTTCTTCTAAAAGTGTCAAAATGTAGTAATATAAAACAAAAATGTTGTTTTGTTTTTAGAAACTATAATGTTAACATTGGAAACATTGGAAAATGTCAATTCAGGACATGACCTTTACTTTGACCTTTTGAGTGGAAGGAGGTCTGATCTTGCAGACGTTTCTAGCCGCAATAGAGTCTAAAGATTTAAGGACCAAATGCTGCTTACTGCATATTGCATGTAGAACGGTCACGTCCCTCCTACCCCCAAAAAACCATCACCACCATCCACCCCTCAAAAAAAAAAAATAGCCCATATGAAAAAGAACACTCCACATTATCTGTAATATTGTACATTATGTGCTTTTGGTATGGAAGCCTGTTTCTGCTATAATGCAAAAAAAACTGTTGCCGATAACAAAACCTTTCTCTCGCTTGATTAAAAATAGGGGGCTCGTTTCATTAAAAAACTGCTGACCGGTTCAGCAACCTTTAAAACAATTTGTTGAAGAGAAATGTGGCTAAGTACAAAGTGCATTCCGTAAAGGTAACCAATCAAGAAGATTTGACAGTAGTTGTGCACCTCCACAACAGGTTTACATAGTTCAATGCATAACTCAGCTGCACCGGCAAAGTAATGCGTCTTACGCTTTGCTTGAAATAAAGCAGTGCAAAAAAAAAAGTTAGTGGCCTGGGTCCAATTTCATGGCTATGCTTACCGTAAGCAAAGAATCGGCGCTTACGGAAGCAGGGAATTCCGCGCTTACGCCAAGCGTGTTTCACGAATTGGCAGGGGAATTTTTGCCTGTGCGCTTGCATACTCATTGTTACTCGGCATTTTCCACTTACGCAACAACTAGCACAGAAATTTGGTGCTTGCACAGTAAGCGGAGAATGGTGATCGCAAGCGCAAAATCCGGTGGTAAGCAGAACCTTGAAATTGGGCCCTGATGTTCCCGACCCTAGCAGAGTCTTCCAAAGGCTAAAAATCGAAGTGGTCACAAACCCGTAATTTTTTACTAACGGCCACTCCAAAAAGCAGAAAACTTCTGTTTAACCCTCCTACTCTCAGTGACTCTTGGCAACATTTTCCAGTGAGTTGACCAACCATTTGAAACCATTCGACTGCCTAGGTTGTGTACAGTGGCACAACTGTGCACAGAACTAACTGTGTACTGTGTACATGCATTCCCTCATGGTATCATATTGCAGGCTGGCATAGTTTATCTATCAGCCAAAACCACAGTGAATGGTATTGAATGGTCAGACAGCAAGAGGGTTAATTGACTTCCCAAGGTCCAATATCATGGCTTTGCTTACTGCGGAATTCTGTGCTTACGGTGCCCTGTTAAGCACACGATTCTATGAGCAGCAAGCGCAGAATTTCGTGGTAAGCACATCCATGAAATTAGGCCCTGTTCTATGATAATAGGCTAGGGTTGTTGGAAGCATTGCATTTCAATTTTTGATACATGCACTGCTATTTCTCAAAATACACACTTCTTTTATTTAGGGGAAATTTACACCATGCAATCTTTATTTGAATTGTGTCTATTGACCCAATGAGCCATTTGCGATTTAGATTTGAATAATGTCTGGTACAGTGCAATGACTTGCTTTATAGTCACAAGTTACTGCTTAAATTTGTATTCCTCAGACTATAGAGACAGTTGCTATGTCAAATGGTTCGGGGCCAGCTTTTGTAATGTCCAGATGAGCAAACCCTGTACCCAGTGGTACCATTGTGCCTTAAACATTCATTCAAAATGAGTATGGGGGTTCACAGTCTCTAACATGAGACCCCCGAACCATGAGACTGTGGCCCTTTTCGAATCCACGGCTTCGCTCCGGATTGTGCTTCAGACCAGTTTTCTTGTCTGAAGCCCTGACCGCAAAGCATGCGTAAGTTAAAATAATTGAGGAGCCTAGCTAGCCTGAGCTGATTTTGGAGCCGAAGCCATGAATTCGAAAAGGGTCATACATTGTAGCAACTGCCTCTATAGTCTGAGGAATTCAAATCTAAGCGGTAAGCTGTGACTAAGCAAGTCATTGTTCCAGAAATTACTCAAATCTAACTCGCAAATGGCTGAATCTGCCATCACTATTTTCATGTAAATCTTGGTACCACCATTTTGAATATTGACTCCTAAAAATGGCAGACCGTGGGCAGACAGTAACCACAAGTGGCTTTAGAGCGAGGGGTCAATACACCAGAGTAACCACTTTCTGGAACATTCCAGGATTGGTTAACGATGACCAAGAGAGGGCGCTATACAAAAGAAGACATGATCTTTCAGTTTAAGTCATGCATATTAACAGAGACTGATGGACAGTAACAAGAAGCTTTCCTCTCTTAAACGCTTGGCCCAATTTCATAGAGCTGCTTCAGCAGGGAAAAAAAAAAATGCTTGACAATTTTCTGCTTACCAGAAACGAGCAGGACACCAGTCACAAATTGTACATTTGAGATGATACTAGTTTGGCTGGTAACCTTATTCTGGTAAGCATAATTTGGTTGTGCTCAGCTACTTTATGCTTTAAAAGCAGCTCCATGAAGTTGGGCCCAGACATAGAGTTATATAGAAGAACTAGAGGGCGCACTAGCCAAGTTACGTGACTCGTCGCGCGGGTGGTGCGGCCATGTTTTAAGTGCACGCAGTATTGCCAGTGCGCCCTCTAGTTCTTATATATAAGTCTATGGGCCCAGATGACAGATCCTACCGCATGGGTTTAAAGTCTCGTCTCTTGGAGGGGAAAGACGATGTCTTCATACTCATCCGTGTTGTTGTTGGCGTTTCCATTGCCCTCCGCTACTGCGTCTTGCTGCTTCCAAACCGTGTTGCCCTCGGCCTCTTTTGGCTTCTCACCTTTACCGTCGCTACCCTTCTCATGATGTCCCCCCTTTGAATGCTTCTTCTCTTTCTTGGAATCCTTCTTGGCTTTCTTAGCGGCCTTCTGCTTCTCCTTTTTACTGGATGTTGACGGCGGCACCACGCTCACTATTTCATAACTGTGACTCCCCCCGACTGCACTGTGGGCGTTTTCGGAGGGTTTACTCGGTTTGTTCGATTCCACATCAATGTACATGTGTTCCTTCTTCTGCCAGAGGCTACTGCTCGTGGGCTGCTCGTCAACATGGACCATCCCGCCGGCAATGGCGGCCGTGTTGGAATCAGAGTTCCTCGGCACATCTTCAATCGACTGATAACTGTCTTCCTGCACGTCCGGTGGCGGGGTCGGGGTGACCGCGCGAGCGCTGTTTCTCTTCGTGTCCTTCGAACCCTGACCTTTGCTCTTCTTCTCCACCACAGCGTACACTGGTAGCTCGTCGTCGCTCATGGGCGGTGCCTTGACCTCCGTCTTGGCGTTGTTATTGCTCCGACTTGATGGCTCTTTGTGGGCCTTGTTGACCTTAGCGTAGTTCGCCTCCGACATGTTACCGCTGACGGCGTACGTCGGTGCATCGTTCGGGACGGGGCGCTTCTCCGTAACTGCATAGGGCTGGATATCATCTTCTGGAGTGAGAGGAGCATTTTAAAATTTTTTGTGAAAAACCTGAAGAAAAGTATGTTAGTTGTTCATGAAAAGATCCCTTATGCCAATGGCATCATTTTAACCCACATCTGCCTAACTACGAGATTTCCTGTAGGACAAACACGTAAAAGAACCCAGTGCACTTATCGAAAAGAGAAGGGGTTCGCCCCGGTGTTCCTGGTTTGATTGGCAGCATATTGCGCCACCGCACCTTGTAAACCATTACATTGTGCTATAAATGCATCTAGGTCTCATACTTCAAAACGTAGCTCCACATACATGGCAGGTAAAAATACTGAGCGCCTTGTATCCTTTGGCAAAAGGCGCTATATAAATACAGTTATTATTATTATTATTATTATTTAAACACATGTCAATGCCTACATGCATGACATGTGCCTGCAGGAAACCCTAGTCTTTGTTTATTAGTGCTATGAAATGGAAAACACATTGCAAAATATATCGCGTTAAATAGAATTATGTACTCGTGCCAGAAGTACACAGTTTGTTGAGTATGCTTTTGCAAGGCAGCAATGGATGTTTTAAAAAGGTAGGGTCTTAGATCGGTAAATACCCCCAAAAAATAAATGACCATAAAAACTTACTTGGTGAGAAGCACTGCAGCTATTGACGACAGTATAAACCATGTCAACTATTTTGAGAAAGGGTTCCTTTTGAAGTATATGGTTTGATAACTTTCCACCTAAAAACATTTAAATCTAAGAAACCAATTTGCGTTGAAAGGTTGCTTTTTAGCTTCGAAACTTTTGAATCATATGAGTCTTTCTACAGAACCAGATCAATGCATCTGAAATGAGACACCATAGCAAAAAGAAACATGACCCTAGAAAAGTTCTGCCAACCATATACATTACCTAGATATCATCTCACCAAACAAAAACTTTCAAATAAACTGTATGTATGTACATAACTTTCACATTTCTGGCGTGGTTTCAGGATCACTTTGAACTTGTACGCAGTGTTATTATTAATGGAACCCTCACGCCTTGTCCTATGTATTGTTATAAGTTGCATCCCTCTGTAGCCACTTTTAGTTCACGAAAGAGTCTATTCTGTCTTAGTTAAATATCGAACCTACTCGCACTGTACTTGTTAATTGTTAGTCCATGTGTGTTTTTGTCTGTCCGGGCATACCCACCACAAAGCCTTGGCTTTTCTGGCTATGCCCCCATTTCCAATTATTCTCTAATTGTTCTTTGTTATTGTTACAATGATGATTCTCTGTTGGAGTGGAAATAAATGCCTTGAAATGAAATGAACTTGATATGAATACTCGGATACAAAAGTAATAAGTTGTTTTTTTTTCTTTTCTTTTTCTTTCCGAGTCATATCGTATTGCTGCTGTCCCCGTTACTATTATTGTACGTACAATATGCCAGGCGAGATGAAGTTCAAGACTTTCTAAGCTTTCAACACATTCAAAATTGTTCACGAGCAACCATGAACTGGGAATGCATGTTCTGGGCTCGATTTCACAAAGGGATCACACTGATTGTAACTGCAAATCCATCGCAGTTGCTTAGCAAAGAGTGATGTCACAATACAAATCACTATGGTAATACTGATAACTCATCTTACGATGAATCTTAGTGCTTTGTGAAATCGACCCCAGGACAGTTCATGACGTTTTCTTCAATTTTATTGTTCATGAACAACCATGAACTGGGAATGCATGTTCTGGACAGTTCATGAAGTTTTCTTCAATTTTATTGTTCATGAACAACCATGAACTGGGAATGCATGTTCTGGACAGTTCATGACGTTTTCTTCAATTTTATTGTTCATGAACAACCATGAACTGGGAATGCATGTTCTGGACAGTTCATGACGTTTTCTTCAATTTTATTGTTCATGAACAACCATGAACTGGGAATGCATGTTCTGGACAGTTCATGACGTTTTCTTCAATTTTATTGTTCATGAACTACCATGAACTGGGAATGCATGTTCTGGACAGTTCATGACGTTTTCTTCAATTTTATTGTTCATGAACAACCATGAACTGGGAATGCATGTTCTGGACAGTTCATGACGTTTTCTTCAATTTTATTGTTCATGAACAACCATGAACTGGGAATGCATGTTCTGGACAGTTCATGAAGTTTTCTTCAATTTTATTGTTCATGAACAACCATGAACTGGGAATGCATGTTCTGGACAGTTCATGACGTTTTCTTCAATTTTATTGTTCATGAACAACCATGAACTGGGAATGCATGTTCTGGACAGTTCATGACGTTTTCTTCAATTTTATTGTTCATGAACAACCATGAACTGGGAATGCATGTTCTGGACAGTTCATGACGTTTTCTTCAATTTTATTGTTCATGAACAACCATGAACTGGGAATGCATGTTCTGGACAGTTCATGGCGTTTTCTTCAATTTTATTGTTCATGAACAACCATGAACTGGGAATGCATGTTCTGGACAGTTCATGAAGTTTTCTTCAATTTTATTGTTCATGAACAACCATGAACTGGGAATGCATGTTCTGGACAGTTCATGACGTTTTCTTCAATTTTATTGTTCATGAACAACCATGAACTGGGAATGCATGTTCTGGACAGTTCATGGCGTTTTCTTCAATTTTATTGTTCATGAACAACCATGAACTGGGAATGCATGTTCTGGACAGTTCATGACGTTTTCTTCAATTTTATTGTTCATGAACAACCATGAACTGGGAATGCATGTTCTGGACAGTTCATGACGTTTTCTTCAATTTTATTGTTCATGAACAACCATGAACTGGGAATGCATGTTCTGGACAGTTCGTGACGTTTTCTTCAATTTTATTGTTCATGAACAACCATGAACTGGGAATGCATGTTCTGGACAGTTCATGAAGTCTTCTTCAATTTTATTGTTCACGAACAACCATGAACTGGGAATGCATGTTCTGGACAGTTCATGGCATTTTCTTCAATTTTATTGTTCATGAACAACCATGAACTGGGAATGCATGTTCTGGACAGTTCATGACGTTTTCTTCAATTTTATTGTTCGTGAACAACCATGAACTGGGAATGCATGTTCTGGACAGTTCATGACGTTTTCTTCAATTTTATTGTTCATGAACAACCATGAACTGGGAATGCATGTTCTGGACAGTTCATGACGTTTTCTTCAATTTTATTGTTCATGAACAACCATGAACTGGGAATGCATGTTCTGGACAGTTCATGACGTTTTCTTCAATTTTATTGTTCATGAACAACCATGAACTGGGAATGCATGTTCTGGACAGTTCATGGCGTTTTCTTCAATTTTATTGTTCATGAACAACCATGAACTGGGAATGCATGTTCTGGACAGTTCATGACGTTTTCTTCAATTTTATTGTTCATGAACAACCATGCACTGGGAATGCATGTTCTGGACAGTTCATGACGTTTTCTTCAATTTTATTGTTCATGAACAACCATGAACTGGGAATGCATGTTCTGGACAGTTCATGACGTTTTCTTCAATTTTATTGTTCGTGAACAACCATGAACTGGGAATGCATGTTCTGGACAGTTCATGACGTTTTCTTCAATGTTATTGTTCATGAACAACCATGAACTGGGAATGCATGTTCTGGACAGTTCATGAAGTTTTCTTCAATTTTATTGTTCATGAACAACCATGAACTGGGAATGCATGTTCTGGACAGTTCATGAAGTTTTCTTCAATTTGTTGTTCATGAACAACCATGAACTGGGAATGCATGTTCTGGACAGTTCATGACATTTTCTTCAATTTTATTGTTCATGAACAACCATGAACTGGGAATGCATGTTCTGGACAGTTCATGACGTTTTCTTCAATTTTATTGTTCATGAACAACCATGCACTGGGAATGCATGTTCTGGACAGTTCATGAAGTTTTCTTCAATTTTATTGTTATGAACAACCATGAACTGGGAATGCATGTTCTGGACAGTTCATGAAGTTTTCTTCAATTTATTGTTCATGAACAACCATGAACTGGGAATGCATGTTCTGGACAGTTCATGACGTTTTCTTCAATTTTATTGTTCATGAACAACCATGCACTGGGAATGCATGTTCTGGACAGTTCCTGACGTTTTTCTTCAATTTTATTGTTTATGAACAACCATGCACTGGGAATGCATGTTCTGGACAGTTCATGACGTTTTCTTCAATTTTATTGTTCATGAACAACCATGAACTGGGAATGCTTGTCTGGACAGTTCATGAAGTTTTCTTCAATTTTATTGTTCATGAACAACCATGAACTGGGAATGCATGTTCTGGACAGTTCATGAAGTTTTCTTCAATTTTATTGTTCATGAACAACCATGAACTGGGAATGCATGTTCTGGACAGTTCATGAAATTTTCACAGGTTAGTTTTATTGTATATATCTACATTTAGATAGGATTAAAACAATCAAACGGTCCCCAAAACCAAAGGTATACTTTGCCTTTAAAGGAACGTTACAGAATTGGTTTTTGCTAACAAAACAGTGCTGGCAGTGTAATCACTTTATGTAATCCACCATATACATAAACTGACAAACCTGTAGAAGTTTGAGATCGATCGGCCATCTGGGTCACGAGAAAATAATGCAAAACAGTTTACAAATTTGCATGTGTTATACAATGCATGAATAAAACGCTCATGAGCGATAAACTCCAATCGGAAATTAGTTTTATTTATTTCTCATCAAATATGGCATTTCAGACAGAAATATTTCTAGGGATGTTTTCTACTATCATCATCATTAGACCGTGTAAGTTTTATGTAAATCTGTGATCAAAAGTATATTTTACAATTACCAATTCTGTAATGTTCCTTTAACTGCATACTGTTAGACTGCATGCCACAAGATCAAAGAAGAATGAGAGGGGACCTGATCAGTAGACAAGAAACCACACATACCTGTTGGCTGATCAGGTGCAGCTTGAGTCAGTTTTGGTCTCGTCTCATCCGTGATCTCCTCATAGAGGCGTGGCGCCTTCGTCATCTGCCAATCATTGCTGGCCGATGGCTCTTTACTCGCTGACGGTCCCTGAAACCAAATCACCGGTAATAATGTAATCACATAGTAAATCCGGAATCACTCAATAATTAATCAATAAGTCAATCCTTGATCATCAGGGTCAGGAATCACTCAACTAATCAACAATTAATCCCCCGATCATCAGGTCGACCCGTCATTCGATCAACCGGTAGAATGTGTGATTTGTTCATCAATAAATAATATTATTTGTGTTTTACACTACACCTAGTGTAATAATTAGCTCTGTACACTCGTGCTCCCCCCTTTGAGTCCAAACCCCCAAACCTCATTCTACCACTTCAAACCTCATTCTATCACAGACTGTTTCCAACCTCATTCAAACCTCGTTCTACCATACTGTTTTAAACCTCCTAGCACTAGACTGCTTCAAACCTCATTCTAGCAGTACTTTCCTTTTTCAAACATATTCTAGCACAGACTGTTTCAAACCTCACTCTACCATAGACTGTTTTAAACCTCTTTCTAGCACTAGACTGCTTCAAACCTCATTCTAGCACAGACTGTGCTTCAAACCCCTTTCTGACACTAGACTGCTTCAAACCTCATTCTATCACAGACTGCTTCAAACCTCATTCTATCACAGACTGCTTCAAACCTCATTCTATCACAGACTGCTTCAAACCTCATTCTAGCACTGACTGTGCTTCAAACCTCTTTCTGGCACTAGACTGCTTCAAACCTCATTCTGACGTTTCACAAGTCGAGTCAGCCATGTCCGCAGCTTAAAACGGAACTCCTGCGCCATGATTCTCTTAACTTCACAGATTTCACAAAACACCGCCAGTCAGGACCATTATCCACAAAGCCCTCCGATCATTTTGGACTCTAGTTTCCTATCGCAAGAATCTCTGGTTCTATTCCAAAGAAGGAAGTCATTTCTTTCGAAGTGAAACTCTTTAACAACGCAACTAGATGATCCAGGAAATATCGGAAAGTTATTTTTTTTAAACCCTGGACTGAACAGCCAGGTTTATGTGAAAGACAAAGTACCTCATGTACAGTTTGTGTACATGAAATGCACAGTGGTCAGGATCAAAACTGAGAAAACACTGATGACGGTCACCTGATTACAACTGAAAGCTAACACTGCACCAACGAGTGCTTCGTCTCTCATTTGACTCATCGGCCCTGGAGTTCATTTTGCAATCAAAATCACCTACTCCCATCTCTTGTCTTTTTTTAACTTTCTTACGATGGCCTCAAGTGTCAAGGTTTCACCGGGCTGCACCTACACATCTGTTATCTAGGCTACAGTCTAACTTCTTTCTTTTTTTCAAACAATTTTTAAAATCTTTTCCCAATTTTGTAATTGTGTAATTTGATCATCTTTTTAAATTTTGCATTCCCTATATACACGTTTTCCTGTATTTCGAACCCTTGGTCGCCATGGGAAACTTGTTTTCAATGAATAAACCAAATGAATGAATGAATACAACTAAAAGCTTCAGTTCAAGTCTTTGTGTAACCTCTAGGGTTCTCATGCAAGACTGCTACCACTGTGTGTGAGGGCGCTGTAGCTTTACATACATGTAAGAAAATTGTGGGAGTTATAACAATAGTGACTTGATTCAAAGTCTTTAAAGGAACATTACAGAATTGGTTTTTGCTAACAAAACAGTTGCTGGCAGTGTAAGCACTTTATGTAATCCACCATATACATAAACTGACAAAACTGTAGAAGTTTGAGATCGATCGGCCATCTGGGTCACGAGAAAATAGTGAAAAACCGATTACACATTTGCATGAAATCATATAGATTCAACAAATGAATAAAACGCTCACTGAGCGATAAACTCCAATCGGAAAATTAGATTATTCATTTCTCAGCAAATATGGCATTTCAGACAGAAATATTTCAAGGGATGTTTTCTACTATCATCATCATTAGACCGTGCAAGTTTTATGTAAATCTGTGATCAAAAGTATATTTTACAAGTTTTGTCCTTACCAATTCTGTAATGTTCCTTTAAGAACTACTAATGACCATCTTATAAGCAGCGGTTGTAGTGAGAGGATCATATTGGTGGTCACTGTTGCGGTTGATCACAAACATGATTGGACATTGCGACAATTAGCCCTTCCCATGAAACATGCTAATTACATTCACGCCTGCATACACACATTATTTGTCGGCAAACGCCGTGGGCAGACGCACAAACGCGTATGCGTCACGCCACCGTCAGCCCCCATACAAAAAGGCCCGGTGTTCCCTCATTTTGCCCACCAGTAGTGTTTGTGCGCATGTGGGATGTATGTGCACAGACAAAAAGTGTCTTGTACACAAGTATCCTCAAGCTTTTGAGCTTCAGTGATTAAGTTAGCTTTTGAGAAGGCCTTGGTTTTATTACCAAAAATATGGTTCTTATCCTTAACTGTGGGATACCTTTTTTTTCTTGAAAGAGAAACTTTTTAAAGATGTGGTAATGCCATCACTCGGAAAATAAACAGAAAAATCGCTTTTTGTTTTTGCTAGGAGTTCTCGTGAACAGGGTTTATATAAATTGTTTATTATTCGTGTACATGTAAGTTCTTCTAAAAAAAATAATTTGTGAGGTCGGGGACATTTTCTCTTCAAGGGTGTGCACAACATGGGTATGATTGAAAAATATAGATATTTTATTAATTTATGATACTAATTTGAGAGGCTAATCATTCTTACTCGCAGCTACGAGGCTGACGTGCAAAGGACTTGGCTATAATGTGTTTGAGCTGCAGGAATTTGGCAGCCGGCCACATCGACCCATATATGATCACGAAGCACAGCCAGAGAGAGAAAAACCGTGGGCTCGGGGGAAAAACTCTTGCGGCATTTAACACGTTGACTGGCACCTACGAGTATATTCGTAGTAACAGGTGTACCAGATTCTGCCACTACGAGTACACTCAAAGAGATTGAAAGGGCTTTGTATTGTTATGTAAATACACTGGCATCACTGAGCACGCAACACATACGCTTCTGGCAGTGGTGAGGACATACATCCTTAGAATGTGTATGTTCATTTTTGGGGGTTGTATAGTACCTATTTGGTATGCACGCATGCCCACCGCACTTGGCAAATGGGAACACCCTACGAATATATGACCGGCAGTCAACGTGTTAAGAAAGAACCAATGCACAACTCTGACCATAGCCGGGGAATCAAACCTAGGGCACAGTAGTGAGAGGCGAGCGCTTTAGCATTAGCCACCCAGGCCACCCTAAAAAACAAACTCCAAAGATTTACACATAACTAACGAGGTATGGTTGGAAAATTTCCCTTTAAAGTGTTTTGCCTGAAATTCGATAGTTTTTTGAGAAATTATCAGTGAAACAATTGGGTTTGATCTCATAATATACAAATGAGATAAATCTTCTCGTTGTGTTTTTTCAAATTCAAACATTTAAATTATTAACCTGTGTAGGCTTTTTTTTTCTTCTTACTCCAATTATGGTCTTGCACTCAAAATTCCGGTCCGGTAAATATTTGGAGCTACAAGCTCTTGTTGGTTTTCCCAAAAGAATTCTAGCCCTGATGTCATGACCTTTATCCATACTTTTTCGGGAAATAGAGCACGTTATTTATTTTCAGGAAATCTAGCGCCAGCTTCCTTGTTTTACTTTCAAAATGATTTCCTCATTTTCACTGTTGAAGACAAAACACACAATCATTAATGCTCTTTGCACTTCCTGTTACTCTGGTTTGCAACACTTACACATTGGACTGTTTCAAGCGTTTGTGCTACAGTCAGTGTCTTGTACATGTGTGTATGTATTTCATGAAAGAGACTATAGTTTGTAACACCTAAGCTACACATTGGACTGTTTCAAGCGTTTGTGCTACAGTCAGTGTCTTGTACATGTGTGTATGTATTTCATGAAAGAGACTATAGTTTGTAACACCTAAGCTACACATTGGACTGTTTCAAGCGTTTGTGCTACAGTCAGTGTCTTGTACATGTGTGTATGTATTTCATGAAAGAGACTATAGTTTGTAACACCTAAGCTACACATTGGACTGTTTCAAGCGTTTGTGCTACAGTCAGTGTCTTGTACATGTGTGTATGTATTTCATGAAAGAGACTATAGTTTGTAACACCTAAGCTACACATTGGACTGTTTCAAGCGTTTGTGCTACAGTCAGTGTCTTGTACATGTGTGTATGTATTTGATGAAAGAGACTATAGTTTGTAACACCTAAGCTACACATTGGACTGTTTCAAGCGTTTGTGCTACAGTCAGTGTCTTGTACATGTGTGTATGTATTTGATGAAAGAGACTATAGTTTGTAACACCTAAGCTACACATTGGACTGTTTCAAGCGTTTGTGCTACAGTCAGTGTCTTGTACATGTGTGTATGTATTTGATGAAAGAGACTATAGTTTGTAACACCTAAGCTACACATTGAACTGTTACAAGAGTTTGTGCTACAGTCAGTATCTTGTACATGTACTAGATGAAAGAGGCATAACTGTATTCTGGGTTAAGAATAATTTCAAAAAAAAGGGTTGAGGGTGGCATTCAAAATGGTTTCTTTTCTTTTACCACTTTGGATCGGCATTCTGACAAAAATGTGCCCAGCAGTGGTATTTGAAAAAATACAAATTCTGGAGCTCAAGAGTAATAATTTTCCTTTGAAACTATGTTGGCACGATGAAATCTTGACTCGACAAAGGAAAGACAACAATGTTTCTCATAATTAGTTCCGGGATTTAATGTTGTCGCTTGAGAAAATACGAGTAGGCACTTACCACGACTCACAGAACCTCGGCCGTGAGCCACGGCCGATAATCTACCATGGTATGCTGGAATCTCGTGGCACCTTTTTGGTCCGAGTGGATGCGCGTTACGTTGTCAGCACATGCTTCCAACATTCGTCCAAGTGTTTTCCATACATTGCTCAACGTTTTATCTATCGTTTAATTATCTGAGTGTGTTACTAACATGTCTTGGCATTGCCTGGGTTAATTATAGCTTCTTTTGTTTGTGTAATTAATTAAATTTATCATTGGGTTACATCTACCATTGACGTACCAATTGACGTACACAAAGGATGCCGGCAGAAAAATTGACACCCCCTCTAGGATGTGTGGTATGGTCCGGCTCAGAACATCATGCCATATGAACTGGCTGGTGGTTTCAATGTTGTTATAGGACAACGAAATATGTCAGGAAGTGCTGACAGCAGCTCTCATTTGAGGGCTAAATGAAACCAAAATAATCACTACAGGCGCATTCGACTTGCTTTCCTGATTAAGCCACAGGGTCTCTCTGGAAAGTAACCCGCCGAGATGAAGTTCATGACTTTGTGAACTTTCAAGATTGTTCATGAACAACCATGAACTGGGAATGCATGTTTGTTCTGGACAGTTCATGAAGTTTTCTTCGATTTTATTGTTCATGAACAACCATGAACTGAGAGGACTGAAAATAATCTGGAAAAATTCATCAACCAGTTGTCTCATTTGTTGTTCAAGATATTCATGAAACTGTTCATGAGCATCATGAAGAATTTTGATGGCCAGTACGTGAACTGATGTCAATCAAAATCATGAACCATTCATGGATAGTCATGAACATTCCGTGATCATCTCGCCTGGGAACTTAAATGACGTCACAACGGTGGATATACCAGAGCCAGCCACCAAAACCCTGCCCATGAAGATGAGTGGTGGAGGCAGATGTGGGTCAGTGGCATCACATTCATGTGAAGATAAAAAAAATGGCAAAGTGCAAACATAACAATACTTACCGTTGAATATTTTATTAAACAGCTCTGGAAAAATCATACTTTTAGAACAGTAGGTAGTCGAAGTCCTTCCAGTTCAAAACGAGAATAATGGCCGCCTAATTATTTTGTTTTAAAGTAAGCTGTAGCATGCCTGTAAGACCTACAAGAGGGGGCGGAGTCGCCAATGTAAAGTGTAAACTAGGGTGTGGCTTACAACGCTTACAAAACAAAGCAGCCCGACTTGCGTTTGCCCTTTTTGCTCGCACTCATACCACTCCGCTAATACACGATCTCCACTGGCTTCCTGTACGAAAACGTATCACCTTCAAAAATTGTTCTACTTGTCCTCAAGTCACTCATCCACCAGACTCCAGGCTATATTGCTGACTGTTTGGAACGCCACGTCCCAACTCGCACCACCCGTTCGTCATCTGCCATATCGTTCATCCGCCCAATAACTAAAAAGCATGCTGGGGAAAATGTCCTTTCCTTCATCGGCTTCAAAGCTCTGGAATGATCTGCCACAACCTCTCAGCGAACTCCATCTCCATTTCTCAGTTCAGAAAGAACTTAAAAACTTACCTCTTCAACCATTCGTTTCTTCTACTCGTATGCGCTTTGTATCCTCGGGAAAAGGCGCTTTAGCAATTCCTAGTTATTATACCCATCTAGTAGTGGTGTGATCATTGGTAAAGAATGGGGGGTGTAGCACATGACCTTGACAAGGGGACGGAGTCATCAACTGTAATTTAAAAAACTAGGGTGTGGCATACCTGTCTATCACCAGGTAGTGGGGGTGGGTGCATCAATGGCTGTTTATCTACATGCTGATCATCGACAGGTTCGTAGATGCCGTCGTGGTCGGCATCGAGGGTTTGGTCCTCCTCGATGGACTGGTAGTGGGTAGTGATGCGGGCATTCTGCTCAGCTTGCTGGCGAGCTCTCACAACGTCCAGGCTCTCCCGGGCCGATACCTGAAAGTTATGAAGACCAAGGTCCAGAGGTGATTTGTCAACACTTCTAGGGAGAATATGCAGGGTTTGCCCTTAACTTTTTCAGTGACTGGCCAGCAGGACCAGTTAGCTTGTCATTTCACTAGTCCGCCACCTTTTTCACCTTTTTCAGCAGGACCACTTGGAGAGAATTTCAGGTGTTTTAACTGGCATTTGGCCAGCGGACCACTGTTAAGAGAACGCTGATAAGACCACATTTCACTGAGTGCTTTATAGACCCTTCTCATATGATGCATTTTTTACATGTCAGGCCAAGTTACACTTTTTAAAAGCTTTTTGTAAAGTAGCCCACCCTGTAATAAACTGTGCGATTCACTTGCCCCCCCCCCCAGGAAGTTTTAGTACCCAGATTTTAAACATGTTTTGTCATAAATGTATCTTTTTTAATGGTAGTGATCAAAACCAGTCTAATGGTCAAGTGCAGCAGCCGATTTCACGAAGCGCTAGGATTAATCCTATCTCGAGTTAGGATGAGTAACTCGTCCTAACTTAGGATGGGTTCAATGCGTCCTAACGTCTATGGATACGGAACTTAACTCGTCCTAAGTCCTAAGATTTAATCCTAAGTTAGGAAGAGTTTGGTGAAATCAACGGCAGGTCACATTCAAACAACAAAATTAACTCAAAAACAAACTAACACATTTTTAAGAATGACCATGTTAAACGAGTAGGTTGCTTAGTTTTCAGTAGCCCACAGGGCAAGTTAAGAAGTGGTTGTTTCCTAGCCATGAAGCAGTTTTTACTAGACAATGATGACAAGGCTAGGTTAAAGGTACACGTTGCCTAGGATCGGGCGAGTTGGTCTATAAAATGCGTTTGTAACCGTCTGTTATAAAATGCATTATGGTTAGAAAGATGTTTGAAAAGTAGAATACATTGATCCACACAAATATGCCTCGAAATTGCATGGTTTTCCTTTTACATCGTGAACTAACACGGTCAGCCATTTTGTGGAGTCAAAAATGGCCGACCGTGTCAGTTCGCAAAGTTAAAGAAAAAACCACGCAACTTCGAGGCATATTTGTGCGGATCATTGTATTCTACTTTTAATAAAACATCTTTTGAACCATATATAACAAACAACCTTATACAAACGCTTTTTATAGACCAATTCGCCCGATCCAAGGCAACATGCACCTTTAAGGGTGAGCCCTGCATGTACCTGTGTGTATGGAGGCTCTCTTTTCTTGTTGGGCCCAGTGTTAGTACCTTCAGGCATAAGGCTGGTTGGTGCACCTGCTTCTGCTTGCCCAGTGCTGGAAGTTCTGTAAAAGAAGTACTAACCAATCAATCACTTCAATTGATCATGTTTTAAATGTATTTAAGCGGTACATACATATAGTATGAAATGTACAGTGTATGATGTACACATTGTACCACGGTAATAGATTGTCAATTCTATCGGGCGAGAACCAATCACGTGATCAGGCGAAGTCCTGACCAATCAACCACTTGAATTTATCATGTTTTATACGCAGTCACATGAAATGTATGATCCATATGGTAATAAATTTTGAATTCTATTGGTCGAGAACCAATCATGTAAAGTCCTGACCAATCAATCACTTCAATTGATCATGTTTTGTACGCAGTACATGCTAGTATGAAATGTGTAATACATAACACAGTAACAAACTGTAAACTCTATTGGTCAAGAACCAATCACATGATCATGTGCTACTAAGATGCATGGTTCAGGGAACATGTACCCATGGGGTACATTACCTTGATCGTGCCCGCTGTTGGTCGTAGCCCTGGGTATGAGGTTGTACATTGTGTATCCATGGTTGTAGGTGAATAAAGAAATCATAATTGATTTCACTTTCTATAATGTTTCCCCCTCCTGCAGTCTATTACATGTACCATGGTAAAACAAAACAATTGGTGCACGCTGTGTGATGAGATCCACAGAATGTTTTCACCCTAGGGGAGAAAAGGGTACCCTCGGCCCCGCCTCAAGTGCCATTTGCCCCCTAGCCTGCCTACATATAGGGTGTACAAAACACCATGGGCCCAATCACAGCATGCTTCATCTGTACTGATAGTATATTTTATCCTATTCGGGGTTCTGCCCAGGATTTCTTTAGTGGTGGAAAAATGTTTCCCTGGAAACCATTGCGAGATGGATCAGTTACACGGTAGATCATATAAATAAACTCAAATCAGAGAAGTAGTCAAAATTAATGGCTTCGGATACCATGTTTTACTGGTAAACACCCAATTTGACATTTCGTTGAAAACCTTTGAAAGGAAATTGCAAAGTGTCATTTAAAAATTTTGAAAATGTGTGGTGGTCGGAAACAGAGAAAATTCCTACAGTGGTGGTTGGGGAATCCTGAGTGCCAGGCGGGTTTTTTCCGGCACCGACCACCGTGGGCAGGAACCCTGCCTATCAATGTAGACTGTGCAAATTTTGCACAAATATTCAATCATGTTTTAAGTGTACAATTTCCTCCTCTTCACTCATTAAAGCAACATTAACTGAGAACCCAAGCTGCCTAAAAATATTTTGAATATAAGCGCAAGACTTGCATCATGGTCCATCAACATTATGTGGTCTGGATTTGACGAAACATTTCTGATGCATGTAGGATAATAATTGGTAGTACATGTACATTGTGTAATGTAGTTATCAAGTGCATGTAAACTGAATAAAAGAATGAGTTAAGCAAAGCCTTGGTAGTCTGTTCTTTTTAAACAAACCCAAAAATACCCATGTATAGGATTAAATTTTTTTAAAATTTGATTTGATCTCTAGCTTCTCTGCCATGAAAATAAGACTTGATTCAGTGATTATTAACTGTGCTCCACACCTACTTGAAACTGATTTTTAAAAGGAAAATGATCACCGACCTTTCAATCGCTGACACCTCATCAGCTTCGTCTTCATTCTGTAGATCAGGCGGCTTGTACGGCACAGGTGGCGCTTCTTCATCGTCGTTGCCCACGGTGCCTGAATCCCCGCCCACAGCACCAACTTCGAGGGTGACATCTCTGAGGCGAGCGTAGCCGCTCTTCTCACCCCCGTCTGGAGACGAATCTCTTGCGGGGTGGAACTGCAAACTGCGCAGTCTCGCGTAGCCGTTCCTGTCGTCTTTGGTTCCGACGCTCGCGTAGGATGCGCTCTCGGTTTCCGTGATGCTGCCGACGACGACGCTCGCGTAGGCCTCATCCAGTTCCTCCTCACCAACGTCCTGCTGGTCGACCAACACCTGATCTTTGGCTTCTTTGGCTTCCGATCTTTGGCCCGTTTGATTTGCTTCGCTGTTGGTGACACAAGCGTACTGTTCGTCTTCCACTTCGCGATATCCTCTTCCTTGGAGGGCTGACGCTCCACCTTAGACATCCTGTTCGCTCCTTTGGTGTCGCCGATGACATCATAGGTGCGGTTATAATCGTCCTCCTCGTCCTCATTTGTGGGCGTGACCGGCGCCATGGGGGTGGGCGGAAGCTCCGGGAGCCTGCGGTCAATCGTCGAGCTGCGGACGATTGCATCCTCAGGAGGCCCGTTAGTAAGTGATTTCTGCGACTGGACACTTCCTGTACGGACCTTGGGTTTACCATTCTGCGGAGCGGCTTGGGGTCCGTCAGACGCTGGTACCGTCAACTCGTCTGGAGTCGGACTCTTCTGAAATAAAACACAGTATCAAAGCCAATGTACAATTGTAGTGAGAGTTTGTGTTTTAATATGAATAATATAAACGCCCTCTTTTTATGCTCTTTCTGTTTGTTATTTAAAAATCAAAAATTCTGACAAGAGTTAGGGAGGAACAAATGTTCTTTTGTAATAGGCGTAAAAAAGCGTTGAAATTCATTTCCGAACTGGCTGAATATTAAAAAACATTAAAAAATTAAGCCGACAGTAAACACAAAAATATAATAACAAAATTAACCTTCTTTTCCTTGAAAATGTTAGCCCCAATTGCTATCCAGGAAGAATGATTAACATCCATTTTGTTGGTGGAACTGTCTTCTTACCCCCTACAAAATGTAATACATTTTGTTTATTCCCCTACCCCCTACAATTTGTTTTACATTTTTCTTCAATTACGGTTTATGGTTTTGTTACTGTGAAGACTGGCTAATTGTGTTCTGTTTTTAATCGTGATCTATCCTGGAAAGTGTGTCTTCTTTTACAGGTCGAAGTGGGTAGTAATGGTCGAACAGTTAAACCGTAAGTCACAAGTTTCATTTAACCGTTTAGGAAAATAAACGAAGATGAACAACCCTAGCAAGAATCGCTCGATTGTTTGGCATATTTTCTAGACTTCTACTCACCAATGGTACGATGTGCACTTCATTGTTAACAGCTTCAATTCCCCCATTTGCTTCTGCATCTTCTGTCTGGCCATCCCTGAAACAAATTCCAAAAAAAAAATAAGAAATTTCCAGGAGTACAAAAATCGACCGCGACACCACAACGTCACCCACGACACATGTCTGCATGTATTTTAGCAATCAATCTAAATTACAATTAAGTACAGTATGTCAATGAAACTGCAGTGCAATGCTACAAATGCAATTCATGAACAAGAAAATTGTCAGATTCGTACAAAGGTTGCCATGGAAAATGCAAAACGAAATTTTGGGAAATGGCTCTTGAAACTTTGAAAATTTTATGAAATCGTGGGATGGCATGTGTTATACAATACCACCAATTTTTGTCTGGATTGGCCCATGGCGAACGGTTTATTAGGATTAGAATTATAACTTGAGAGCGCCCTTAATATTTTTGCTGGCAGCAGGACAGCTGAATAAGTTCACCTGGACATTCACTTATGTACCATGCTATATGCTTCGTTTCACCCATACAAAGAGGGACACAAGGAACTGCCAATCATGCCCTGTAATATCCCTTTTTCAGGGGGTTATCAGGCCTGGAATAACACGGAGGCCATGGCCTCCGTTGCCCTGGTCTTGGCCTTGGTGCCCTATCAAAAGTTTCCTATAGAATTTAAGATTTTCCAATCGAAGTGCCCTTTACAAAATGAAATTGCCCTTGCCCTCTCAAAGATGAAATTCCAGGCCTGGGTTATTGTGTTTAAAAAGCCTGATTCCACTCCTTTGTCCAGTTGTTATACAAAAGTGGCAAACAAGAATGGACAGGCTGCCACCATTGTTAGTGTTGTATTCGGCGTTCCGAAATCCCAGCATACCACTTCACAAAACTTTGCGCAACTGTGTAAGTCCACTTGTGCAAGATTTCTTGTGTTAGTGGGGCACAACTCACGCAATAAATGTTGCGCAAGTGGACTTACATGTACGCAGCTGCGTAAAGTTTTGTGAAACCAGCGGCAGGGTGTCACAGTAGTATTCTAATGAAAGTGAAAGGCCTCCCATAGCTAGCTAAGAACATAAATTTATAGCTTAGCGCATCACGAGATTCGTTTGATTTGTTTGTTGATGAGTTTACTGGCCCAACATTTTAAAAACCTCTGGCTTCTGGCCAATGGTGTTAAGTTGAAATGTCAAGCACTGCAAAGAAAGTGAATTAGGAAACACTTCATAATCGCAATTAGTAAACAAAATTGTCTGTGATCTAAACAAGGAAAAGTGTTACGTGCGCGAGTCTCGTACGTTGATCATCACTGTGACATCACCAAAAACAGGTGCACCTTAATAATGAGTCACGTACTCGCGTAGGTAAGGACTGAAGCAAAAATTATTGTTGACCCTTAACCTTTAACCACGTTAACCCTCTCGTTACCAATAAAATCTCGTTATTAATAAATTTGAGTTACCGTGTTAACAAGTAACTCACTGGCTTTCCAGCAATACCATTATTTTTTCCGTAGCTTATTCCAGTCCGAAGTTATCGGGAAATGGAGAAAGTCTACAAGACAAGGCCACTTCCATTTTTTTAAGACGTGTTTGTTAAGATACTCGTTTTAATTAACTTTGAAGAGAATCAGTTGTGTGCAAACATGCTCAAGAAAACGTACCTTTTGTGGATTTATTCATCTTTTCAATTAAAGTTAAGACCACGACAAGAAAGATCAAGTTTTATTCAACCCTAATACCGCCGAATTCGCTGAATGGTTTTTTTTTAAAGTGTTTTTTCATGATTTTTCGATTGTGACCAACTTTACACGCAATTTACACGAAATATGTTCTGTCTGACACATTCCTCATACGACAGATCAGGACACAATTTGTTTTGACATTATAAACAATCGCTGGTGACTGAATCGTTTGACTGCTCAAGCCTGAAGCACAAATTCTTACAAAAACATGCATAATAGTGGCTTCTTATATAGCGCTCATTTCCGTCACTCAGTGACGCTCAAGGCGCTTCAACAGTCAGTATTTTCCTGCAAGGTATATATGTGGAGCTACTTTTTGAAGTTTGAGACCTATTCCTTTACATAGCACAATGTAATGGTTTACAAGGTGCTGTGGCGCAATATGCTGCCAATCAAACCAGGAACACCGGGGCGAACCCCTTCTCTTTTCGATAAGTGCACTGGGTTCGTTTTACGTGCATTACACAACACACGGGACCAACGGCTTTACGTCCCATCCGAAGGACGAAGCAATAATGGCTAAGTGTCTTGCTTAAGGACACAAGTGTCACGACTGGGACTCGAACCCACACTCTGCTGAACAGAAACATCAGAGCTTGAATCCGGTGCTCTTATCCGCTCGGCCACGGCACGCATAGTGTTCAGAGCCAAACTTTATACACTCTAATATCACCTCAAGTGAGTGTTTTTGTGTGTGAAATACAGCGCTTGATCATCGCTAAACGCGCATTTACGTTTTCATGAAGTGGCTAATCCTGACGATCGATCACGATTGTCAGCTTCGTTTGGGTAGTTAAATTTTTCAGCAAAAAGGGACTCAGAATCAGCAGCTTGAAACAAATTTAAATGCGATTTTCTAAAAAAAATTATAATCTCGACAGCGGAACAATGACAACAATGACAACACATGCACATTGTGGAAAGAAACTTCGCCCCGAAAAAGCTCCTGTTTATCCCATTTTGATTTTCTGTATCAGAATAACCCCAAGTGGGCCACTTTGTGTGTGAATTATTTACAATTCAGCACAAAATCATGTCATTCAAACATGAATTGATCGGTATCTTCTCAAGCAGTCCAAATTCCTTCAGTAAATCCAATTGCCAAGGTGAATGTTTAAAGACACTGGACACCTTTGGTAATTGTCCAAGACCAGTCTTCTCACTTGGTGTATCTCAACAATATATGCACAAAATAACAAACCTGTGAAAATTTGAACTCAATTGGTCGTCGAAGTTGTGAGATAATAATGGAAGAAAAAACACCCTTGTCCATGTTGTCACACGAAGTTGTGTGCTTTCAGAAGCTTGATTTCGATTTCGAGACCTCACGCGTGAGGTCTCAAAATCAATTCAAATATTTGACTGAGAAATTATTTCTTTCTCAAAAACTACGTTACTTCAGAGGGAGCCGTTTCTCACAATGTTTTATACCATCAACAGCTCTCCATTGCTCGTTACCAAGTAAGTTTTTATGCTAACAATTATTTTGAGTAATTACCAATAGTGTCCAGTGCCTTTAAGGGCCCGTATAACAATTGCTTATCACAGGATCAGGTCTTCTAATCTTATCAAAGTCCAAACAATTTGCTGCAGAGTGACAAAAATGGAAGGATTTTTGGGCGTCACCCTAGCCAAACTGATTCCGAGTCCCTTTTTGCTGAAAAATACAAAGTTTCTACTTAAAAAAAAGCTGACAAGCATTCGATCAATTGTCAGGATTAGCATTTCTTAAAGGAACATTACAGAATTGGTTTTGGCTGACAAAACAGTTGCTGGCAGTGTAAGCACTTTATGTAATCCACCATATACATAAACTGACAAACCTGTAGAAGTTTGAGATTGATCGGCCATCTGGGTCACGAGAATATAGTGAAAAACCGATTACACATTTGCATGAAATCATATAGATTCAACAAATGAATAAAACGCTCACTGAGCGATAAACTCCAATCGGAAAATTAGTTTATTCATTTCTCATCAAATATGGCATTTCAGACAGAAATATTTCAAGGGATGTTTTCTACTATCATCATCATTAGACCGTGTAAGTTTTATGTAAATCTGTGATAAAAAATATATTTTACAAGTTTTTTTCTTACCAATTCTGTAATGTTCCTTTAAAAAACATGCGTGTTTAGCGATGTGCAAGCGCTGTACATTTGTGTATTTCACACACAAAAGCACTCACTTGATAATAGAGTGCATAGAATTTGGCTCTGAAGGCACGCGTGTTTTTGTAAGAATTTGTGCTTCATGCTTGAGTGGTCTGTGGTTAAAATGCCCTGCAGCAGCCCTGGAATTCATTTTTTGAGAGGGCGAGGTCATTTTTCACAAGTGCAAAGGGAACTTCCAAGTTGCAAAACTGAAACCTTTATGGGAAACTTTTGAAGGGGCACCAAGGTCGAGGACATTTCCAGGGGTACCAAGGCATTGTGAACAAGGGCATTAAGGTGAATTTGTCTTCGTGAAGTTTCAAGGCCTGGGCTTAATTTCACAACGCACTAAGGTTCATCAATGCGAGATTGTCAGTAATTACCATCCAGTGATTTGTATTGTGACGTCACACTTTGCTTAGCAGTTCAGATTGCGGTCACAGATTCAAATCAGTGCTCTAGTCAGTTTTTCTTTCGTTCAACCCAAAAGTAATTGAAATTTTATCCTTATGGTTATTACTTGATATTTAAAATAAAAAAGTAGGGCCTAATATCCCCTTACAGCGATCCCTCTGGTAAACTTGGGTGTGACGCCTGGCTATACGGCAGTAACATGTTGAATGGCCCCCGACTGGCACCCCCCCCCCCCCCTCCGGAACAATGATATTAACAAAATAGGAAGACCGCCAATATTAGGGCTAGCTGGCTCACCTAAATTTGAACCCTACTTTCATGACTTGATGCAATAAAGAACTCACTCTAAACTTGTGGTATCCCTGTTTTTTGATGTAGAAAAGCTTTTGTAGGTGAAATAAAATTTTAGTTCCACAATCCTTTACACATTTCCTTTGCAAACTGGCAAAGATGTACAATGTAATATGTAAGCATGGTTCATTAAACACAATTTTGACTGGCCTGTTGGATTACAAATATGGACTGGAGCCACTATTTTTATTTTTGCATTTGGTGAGCAGGCGATCGCTTCAATGTTGAACCCTGCTGGTACACGAACGGGCCTTCTACTAAACTACCAAGTTTCTACTTTGTGTTAGGCAGAGTCCATTTAAGTCAGGACAAAATGCCACGAGGAGTAATTATAGCCTTGAAGCGTCTTGCTCAAGAATGCAGGTGATGATTTGGCAGGAGATTTTATCCCCCATGATATGGCGAATTGTGTAGAAATTTTGTCTGATAGCGCAGTCAACGTGTTAACTTAGCAACTACGATTGATTTGCAATTAAGATTCAATCTTAGCTCTTCGTGAAATAGGCCCCAGGCCCAAATTTGAACCCGAACTGTGATGACTCGGCCGCCAGAACTCGAATTCAATGCACACTATACCGCTCAGTCAAGACATGCCACATGAGCATTTACCGCATCATGTACTGAAAGATATTTGACACTTCCTGTACATAAATACAGTAACGGTATCCAAGAGGATGGGGACAGGGTTGCAGGGCTTGAGTGGCAGGCGGGGCTTCCCATCCCAGACCCCCTTCCCCCCCCCCACCCCCACCACACCCCCACCAATTTTTTCCAAGCATCAAATCTGTAAAGAAAAACAATATTGAAATACATCTGTACACACACTTTTTTATTTACTGTGTAGTTTAACTGTTGAAGGGGAACAGCATAAACAGTGTCAAAAGGATACTGTCACTGTCCGAGAAGAAAATAAGCTCAAGAAAAGAAAACAAAATTCGCACTTACTTTTGGGGCTTATTCCCGCATACGCAGAGAACTAACACAGTTGACAGGCTCACCAATGTTGCTATGGTAACAAATAGCCCTCCTGCCAAGTGCGGTATGTAGCCCAAATCTGAAGGAAAGGTATAAACAACATTTCAATTTTTAAGAGACTGAAAGCCCTGTAAAATAAACCAACCTCAAAATACATCAATTGATTGAATTTTAACTGAGTGATTGAAACATGCTTTTCATCAGCTTTCACAAATACCTTGACACAGTTTATCCATTCTGATTGGTCGAGAGGAGATCACATGGCCACATTTAAACGTGCAATAATGTATGGTTAGAAGTGTTTAATCATACCCGTAACGGGCTTGAGTACACAGGCACTAATTTACGCAAAACGCGATCCGTACATGTAGGCCTACTGGTATTCAGTCTAAAATCTGTTAGGGACACGCCAGTACGCACAACCGTTGAGCGTGGCATGCATATTGACACCTTCACAAAACGAAGCCCGAGGACATGACGGGTTTTGAAAATTAACAGATAAATTTGTACAGATTTTCCAACAATATTACGCTTTTCTAAAACAAAAAGGGCATTTATGAGTAAGAATAAAAGAGAAGTGACTTGGTCTTAACCGGCCGTTTAAAACCTCGGATCGATCCTTTATCACATGGCCATGCAGGACCTTGCCAATTTTAAATGGCCAGTTAAGACGTCGTCGCCACTCTTTTATTCCCTTAATACATTTTGTTGAAAAGTAGGCTACCAAAGTAGTGCATGGAACAGAACTTTAGGCATAGAGGAGATCCTACTTTTTCCCTCAAAAAATGTATCCACTCCAAGCCTGATATCCATTTGAAGGGAACTTTTTCCTTTCAGTTAATGCCCCTCAATGAAAGGAGGTGGCATAACCAGAGGGTAGCCCCAGGCTCAGCACACCCTTCATGCCCTTACCGCCTTTCTTTCCTTCCCAACTAATGAGATAGAAAAAAAATGCACAAATGAATGGTTTTATAAATTAAAGGAACATTACAGAATTGGTAAGAAAAAAAACTTGTAAAATATACTTTTTGATCACAGATTTACATAAAACTTACACGGTATAATGATGATGATGATAGAAAACATCCCTTGAAATATTTCTGTCTGAAATGCCATAGTTGATGAGAAATGAATAAACTAATTTTCCAATTGGAGTTTATCGCTCAGTGAGCGTTTTATTCATTTGTTGAATCAATATGATTTCATGCAAATGTGTAATCGGGTTTTCACTATTTTCTCGTGACCCAGATGGCCGATCGATCTCAAACTTCTACAGGTTTGTCAGTGATGGTGGATTACATAAAGTGCTTACACTGCCAGCAACTGTTTTGTTAGCAAAAACCAATTCTGTAATGTTCCTTTAAATAGCCCCCTAAATTACATGTCTTTGCCCCGTTGCCTCCCCTCCCCCCCCCCCCAAATGAAAATGTCTGGTTCCGACACTCATTGAGGGAAATTTACATTGCTGCTACATTTAGAATATTTCAAGGAGCCCAAAAGAAAATGGCCTAAGACAAAGCCATGTTTCCAATCAACAAAGTAGTTTCAATCACCAATTTTACTGCAGGAAGGGACAAGATCTGCGTGTTATAAAGACCAGCCGTCGATTTACACAAAATTTTTTGCAAATGTGTAAGTTGTGCACTTCTAACACAATCAATCTTGCACAAGTGAACTTACGCATTTTTTTTTGTAAAGTTTTGTGAAATCGGCTGCAGAGGCTCTGTCCTGAAATCCACACTCTGTGTTATCATCAGGTCTCTAAACATATGTTGAGATTTTAAGTTTCCTGTCGATAGTGACAGCCCATGGTCAGTGATGTAGTGGAGACCTGGAAGTCCAAGACAGAGATAAAGACCAAGACCAGCCCTTCCAAGACCGAGACTTTTGCAGGCCGAGACCGAGACCAAAACCGAGACCAGTCCTTCCGAGACCGAGACCAGCCCTTCCGAGACCGAGACCAGCCCTTCCGAGACCGAGACTTTTGCAGGCCGAGACCGAGACCAGTCCTTCCGAGACCGAGACCAGTCCTTCCGAGACCGAGACCAGTCCTTCCAAGACCGAGACCAGTCCTTCCGAGACCAAGACCAGTCCTTCCGAGACCGAGACCAGTCCTTCCGAGACCGAGACTTTTGCAGGCCGAGACCGAGACCAAAACCGAGACCAAAACCGAGACCAAAACCGAGACCAGTCCTTCCGAGACCAAGACATTTGCAGGCCAAGACCGAGACCATGAGACCGAGACCATCCCTTCCGAGATTAAGACTTTTGCAGGCCGAGACCGAGATCAAGACCGAGACTGAGACCACAAAATCGGTCTCGAGACCGATACCAGGGCCCAATTTCATAGAGCTGTGAAATGCACAAAAAGTAGCTAAGCACAACAAAATTATGCTTACCAGAAAAAGGTTACCAGCCAAAATACCATGTTACATGTACACTTTGTGACTGGTATCCTGCTCATTTCTGCTTAGCAGACAATTGTTAAGCAATATTTTCTGCTTTTAAAAGCAGCTCTATGAAATTGGGTCCAGGTCTCGAGACCTACAACACTGCCCCTGATCTTTGCTGATGCGCTGTGCGCTGATACAGCGCTATGACCTGTGTAGTCTTTTTTTTTCGTAGCGATCATCCGCTGCGGCCGGGCCCAATCGCACATCACAGTATGTGCAGATGGTAGCTTTTCTACCATTCAGCACGTGCAGCTCTGCTCGGAAACCTGGCGTAATCACTTCAAAGTAAACCACCTCGCAAGAAAACTGCTGAAGCAGCGAGTAGCTAGCTACATAGTGCAGACACTGGACAGGTCACACACACAGCGCTGTATATCAGTGACAGTGCGCGCATGCGCATCAGCAAACATCATCATGGATGCCGGTCAGTTTATTTGTGTCAGTATCGCCTCTGATTCTTCATAAATTAGGCCTACACCCAAAAATGAGCGCACACATTTTCGTCTTAATGTGCTCTCCACATATTGAGCTACATGGTATTGCTAGTATTAGTGACAACTGGGACGATATGTGGAGAACATCTCGGGATAAAAACATGGGTTTTTATATTTTAAAAATTATTTGACTTCCTTGAGATACTAACTTAGAGTTAGACATACATGTAGCCTGTAGGGCCAAGAAGCGGAGAAAAGCGAATGCAAAGCAAATTATGTCATGTATGTGACACAAACAATACCGAAAGGCCTGTTTTCCAATTGTGACACGAAAAAATTCCTTTTCCTTGCACAGTTCACATGAAGTTTGAACTGGTTTTCAATATATTATCGCAACTACTTCAGAATTTAAAGGAACATTACAGAATTGGTAAGTACAAAACTTGTAAAATATACTTTTTGATCACAGATTTACATAAAACTTACACGGTCTAATAATGATGATTAGTAGAAAACATCCCTTGAAACATTTCTGTCAGAAATGCCATATTTGATGAGAAATGAATAAACTAATTTTCCGATTGAAGTTTATCGCTCAGTGAGCGTTTTATTCATTTGTTGAATCTATATGATTTCATGCAAATGTGTAACCGGTTTTTCACTATTTTCTTGTAACCCAGATGGCCGATCGATCTCCAACCTCTACAGGTTTGTCAGTTTATGTATATGGAGGATTACATAAAGTGCTGTTTTGTTAGCAAAAACCAATTCTGTAATGTTCCTTTACAATGCTTTAAGTAAGATGATAGATCAGAATGATGAGAGAAGTGAGATGTAAGAACAAAAATTGTTTAGTTTCTGTTTCTGAACAATTTTCCTGTTGACCTGTTTTCCGATCAAAACCCAATGACACCAGGATATTAATATAAATGGGTCGCTAGGTTGGCCTAGTAATAAATACCATTCAGTAATAGGCCTAGTTCATCAGTACTCTAGTTAGTTGTAATAATACGAACCAACTTTGCCGCCGTCCGCGGTGCCTCCGCCGCCACTCGCCGCCTCGACAGGCAGCGATCGTACGCAACTCAGGACATTTTGCACCAAAATCACGCATAAGATCCACCCTGAAAACCTCTCTTTACCGGCCATCATAATAAAAGTGATTCCGATGACATGATATCGGGGCAGATTCCATCTATAGTCGCCACAATTGTATGGTTATCTACCCGGAAATAACATCACAAGCAGCCATTTTTGTTTGGGCAGTCGACTGTCAGTCAGGTACATTTACTATCTGGGGCCAATTTCATAGAGCTGCTTAAGCAGAAAATATTGCTTATTAATTTTCTGCTTAGCAGAAAAGAGCAGGATACCAGTCACAAATTGTACTTGTGACATGGTAGTTTGGCTGGTAACCTTATTCTGGTAAGCATAATTTTGTTGTACTTAGCTACTTTTTGTGCTTAAGCAGCTCTATGAAATTGGGCCCAGATAAAGAGACTCGTAGTGAATAGGTGACGGAGCCTGGGTACTAGACTATACAATAAACAAATAATAATAAGAAGAAACCTTTGATCAACACAAAACGTAATGAGTTCTATAAATAGCTCTGGCATTCCAGATGAGTCACTGACCCAATTTTGTCAATTTTAATTTTTTTTTTAATTTTTCAAAGGAAATTTCAAGTTATGCCTAAAAATAACAATCGTTTCGTAACAAGAAATTGGAAGGTAAACATGGAGGCACTGTACCTCAATGTCCAAGTTCAAACGATACCAAAAATAGTACTAATAGTCTTAGTTCAAGAAGTAATGAAGAACAGTTAAGAGCGGAAGAAAAAACACTGACCACTTGAGGGCAGGCTTTACTTATTTTAAAATTTGTTTAATGTTTTTTTTATGAAAGGGATTTTTGGTGAGTTCTTCGCTCTGTTCCCGATATCACCTTATCCTTATCGAAAGGCACTGGGAAGGTCTGACGTACGCACATGCGCATTGGACAGTTTCACCCTGATCTTATAACCCCAGGTCACAGCTTCCTGTTCACGAATAAATTCGTCTATCAATAATAATGTAGTTCTATTGTGTAAATAATGTGGTGTTTTACTCTGATCTTATCAATGTTCTCTATACATGTACTGCACTGTCAAAAATCGTTGTTGTTTTAAACCCTTTTATTAATATCTCTTTGTTTAAGAATTTTACTGTGGTCTGGAGCTTTAATCATTTTAAGATATGTAAATTGTAACTTTTTTCTTTTAAAGAGTAGACAATAAAGAATTGAATAAATCCATTTTAAATATAGTTATACGAGAATCACAACATTATTATAAACTTGCAGTTTTGGTTTATAATATCGGTAACATATTAGCCATAGATCTTCCATGCATTGTCATAATCGTGACAAGGTGTACATCATGTTGAGATTGATCAGCAGTACAATCGTTCCCATCATGCACCACTACATCCTGAAAAATAACTATGATTATTTAATAACAATCAGCACATCCCAGCGGTCTTTAGATGAGTTGAACAGCGGAGCCGATTATGACAGTGAATTCTGCCACCCGTGCATGTGACGTCACAAGCCCGAACAGCGCCCTCACCGAGAACATATGACGACCCATCATTGGCTGAGAGTTGTGCACGGCGCGTATACACGCGTGCACATTTCTATAGACCTTATCATTGATCTCCAGTACAATGTAGGTCAATGGACCTTATGCATTGACGTCATCATAAAAAGATGACGTAACAATGAAAAACGCACATAAAGTACGCACGGCGCACAGAATCGGCCAATGAGTAACCTTCTTTTGACCTCTAGCCGAGGGCGCCCTACTCAAAGGACGTCATGTGCATAAGGTCATTGATCTACATTATACTGTAGATCAATGCATAAGGTCCATTGTTTGACCTCAGCGATGGTGGCCATTCTTAGGGAGTTGCCTCTGCTGTTGAAACTCATTCAATTTTACTTTGCGGCATGTGAATAACATAATTATAAAATTAAACTTTACAAGGCGTTCTTTTTAGCCATGCGAAAAAGTCGTCACAGTTTAGCAGCGTTTAGGCGCAATTGATATTCTTTATAGATAGTTGTTACTTTCGCCAAGTGATTTCGCAAAATGATGAGTAGTATAAAAAAAAAGGACAAGGTGACCCATCTACTAAATCCATTTCTTATTTAGGGGAGTATTTAGCCGCTCAGGCAATATTCCGTTTAAAAAAAGTTGCTGCCGATTTCTTAGGTGGTTTGCCGATTACGGCTATAGGAGATGGCGCTCTCTACACAGTAATGCCGTTGGTTGCCCTTTTAGGTTCGAGAGATGGATTGCACATGACGTCATTGACCACCGTCTTTGATAGTTATGAAAAACAATGAAGATGCACGCGTGTACGTGCTCCGCACGACTCCAAGCCAATGAAAGCACTTCACATGTGCACGTTTCTTCAATATGGCGGCCAATGCAAAGAGTCTATAGCGAAGTCATCGTTTAGTTTTCGCTCCAGATACTTGAGTTTTTTAATCAAGATGTGCCAAATCATCACTTCCCCGGAGTTTTGCTCTGTTGCTCTGCTGGGTTTTAATTACACTGCTTCTGAGGTTAAGCTTTCAACAAGGAAATGGAAAACATAAATCGTCCTTCGGGTTCTAAGAACACAATTTTATGTACCATATCAGATTCCTCGAGTTTCCGCGTCAGCCACTGCGTATTAACTAAGAAGCCGATCTACTCTTCTTAATTACGTGTAATTACTTTTCTTTGTTCATTTCTGGATTCGTCTGTCTTCGTTCTTCTTTCTTTCCTCTTTCGATTCAACTAACTGCGTGTGTTACAATTCAATAAACTTGTTTGCGTGTGTTGTGTTGTCACAATAGCTTCTGATGCTTGGAATGAAACGACACTTCTAGCTAAGCAGGAAATCCGCCATGCATTAAGCGTATTGCGCAATGCGTACAAATTTTTAAAAAAAAAAACCGACGAGTTCATTATTAGGCTGGTTGAAATTCATGTATTAAAACCGTCATGCGTTGTGCGTAATGCGTAGTCCGCAATGTAGTCCTTGTATCCGTTTTGCTTGGCGTGTATTTTTTTACTTTCAAAGTTTGCGCATAGAGCCCTATACGCATTACGCATAACGCATGGCGGACACTCGGATTTCCTGTCTTACCCGTGACGGTCTAAACGCTCAGCGATTGCAACCGTCAGGTCACGTACTTGAGCCGGTGTCACGTGATTTTGCCGCCATCATGATGATTCGTGTAGAAATTTCGTTCGTTTTGACTCAGCAGCCCATGTGCACTAACCGTTTATAAGAGTAGACTGGTCCCTTGTAAAGACAGGTACTGGTCTACAGGCCCAATGATTTCATTGGATACAATGATTTCATTGGATGAACGTGCAGTGACGTTGGCTTTCCATATCAGTGCTATGATTGGTCCGAGGTGATGTAATTTGTCAGCTTGCACTTTCGATCGTCTGCATGCAGCGTGAACTTAATGTTTGTACATCATGTTGTTTTATTCACATGTACGTGTGAAGTGAATGCGAATCCACGCCGCGTGAAATGAATGCAAGGTACATCTGGCAACATCCGGAAAAGCTGGTACCTGGCGTTATTCACGAGCTTCGAAGTGTGACGTCAGACGTCCAGGCTATTATGAAAGACACAAACAAACACCAGGGGACAAAATCCCTCGTGACACCGGACCTATGAGGACGTCAATATATCCACGTAATGGCTGACGTACTATGTTCCAAAAATAGCAAGGTTGAGGCAGAATTATCGTAAATCTTAATTAGCCTATTAGTCAGGGGTGTACGTTGCAACTAGCATTTTTGTGAATAACTTGTCCATCTTCGATTGTGACAACAAAGATAAGCCTTAAAGGAACATTACAGAATTGGTATGAACAAATATACTTTTTGATCACAGATTTACATAAAACTTACACGGTCTAATGATGATGACAGTAGAAAACATCCCTTGAAATATTTATGTCTGAAATGCCATATTTGATGAGAAATGAATAAACTAATTTGCCGATTGGAGTTTATCGCTCAGTGAGCGTTTTATTCATTTGTTGAATCTATATGATTTCATGCATTAATGTGTAATCGGTTTTTCACTATTTTCTCGTGACCCAGATGGCCGATCGATCTCAAACTTCTACAGGTTTGTCAGTTGATGTATATGGTGGATTACATAAAGTGCTTACACTGCCAGCAACTGTTTTGTTAGCAAAAACCAATTCTGTAATGTTCCTTTAATGTCGGAGTATTTCAGTTTTATAACCATTACGAGTGTTTGTTTTTTTGACCCGCAAATGAATCCCGTTACCGGAAAACACAACACCAAAACTGGTACTGTCTACATTATGGCCCTTTTCGAATTCACGGCTTCGGCTCCAAAATCGGCTCAGGCTAGCTAGGTTCCCTCAATTATTTTAACTTGCGCATGATTTGCGGTCAGGGCTTCACAAGACAAGAAAACTGGGCCTGAAGCCGAATCCGGAGCCGAAGCCGTGGATTCGAAAAGGGCCTCTGTTTCTGTTGAAAATGAGTCTACGATGAACAGGTTAAATCATGGAGGAAGGATTAGTAGGCCTAACCGAAGGTGTTGATCATTCTATTTGACAAAAAAAATATAGAAGTTGCACTAAAAGTCACTCTCAAAATCACCGCTTATTCTCGGACAAAATATAAGTTCCGGTGTTCTGCATCAGTTGTTCTCCCTTATTAACCTGACTCCTTGTGATACGGCAAACGCCCTCTACACAACTTTCTTAGCATTTTGTTATGCTTGATGCCATCATTGAATCCAAAACGAGGCTACAGGTGCAGCGCCAAGTAGCGATAACAATATCTCGGGTGTGATTGGTCAATGAAAAATGGGGCCGGGTTATACTGGATCGGTGTATTGGTGGCACTGCGCTGGTAGCTTCGTTGGATTACAATGATGACGTCATACATAAATGATAAGAAAGGGCGTACATAGTTCATAAGTAATTCAAAGATGATGGAGTAGTACGGACATAACGCAATTATGACGTCAGTTGCCATGCAACCTTCCAAATTATTCATTAATTATTTATGGAACATTATTTCAAAGTAAAATACTACCAAAAAATGATATCATACTTTTTTTTGCAATCAAGGCTTTATTTTATTAAAGATTCAACCACACGAAAAAGCACCAAATATATGAACGGTTGTTTGTCAACGATTAGTACATGTTTTCATTGTTCCCCACGCCCGCCCCCCCCCACTCAAACATTTAAAGTGTGAAATATTATTTATCCACAAATTTCCTTAAACCTGCAAACTTGTCTGCTGTCTCTTATTGGAAGTTATGAAAAAGAACAACGGGTTTTCTTTAAAGGGTCTGCGTGCGATTTTCAACCTTTTGAGTAATAGCAGTTATTTTGATAACCGATTTTTTTCAAAGCTCAACAGCTTTTTAAAATAAGGAATCCTATAATGGCCAAACGAATACTATAAAAATAAGGGTTCTCTTAATTGTATAAAACGTATAATTTTATCAATTTTGGGACCGTGTAATTTTTTAAAGACCACAAGAATGTTACATACAACAAATAGACGAAACTCGTAGCTTTGGAAACTACGTCATGGGCGTTTGGTCAAAAGCTGGAGAGAAAGAGAGGTGGGGTGCCAGACTTAAGTAGTCACGTGATCTGACCAACGCACATTGGAAGCTCGATCGGATGAAATCTTCTCTATCGTTCTTGCGTCTATACGTGCTACGAAGAGCTGACAGAAGTTTGGACTGAAAAGAAAACAAAAAACCATTGATATTACTATAGTAATACCTCCCAAAGATAGACTACTCTCTTGCTAAAGTAAAATGTTACACAAGCGTGTAGTCTTTAAAATCTGATAAAAATCTGCCCCAGGGCCCAATTTCATAGAGCTGCTTAGCACAAAAATGTGCTAAGCATGAAATTTCTTCCTTGATAAAAACAGGATCACCAACCAAGTTTTCACGTGATTTTTAGGATAAGCAAACAACAGCTGAATACCAGTAACAAGCAATATGCAACACATGGAAATTTGGTTGGTAATCCTTTTTTTATCAAGGAAGAAATTTCATGCTAAGCACATTTTCGTGCTTAGCAGCTCTATGAAATTGTACCCTGGTGAATTTGGTCAACGCGCTCTAAAATTCCACATGCCTTTGTTGCATGTGTGCACTACCAGAGTTGAGTTTTGTGGAAACAGGTGAGTGAAAAAAAATGAATTTATTCGGTCTGTCATGTGATCTGAACTAACCTTGTTTACTTCTTGCACCTGTTGATGGAACGGCCACGGACCTTGTCGCACGCACACCTGGAGCCAGTGCTCGGATCGACGCAACCTGTTGATGATAGCGTCCCAAAGAAAGACAGCACCCGAAGACAAAAACAAAAACAAAATCAGAGATAAAAGGCTGCTAATGCCACCTTTTATAAAGAGTGTAGCCGTCTTATGTGTCATTTCCTGCTTACAAAAGTCTAGATAACGTGAAAATAAATGCTTATTAAATTTTATGTTTTGGTCTCTTTGAAAGGGTTATCTTACTTTCAAATATCATCAGAATTTGTGTCCAATTCTGTAATGTTCCTTCAATAAACTGAATTGAATTGACTTGAATTCTAACTTACGGATGTACTGTCTTCCCCTTCCGCGCTTCTCAAGTAGGTACTCAAAGTCGTCCGCGTCGAAGTTGGCCTCGGCGTCCCTCTTCTCCAGCTCCTCCATGTCCTCCTCTGTGTAGTACGGGGTGACGAGCACCACCAGGGCGGCCACAATGGCCAGTGCTAGAAGACACTTCGTATTCATTCTGAAAATCAATCAAATTAATATGTAAAAACAAAACAAATTGTAATTACGTGATTATATCTCAATCTTCAGAATTGGTGCCACATTTCTGTAGTCAACATAGGACCAGCTCCGATTTCACAAAGAGATAAGCATAGTCTTATCTGAAGTTAGGACCAGTGACTGGTCTTAACTTAAGACTAGTCCTATGTCTTAGCATTGCCCAGGACTAGTCCTAAGTTAGGAAGAGTTTTGTGAAATCGACCCCTGCAGTCAATATCATAGAGCTGCTTTAAGCACAGACTGAAGTAACTGAGCCCAACAAATTTGTGATCTATACAGTATTAAGATTACAGGCCAGGCCTTGCGCTTAAGCTTGTTGTAAAGTAGCCCGCCGGGCCAGTAAACTGTGCATTTTACTTGCCCTTAGGAAGTTTTAGTAGCCCAGATTTTAAACAGGAATTCCCATAAATGTAATGTTCTGATGTGTTAATGTTACAATCACAACAAGTTTAATGATCAAATTAAGTTATTTTCACACACTCAATAACGATTAACACATTTTATACATTAATTATTCACATCTTAAAAGGAAGAAATTAGCATTTTAAACAAGGAGGTTGCACAGTTTTTAGTAGCCCACAGGGCAAGTTGAGAAGTGGTGTTTACTGGCCCATGGCAATTTTTACTAGACAATGTACGCTGGGCTAGTGTTAAGGGCGAGCCCTGCAAGCCAAAACAACATTTCACGTGTACCTTCTGTAACTGGTATCCTGCTCAAATTTTCCTTTTGTAATTAAGCAATATTTTCTACATGCTTAAAACAACGGCTCCGCACGAGGCGCAAGGAGCCGGAACCATGGCTCTCGAAAAATAAAAGTGCGCCACCAAGCGATTAGCCAGGATGTCGTGTTAGTTTGTATTGTATTTAGTATAGTTATTATTTTCATTATTTATTAGATTTACCGAGATCCTCGGTGATCATGCACCTTTGACTTTGATTGGTATCAGACGAGTCTAAAATAATAACAACACAACTCTTTTTAATGAGCCTTAAATTGTTAACCACTTGAATTGTACTGATTAGGCCTACTACCCCACAACAGTTTGCGTACCATGTGCGGACAGAACGTATTGTTTGTTCGTAAAATCAAAAAAGAAAGTTTAACAACAATTTCATTTCACGCTTTTTCTCGTTGTGGTTTACCAATACAGAATTTCGAAAATTGTTGCATTGGTTGTTTATTATTCAAACAATTTTGCAATCACAAAATAAAATAAAATAAAACAAAACACATTAAAAAAGTAAACAATTATTATCAATTAAAAACAAGTTTAGAACTATTGATTTCTACAGAAACAAAACTGCGGTCAAATCTATAATGACACTCAAGTGAACAACAGAAACAATGTTGGCAATTAATTTCTTTTTAACCGCTTCAATTCGTTGACATACCACGTGACAAAATTTGAACTCGTTGTCGGTGTGAAAACGTATTTCCTTCACAAAAATAGGCAATATTTAAATAAAGTTAGCTTTTTTTTTGTTTATGAAAGAGTTTAATTAAGTCGGCCAACCCTTCGTTGCGTTTGCCAACTTGTGGTAGGCCTAGGTAATGATGTAGTTTGCTTATCACTTTATTTGCGTAACAAAAACAAACAGTTCATTGGAAATTGACCAACTCAGTGCTGATTTTTTGTTCTTGAACGAAATGTTTTAATTCAAATAAAGCCAAAAGGCAAGAGCAAAGCAAAAGGTTCCGTTCTTTTTACGTATAGAGAAAGCTAATTTTTAAAATATTGCACAACAAAGCTGCCAATTTATTGGTAGTTATTATTGTGAATTATTGTCGGAAACTCGACATTAATTAACGTCCATTAGCCACGAACAAACAATTTTGCACGCTACGCATATTTTGTGCATTGTCCGTTCCATAATAGTGAATCATTATTATTTATTTTTTTGGTTTTGAAACAGTATTGTCTGCAAAAATTCATTCAGACACAAACAATTTAAAATAAAAATTGATGCTTTTTAGCGAAAATCGGTCCATGCATCTTTAAAGGCCATGTCACACGAAGCAATTAACAGGCAACCAGATCCAGCAATGGCAATCTCCAATGAGAAAATGTATTCGCGTTTCACATTTTTTTTCTGAAGACAGTGAGTTACAGCTAGAAGACTGTCCCTTCTGCTATAGAAGTGTTCATTCTGCATGCAGTGCAGTTGGTTGCCTGGAAAAATACCCTGTGTGACAAAGCACTAACAGCTTAGTAATTTAAACAGCGATTTTTCTGTTTTTGTATAGTTTTTCTTTGCTTGTGAGTCGCGATTCGCTTAAAGTTTGCTCCCACGTCTAGACGGAGCTGATTTTCAACATTTGGAAAGAAATATCCTTTTATCAACAAACACCTACCTTTGTCTATAAACTGTTTCTCAGAAAGTGATATCGAATGCACCTGGTTTGAATATGATAATGCGTGGTTGTTGCTCGATTGTTTGAAATTAACCGTAATGATACAATTACTTAATATTCTTACCTGCTGGTGGTTGGATGTGCGCAAACAAGACAGGAGAGACTTATTAGAATCAGCAAGACGGTATGAGCTAAAAATCACAACATCTCCTGATTTTATACATTTCCGACTCCCACGCCTTGGCCACTGCCGGCGGTGGACCGCAACGGTCGCGGTGTAAAAGCCACGAATCGGTACCTTAATTGGCTCGCAGCAGTGGCTTCACGTCACACCCCGGCAAACATTTCCTCTATCAATGTTGGATAATAAGAAGAAGAAAAAAAACAACGCCCCCTTTTATTTTTTGAAGCCTGCGTCTCTCAGAGTAATCAGATGGAATCAATTTATTAACGCCAATTTCTGCATGCTGAGTTGTTGTGTTCATTGCGAGATCTATCACAATAATATTATGGACTGTTAAAGATATAGTGCAGATACTGATGCATGAACAAACCAAGTTCAACTTTTCGAAAGGATACTTGATACAGCGCCGCAACTAGGGTACCATTTTAGGGGGCGCAATGGGGGTGTACCTTTTTTCGGGGGGGGGCACTTCTGAACAAGTTTCCTTATACGCCTTTTCAGCGCCCTCGTTACGCCATTTACTACTTTTTATAAGGTAGTCTGACGTGAGTGTAAAGTCAAGATTTCAAATGGTGGGCACCCGGGGATGGGGGGGGGGGGGGACAGAACATCAATTTTGGGGCACATGCACTCCAAGTTCACGTGCCAACCCCCCCCCCCCCCCCCCCCAGTTACGCCGCTGGCTTGATATATCATTCTGTTTACGTAAAACTGGGAGAAGTGTTACCTTTTATGGAAGACCCCCTTCGGGTAAACTGTTTTGAGAAATTTCGAAAATAATATGTAGTTTTTTTCTTAAAACAAGGACAAAATATCAACTACTAATTACACCCATGAATTGCTGTACGTTTTGGTTTAATTTCATTTGTATTTTTGTCGCTGTTGTTGTTGTCTTTTACACGACCTTTCTATTGATTTTGTTATTGCTAGTTTATTGTTTTATTCGTATCATTTTAACAGGGTGACTTAATTACAGGCGAATGAGAAAATTGTATAAAAGTGTCAAGTCTTTTATATGCCAAAGGAACACATTAAAAATATTGAGAATAATATCCATGAAATTAGGTAGTGACTGCCAATGCGATCCACATGCAAGGCTCCGGTCCTGAGTGGGATTCGAAACGAGGTCGACAGAGGTACGAGGTATATGGAAATAATCCAGTGTGAGTCAACCTGATTATTCAAAAAAATAAAAATTATACGAAGATTGTTTCAAACTGAAGAACCACTCGCTAAAATATATTTGTAGTATAGCGATTGGCAGAAAACGAAACTGCTAGTTTTAAAAAGTACACAAGTGTGATTATTTGTACATTGGTTCTGGTATACTATTTATTTCATCCAGAATACATCTGAGAACAATTAAAATCAAGCACAACATACAAAAAGGTAAAAAGGAACCACTGTTTTAATACATATTTCTCACATCTCATTATTTCAAATCGTCTGATGTCTTGTAAACCCACGCTTCATCTCATCTTAAAAAAGAAATGGCGGGTCCTTCCGCTAGTGACATTTGAAGCGTTGCAGACTTGATTATGATCGGGGGTGAAATGCCTTTTTCCCCCTAGTCTTTTTGCTCTCTGCATGCTGTGCTGAGGAAATCATGGACACTGAAAACTGGGTCATTCAAGTTTTTTGTTTCTTATCACAGTCTCATAAAGTGTATCCACCTACACGAAAATATTAAGGCTACAATATTTAGGATGCGCAAGGCTTATTAAGCTGTGCAGCTGCGCAAATGTTGACCTGATTTGGGAAAAAAACAACAACTACGAAGTCGATTTGAGCTAAAAGAGTGGTAATAAATATTACCACGGAGGTTTATACATCCTTGTCTGGCTGTCTGTTTGGCAACATTTATGATTACGGGAACAAAATATTAATAAACAGAACAAATATTTACAAACAATTAATTAATGGTATAAATAAATGAAACAAAAAATCACACGTTGTAAGATTGGAATATAGTTACTCTTTTATAAAGCCGATGATAAGTGTAAAAAAAAAGCTTTTGCAAATGTTTTTATAATTTACTTTCCTTTGAAAACCTAGTGTTAATAAGCCTATAAAAGACAAAGTACAGAATTGTTACACAAACATTCAAAAACAGTGTTGAATTTGTTGGAAACAAAGCAATCAATCATGGTATGCATTATTGGTATTATTAAAAGTTTGCAGAAACACCATCTGTTCACACGATTGTTTTGCTAACAATCGGCCGTCCGTGCCAACCAGCGCGTTTCGTTTATCAACAATAGAAAGGTCCATCAATTAGAAATTTATATGAGCATTTATTTATGTAGCATGGCCCTAGTAGTTCTTTCTGCGTACCCAGCTGTAGCCGTTTGAAGTAAATTTTTGACCTAAATATTACTTCAAAATTTCAAAATTATACTTCAAATTTACGGCCCAAAACACAAACGATTACACAATCAATGTCGCTTTTTCTGACCAGTCAAGTTTGCATTCACCTCTCAGCATCATCAGCATTCCAGCATTCTCTTGAAGACGAGTAGAGTATACTGCTCGAAACGTCGAAACCAGCTTCTTCAGAACCAACACTTCTCCCGAAGGAGTTTTAGACACGGCTGTATCCGCAAGTTTACTAGGCCTACTACAGTTTTTCTGTTACAATTTTTTTTTAAAGATTGCTTCATAAGTTTTATTCCCCCTCCTCAGCAGAATCCACGTTCACGTTTTACAGTTGAAATTTCATTCAATCAGAAAATGTCAGTGCATTTTTCATTACGCATTCTTCTGAAAAACACATCAATATTTCGGACACAATCTGGGCCTATATCTTACGGAAATAGAATCAAATCCCCGTCTGGTTAACAATTATTTAATTCGATTGGACTAGAAGTAGTTTCGCAGATGCTGTTTTTTATTTCATTAATATCTCCTCACGCTGGGGTGATAGTCTGATATATTATACGCCAATCTTCTATGGGCTATTAGCCAGAGAGCGAATTCACACATTTCTGTTTGTTACTGTGATTCACTTTCTCGATGTCAAAAAAAATATTTTAGATTGAAAAGTGTGAAATCTGAATTGTTTTCAGATGAGATTTTATATGGTTTGGGGTTGAACAAAGACAAATTGACTAGAGCGGGATTTGAACCAACGACCTCCGGATAACGTTCCGGCGCTCTATAACTATTACTTACGGAAATAGAATCAAATCCCCGTCTGGTTAACAATTATTTAAACGTGTGAATTCGCTCTCTAGCTATAGCCCATAAAAGATTGGCGTATAATATATCAAACTATTACCCCAGAGATTTTATATGTTTACTTTTTTATATATATATATATATATATATATATATATATATATATATATATATATATATATATATATATATATATATATATATATATATATATATATATATATATATATATATATATATATATAAAATTTGTAGGGTAGATGGCCTTAGCTTTCGATCCAAACTATAATATATATATATAACAGGTTCACATTTAACTACACTTTTTCACATTTCACATTTATTTAAAAATACATAGCATTCGTTCTTAAAGTTGTCTCTAAAATGTAAAAATCATGCTATTTTTGTTCATAAAATATTGCTGAAGGCACAAAGTTAGAACCTGGTGCACTTTTAAAAAATTTATTTACAGTTTTTTGGTTAATTCATTTTTGTTAACAAACAAATTTGAAAAATTGCGTACTCATACTTATTCCTGCATCATACAATAAAAAAAAATACGCACACCTTTTTATTAACAATTATGTACTTCACTATTGAAAAAGCTGACAAAAATAAAAGTTTAATTGTGGTTCGAATTGATATAATTTAGGTCAAGGGATAGAATTTTTTATCCCTTGTTCCTCAAACCCAGCCAAAAAGATGAGGGGATAGAATTTTCTATCCCTTGTTCCTCAGATCCAGCAGAAAAGACGAGGGGATAGAATTTTCTATCCCTTGTTCCTCAGATCCAGCAGAAAAGATGAGGGGATAGAATTTTCTATCCCTTGCTCCTCAAACCTAGCCGAAAAGTGGAAGGGAAAGATTTTTGTATCATTTGCTGCTCAAACCAAGCAAAAAAAAGAGGAGGGGATAGATTTTTTTATCCCTTGGACCCCAAACATGACAAAATGTGCGTTATATTGCCAACAAATAACTGGAATTTATTAACTTTTTAATTGTTAGCTTTAAAAAACTAGATTGATTTCTAAAATCTGGAGCATGTTTTTCACAATTTAGAGGGAAAAATGGTAAAAGACAAATTTGTTGCTTTAAAATCCTGTTTCGATTGAAATTTTCGGACTTTAATGACAATTTGAAGCAGTAAATTTGAATGTGAAAAAATGCAGTTAAATGTGAACCTGTTATATCATCATCACTTAAAAAACACATTAATTGATTAATTTCCTGCATCAGGAAGTGAACTCTAAAAAAAGTTGAGCTAAAAATTTAAATAGCTATATTGTCATAGATTGGAGAAAGTTTCAAGCTTTCATTGAAGGTACTGCACGAAAAACAAGCTGCCAAATGCCGGAATCCGACATTAAACCACGCCCATCATCAGCCATGTATACGAACAATTTTACTTGTCATGGAAGAAAACAAATTAATCAATCTCCAGAGTAGTTCCGTTTGAAGTACTTAAGTTAAACGCGACAGATTAACAAAACTTGTCCTCGTAAATCTTCGGGTCGTATCACGATTTGAGGTGCCAAATCGAAATACAGAGGAGTGAAATAAACGCATCAAACCCCCCTTTCCCCCTTCTCCCCCCCCCCCCGCCACCCCAAATGAGACCGACAAAATGCACAAACGAAAGGTTCGAAACATTAAAGGTACACGTTGCCTTGAATCGGCCGAGTTGGTCTATAAAAAGCGTTTGTAAACCGTTTGTTATAAAAATGCACCTGGCTAGAAAGACGTTTTAAAAGTAGAATACAATGATCCACACAAATATGTCTCGAAATTGGATGGTTTTCCTTTTACATCGTGAACTAACACAGTCGGCCATTTTATGGAGTCAAACTTTTGACTCCACAAAATGGCCGACCGTGTTAGTGCGCAAAGTTCAAGGAAAACCACGCAATTTCGAGGCATATTTGTGTGGATCCATTGTATTCTACTTTTCAAACATCTTTCTAACCATTACCATTTTATAACAAACGGTTACAAACGCTTTTTGTAGACCAACTCGACCGATCCAAGGCAACGTGTACCTTTAATAAGCCATCAAATGACGTTTTTGGCACAGCTTGCCCCCCCCCCCCCCCATCCCACGAATGAACATGTACGCAAATAAAAAATGAACATGAAAATGCTACCAACTGAACTATATGTCCGCCACCGTAGGGCTAGGTAGCTCAGTTTGTACACCATAATATTGATGTATGTTATCTTGTCAGTTTTCTTGTGGTTTGTTACTTAGAGGCACTGGACACTATTGGTAATTACTCAAAATAATTGTTAGCATAAAAACTTATTTGGTAACGAGCAATGGAGAGCTGTTGATAGTATAAAACATTGTGAGAAACGGCTCCCTCTGAAGTAAAGTAGTTTTTGAGAAAGAAGTAATTTCTCAGTAAAATATTTGAATTGATTTTGAGACCTCACGCGTGAGGTCTCGAAATCAAGCATCTGAAAGCACATCACAACTTCGTGTGACAAGGGTGTTTTTTCTTCCATTATTATCTCGCAACTTCGACGACCAATTGAGTTCAAATTTTCACAGGTTTGTTATTTTGTGCATGTGTTGAGATACACCAAGTGAGAAGACTGGTCTTTGACAAAGGTGTCCAGTGTCTTCAATATGTCAATGAATTTATCAAATATTTAGTAAAAGTTAAAATGTATGTTCTCCTCTGAAAAATGTTGGAACATTGGCAAAATAGGGAGACAGCCATTAGATAGGCCTAGCAAGCTCAGTTGTAGAACGTGAAGGTCGCAGGTTCAAGTTCCGCTCTAGTCAATTTTTCTTTGTGCATCCCCAAATTATGTTCCAATTTTACCCAGTCAGTTTCACTTGTGGTTTATCACTTGATATTGGAAACATTTCTGTTAAGACATCTACATACACTTTAACTAGGTGTTAATGGCTGACTTAAATTGTGGTATATTAAAAAAGACAGCCGTACGCAGTTAATTAAGTTGACTTCAATGTTTTTTTTAAGGTCTTTAATTTTGCCAATTATTGGCTCGTAGAGTGATTAGGAGACCGTCCATTATCCATGACAACTCAAGCAAGACCAGCTTCATCTATCAGCGGGTGGTAGACTTGGACGTTCACAACAAGCGGTTTAATAGACTGCCTGCGTTGTTACTCAGCCGTTGACGCGACCAGCGTGTTTGTGCGCCACGCTCGGGCGCACACGGACTTGTGTCCTCTCAAGCATGACACGTTGGGGGCGCTGATACCGAAGGGGCATTTATAAAGCGTAGAATTGTGTAAGGTTCAATACTGCATTTTAGTAATTTCCCTGGTTTTTTTTATCATCGTTTGCATCATCATTTCAAAAGTATCGATTTCATTGCTGCATATTGTAATTGCATATGCAGAACACTCATCAAAGCCATGTGCCAATCCGGACGGTTTATTGTGCTTCTCTGAACTCGGTATTCGTTAATAAGCAGGACAGTTCTTTTCAAAACAGTTCAAAACTAAGTGGTCTTCCGAAATCCGAAATCTACTCTGTGGCAGTAAAACAAAATAATAGCAAGACAAGTTCTCAAATAACAATAGCTACAGACCAAAGTAGACATACACATAGTGTCTCCGCAATTGAATATATTAAAGGAACAATACAGAATTGGTTTTTTGCTAACGAAACAGTTTCTGGCAGTGTAAGCACTTTATGTAATCCACTATATACATAAACTGACAAACCTGTAGAAGTTTGAGATCAATCGGCCATCTGGGTCACGAGAAAATAGTGAAAAACCGATTACACATTTGCATGAAATCGTATAGATTCAACAAATGAATAAAACGCTCACTGAGCGATAAACTCCAATCGGCAAATTAGTTTATTCATTTCTCATCAAATATTGCATTTCAGACAGAAATATTTCAAGGAATGTTTTCTACTATCATCATCATTAGACCGTGTAAGTTTTATGTAAATCTGTGATCAAAAAGTACATTTGTTTTTACCAATTCTGTAATGTTCCTTTAATATGAACTCATTTACCCAACTGTACACGTCAACATGCAATGCATCAAATCATACACGTCATGAAATTGATGACATTGCCTTCGCTTTGACCTATTTGGTTGGATGGAAGTGAAGTCAAAGCTTGCGGCCGTTAAGGCCATCGTTGGTAACAGATTTTTAACGGTCACTGCTGTCTTAAATAAGATAATATTTTTGTGCGTGTCGTGGCCGAGCGGTCTGATGCATCAGACCAAGGTTCTGAGGGCTGAATCAAAGGAGTGTGGGTTCAATTCTCGGTCATGAAAATTATGTCCTTGAAATTGACACTTATACCATGATTACCTTCTTTTTTTTTAACACAGGTGTATAAATGGTAGCATAAGAGGGTCGAGACAGTATTGTGTTGGATTGACCCCTTAGCGCTAATGCAAGCAGCTAGGGGTTGTATGCTCCCCAAGGAGTTAAGAAAGTTAGGGGAATGGGATAATAATATTGCAAAGTGCCTTGATCTTGCCACTAGGATTATGTGCGCTATGCAAGAACTCATCATTATTATTGATATTTAACCTTAATGTAAAACCATAATGAGGTGATATACACGCCGTCGTTAAAAGTATTATAGGCAATTAGTGACGCTGCGTCAATATTTCTGGTCAGGCGATTGGATTACCATTTTATGTTAAGGTTGTTTATTCCGATTACTAGTGTACGTCTTCCATAGTTTCCCATTCCCCAAAGCCTTTTGGTATAGCAACCTCCAGATGAGCAAAGCCTGGTACCATTGTGCCGTACACATTCATTCAGAATTGTGTATGGGTGTTCGCCGTCTCTTACGTAACTACGCAAAAGCTTGCCCCGAATCATGTGACATGGCAACTGTCTCTATAGTCTGAGGAATTCAAATTTAAGTGGTAACTTGTGATCAAGTACGTCATTGTACCAGACAGTATTCAAATCTAACACGCAAATGGCTTATTGGACACTGGCCTTAAACGAATAACAGTCTTCAGTATAGTTTCAGTAACCATGATGCGAAGTGGGCAAACATTGCATGGATTGTATCACTGTTAACTCTTTCTTTATACGTCTTTCCTTATTTTAGTTTAGTGCAGACAAAGTGACCAGAGAAAAGACTAGAAATGACAATTCTTATTTACTGAAAAGGAGAGGTTTAATTGTTTAGGTCTACAATCGATCAGCGGCAGCTAATTGCCATGTGTTTCTTTACATTACTACAGTTTCTCAATGTTTCTTTTTGGAGATTGCTCACTTAAAGGCACAGTGCACGTTTGGTAATTGGAGCCTACTGATTGTGTTAATCCTATATAAATGTAGGTACATACAATAAAACCAGCATGTGAAAAGTTCACTTCAAAATGGTCGCGTGTTTGAGATATCACAGAAAAACCGGAGCGAATATTTCCATGCAGGAAGAATATTCCCCATAGGAATACACAGTAGGAGAAGCGTTTTCTCAGATTCAAATTTTGGGGAACAAAAAGTGACATATTTAACCGTAGTACTTCGAAGTTAAAAGTTTCTCAAAATTCAATATACTACCCAACACTGCTGTACTTCTTACCAAGTAAGTTTTTATTGCCATCAATATTTTCAGAGTCATTACCAAACGTGTACTGTGCCTTTAAATATGATAAGTTTGCTTTCCAGTTTACTTTAGTTTTTTTTATTTATCCTTTATTATGAATTGAAGTGAGATCGACAATTAAGTGTTTACTTTCTTAATCCTTTATCTTCTTGAACCTTTGTGGTTTAGTTTGTTCTGTTCGTGGAGGAACAAATATTTCTACAGTAATAACTGTGAATGTATTTGGTTAGTTGTTTGTTTCAATGAATAAAAACGTGCTGTAATATCCCATCAACTCAAACTGCTGTTTCTCCAAATCCCTCTCATTTCCAGCTAGCAGGGATATACTATCAAAGTTCCACCCCGTTACATAAGCATCCTGCGAAATGGTTTCGTCTGAAGAACCCCCGTTGGTAATAAATCAATAGAAGTATATATACAAAATTGAATCTCCAAAGATCGTCTGCAGGTGACTTTTGGTAATTTTCGTGGTGTCCGTTTGAATGCTACCCTGAATATAGCCTTTCTGTCAAGGCCTTCGTGTCTTGGAGCTGCGATCCCAAGCGACTGAAATGGGAGACCACGCACGCGAGTGGCGAAGCCACGAGGGCCGTTTCCAATTTGTTTGGCGGTTTCTTATGTATTATTCGGTGTATAGCAAAAGTCCAAACCAATCAGAAGTGCACAACGCACGTTTCATACTTCATGAATAATTCATTACAAAAACGCGCGTGGTCTCTCGTTCCAGTCGCTCCACTGTTTACAAAGCTGTCCAAGCCACGATGGCCTCGACAAAAGGCTACCCTGAATACGGCCAGGGGTGCGGTTGGTGCCCGCTGTCACCTTGCTAAAAGTAGACGAACTCGACGTTCTTTATGAAAACTCCTAGACTCATGCTCCCCCCCCCCTGTTTTCTCAAGCAGACACTGTATATTCAGCTAAAACTTTCACAGGTGATGACTCTTGTTGTGTCTTTCTTGATAATTTTGCCCAACGATTTCCTGAAGGTCAACGTGTTACCGTTCCATGTACATGTACAGAGTTATTATCGAGAGCGTGTACTACATGGATAGGCGTTGCCATAATCACTAGTATTTTGTTCACGAAAAAAAGGATGATTTCTAAATAAATAAGTAAAATTAAAAAATATAAAAAAATAATGCCATCATAATATTGTTATAAACAGACAAAAACAAAAACAAAAACGGTTACAGCCACATAACACATTCATCTTAAGTATAACAATTAAGTTTATCTTTGGCAGCAGTAACCACTTTGACAAAATAAACAAATACATGTATAGATCGAAGGATGAATTGATTGTTTAAAAGCAGTGGATACTTTTGGTATAACTACTCAAGAACCATAAAAACTTCCTTGGTATGGAGCACCTGTGAGCTGCTGATAGTATAAAACATTGTGAGAAACGACTCCCTCTGAAGGAATGTAGTTTTTGAGAAGGAGGTAATTTCTTACTAAAAATATTTGACTCCGAGAAGCCTTTCTCAGGCATTTGTAAGCACACAATATTCTACACAACAAGTTGTTCTTTCTTTCTTTCATTATTTTCTTGCAACTTCGATGACCAACTGAGCCCAAATTTCCACAGGTTTGTTATTTTTTGCATAAGTTGGGATACTCCTGTGGGGATAGTGGTCCTTGACAATTTCCAAAAGTACATCCTGCCTTTATTACACGATTTCATATTACAGGTGTACGTCATAATTATTTATACATGTATACAGGTGCCGGTATGTCACCAAAAACTATACAATTTACTTAAAATAGTTGTTAAAAACCAACAAAATGTCCATCGTATACTCATAAAAATGATTGACACTGTTTCTTACAATCTTTGCGATTGTAGCCGATTCTCAGAACCCAATACACTGTTGATCCACCAGAGGTCCTGGCAATTTACCTGAAAAAAAAAATGAAAATACAATTTTGTGAATTATATCGGTATACCTTTGAATCACATAGTAACTAAATGTTGCATCCACTCCTTTCCAGTAGTCATCTTATCATGAACCCATGATTCCTGCAATTGAGACCAGATTTCTAAACTGCTGCATATCTGAGCTTGCCCGGTGACGAGAGGCCAGTTAACCCCGACGTAGCCCCATGTACGAATCTTCCCCTGTCAAAGGCTAAGTACTGTGAGAAACCCTTTAAAGGCACTGGACACTATTGGTAATTACTCAAAATAATTGTTAGCATAAAAACTTACTTGGTAACGAGCAATGGAGAGCTGTTGGTAGTATAAAACATTGTGAGAAACGGCTCTCTCTGAAGAAACGTAGTTTTTGAGAAAGAAGTAATTTCTAAGTAAAATATTTGATTTGATTTTGAGACCTCACGCGTCAGGTCTCGAAATCAAGCATCTGACAGCACACAACTTTGTGTGACAAGGGTGTTTTTTCTTCAACTATTATCTCGCAACTTCGACGACCAATTGAGTTCAAATTTTCACAGGTTTGTTATTTTGTGCATATGTTGAGATACACCAATATTCCACATATTAAGTCCCAGAGTTGTGTCGGGTTTTTGAGGGTTTTTTTGAGGGACAGACAAATATTTTCACTCATAGGTCTACACTTCGTGCACAGCCTGCGCTAGGTTCTGAGGTTTCCAACACCCCTCCCCCTGCCAGTAACTAGTGGAACCTTCCTGCATGTGTGTAATTCCTGGGGTTTACTTCCACACTTAAGGGTTTTAAATGAACATTACACAAGGGTTCGAAAAAAGATCCAAGGTATAATTTGATTTACCGTGAACATTGAGGTCTTCCAAGCCCAAACAAATCTGCCTATATTCCGGAGAAGTGACGAGATTCTGGAAGGCGGGGTTCCACCAAGAAGGTAAAGGGTTGTCTTTTTTCGTCATAACAGCCATTCCACTGATGGCACATTTATCTAGCTTCTCCGATGCGAGCTGTAAGTTCGCAGTTACTTCCAAGAATTGGTTCAGAAAGACGGCATCAACCTGAGGATATGTGGAGGAATTAACGATTCACACGGCATTAATTTGTTATAATGGTCTAAGATTACACTCTCAAAACTCTCGGGTCAGAGTTAACACGGATTCTGGGTCCCGTTGGGCCCGGCCCAATCCTGGGTCAGTACATGACCCGGAATCTGTGTCATAAATGACCCAGAAATGGTTCAAACTTACGCAGAATCTCAGGTTAAAATCAATTTTTTTTCTTTACAAGTTTCCAGGTAAGGCTGACCCGGAAACGGGCCAGACCCCCTTTGACCCGGAATCCGGGTCAATTATGACCCGGGTTTTTTTAGAGTGTAGTATAGATAGGCCATCTTTACGGGCCGTTTGGAACAAACAGTCATGCGTTTCGTGTGAGGACGGCGTGCAGTAGCGCACATTTACAAAACTCACTGCACGAGCAACGCGGCTGCGTTAATAAGTTGAGCGCTTGACGCATCTGCTAGCCAAAATGCACTTTGCCCGTAAAGATGGCGTCTACTGTATAGCCCTATATAGGACTCTTCCTCTGTGCTGTACACTGTAGTGTAATACGAAAGTGAAAGGCCACCAGGGCGAGCGTCTACTGGGAACTATCTATAATAACTTGCTAATGTGATAAAGAAAGATGACGATAACGTTGTAGCGATATCATGCTGCTATGAAGCATCGATAAACTATAATAATATAATTCATTTTGTATATTATTTCGCAGTATATTTGCGAATGTATACGAAAGCTTACGTTGTGGCAAACCACGGCGCACGATCTCAGTGCAGTGTCGAAGTTGTGCTCAATGCAGTACACAAAATAAAATGACGGCATAAAAAAGGATATTTTGATTTCCATAACCCAGCGCCGAAAAATGTTTGACCACTGTACCTTATTTTAAATCAGAAGCCTCTTTTAAGTACGAGTTAAATTTGCAGAACACAAAAAGGACAAGTACACTTTGTACATCATTAACATTCATTTAGGAAGATTTCGAAACTTCGATTATTATTAATTTGTTATAATGGTCTTAGATTACAATATCACTGCGAGTGAGGCATTTCACTCACCAGTCCAGTCTGACATAAAAGCCTTTGCAAACGCTAATGAACATTGTTCGACTTTCGAGTTGGAAATTAAAACACACTTTTGATATTACTTACGAGGTCGTTGTTGACTGCTGACAGAAGCTCCTGTTGTGTCGTGTAGTAAAATATATGTTCCTTCGGTAAGGCGCTGCCCTTTATGGGGGAAAATTAGAAAAGAGAAATGATCTTAAAGCACGTGCACTATTCTACTTAAAAAACATCTTTCCGACCATATTCATTACTGTAATGTTCTAATGTGACTTGTTTAAGTCTATTGTTGTAGCTGTGGTCGACGTCACGTATAGTTCGTTTGGGCGCCGCCATTTTTGGAGTCTGTCTTAATTGTAATAGACTATTACTACCAAAGGAAAGCAAGCTATAGAGGAACTTAATGAACGTCAGGACTGGTTTATTTCTGAGCTAAGCTGCTGTACCATGCGTGTCATGCCAACACTCGAGCCAAAAGATGGCGGCGAACTACGTGACGTCACCCACAACAACAATAGACTCGAACAAGTACTACATTCGAACATTACAATTACATTTTTTTTTTTTAACGATTTTTATAACCCAGAACGCCCAATCCGGAGGCAAAATGTCCCTTTAACTTACCACCAATAAATTCACAAAAGAAGAAGAAGAAAAAGTTATATTCTTACAGTTATTGCTGGATATCGCTTCAGACAGTTTTCATCTTCGACGTATGTCTGTAAGAAGCCTATCTTCTTCCCCGTTAGGTCGCGCCAGTTAAAGGCGTTCGGATCCATTCCCATCTTAATCATGAACACAGCCAGGTGTTGTTTGCTTAACTCGTCCGTAAATGCAAAGGTGCGGGCCCGTTCGTACGTTGCGGCCCAAGCTGCAAACACAAACCAAAAATGTACCATGCAGAGTTGAGATTGGACGGGTATGAAAGCTCCAGGTCTGGTTTCCCCTTCATCTAGACCCAGAACCGCCCGTTATGCTACAATTCAGGAGGTTATCAGACTTTGCGCATCACCAGAAATACAAAACTACAGCGGTTCGGAAACAATTCATGTGGACTATTTCTCTCTCCCTTTGGTGATTGATTTACTTCTTTTCAAGAAAATTCGAGCGCCAAGGGAGATTTTGAGAAAATCATGAAATCAGGAAAACATCCTGAGAAAGCACATGCCTGATCGTGTCAACAATACTATAGAGATGCTTAAAAGGCATGATATTATTTTGGTAAATGTCAAAGAACAGTATCCTCACTTGGTGTACCCCAACTAACAAACCTGTGAAAATTTGGGCTCAATTGGTCATCGAAGTTGCAAGAAAACAAAGAAAGAAAAAACACCCTTGTTGCAGATTAAAATATTGCAGTGAGAAATTACCTCTTTCTTAAAAACTACATTGCTTCAGAGGGAGTCGTTTCTCACAATGTTTCGAACTGTCTGCAGCTCTCATGTGCCCCTTACCAAGTAAGTTTTTAAAGTATTTTTTTTTTCCTGAGTAACTACCAAAAGACTGCTTTTTAAGCAGAAAATATTGCTTAGCAAATTTCTCTTTTGGGGTGAAAAATTATCCAAATCATTTATAACTAAAAAATAGCCCATACTTTCACCAGCTGCAGTGCTTCTCACCGAGTAACTTTTTAATGTCATTAGTTTTTTGAGTATTCACCTATCTACGACCCTACCTATAGACAGCTTGCATCTGACGTCACACTCTCAAAAAGGAGGCAGATCATTGGACGATAGCTGTTCTTTGTGCGTACAAACGTGCCCGTGACCTCAGCGTACCTGTAGCGTCTTGCGTTATGCAAGGGCGGTCTATTGATTTTAGAGACCCCCTTACAACGCGGAACGCACTCTCCGAACAATGCGTGTCATTTTGGGAGTCAACTCTCTTTTTTGCATGTTTGTATACGATTTTGACACCCAAAATGACACCCAGGATAGTCCGCTGCGCGTTGTGCAACGGGGGTCAAGGGTTAAACACAGTAGATATTCACCTGTACATGCATCGTACCAATTACCGAGAAGACCAATTCCAGCCTGAGGTGACTGGCCGGCCCGGCTTTCCCAGCAGCGATCGTACAGGTCCCAGATAAACTCGCAATTCTTGTCTGCGATCCTGCAAACTACACAGGGGAAATAAATCGTCTGTATATTAACCAGCATAACAAGGTCAAGACTGGGAATGGAAACGTCAGGGTTTTGGGGGGTTTTTTTTCAAAATGGAGGACAATTCAAAGGCCGGTCGACGTACTTAAATAAATATTTTTTAAATAAACATTTGTTACACCCTGTTGCTGGAAATAATTGAAAATCACTTATATAATACGACGCACGGAAAATGCGGAAATCGCGTGTACATGTACAGTATATCCTATTTATATACCACAAACAAACTTGTCTGCTCTTGTACATCAGTTTACCAAAGAAAGGAAAACTTTAGTATATAGGCCAGTCAGCAAACTTACCTGCGTTTACAACATCGACGTTATAACCTCTAATCTCTCCACTTGCCGAATCACTAATTAAAAGAAAACAACAAAGCAGTGTACCGTTACAATAATAAAGGAATACATGTAGTACGGGAGACTAATCTGTGCACTATAGCAGAAAACGAGAACCATGTAAAATCGTAATATTTTGACCGAGGGCTTCAAACATCGGGTTTTGGACGGGCGCGATAAAGACCACCACCTAAAAACTATAGCATTTCAGGCAAAACTATTTCAAAGGAAGTTTACCACCGCATGACCATCTTTATACCATGTAAGTTATGTGTAAATATGTGAACATTTATATTTTCAATCTTACCAATGTTGTACACACCCTTTAATTCTAATGGCACCTGAAAGGCACAGGGCAAAATCGAGACTGCGAACTGAAATTAAATGTTGGGTTTGCTTTTCGAATGTCAAGCTGTGGCCGTTATATTATTGTTTAACATTGCTGAGATCTAGTGCTGCCAATTAAACTGGGCAACAGCTCCTTATTGTCGGTTTGATTTGACAAAAGCTTGAGACAGACCATTGTGCAGTCACCTTGGGCAGCTTGGAATGAAACAAAAGTGTGTGTGGAGATGGAGCCCATTCATTCTTTCCAACGGGGATTAGGTTTGTACAGTGTTAAAGGAACATTACAGAATTGGTAAGAAAAAAACTTGTAAAAATATACTTTTGATCACAGATTTACATAAAACTTGCACAGTCTAATGATGATGATAATAGAAAACATCCCTTGAAATATTCCTGTCTGAAATGCCATACTTGATGAGAAATGAATAAACTAATTTTCCGATTGGAGTTTATCGCTCAGTGAGCGTTTTATTCATGTGTTGAACCTATATGATTTCATGCAAATGTGTAATCGGGTTTTCACTATTTTCTCGTGACCCAGATGGCCGATCGATCTCAAACTTCTACAGGTTTGTCAGTTTATGTATATGGTGGATTACATAAAGTGCTTACACTGCCAGCATTACCATTCGTTGGTCAAAAGCTTCGCAAAACTGTTTGGATTTTCAGTGCCAGATCCTGAACGCGTTCCCGATCGCGTTTGCATTGCTTTCTCCTCTTCAAACGGCTTCAGTATCTAATTTACACAGTGCTATCCCTCTTTGAGCGTCAATACCAAAATGGCCTTTATATAGTAAATAATATCACACCTTTAAAAAAGTATATATATACGATAATATAAAAATGAAAAGGACTTCATAATATTATACTTACATATATTCAAGTCTGCTCCCGTAATTGCCAATTGCGAACGTCCAAACCCTTTCCCCAGCTTGTGACTCACTTGTGTTTGCTGTATCTGGGAAAGTACATTGATTCCAGTGGATTGAAAGTTGTTAATGAAATTACATCCGTTGTGTGTGAACATGGTCTTACGCATTCAAATAGAGGGCTTTATAACTAAAGGGAACCGGGAAATGACATATCGGGACATTTCTCGGTTTGTTTCGTGTACAAGACCTCTGGGGACGTCGCTAAAAAAAAAAGTCCAATTCCAAACCGTGGGATATCCTCGGTTTTCTGAACGTGTGGGTTCATGTGTGTGTTAACCCTCACAGTATGGCCAGAATGTGGCTTAATATTCCTCCAATATCATCGTAATTAAATAGCCTATATAGCAAAATAAAGTCGTACCGAAGAATTTGGAACAGATTGGAACCCAGACGTGTGCTTCAAGTTGAAGAGTGTAGGTTGGCAACAATATTAATTTTAAAAACTTCACATTATATCCAGGTACACAAACCCTTTCTCTGTATGCACAAACAAAGTCTAATCCAATTCTAGGAAAAGATGCCGAGATCCGACCGACACCTTTGCACTCAAATTTGATCTCTCTGTGACTTATGAAGAAATCAAATGAAAACAAGAATTAGCTTCTACTTCTACTTGTCATACCTCGGCATGGGACCTGCCTGCAATTCGGACATACACGCCGAGTAGCACTTATACTAGTTAAGTGTCTTGCTCAAGGACACACAAGTGCCTGAACCTCGATTCGAACCCACATTGTGTTGACTCAGCCAACCATTAAAGGGACTCGAATTAATCATGTAAACGCATAAATATTTAATGCCTGACGTTTCGATCCCAGCGTTTCTTGAAGCCATTGAGAAAGACTCGTGTACTAGGGTCCTTCAAGAACCTTAAGAAAATGTACATTATACTGCATGAAAACGCCCGGAGTAGCTTTCTAAACATGCAGTTTACGTCATGTATGGCGGCCAGGCTACCTAAATTCTAAAATTTGCTTTTACGTCAATGGCTCCAAGTCTGGATTTGAAGTATTTTAAGTCGGCTTCATGTCGTTAACGTTAGGCCACAAATAATTATTTGTTACTAAATAAAAACATGGAGCATCCTATGCATGGAGGGCAGCGGCGGCGCTACGGGGGGGGGGGGGGGGGGGGGGCACGGGGGGGGGGGGGGCAAATGCCCCCAGTAATTTTTTTGCCCCCCCCCCCCAGTTTTTTCCCCGATGGCGGAAATTGAGTTTAATCCCAAACGATTGCACCCAATTTGTTACAATGTTGTTTGCGCTGTAAATAATAAACTCAATTTCATCCATCATAATTAGCTGGCACCATCAAAAAAGCCCAATACACTTTCCATCTCCGGCAATGTTAATAAAATGGGGATTTATTTATCTGTACAAGCTTGGAAACTTGCCATAAATAGAAATGCATTGTCTGCCCAAAACCGTAAGCAGCCATTGTACACGCAGTTCGCACAACACGTCACATTCACACAGTGCAAAATCTTATTTCTGGAGTGAATTGTAGGCTTATACAGTACATTATAGACTTTTGTTGGCCCCCCCCCCTAAATTTAAGTTTGCCCCCCTCTTGCCCCCCCCCCCCCGATTAACAGGTCTTCTGCCGCCACTGATGGAGGGAGGAACAGAATACTGATCACAATGTGAACATGTGTCGATTCGGCATGTTTTCCCCCCGAACACATGCTGCACCAACTGCAACGAGTTTTTACCTTCGGCCGTTCCACCTGAGCCACTGGAAATGTTTACAAATATATCCCCCCTTCTGGACAGTCCGATGCCTCCTATCAACAGAGCAATGAAAGCGACGACAACAGCCACAGCAGCTAGTACAAACGGCCCCCTTCCGCCGATACCACAAGCTCCAACGCCGTCCGATTCCCTCGTCGTCGTAGTGACAGGGCGAGGGGGACTGGTTAGGAGACCCTTCTGGCGGTACTCCATGGGTAGACTGCCCGCCGGAGGAGACACTTTCCTGGACCTTGGTTGCGCTTCCGTCTCGTCAGGGTTAGGGTACAACATCGGGGTTGGTTCATGTTCGTTTCCATGTTCAAAACACAACACTCTGCACTCGGGGGCTATCTTAGTTTGAAATCAGACATCTCTTCCACGGTTCAATGCATTCGACGAACCATTGTTATTGTTAATCTCTCCCTGCAGCGGTCCCAGGCAGTGCCAAGCCGACCGAAATCCAACAACACCTTTTCACGGTGTGCTGTTTTGATATTTCTAGGTTGGAACCATGAAGCTTATAAACCGTGGTTGAACAGTGGGTTCGGCTCTCAAGGGTGACTGCGTTTGGATTCAGGTCAACTCGATGGGACCGAGTTGACTTCGGACCGAGTTGACTTCGGACCGAGTTGACCTGAACCCCTGCGTTTGCTCGGTGACGCGTGGCTTGCCATTGTTGTTGCTTTACCTCCAAATAGATGTAAGATTAAACTATAGAAAAACTCCCGGGTCACAAAATGACCTGGTTCCGGTGTGGCAGGAGATTCTGTCTATCTGTGCCCCCCCCCCCCATGCTCCTCCCCAGCCCATGTTAATTTTCCACAATGGGAGACAGAATCTCCGGCGACAGATTTCCCTACGACACCGGGGCCCGTGGGGCCCGACCCATGTATGGGTCAGCAGTATGCCCCCGGAATCCACGTCAAAAGGGTTTTCTTTTACTTCGTGTACTAACACGGTCCGACATTTTGTAGAGCCAAACTTGTGAGTCCTTAGTCTAATTGGCGGACCGTGTTAGTCGAGAAGTAAAAGCCCAGGTGAAAATTCCTGCTGAAACCAGTTCAACTGGTAGTAACTGGTCCAGTTGAACTGGGAATTGGTAACTGGTTCAACTGGTTTCGAACTGGTTTAACTGGTTTAACTGGTTTAACTGGTTTAACTGGTCTCGAACTGGTTTTGAACTGGTTCAACTGGTCTCGAACTGGTTCAACTGTTCTAGAACTGGTTTTGAACTGGTTTAACTGGATTAACTGGTTTTGAACTGGTCTAACTGGTTTAACTGGTCTCAAACTGGTTTAACTGGTTTCGCACTGGAACCACACAACTTCGAGGATCGAGTTTGTTTCGGAGATAAGCTGTCGACACTCTTAAAAACAGCAACGCAGGCGGAAAAGTGTGACAGCAAGATCCTTTGCACTCTGAACGTTTTAAGTTTGCTTTATATTGAGTCCAGCAACGGGAAATAGAGTTAAATATTTTGGTTCTAGAGATGTGGGTGTTTTGTTTTGGGTTTTTGCTTTAATTGCTGTAAGTGTTGGCTATGAGTTAAAAGTTGTGTTTAAAGGGGCTATGTCGGCATTATCAAAGCAGTCCTGTGCCTAGGCGCCTGTACATGGAATTATGAACTCTCACCCATTGATTTGATACGGGGGGGGCATGCGGGGGAAAAAGGTTGCTCTTTGTAATTGGGCCTCTTTTGCGGGTTACCATACTTGAGCGGGCGCGTAGAGTACATCGGCCACAATGAACCAAGTCCAGGGGTTTTGAGCGAGCAAGGCATGCTAGCTGGGGGAAAAAATGGCGAGATTGATCACCCCTGGGAACGAGGTTGGGAGAGGTCGCGCATGTGCAGTAACTGGGTTATTGTTCTTAAAATTGAGTCAATCGGGCAGCGCAACCACATCGTTGTATTTATCTTTATTGGTTTCATCCAATGATCGGGAAATCTCCAACTTCTCCAGATTCATCAATAGACCGTATTGAATATGACGTCACCATAAAAAACCTCCTTGGTCAGAATTGACCCGGATTCTGGGTCCCATGTGGCCTGACTCATTCTATGGTCAGGTTGACTCGGAAGCTGTTCAAAAAAAAAATGTGATATTGACCCGTGTATCTGCTTCAGTTTGACTCATTTTTTTTATCATTCTGGCACAGAGTCTGGGTCATACTAACCAAGAAATGGGTCATAGGGCCTTGATCCGGGTCAATTCTGACCCGGGAGTTTTTAGGGTGTTTCCAGGAGTCAGTTGCAACATTAGTCGTCTAAAGCTGTCACCTTTATGATCTTTGTTTAGACCGTTGGCAATTTGGATGGTCTTCATATCAAAATTGACCAAACAACCATCAACAACAACAACAACAACAACAACAACAACAACAACAACAACAACAACAACAACAACAACATCGACGACGACTGCATGCTGACCATAACTAGTTCAATGAGATTGCTATACATAATAGTTATAATTATTATAAAAGCTTGATAAAATACTTAATGTTTTCCCCTAATATTCCCACTTCTTTTTAAACTGCTAGGCATTCCCGGTCATTTTCATCAAAAAAGAAGCGTACTACACGTTCACGCATTTGCGTGAAAGGGGCACTGCTGCCCGCAAACCTCTCAAAATGTTGCTGTTTGGAATAGACCTTATGCATTGACGTCATCACGCCGCCATCTTAGAGGTAAAACGATGACGAAACAATGGAAAAAGCACATTTTGTACGCGCGGCGCAGAGAATGAGCCAATGAGCAGTCTTCTTTTGACCTCTAGACGAGGGCGCCCTACTCAAATGACGTCATGTGCATAAGGTCTATTACAGCTTCTCCCTTTTTAAGAACGGTTCATGAGCTAAAACACGTACAGTGTGCTGTAATTAGTGACTAGACCTATAGTGATTCTAAAAAATAATAGATTTGCCTCCGGAAATACAACCAGCTGAACATACGGTCCGCCATTTTGTGGAGTCAAAACTTTGGTTCTACACTAAATAGCAGACGGTGTTCTGTCGTGCAACTGCACAAAAACCACACAATTTTAAGGACGGTATAACTTTATGTGAATCATTATGTTCTACTTTTAAAATATCTAACCATATTAATTTCATAACAAACGCTTTTTATTGCCCAAAGCATCCAATCCGAAGGCAACGTGTCCCTTAAGTGATGCTGTGGGTTCGTGAATATTCTTAATTAATAATATTTAGTAAACAATGCTTTGAAGCGTCTAATCACTTTACTCATGATTTGTTTTCTTCGAAGCTTATTTTTTGAGAGAGAAAAAAATGTTCAATTGTAAAAAGCCAAATTGTAGATGTTCCTCAGGTCTGTCAGATTGGAAAAGGAAACTGCGCCTGTGTCCAGGTTTATAGTAGCTATGACGTCATGGAAACTTTCGGTTCGCAGGACGTGATAGAGAACTCCATTCTTCTGGTCGATGTTGATGACGTTCCCTCCATAATATTCTTGAAATATTCCTACAGAGCAATCGAAACCAGAAAAATCATCTCAGTCAGTAAAATTCCTAAATTTGATTAATTAGTTGAACATCGTGAGCACACCGAGCTTCCTCTGGAAATAGAACCATAAGCGTTAGTCGTAAACAGTTTGTTCCATGACAATTTTTTTTTTATCACTCTCTCTATGATTGATTGATTGATGGAAAACATTTATTTCATACTGCCTCAACAATAAGATACATACATTGTAGAAAAGCAAATAGTTAATCAATACATTTCTATCACACTAGTATGATTTAACTGAAAATGTATGTACATGAGTCAATATGTAGGAAGAAAGTGAAGCAAACAATGTTACTTTTGTTCTTTTCCCTATTTGACAGACAAAACAGACACACACGCATACACAAGCTGACAGCTAAGACCAAACAAACATAGCCGATTCAGAAAATAATAATAATATAAATAAATAAAACATTAGATTATGTTGGCATTACCGATATTTATCTAGCAAGTAATGTTGAAGTTTTCTTGAAAATGTACTAACTGTAGCAGGTTGCTTAAAATTTATGGGAAGACTATTCCAATATTCTGTTCCTCGTTGCACAACACTATTTTTGTGAATTGAAGTTCTATTATAGTTGGCATACAAATCCCCCTTTAACGCTTTACGAGTGCCATAAGGATGTATCGATGAAGCTAAAGTAAACATTCCATTAAAGCTGTTGGGTAATGACTAGTACGAGTTGTGGCGGTTCTGAAAAAGAACCGGTGGTTTCACAACTCGACGTTTTGATCTGTATGCTCTGACCGTCTTCATCGTCTTCAGCATTATTCTCTTTGAAGTGAATCAGGGCTCGATTTCACAAAGAGTTCAGACTGATCGTAACTGCAAATCCATCGCAGTTGCTTAGCAAAGAGTGATGTCATAATACAAATCACTATGGTAATACTGATAACTCATCTTAAGATGAATCTTAGTGCTTTGTGAAATCGACCCCAGAGCACACTGATCGAAACATTGGGTTGCTAATAAACTACCAGTTCTTCTCAGAACCACACGAGTGTTTCCCCAAAACTCAATAAAGCCCTGTTCACACTGCATCTCTTACCCCTGTGGAATACAGCCCCGGGTTTTGTTTTTACCCTACGGTTACCCCGGCGCACTTTCACACTTTCCCTGCCTAGGTCCCTATATATTCCACAGTGTTCCTGTTGCATGTTTCAAAAATACCCCGGGGTTTACCGCTTACCCCTACTCCGGAGCATGGGTGGCTATTCCCCGGGGTATGCCCACTTGCCGGGGCAGACAGGGGGTAAAGGGATCATAGTGTGAACAGGCCGACCGTTATTCCACGGGGTTGCCCACGGGGAATAGAGTAGTGTGAAAAGGGCTTAACTGTATAGACTGTGCAAGTCCCACCATTTGGGACCCGTTCAAGTGCGTCGCAACTATTAGTCTTTATCACTGGCAATAGATGTGTTTTCTAACTAAAACTATAGCTTTAAGCAACTTCAAAAGACTAGTTTACTATCCAATATATAGGATTTACCAACATCATGATATATCTTTATACCATGGAATTACTCAAATCTAACTTATTTTTATTACAATGTGTGCACACCTTTTAAAGGTCTGGATTGTTTGTGATACCAATGTGGTTCCAAATTATGTTCCAATACGCGCGAGACTTGCAAGATCTACTCAAACCGTGCGAAGTTTTAAACCCTAGGCCTACTAATGCATTTATTAATACTCATTTATTAAAATACCGTTTTGCGCCATCACATACCTGCGGGTGCAATCTCATACTTCTTCTTTATGGAACCATCTACGGGATTAACCGTAACTAGTGTGTATGCAGGGTACGACTCGCCAAAGAGACCGGGTGACACGGCCAGCAATTCACCTATATAAAGAAAGATACAAAGATTACATACAGCGTGACAAAAAGAGCTGTTTATGCCCGAATGCAACGACGTCTACAGAGGGCCATAACTTGCCGTGTGGCCGTCTGTAGTAATTGAAGCCTGGACATTATACCATGCCCGATATGGGGCAGAGGGTACCCCCTTCTAATGTTCCCATACTTTAACACACTATTTTCCCCTTGTAAAGAAGTAACCCCCCCCCCTAAAACCCCCTAAAGAATTCATGAGAATCCAAGCACACAATGAAGACACAATAATATAGGGGGTAAAGCATGCACAATATACCCCGGCCAATTTCAGCTAAAAACAAATTCAGTCTCATGAACAAGCATTCAATTTTACGAAAGTAAATTCATTCAAACCGGGGTTTCTTTTTATATAGACCTTATGGATTGACGTCATCACACCGCCATCTTATAGAGATAAAACGATGACGAAACAATGGAAAACGCACAACTCGGGCAACGCGCGGCAAGCTTCTTTTGACCTCTAGCTGAGGGCGCCCTACTCAAATGACGTCGTGCGCATAAGGTCTATTGCATTCAATTGTGCTTTCCTGCACACGTGATTTCGTTCTTCTCACCCATAGGTTCGTTTTACAACAGTGATGGAATTAAAATGGTTTTACCAGCTTCTTACTGGTGGCTTTTTGCGTCATTGAACTTGATCTTTAATTGTAACCTATTGAAATTGAATGATCTAAAGTTGACCAGTGGATGTCAAATTGTTGAATTTGAACATCTCTTTTATGACTGTTGAATGTTGATTCAACGGAGCATTTTATTTTTCAAATGAAATTGAATGAACTGGAAATCAAACTGAATGAATTTTTGTTAACAATAAAGGTTAGGCCTACTGTCAAGAAGTTCTGGAACCTACCCGTCTTCTCGTACACTCCAATATCAGCAATCGTGTACTGACTCACATCCACTTCTGTAATCTTGGTAAGATTTCTGTGAAACATGTAAGAAGAAAAAAAAAACCCAGAAAACTGAGTAAATTAAGACCGTCAACAGGTAGCTGTAATGCAAAGTTTGAAAGTTATTATACATAGTACAGACACGTATCAACAACAGTTCTCAAGAACATATACTTTGGCAGTATCACCCCGTATGTGTGTCTGTGGTGGTGGTGGTGGTGGTGGTGGTGGTGGTGGTGGTGGTGGTGATGGTGGTGGTGGTGGTGGTGGTGGTGGTGGTGGTGGTGGTGGTGGTGGTGGTGGTGGTGGTGGTGGTGGTGGTGGTGGTGGTGGTGGTGGTGGTGGTGGTGGTGGTGGTGGTGCATGCAGTGGCGAAACTAGGGGGGGGCACGGGGGGCTGCATTACAATAAGTTAGTCGGGACATCCTTGATACAAATCACAACAGTCACGCACTGAAAAAACGCACACAGACAAGTATAGGCAAAATGCATACACTCTGTATTGTACGAAACCAAAACATCACAAAGAAACTCGTACTGAACATAGTAACTGTTTCACATGAAGATTCATAATGTGTACTTACTTTACAAGCCGAACTTTTTTTTTAATGAAAATGTGTACACATGTACCCGTCGACTTCACAAACCGAGCTCTTTCAAACGAGCATTCACAATACAGTGGGCGGTCTCATGGCATCCCCGGTGCTAACAGCTACGGTTACGGCTAGATTTCTGCGTCATACTGGGTTGAAGTATAGGACGTCCTTATCAACACCCTTAGCAACAGTCGTAGCCGTAGCTGTAGCCGCCAATTCAGATACGGCCCAAGTCTTCAACAATAAAATAACACTCTGTATTAATAATGGCTAAAACCGCACTAAAATTATCACCTCTTCGTAACGTCAAAGGAGTAGATTCTGGCACTCAACTTTTGAGGAGAGTTTTCATTCCCCATCAGCATGTAATGCATTTTGGTCCTGTAGTTCAGGCATGCCGACAGAAAGTTTACATACAGCGGCTCGGGGACCTTGGTTGCGTACAGCAGCTCGTACTTCCCCACGTACGTCATAGTGGCGTACTGAAATACGAAATTTCCTGGGGAAAAAATGCAAAATATTAATGCCAGCCGAACCAATTAGAACATCCTCCCTTCCCTCGACTGTTGTCGACACTATTAGAAATGCAAGCTGCAAAGTGGTAAAAATGAAGGCCAAAGATGAATTCTTTACTCCTAAGGGTATGGCAGCCACCACACTATATCCCAACACTCGATCGAAGGTTCCAATATCTCCCTCCACACCATTCAAGATATTCAAAATTTTATGTGTATTTCCCAATTTTGTTCTCCCTTTTTTGTTTTTGTTTTGTTTTGTTTGTTTACATCTTAGTGACTTGTTTACATGTCCAGATATTGTCTAAGATGATTTTTGCCTTATTTTGTATTTGTTTTATTAAGTATTTTTTATTAAGTGACACGAACAGATGGCTCCACTTATCAGAGGGTTTGATCCGGGTAGGTCAGTATTTGACATGGGATATTGCACTAATCATTATGACTGCAAAACATTTTTTCCGCCCTAAAGAAAAATCCCAAACTACGGCTCCCCCAGGTCACTGCACGTTTGAGAAACTGACGAAATAAACAAAATGTGTCCAAATTAAATCCAATTCCCGTGCGCCTACCAAGTGCATGAAGTGCGCGCCAAGTGTGTGCACGCACCTACCAATAAATACCAAAGTGCACGTCATTATGAATGATATCAAAGTAACAACCGTACTTTGTGGGGCGTGAACAGATCTTGACTAAACATTGCATAGTCTGGTTCCGTGCAACATCATGAGAGCAATAATACTAACCTTTGTTGGACTCAACCTCTTTGATTTGGATAGCGAGGTAGACCTGTCTGAGGTACGCTACCAGACTGACAATGGGGATATCCTCAGGAAGCTGCAGTTCATACTCTCCTGCGATTTCTTTGACCACCATGTCAATCCATAAGATCTTATTGGGTGTGGCGTCCAATCCCCCGTTTCGATGTTCCAAGAGGTTCACGTAGGGCATCTCGCGACCGTAGCATGCAATCTGGTCCAAGATGAACTTGTTTGATTGAGCCCTATAAAGAACAACAACAAACAATTCAAAAGATGTTAATGTTGCATCTGGATCTAGAAAATTATTTGGTTTTAGCCCATACACCAATGCATATTAAGCATTGTTAGTACTTTCCCCGAGTCTAGTGGGGAAAACACAGGCAGATTACACTGGTGGCAGTCACTTGACTCGGGTAAGTAATCTGGGGGTCAGAGGTTCAAATCCTGCTCTATAGTCAACTTGGATGGTTCAACCCAAAGTTATTATAATGATACTGGTTGATGTGGTTTTTGAGGCATTGCATGGTTGGGTATCAACGTGTATTTTGATCGTGCGGTAACACAATGTGTATTATCTACTGTGTAGATTATGTTCTTTGAGAGAGCTTGTCTTGCTACTTTATTCTACTGCCGCGGAGTAGATTTTCGGAATTCGGGAGAGTTCTGAAAAGAACTGTCCTGCTTATTAACTACTACCTGTGGGCGGAAGGTAGGAAATCGGCCGGGACTACTACTTTCGCTTTAGTGGATCGAGGGGACTTCTCGTTATTAACTTCACTGTCGCGGAGTGAGTTCTTGATAGTATCAACGAAAGTGGTTTCAATATTTATGGGACAAACTTTTGTTGCAGTGCAGTGGTCAACATATTTTGATTATTGTATTAATATGCAAAACCGCCTATGTCAATGCCTACAGTGGGGATGGCGTTCCGTATTGTATTCCGGATCCGAGACCGAAATACATCGATCCGAGCTTGGTCTTCGCTCCGGTCACGGTGTCAACTGTGACGAACTGACTGCCGGACATCTCGGCGTTCCAGGCAAACCCATACAAGGTGGCTCCATTAGAGCTCGGTGCTGATGTGGCGGACACGGATGGGCTCGACCGCGCGGCAGCCCGAAGCTTGTTCACGAATGACGGAGGCGATCGACTCTGCTCGTCTGCGACGATTCCTGCCGACTTGGATGGTTGTATTGAGATGTCCGAACATTGGTAGAATGGTGACTCGCCGGGTTTGTGCGCAAAGTACCTCGTTCGCAACACACAATGGGCGCAGTCAATGTCCGGCAAAGTCTGCCGGAAAAGGAAGAACAACACGACAAAAATGAAGTCAACAAAATCAAATCGCATTAAATGAGATAATTTTTTGAGACGCTAGGTGGCAGCAGACTAACTGGGCATACCCGTTGTTCTTAAATGTGTTCATGCTTAGATCTTCACGTGTACAATGGCAATAGGCCATAATGTACAGGCGCCATCTTAAAAGTATATCGCAATGCATTCTGGGAAACTAACCACAGACAAAAAAGTAAATCACGCAGTTTACATGTAGCTTACCAGGTTTAATAGTTGTGAACCACATTGCTAAAATCAGCGCGTCACGATGATGGTTGCCGACTCAGATTTCACCCAGAATCCTTTGCTTGCCGATCATGCGCATTGTGACATGAATGCGGGCTATATGTATGCAGCCACCTATATAGCGTTCTATGGATTTTCCGCCCACATCTAAAACTGAAAATTTCTTCTCGTTTTCTGTAGTCATCTTGTTATTGAGTTCATTGCTTTATACATCCAAAGCTTACTTCACCATCTCAAACCAAGCTTGGTAATTTTAACTCACCAGCGACAGGGTGTAGTTTCGTTGATGGGCCTGTGCATGTTCATACACATCACCAAACACTGCAACAATGTTGAAGACCGCTTCGTCTGACGAGTTATTGGCAAGAGCAACGTCCATGTAACCTGAACAGAATAAAACGTTTTGTATCATCTTTAAATAAAACAAAATAATGGCCTGACGTTTTTACCCTACCTAGCAGTGTCTTTCTCGAAGGCTGAATGACATAACAAAACACACACATACATAAGCACACAGCTCTGCTTTTTACATGCACGTGGACATTCCTTTGTTCTGTACATTATTTTAAGAAAACAAATTGTCTTCAACACTGTAAACGAAACACTTGTTTTAGGCATTACATACGAAGTGTGGACCTGATAACAAAAGAGGTCCACACAGTGTGTAGGGACTTGAAACACGATGTGGACTTACATATACGTCCACACAGTGTTTATTACAGAGTTGAAGAATATGATTTTTTCTTAAGTGTACAGGGGTCGATTTCACAAAACTCTTCCTAACTTAGGACTAGTCCTAGGCAATGCTAAGAGATAGGACTAGTCTTAAGTTAAGACCAGTTACTTAAGACTAGTCCTATCTCTTAGCATTGCTTAGGACTAGTCCTAATATAGGAAGAGTTTTGTGAAATCGACCCCAGGACAAAGGAATGCACACAGAGTGTATTCAACACAGAGTTGTGAGCGTGTCTATTCGTTGAAACCGAGGGCTGTAACGAAAGGGATACGGGTATTTTGACAGAGTGAGGACGTCCTCGCTTCGCTTTTGTGTACAAAACCAATGGGGACGTCGCTAGAAAAACCTTAGTCCAAACAATGGGAGAACAAAGAGAAGTCCTCGATTTACGGGACTCACAAACACGTGTGTGTTTGGGCGTGTTTAAGTCCACTTGGAAAGAAACGAAAAGAGAAAGGCAGAAAGCACACAGAAAAAGCAAGGGATGAACAATGAAGGGGACAAAGGGGGTAGAGGGAAGGGGTTGGTTTAAAAGCTAGGGCAAATACCGTTTGTCCACTGTTAGCCAATTGTTCTTCATTCTTATGTAATGCCTTTCATTTAAAGGTAAGGTTCCACGCTGATCTGCCCAAGCTCGGCTATGTAGTTGGGAGATTGCTTTTGAACATAGAAGCCAGTCGTGAGTTTTCACTCCAAATTCAAGGTGAATTATTCACTCGATTTGTAACATGGTGCTTTGGAACAACTTTGGTTTTTGGTTAAGTACACAAAAACAACAATTTGTGCTATCACAAGTAAACGATGTGACTATTTCATGTTATCAACAACAGGTGTTTTTCCAAAATAACACTTGTGAAATGAACATACCAGGATAACCGATTTCATAGTGATTCAAATTTTGCTGGAACTTCACGAAAATGGTCGTCCCTCCAATGTACTTAACACGTGGCGTTTCTGGCGGCATACCACCACATGGTGCTGCATGGCGGGTGCAGGTGCTGCTCGCTGGCTAGAGTGTAAATAAAGTGTATCAAGGTCAAAATAGTCAGTATTTGTCTAGTTTTAATTGTTAGTATTACATTTCTTTACCAATAGCCAAACATATTATATATCATTTTACACATTTCGGTTTAATTTCGGCCCTCCATAACATTAGATATTTATATCAAGGGGGGTTAGCAGACAGAGTCACCATGTAGTACACAAAACTACCTCTATGACTATAATATGAGCTTAGGACAATGTGTTTACATGCTGCAAATTGTGCATGGTTTTTCCCCTATTTTTTCCCCGACTAACTTTTTCACAGGTTAATTTTGTCATGGTTGATCACACAAAACATGAACACTTACATGTCTGCGACTTTGTCAGCTCTACCAATTTTGTATACATTTAAATATTTTGGCTGGTAGGGAACACAGAGTACATAAACCAAATGCTTCTCGGTTGAAAATAAAAGAATTTAACAATTCACGTGTTGGATGGTGAGGAACTCTATCTATAACTATGGGCTATCGCTGACTACCGTGTCTGTCCTTATTTTATGCGCTGTTCATACACCGCAATTGAATATTGAACTTTGGTCCGATTAGTGGAATATCTTAGCTGGACTTTAATAGTTGACAATTTCAACAGTTGTTTACCAATGTGCATGTCACCCGATTTTAGGAATGCGAGTTTTTGGGATTGTGCAATGACTCCTATGAAGATTTGAGACGGGTGCCATAATGAGCAATGGCACGAAAGTACGAGGGTCGACTTCACAAAACTCTTCCTAACTTAGGACTAGTCCTAGGCAATGCTAAGACAGTAAGAGATAGGACTATAGTCTTAAGTTAGGACCAGTAAGTCCTATCTCTTAGCATTGCCTAGGACTAGTCCTAAGTTAGGAAGAGTTTTGTGAAATTGACCCCTGGTGCCATCGACCTGGTAGAGTATAGGACCTACGCGAATGTGTTTCCTTCACCACGCGTACAGCAATATACGTGGTACCAAAAATGCCCCCCCCCCCCCAAATGTTCGAATACGCGCGAGACTTGCATGGTCTATTGCACTACTGACTATAAACTATGAAACAGTCGTTTGAATATGGATAATAACCTTGACTGTGCAGTTTGTTATTAACATCGGCACAAAGTAGTCGGCCTAACTCATCAGATTCCGTGAATGGTTCGGTGTAGAATAATTATCTTTTCAACTCTTAGGCCCTACTATATAATGTTGAGATAAACAAAATCTTCGATGGCCATGATGATTTCAGCATTGAAATACATGAATCGAGAAAAGATCATTATTTACAGGAACTATTGTTAGCACAGTGTAAATGGATGCTGGGTGAACATGCAATGCAATGAGAGCAGATCTGACCTGTGCCCATTGTGCAATTCACCTTCATCCATGCATACATGTACTACGCCATGCAGCGTGCAAACAACCATGTCATTCTACTAATTATAAAGGGTGTGCACAAGTTTGGTACGATTGAAATTATAAATGTTCACAGATTTACACAAAACTTACATGGTATGAAGGATGGCCATGCTGGAAAACTTCCCTAATAATAATGTTTCTTGAAATACTAAGGTTTTTCAGGAAATTAAGTACAACAATTAGTTTTGATCTCGCGTGTCCAAAACCCGATATTTGAAAACAGTGAAAACATATCAATGGGGTTTTTCACTATTTTCTCTTGACTCCCGATGACCGACTGAGCTTAAACTTTCACAAGTTTGTTATTTCATGATGTTGGGTTCACATAAAGTGCAGATACTGCAGCATGGTCGTTGACAAATACCAAAATGTGCCAGGAGGTCTGCACAGCATGAGTAATGTGCTACGTTTTTCATCAAACTTACATGTGATATATCAAACGGTCCCCTCTGGCGAGGTGAAATGATACAGATGTGACCACACGTGACTTGAAGCATCAAGCCCACCACAGCACCAATGAAGAAGGCATTGGTCGAAAACATCCTCACTATACGATGCTGCTCCTGCAACCCAACCTATGAGAGATGCCTGTTGTTTTCGTAGCGATGCAACGGGCAGTATGAGTTGTGTGATTAATGTTTACTAGTTTTATACAAGTACTGACGGTAAGTTATAACCTATAGAGCAAGGATATGGTTCGACGATTGACAACCTGCGACCCATATATTGCCTGTTTACTCAACTACCCAACAAAGAAGATAAGGGGGGGGGGGACCGACTACGAGTGTTTACGCTTCCAGTTCGTACAAGCATAGAGCGAGGGTCCTAGTAGTCGGTAAATTGGACGTTGATCCCTAGCCCTGATTAGGACCCTATGTCAAAAAACTTTTTTCCGCAAAATCACGTGTCTTTGACTGGTTGATTTTTTCTGTCCATCTACAATAAAATGCACATTATAGTGTATAAATAAAATGATGGAGAATTGCAGAAAACATGCATGTGCGGTATGATTCTGCAAATTCTCTGTAATTATTTTCGACGGCTGTTAAGAGTAACGTTGTAATTTTTTCTGTTGATTCTGCAAACTCTCTTTTTAAAAGTTATTTCAGACGGCTGTTTGGATGAACGCTGTACGGAAAGAAATAGCTCAACACATCGAGGCACGTGACAAGCTACCTTTATGATACAGCAAATTCTCTCGCTTTAGATTATTTCAGACGGCTGTTTGGATGAGCGCTGTACGAAAATAGCTTCAACACCTCGAGGCACGTGACAAGCTACCATTTTTATGAATCTGCAAATTCTCTTTTTTTCTCTTTCAGACGGCTGTTTAGATGAACGCTGTACGGAAATACTTTCACCACCTCGAGACACGCGACAAGCTACAATTTTTATGATTCTGCAAATTCTCTTTTTTTGAAGTTATTTCAGACGGCTGTTTGGATGAGCGCTGTACGAAAATAGCTTTAACGCCTTGAGGCACGTGGCAAGCTACCATTTTTAAGATTCTGCAAATTCTCTTTTTTATTATTATTTCAGACGGCTGTTTGGATGAACGCTGTACGGAAAGTATGACGTCACCACCCCGAGGCACGTGACAAGCTACCATTTCTTGTTAAAACGCGGGAAAGATCTGCCGCAAGCCAGCCGTGTGGTACTGCTGCATCAGAAAAACAAAATGGCTGCCGACCACAGTTGGTAAAATCAGAGCTGCCGACTTTTGCAGCTTGCAATCGTTGAGATTTTGCAAAAAAAAATAAGGAAGATGTTTAGAATTCCATTCAACATAATACGGAACAAGTTTACATAACCAGGGAGATTGTCAAACTTATTCGTCAGAACATCATTTGAAAAAAGTGGTTTATTTTTCAGAGAACTCTCTGCAATTGTGATGTGACGGCCAGCGCGCCCGCATGCAGTCACTAGGTTAGAGTTCATAATGCCATGTACAGCCACAGGCTTGCAATGATCGTGACGACAGTGCCCCCCCCCCCCTTAAAGGAACATTACAGAATTGTTTTTTGCTAACAAAACAGTTGCTGGCAGTGTAAGCACTTTATGTAATCCACCATATACATAAACTGACAAACCTGTAGAAGTTTGAGATCGATCGGCCATCTGGGTCACGAGAAAATAGTGAAAAACCGATTACACATTTGCATGAAATCATATAGATTCAACAAATGAATAAAACGCTCACTGAGCGATAAACTCCAATCGGAAAATTAGTTTATTCATTTCTCATCAAATATGGCATTTCAGACAGAATAATTTCAAGGGATGTTTTCTACTATCATCATCATTACACCGTGTAAGTTTTATGTAAATCTGGGATCAAAAAGTATATTTTACAAGTTTTTTTCTTACCAATTCTGTAATGTTCCTTTAAGTTATTCTAGACAAGCGGACTCAGGAGAGAGGACTACAGTCAGTTTGAAACTTTGGTTTTTAATAGATCAGTCTAACACTAGGATACAAAAGCTACTTGTAATGTACCAGTACATACTAAAATTTACATTATAAGGTAATACAAAAAGGTCAAAACTTCAATACATACCATGCAAAATGTTTATTTACAGTTATGAGTTATGACATCTAACATATTTGGTGGTTATATAAAAGAGGGAATAAAAAAAGTAGTGACTCCATCTTAAAAAGCGGCAGGGTCGTGGCCGTGCGATAAAAGACCTCGTCGAAATTCCCATTCATAATTGCCCTTTTTGTTGAAAAACGCAATATTGTTAGAAAATCTGTTCAACTTTTCTGTTGATTTTCATTGACCCTTCCCATGAAATATGCAAATTGAACATCGCGCGTGCGCACTCTCCCTACTGGTTGGCAAAATGAATGAACATCGCGCCTTTTTGCATGGGACTGATGGCGGCGTTACGCACACGCGTTTGTGCGTCTGCCTTGTGCACAACTCTATGGCGTTTTTTGCCAACCAGCAGCGTCTGTACGCATGCGTGAATGTAATTTACATATTTCATGGGAAGGGTCTATTCCTGTCACGTCCTCGGGCCTCGCTTTGCAAAAGAGTCAATATGCATGCCAGCCTCAACGGTTGTGCGTATGCGCGCATATTAACACTAACAGATTTTAGATTGAATACCAGTCTGCATTGATCGCGTTTCGCGTAAATTAGCGCCTGCGTAACCTTGCGCGCTACGGGTATGTTTAAACACAATGTAGCCGTGTTTATATCGCACATTTTAACATGGCCAATAGACCCTTCCCATGAAATATGTAAATTACATTCACGCATGTGTACAGACGCTGCTGGTTGGCAAACGCCATAGAGTTGTGCACTAGGCAGACGCACAAAGGCGTGTGCGTCACGCCGCCATCAGTCCCATGCAAAAAGGCGCGTTGTCCACTCATTTTGCCAACCAGTAGGGTGAGTGCGCACGCGCGATGTTCAATTTGCATATTTCATGGGAATGGTCTATTGTGATCTCCTCTCGATCAATCAGAATGGATCAACTGTCCCAGTATTTATGAATTAAGATCGGTTCAAACTCAACCAAAAGGCAACTGTATTAAAGAGGCATGCAATCCTGGTTTGATCGGCTGCATATTGCGCCACAGCACCGTGTAAACCAATACATGGTGCTATATAAAGGGAAAAAAGCTATCATACTTCAAAACACAGCTCCACATACCTTGCAGAAAAAACCCTGAGCGTTTGGAGACGCCCACCATGTGTGATAAAGTGCTATATAAGAACTACATATTATTATTATGTGTTAAGGTATAACCTAAAATTTAAATTTTCTTAAAATGGAATGATCAAACTTAAGGGCAAGACAATCATCATTATTTTTATAGCTTTAACAGAAACTATGAAATTAGGCCCAGATATTATGCAACCTTGTACTTGCCCCCCAAAAATGAGGAGATGTTGAATTACTCTAAACTTGTTACACTGCTTCCCAGTTTTCCATGGTACTATTAAGAAAGAGAGAAGGGGGGGATACCAGTCGATGCCTGCATGATGCGCACATGTCAAGGAGATAAAACGACAACAGACCACTTGTAATATACGGACAGCATCATCACACATTGGTTGCCAGTTTGTTTTTGGATGCGAGGGATATATCCGACCCCTTCTGCGACCCCTCTGTGCTGTACCGCCCCCCGTAGCTACGCTCCTCATCGTAGCTGCGCTCCCCGTCGTAACTGCGCTCGTCGGCGTAGCGACGGTCTCCGCCGTAGCGACGGTCTCCATCGTAGCGGCTGTCGCTGTAGCGGCGGTCCTCGTAGCGAGTGTCGACCTCGTAGCGCGGGTCCATCCGGTTGTATTGATCGACCTCCGCGTCGTCGTGCGTCTCATCGTTGCCGTGGCGACTGACTTTGTCCCCCTTACGAGCGTAGTCTTCCGAGTGATCAGAATGATACGATATGTTGTCATTGTCTCTCTGTGGAGCAGTTAATTAACAGTTACACAATAAATTTTTTAACAATACTTTTGTTATAACATCAAATACTGACACTTGACAACCGATCTGATCGAGGGTTAACTTCTATTTAATACACAACAAGATGGATGACATCATCAACTCACAACACATGGCTTAACACAACTAGTCAACAGAGGGCGCTATAATGATAATCAACCACAGGTTACCACAACTTGTCACCTTTGGTAACTGTTGGTAATTTTTCCCTTCGCTAACCCATTCAAGGTTTAGTAGACGCTAGAATATCAATTGGTTTGACCCATTACACAGATGTGTGTAAAGCACTGTGTACTCGTCGGTACTTTCTCTAGAAGCAAGAAGATCTTTTACCTTTCGGACAATGGGTTCAGAGTACTCATTGTTTGAGTACCGCCTGGGGTAAAATCCATCATTTGAGTAGCCGTCCGACAAGCGATGCGGGGCGCGGTAGTAGGGGTCGTCGAAGGAGTCAGAGCGCCCTCGTGTGATGTGGGGCTCGGCGTAGCGGGCCTTCCCTGGAGTGCTCGGCGGGGTGGCATTGTAATCGTAACTGACTGTGTATGACTTGTCGTCATACTCGTCGTCGTCGTCTCTGAATTTGCGTACAACTTCCAGCTTGACTTTCCCTTTGCTGTCTGAAATGGCCGCTCTCCTCCCTTCAGGAAAAAAGTTCAGTAAAAACCTTAAAAATAAAGCTTGTTATCAGATTCAACATGCTTGGCATGCTATTGACTACCTAACTGAAACTTAGACTGGTTTAGTTTGCTTGTTTAGTTTGATCTTCCCAACAAGGGAACTCCACAAAGCTCCCACAAGGGGATATAAACGCCCAGCTGGCAACAGTCAATCTCTCTCATACAATAATGGTTAACATTTAATAGTATCAATAACAAGAGCATTTATAAAATGAAATTTAACACAGATTCCTCAATGAGCCTTACAATAGAAGAAAGTTAATACCATGAAAAAATTAATAATAAATAGGCAACTTTCTGCAAAGTTTCTGGTGAGTTGGCAGCTCTGGGTTTTCCCTGGACTAATTCTCTGAGGGGTTTTCCTCCCACATCTAAAACTGAAACTTCCTTCCTTATCTTCTCTCAATTGGGTTCTTGGCTAGTATAGATAGTGATTAAGTCTTCTTTTCCGAGTAAGAAAAGATAGTTCAAATGCCTGATAAAGGTGTTACTTACTCTGCCATTTCCGTTTACAGTACACCATGCACAGGATCGTTAAGATGAAAATAAGGGCTGAAGTTCCAATGACCGCAATGATTATCCAAACGATGAGATCCAACTCTGTAGAAAAGTGTATCCAAAGAAATTATGAAGAAAGAATATTTGTACCCAAATGGAATTGTAAGAAATAATATTTAATACGGGAGTCTTATATAGCGTACATATCTACCAATAAATAGGGTTCGAATTTGACACTGGACCGCTGGCCCGAGGCCAGTGATTTTAGCATCGGGCCAGTAAACTCATGTCCGGACAAGTCCGACGGTCTTGTGCTGGTGTTCAAATGTCGACTTTCAGTCTGATAAATACAATTCTGTTGACTATCCAAGACTACTTTACCCATAATATACAAATGAGATAAATCTTCTCTTAGTGCTTTTTCAAATTCAAACAGTTCAATTATTAATCTGTGTTTAGGCTTTTTTTCTTCTCACTTCAACTCTGATCTTGTACTCCAAATTCGGGTCCAGTAAATATGTTGAGCTACAAGCCATGCTGTCTTGTGGGTTTCCCCCAAATTTTTTGATTTATGAACGATGATTTATTTTCTAGCCCAACCTTTTAAGGTTAATACATGGTGCACTGATGGCAGCCGTCTTATAAGCAGCCCACAGAAACACAGGGGCATACCCCTTCTTTTAACAATAAGTGTAACTGGGTTCTTTACGTGCATTACACAACGCACAAGAACTATGGCTTTATGTCCCATCCGCAGGACGAAGCAATATTGGTTAAGTGTCTTGCTCAAGGACACAAGTGTCACGACCGGGATTCGAACCCACACTCTGCTGATCAGAAACACCAGAGATTGAGTCCGGTGCTCTTAACCGCTTGGCCTAAATGTACCTATCCATAAAGGGGCGTCGGCTTGGCGTAGTGGTTTCTTTCCTCATCTTCCACCTCTAGGACCCTGGTTCAAATCCCACTGGGAGACACTAACTACGTGGATTGGGTTTTCAGTCCCTACCTGATTGCGTGGGTTTTTCCCCCTGAAATAGTTCCCCTAGGGTTTTCCTCCCCACATCTAAAACTGAAACTTCTATGTCTTCTCCCCATGGGGTTCTGGGCTTGTATAGTGAATTAAATTTGCTTTCCTGAGAATTCTTGGTGTGGCTCGTAACCATAATTAATAAATAAATAAATATCTTACCTTGATGAACGAGGGTGATGAGCAATGTATCTTCTCCGACATCGTTCATCATGGTGCAATTGTAGACGGCGAAGTCTTCCAACTTCGCACTGTCTATTGTAAGTTCACTTAGAACGCCTCCATTTTCCTCGTGCTTTACTGCTGTGAATCGCCCCAACGTCCCTGAGAAAACAAATTCAAGATGAGGTACAGAATAACGGATGTTTGTTTAAAACTGAGGGGGTTTCAGAGTCCTTGATTGTGTCGCCTGAAAGCGGTCAACAGCTTGGGGATCCGGGGGCCTGCTAAAGGATCTGGGTTACCAACACCTTGAGCTTGCAAGCGCGCAGCTGAAAAGCAGTTTTAACAGAGGGGGCTCCAAATAACTTGTTCTTATATAGCGCATTTATTATAAGGTATCAATGCGCTTTACATAATCGTGCCGTGGTCATTTGGGCCAATAACATTTCTGTAATCTTTCTCAGCTCCCTGGGGAGTATACAGCCCTGGGCTTCCGTGGCATTCTGAAGTCTGAAGGCTTCTTTTAAACACAATATCAACCTCTACCCTCGCAGGTACCCATTTATACCCCTGGCTGGAGAGAAGCAAATTATAGTAAAGCATGTCCCTCAAGGACACAAGTGTCAAACCCTGATAACTCGACCACCAGAACTTGAATTTCATGCGCTAAACCGCTCGGCCATGACACGCCAAAAGCCGTTAACAGAGACAATTCAAGCGTAACATAAGCGCTATTTTAGGAGATACAACATTATTGCACTGACCTTCCTCAAGTTCTTGACCATCTCCCCAGGACCAGACCACCAGGTAGGGGTCTGGCTTAGTGCTGGTGAAACACTGCAGCGTAGCTTTACGTCCGACCTTGGCTTTCTGCTCTGATGGGCTGGTGATATCCGTAATTGCTAGATAGAAATATTTGAATGAGTTCATTCATTGAAGTTTGGGTCATAGATTGGTTGTTGTCAACAAAGTAAAGACAGGTACATTACAAGTCACATATCCATCCACGTTTCGCGAAGTGACAGCAGGTACTGACCAAATCTCTGGCCGCAGCATACCCAACGGACACCAACCCTCAAGAGATCTGAGAAACGATTCATGCAAGAATGGTTTCTCAGATCCACGTGTTTTGGGGTGAAAAATTATCCCGACCATATTACTTCGGAGGGAATCCTTTCTCAAAATAGCTTAAACATGTACCGTAACAAAACCGGAACCCTCTCAATACTTTGCTGGCAGCCGGACGGCTGACGGAAGTATCCAACGGGAATTTCCATTTTCATGGCTCTGCTTACCGTGGAATTATGCGCTTGCGATCACCATTTTCAGTTTAAACGTCCAGCGCAAAATTTCTGCCCTAGCTGTGTAACAAAGAATGCATAGTATTAGATGTACTCAGGCGCACAGGACTTTTTCTTTACTTACCTGTAAAGTACGCTGACGTAAGTGCAGAATTCTCTGCTTCCGTAAATGTTGACTCTTTGCTTACGACTAACAGAGCTACGAAATTGGGCACTGCTCTTAATAAATTGACCTCTGGTCTCGTGTAGTGTTTAGAAAATGTGTTGACAACCTACCGTTGATGTCAACTCGTCCGTAACTCATGATAGGTCGGAATCCGGGGACAGTGGCTATACACACGTAGGTGCCCACGTCGCTGTCTCTGATCAAGTCAAACTGCAGGACGTGCATGGTGCTCAGGGTGGCGCGAGATCCCATCCGTGTCCATTTGATGGTCGGCTTGGGGTTGCCGTCCGCCGAGCACGACATCTGCGCGGGACCTTCCTCGTCCACGGAGACGGAGACTGGTACCTCTAGGAATCTCGGTCCGTCTTTTGGGGAAAAATATATATTTAATTTCAAAGGAAACTAACATGTACTTAATTGGTATTTTTAAGGAGTATCCTTTCATGCTGTAGTTATCAACAAACACCGGCAGAGTGTGGGTTCGAGTCCTGTTTGTGACAATTGTGTCCTTGAGCAAGATACTTTACCTTTGCTTTGTCTTTCGGATGGAACATTAAGCCATAGGTCCTGTGTACTAGGATTGGTAGTGCACATAAAAGGACCCAGAACACTTATCGTGGAAGAGTAGGGGTTAAACCCCGGTGTTTCTGGTTCACACAGCAAGCACCCGTGTTTACAGGTTTCCTCAGGCTTACGAGCTACAGTGATTAAGTTCACTTATGAGGAATCCTTGTTTCGTTTCCAAAAATATAATAACATTATTAATAACAATAATAAAGCATTTATATAGCGTCTTATGCAAGGCCTCAAAGCGCTTCCAAATAAACACATAAATCAGAAATTACACACACACACACAATTTATCAACATGCAGACTAAGCAATTGAAATACATCAACGATAAAATTACAGTTTGTGGTAACACCATGTGTATATCTCTACTACGCCCTGAAGATCCAGGGCATACACACATTGAGTTACCACAAAAAATTACAAGACTGTAACCTCATGTTAAAATAGTGTAAAATGCCATTTACTTTGACACTCTTTCAGAGCAAAATTTGAAACATGACACCATCGGACAGCAAAAATAAATAGGTCGCTTCATTCCAAACAGAAATGTTGGTGCCGTCAAAAGGTAAAATTCAATGCTATTTTGATAGAATACCATCAAAATTCAGGAATGAACTGAACAATCTTTGTAGAAAAATGTACAGCCCTTTTTACACCGTTCTAACGTAAAGTTAAAGAGACCTATAAATTGTTTTCAATTTCATAAGGACTCTATCTATTGGTAGATGAGTGGATCACTAAATCGACTTTGACCTTAGGGGTCCCTCTCTCATCAATCAAATACTAGGATTGGTATAGTGCTTGAAAAGAACCCAGAACACTTATCGTGGATCATGGAAGAATAGGGAACAACCCGGTGTTTCTGGTTCGCACAGCAAGCACCCTAGTTTACAGGTTTCCTCAGGCTTACCAGCTACAGTGATAAAGTTTGCTTATGAGGCATCCTTGGTTTCATTATCAAAAATATACTAATAAATAATAAAGCATTCATATAGCGTCTTATGCAAGGCCTTATGAAGTTGGAGACTTGTAATTTTGTTCTGGGCCCAATTTCATAGAGATGCTTAAGCAGAAAATGTTGCTTAACAATTGTCTGCTAAGCAGAAATGAGCAGGATACCAGTCACAAATTGTACATGTGACATGGTAGTTTGGCTGGTAACCTTATTCTGGTAAGCATAATTTTGTCGCACTTAGCTACTTTATGTGCTTAAGCAGCTCTATGAAATTGGGCCCTGTTTTATAAGGACTCTATCTATTGGTAAATAAGTTGGTTACTAAATCGATTTTAACCTTGGGGAGTCTCTCTTTCACCGATGATCAAATACTTACACAGGATGGGAATAGTTTTACTACCCGTGGTGGAGCCAATAGCGTTGGTAGCCGAGCATGAGATGGAGGCCGTGTGGTCCTCTTTAGTCATCACCAATTCCAGTTGGCTACTTTCAGCACCTACAGATTTGGAAAGGTCAGATTGCTGTCCATAAAATTACGGTTGTGCGCTAATTCGCAAGTCTTCACATAGTCAGGGAATACACAAGTCAGGCCTTCCTCTAGCTACCGGGCAATCTCGGTGGGAAAGTGGTAAGACATCTCCTCTAGAATGGTAAAAGTCGTGGGTTCGACTCCCACCCAAGTAATAATATGCCTACAGGACTTGGGAAAGTACCGATTATACAGTGCTTTACGCCCATCAGTGTATGGGTAAAACCATATATATAGGCCTGGATCTTTTAATTTCGGCTCTGGTTAAAGTGTCCTATCAGACAAAGGTTGTGCCGAGGGATGTGAACTGTATGAAAACAGGAAAATCCTCAAAAAGAAATAACCTGATATCGGTTCAGCATTCTTAGCCCAGGTATACGTCACACTCCGTGGGTTCGCATCCACAACGCAGCGAAAGTAAACAGTCATATCTTCTCTGACCACGGCTGGGGTAGACTCCACCACAACCACCGGGGCATCTGGAAACAAGTAAAAAACAAAATCTATATGAATGGAAGGGATGATACTCGGGGTGTCATGGCCGAGCGATTTAGAGCATCAAGTTCTGGTGGTTGACTCATCGGGTTGTGGGTTCGAATCCCGGCCATGACACTTGTGTCCTTGAGCAAGATGCTTTACTATAATTGCTTCTCAATTCACCCAGGGGTATAAATGGTAGACCTGCGAGAGATTGTTATTGAGTTTGAAAAAGCTTTGGGAGGGCCACGGCAGCCCAGGGCTGTATATTCCCCAGGGAGCTGAGAAAGATTACAGGAATGCTTTTGGCCCAATGAAAGCGCAGTGCTACGTTATTGTTAAATGGGCTATATAAGAACCAGTTACTATTATTATTATTATACTAACTTCAGAATTTTGTTTATAGATAAAAACCATTTACAATGCTCCAGAGTGCACATTAGGGCTTTTAAAACCATGATAAACACCAAGTAGAAAACAATCCAAATGCCTTGTTTCAAATCAGCATGCTTTGGCGAAACTTCCAAAATTTGGGTCCAGAACGCCCCCCCCCCCCCAGTTTTTGACAAATCCTGGGGAGAACCCCCCCCTCTCCCCGACAGAGTAACTGATGTACTTACGCTGGACATCAAGTATGACCGCAAGCTTCTTGGGTGGAGCAAGCGCCATGTGGGACACTTCACACACAAAGACGAGGCTGTGATCCTGAACTGTCGGTGACAATATCAACGTGCTGGCGACATTCATCAGTTTCCCGGACGGATGGCCGTCCGGCCACGTTCTCGTGTGGGTCGCCGCGACCTCCGCTTCCGCTCTCAGCCACTTGATCACCGCGACGGGGTTGGCCCTCAACGCTTGGCAGGTAAGGTTGGTCGAAACACCCACGACGACCGACAAGATGGCGTCGCTGGGATAAATGGTCGGGGGCTCCGGTATTTCTGCGTTGAATTACAAAGAGTTATTTCTCAGGTCACGTTTTTCGTTTGAATCCAATAACGCAATAACGCCAATGAGGTTTTAAACCCCCCAAAAATCATCAAATGAGGCATTAAAGACACTGGACACGTTTGGTAATTATCAAAGACCAGTCTTCTCACTTGGTGTATCTCAACATATGGATAAAATAACAAACCTGTAAAAACTTGAGCTCAATTGGTCGTCAAAGTTGCGAGATAACCATGAAAGAAAAAACACCCTTGTCCCACGAAGTTGTGTGTATTCAGATGGTTGATTTCGAGACCTTAAAATCTAATTCTGAGGTCTCGAAATCAAATTCGTCGAAAACTACTTCTTTCTCGAAAACTATGTCACTTCAGAGGGAGCCGTTTCTCACAATGTTTTATACTGTCAACCTCTCCCCATTACTCGTTACGAAGTAAGATTTTATGCCAATAATTATTTTGAGTAATTACCAATAGGGTCGTTAAGAATTAAACAATGAATAAGGAATTGACGGTATTAAAAATACATTTATGAGCAACAGAGATTTTGGTTCTTAAATGCTGTTTTCTAAATGTTGACACTCATTCAGAAAAAATATACAAACTGGAAGAAACTTGACAATCAGTGAAGCTTCCAAATTACAACTTAGAACAACTTTACATTGCGTGTCCTCGATTAACCTTTCTGACATTTTTTTTGAATCTCGGGTTCAAGTCCCTTTCTATAGTCAAATCTTCTTCGTTCAACCAAGATTTTAGTTTAAAATTTAGCCAATCAGTTTCCCTTGCGATTGATTACTTGATACTTTAAATTCCAGTCGTAATATTTTTTAATTTTTTTAGTTTAATAAAACAAACTTTACACAAGTTCAACAACACACTTGATAACTTATAATGTACATCTGGACTTTCTAATTGAAAATTAGAAAAATGTTATAAATATAGGGGGACCTATATATCAACAACCTTTCATTTTAAAGACATCAAATTGTATTTTTTAATCATTTTTTTCCTTATTTTTTCATAGTTTTTTTTTCTTTCGGGGGGGGGGGGGGGGTTTTCAGTGTGCTAACTTTTTGTTGAGTGTATCAATTATTCCTTCTATACACATCAGGGCCCAATTTCATAGAGCTGCTTAAGCACAAAAAGTAGCTAAGCACAACAAAATTATGCTTACCAGAATAAGGTTACCAGCCAGACTACCATGTCACATGTACAATTTGTGGCTGGTATCCTGCTCATTTCTGCTGAGCAGAAATTTGTTAAGCAGTATTTTCTGCTTAAGCAGCTCTATGAAATTGGGCCCAGGAGGTTTACAGACTCTGTGCATCACCAGGGCCCAATTTCATAGAGCTGCTAAGCACAAAAAAATTTGCTTAGCATGAAATTTCTTCCTCGATAAAAACAGGGTTACCAACCAAATTTCCATGTGTTGCATATTGCCTGTTACTGGTATTCAGCTGTTGTTTGCTTATCCCGAAAATCACGTGTAAATTTGGTTGGTAATCCTGTTTTTAATCAAGGAAGAAATTTCATGCTAAGAAAATTTTGTGCTTAGCAGCTCTATGAAATTGGGCCCAGAAGAAATAAATAACTACAAGTTCTCCCTTCGATGAATGCTTCACTTCTCAAAAAAAAAAATAAAATTAAAGGCTCAAGGAGGCTTTTCAGAAAATCCTGACATCAGGAAAAATCTTGAGAAATCACACGCCTGAAACTTTAGGAACAGTACTTTCTTCTCGATTGTGGAATTCCATTGTGATTATGGTGAGCCCCCACCCCCCCCCCCCCCGAGGTCACAACAGGTCACTTAGGGCCATGCATGGGTTATCGGTTAAAAGGGCATCTTTGTGGGGTTGGGCTGAGGCCAAATCTAGTTGATGGTTTTATCACTGACTGGGAATGGTTTGTAGACAGTCTGGTTTTTAGATTCCAGCTCCCAAAATTCAAGCAAGTGTGTATTGTGAGAAAAAAACAAACATCTATGAGTCAGAATTTATGCTTTTACCAGATGCCTTAGGTCAACACTTTTGGAAAAGATCTCAAACTTACTGGTACATGTGTGAACCATCTGAAAGCTATGTTGTACAAAAAAAAACAAAAAAAAAAACAAGTGCAATTACATTTAAAGGAACATTACAGAATTGGTAAGAAAAAAAAGTAAAATATACTTTTGATCACAGATTCACATAAAACTTACACGGTCCAATGATGATGACAGTAGAAAACATCCCCTGAAATATTTCTGTCTGAAATGCCATATTTGATGAGAAATGAATACACTAATTTCCCGATTGGAGTTTATCGCTCAGTGAGCGTTTTATTCATTTGTTGAACCTATATGATTTCATGCAAATGTGTAATCGGTTTTTTCACTATTTTCTCGTGACCCAGATGGCCCATCGATCTCAAATCTACAGGTTTGTCAGTTATGATATCAGGGCTCGAATTTGGGGGAAAATCACAAGACCACAGGACTTGTATCTCAACATTTTTACTGGACAGAAATAATTTTACAAGACCAGATTCAAACGGAGAAAGACTTCCTTGCACAGTTTAACTTCATTTAATGAACAAGCACTAAGAATATAAGAGAAGATTTACCTCAATTTTGCTTTAAGGGTATTACGTATATTTGAATCATTACTCAAAGTCAACATTGTTATTGAATTGAAACCACAAAACGCCGGACTTGTCTGGTCATGAGTTTACTGGCCCAATGCTAAAATCACTGGCCTCGGGCCTCGGTCCAGTGTCAAATTCGAGCCCTGAGTGGTCTGCTGGCCAAATACAATTAAGACACCTGAGGACCAGTCAAAATTCTCTCCAACTAGTCTTGCTAGCTAGTTTATTGCTACCCACTGCTAACATCCAATGAAGGAAAACATCTAATTCACTGATTGTTCAAAATTCCAGTGTCAAGCCATGGCAGTATAAAAGGGATTTGCAGTAACACCGTGTACAGTGTACATAAAATCTCGCTTTGAATTGTGGAGGTTCTGTAATAACTTTACATTTCGATAAGGGGAGAAAAAAAAAAAAAAAAAAAATAGAAAAGATCAATTCATACTGGTAGAAATATTGAGATATTACAACAGTTCTTTTTTGGGGGGACAGAAAAGGCAATATTTTCAACCCCCCCTCCACCTTTTATCTAAAATCCTAAAAATTACAGTGTATACCCAGGCCCGGGCCAATGGCGGGCTGATTGCCCAAGATTTTGCAATGAATTGAAAAGTACCCTTTGCAAAATGAAAATGGTCTTGCCCTCTCACAGATGAAACTCCAGGCCTGGTACTGACCCCTTACACAACCCCGCCATTTTGGGAGTCAAAATGAATCCAAAAGAAATTGACTTTAAAAAAAATAATTGCGGAAACGGTCAGCGCGCATTGTGCCGAGATAGGTCTAGGCTGTGCAGGGGGTAATACAGGACCAATTTCATGAGTTGCTTAAATAGAAAATATTGCTTAACAAATGTCTGCTAAGCAGAAATGAGCAGGATACCAGTCACAAATTGTACACGTGACGTGGTGGTTTGGCTGGTAACCTTACCCATGGTAAGAATAATTTTGTTGTGCTTAGCTCCTTTTTGTGCTTTAGAAGCAGCTCTATGAAATTGGGTCCTGGTTCTTATAACTTACTCTGTATGGTGAGTTTCGCACGTCTGGATGTCAAGACGGGGATCTCGGCGGCTCTTGACGTCACATGACAAAGGTACTCCCCATCATCCTCAAGAATGACGTTCTCAATCTGTAGATTGTACTCACCGAGAGATGTATTCCCAACAAAAGAGAACCTTAAAAAAAACAATTAAATTAAACGTTAGAATTGACACTGTTGCAGTAGTATGTTAAAGATAGGGTCATAGATTGGTATATATTATTAATGTAATGCTGATTTATAGGCAAAATTATCAAGAAAGATACAATAAAAGTCACATCTGAAAGTTTCAGCTGAATACAGAGTCTACTTTGCTGAGAAAACAGCAAAAAACTGCCACGGTATTTTTACACTTATTAATATGAGAAAGAGAAAGCCTGCTTCATTTTTTTTCAGGACATGCCCAGGTACATGTGTACCAGCATGCCTGATGTCTGCTTAGTATCCAATGTCAAACACTAACAAACTCTAACACCCATGAATGGTCTCCCGTGGCGTTCCAATTGCCTTAGGGGAGCCTTCATATTAATATCATGGTGTTTATCTTCACTACGGTGGTCCCGCTACCAGACTATGGTTTAACACATGAGCAGCTGTAAGTGCTTTGGAATAATGTGGAAAGCCCGACCTGGAATTATACACTGTGCAAAGATAATGTGTATGGTACAACCCTCCTTCAATTAATAATAATACTAATATCACAAGATATTTATATAGCGCATAATGCAGAAGCCTCTATGCGCAACACAAAACATAAAAACAATGACATAAATATAAAAGTAAGTTACACAACTAAAGATTCAAACAAATGAGTTTTTAAAAGTCCCTTGAAAATCTGAAGAGATCCAGCTTGGCGAATATGAAGTGGCAAGTCATTCCATAACGAAGGTGCAATGACCATAAAATTTAGTGGAAAAAGTAGTTTGCGTCAGTAGGGATTGGCCAGCAGAACGAAGAGGACGAACAGGGATGTATTTACGGAGAAGATCAGATATACAGTCAGGAGATAGGCCATGAAGAGCTTTGAAAGTGAGAAGATTTAACTTATATACGATACGCAGTTTGATTGGAAGCCAGTGGAGTTCTTGTAAGATGGGAGTAATATGTTGGGAACGAGGTGTGCAAGTACGTTCCATAAAACAGAAAGAATTAATAATGAATATCATACGATTCGTCAGTAAGATTAGAGCACAGCCACAGAAAACATATTAAACTTACTACTTAGGGTTTCAAACAAAGTTTTCAAACCGGTTTATTCACATTCTGTGCCATAGTGATGTATGTGACTTGGTAAGGGCCACGAGTCTGTGTTACAACATTATACCAAGGAAAATAACTCCTTTTTTGTCATCTTTTAAAGTTAATTGGGTTAAGTTCTTTCTCCACATGTTTCTTAACGGTTTATTGAAGGTTTTTTTTTCATTTTACTGTTTGTTCTTGTAGGCTATCCTTTAATTGTGCAATGTTTTTTTTACAACGATGTTTACTGGCGAATAAAATGAAATGAACAAATTAACATCTGTTAAACAACAAGATTGTGGCACCATACCTGGGGGAACTATTGATTGAACGATCTGTATCACCAGCAATAAAGTCAACCCCTTTGAACCACAGGATGTTTCCTGAAATCTCTGTGACGATGCATTTGAGGACAACGACTGCCTCTCCTATCATGACAGCCGTGTCGCTCGGCTCTTCCTGGAAAGACTGCAAAGCCAACCTGAGATGGAATCGGAAAATAAATAAAGAAGAATGAAATTAAAAAAAAACTATCAAATGGTTTATTCTTAAATTTTCCTGCCAGTCCTGGGCCCAATTTCACACAGCTGCTTTATTTTAAAGCACAACAAAAATAGCGAAGGAAGCACAATAAAATTGTGATTACCAGAATAAGGTTACCAGCCAAAATAGCATGTTACATCTACAATCTGTGACTGGTATCCTGCTTACTTTTGCAAATTTTTTTAAAGAACCGCTTTTTTCAGGTTAGAAACATTCCTTGTTTTCTATTCAGTGTTTAAAAAACTTGGGTCCAGAAAATGCCTACAATTTTGAAAAAGCCCTGGAAAGAACCCTTCAGAAAATTCTGTATTATATTTTCATTGAAAACTAGTACAATAATGAGAAATCTACTCTTCCCCCTTAACCCAGATGTGAGGTGTTTCCCTTTTAAATAGGATTTGAGGTTACTGAAGTGTATGTACATGTACATCATGTAGGCCTACATGATGTAGCTGGTGTTTCCAAGTTGATCCCTCAATCATACCTTTTTTTCAGGTAGGCCTAACAATCTACATGTGTACTGAATCTGTTTTTTGTTTTTCGAGTGGATCCCTTCATGGATTACCACCTTCACCAAATTACCACTGGCATGTCCTGGAAAGAATGAATTTATAAACACAGCAGATAAAATTGATGACTAACTGCTACAACCTGCTGCCACAATAAATAAACAATTCCAGTTTCCTCTGATGAATATTTCAGAATCAACTGAAAGCTTTTCTTTTAAATCCAACTTGAGCCAAGTTGTCAATTGAAATAAAATATCAAGTATATAAACTGCAAGGGAAACTGACTGGGTAAGTTGTAAATAATTAGGGGTTGAACAAAGACAAATTTACTTGGGCAGGATTTGAACCAACAAACTCCGGATTAACGTGCCGGTGCTCTACCAACTGAGCTACCTAGCCCTATGTTGGCGTTCTCTTTGTTTTGTCAAAAAATAGGGAGACCGCCTAGGACACAACTGTCTCTGTTGCCCCAGTAAAACCATGGTTTGCCCTTTCCAGTGACTAGCCAGCGAAAAAAAAATATTATATTCAAAGATTTTTTTACAGGGAGCAACATGTTATTATTTTGATATGGCCCTGGCATGAAACAAGGGAAAGTGAATAAACAATGAGATAAACAATATATAAACAAGTCACCTCAAAATGTCCTTGATCTGAAATACTTCCCCACTGCCTGGAACACTCCCCATTCAACAGGTCATTATGTTGTAGTTTATTTAAAGGGACCCTACTACACCGTTTTGGAACATGTGCACTACAAAAAAGTATGCTTTAAAAAGGTATTATGCAGGATTGGTAGAGCTGACAAAACAGTCATGTTTTTTGTGATCAACCATAAAAGTTTGAGTTCTGGGAACTGTTCTTCAGGAAAAATTTACAAAGCGGCATCATCCTTTACAAGGCAGCCACATTTCCACCACTACCCAGATGCCAATGATATGACTCACTTCAACCATTTCTCAAAGTGACAGGGGTAATGGGAGAAACACATGTCTGTTGACTGCATCACCAAGTCCCAAATCATGCGTTACTAAGCAATTTGTTAATTCTCCACCAATAAGCACTAAGCAGAGCCAGTCAAGCAGTGAAAGCTAAACCAACAACCACGTCCCCCTTTTAAAGTTCTTTTGATGGTTGTTTTATCAATTAACTGATATGACTGTTCTCCATGATACAATTTGAAAGTATAAGTATTTTTCTATGAACAAGCCATGGTCAGTGATTTTGGGGGTGTCCAAATTATATTAGCATTGTTCATACTTTGTTATTACTACTTCAAATTTTGTGTGAAAAGTAACTATTACTAGTATTAGGCCTACTACTACCAGATACAGGTTTGGGAAACAACTTCTAAAATTAAAGTCATTATAAAATAGTACTTATATAGGAAGCCTAGATAAAATGTAAACATTTGTGATTGTAATATTTGCAAACATTTAATAAATTATTGAGTCAGTTGGAAAATATTTTGTGTTAACTATTTTTCCTATAATGTATTTGGCTGTTACTCACAAATGTTGTTACTTGACTTTGACAGTATTTCAGCCTGAATTTTCATAGGATTTTGTTTAGTTCTTTATTAGTTGACCTCAGGAAAGTTTATGATCTTTTTTTGTTATGCATTTCTGCATGCAATTAGTATATGTTTGAGCCAAGAGCAGTCTGGGTACTCCACTATAGGAGGGTTATAGTACCTCCTCTGGATGTTACCTCCATTTGTACCTTAATTAATTTGTCAATACTATTATGACTGTTTATTTAATGTATTTTCAAGTAGTGCAAATGGAAATAAACCAAACAAACAAACGAGTAGGGCCTAACCTCTATGTTGATGGTCTTTCTATTTTGTCAATGTCCTTGTTTTTTGTTTGGGTTTTTTTTGGGGGGAGGGGGATTCAGTGACCAAAGATTTATTTGTTGAATTTTTACTCCACCACTGCAAATGTGCACAGCCACAATCATGGGTACACATTTTTGTTTGTGTCCATGTTATGAACAACAGTTTGGAAACCAGTGATGTAACAGTTATTACAATGTTTTTTGTAAATTAACTAACCAGTGCTGTGTGAATGAAGAGTAGAAAGTACCTGAGTTTGTCGAATACCAGATCTGCACAGAGTTACTCAATATGTGTGTGTTGTTCATTTGGTGTCTTTGTAACAAAAAGTGTACCCATGATTGTGGCTGTGCACATATGCAAATTGAACAGAATGACAAATTGACAAGCCTACTTGTTGACTTTTGGAGGGGGTGTGGATATAGATAGTTCCCAGTAGACGCCATCTTTACGGGCAAATTGCATTTTGGCTTGCAGGTGCGTCAAACGCTCAACTTATTAACGCAGCCAAGTTGTTCACTGACCAATCCTGCAATGAGTTTCGTGAAATGCGCGCGTGTTGCACGCCGTTCTCACACGAAACGCACGACTGTTTGTTCTAAACTGCCCGTAAAGATGGCCGATTTACGTCATACTGCAACCTATCTATAAAGACAGAGTAGTTGCGGGTGGCATGATGGAAAAACCAACACAGGAAGTTGTTGTGGGTTGTTAAAGAAATCATTCAATTTCCTGTAAACTGAGGATAAGCTTAGTTAATTCATGGGTAAACCATAGCTCCAGCTCCAAATGGTTAACTTAAGTCTTAAAACTCGTACACTGTTGTTAATATTGTGTTCTTTTCAGCTTTGAACAAACTTCATAAAAACTCAACCACAAAGTACAGGATTGGCACTTGCTGAAATTTAAAATTAATACGCTTCAGTTTGGAAGGTCGCTGATAGTAACTTCTACTTCTACTTCGTTTTAAAGTAAGGACATAAACGCGGAGGAGCAATTATAGTTGAGTGTCTTGCTGAAGGGCACAAGTGCCAGGACTGAGATTCGAACCAACATTGTGTTGACTCAGCCACAACTTGAATTTAGTGCGCTAGACTCCCGGCCATGACATGCTGTATACAATGTCTTTATACTTAACCTTGACTTTGGGGGTTTCTTTAGTTAAGTGATCTTCATCATTAATAGGTTTATCTTCGTCGAGAATACTTTAGTCAAAAGAACAACTTTACTTTACTTAGGCATAAAAATTTCAATTTTCACTCAATAACTTTAAAGCAGATAACTGGATAAGGTCAGCACGGTCAGGTAAAAACTGAAAATTTATTAATTAATCAATAAACAATAATAATACAGTAAAGTATAAAAATAAACATCTTTGGACTTTGTATCATCTCTGATCTTGTTCTTTGGGCTAATAATATTATTAATACTTGTATTGAGTATAGCCCCATGAATAGGGCCAATCCACTCCGTACCCTCCACTCCGTTTCCTCGAGTGGATTGGCCCTATTTAATGGGGCTATATTGAGTATCTGTTTAAAAAAATTAACTTTATGGCATGCACACCGAAAGCCTCGCACCACGGCCTCCGCCCGCCCAGTGTTCACTACGCAATGTTGACGGTAGTGCTCGGCACGCTCAGCTTAGTTTGAACCACTTCCTACTTGTGATTGAACGTGATTTTAAGTACGATAATAGTTAAAAGAAGTATCGGATTGTCCTTTTAAAAATTAACTCGAATATAATATTCAGAAATTCCGAAAGCCGAATGCTGAGTTAGAGCTTTCTCTATGGTTAGAGCAAACAAGGACTCACCTCCAGTTGGTCCAAAAAGCAGAACAGCTGCAACAACAACACACAATTTAACGTTAGCTCGTTGTGACACCATTTTTGTTAACTAGCTAAGCAGGCTGGCAGAGTCACTACAGTACCTAAAACTACACCAACAATTATCTCAATGAATACAACTCCGGTTCATTACGTTTTTGATAACTATTGTTAAGTTTTGGTGCGACAGATTAAAGTTACATATCCCCGGAATGTGGTAAAAAAGGAACGGTGCGTTCCCGAGCAAGGGGGAGTGGGATGGAGACGCAAATGAATGTACGCATGCAGCAGCCATACGACGGCGGACGACGACGGCAAAACTCAACTCGTAACTACACGCGCATGCGTTGTGGCTAGCTATGCAACTTTTGAATTTGCATAAATTAACGCATCACTCACCATAATCCTGTAGGTTGTTTATTCTGTTCCCACAATGCAGTAGAACTAAATAAACTGAATCCACGGTTGACCCAGCTAGAAACTCATGTGTTGCAGCAATACTTCGTTTTGTTCATACATTAAATTTTCATTAATTTCGTTAAAAAAAAACTGACATCAGACACTTCATAAATAGATGTTGATAACCGCCTTTTAAAAAGTGACAATCAGAAACTGAGGTACCAAAGTATGATGCAGCTCAAATTTCATTTCTTCAATAAATTTATAGCAGACGGCATGTGATTTATCGACACGCGGAGTGTGTACGTGTGTGCTGCGTGTGACGCACTATTTGCAGCTAGCTACACTTTAGGATCCAGAGATAGTGAATGCATTGAAAGCAAAGATTGAAAGTGAACATCAAAAACAACGACCTGTGTGTTGCCTGTGTGTGGTTGACGTGACTGCACTGCCAACTGACTGCAGTATACCGTACCCTGGCTCGGCCTGCCCCGTACCCGTTGACGTGGTGGTTGTTGTCGTCTGCGTCCCCCTCTCTACCTCTCGGCCCTGCGTTATGAAATTCCTTGCTCCAGGAACGGCATAAAAGTTCATAAATTTGGAGGAAACTTGGACTGAAAAACACACTGCCATTAAACGTGCAATTGATGGTGAGTATATTGTCTTACTCTTTATTCTACCGTTGATGTCGCTGGTAGTAGTTGTCTGCCAATGTGTTTAATTTCATGACATTTTAAGGCAGAGACCACCATGTTGACTTTAAACTTAGTTCTAACTTGTATAGTCCTACTAGACTTGGAGTCTACTCCCTTTTTTAGCCAAACCACGTACAGTAACACCAATTATTATCTTTTGCGGGGACGGTCCGACCACCATTTTTTGTTATAGTTAAAAATACAGTATCTGATAACGAATTTGATCATTATCTGTTTATTGGAATGAACCCTCCATTTGATTCTAAATGTTCCTCCATGATTCTACTGCCCGACATCAATTATATAAATTATCATGGAGGTAGATTTGCAAACACTTAAAAGAACATTACAGAATTAGTAAGAAAAAAACTTGTAAAATATACTTTTTGATCACAGATTTACATAAAACTTACACTATCTAATGATGTTGATGGTAGAAAACATCCCTTGAAATATTTCTGTCTGAAATGCCATATTTGATGAGAAATGAATAAACTAATAATCCGATTGGAGTTCATCGCTCAGTGAGCGTTTTATTCATGTGTTGAATCTATGATTTCATGCAAATGTGTAATCGGTTGTTCACTATTTTCTCGTGACCCAGATGGCCAATCGATCTCAAACTTCTTCAGGTTTGTCAGTTTATGTATATGGTGGATTACATAAAAGGCTTACACTGCCAGCAACTGTTTTGTTAGCAAAAACCAATTCTGTAATGTTCCTTTAAAAGTTGTTTGTACGATGCATTTATTTTGTGCATTGTCCCTGTATTTATATGAAAGTGTGTGTTTGTCTTTCGTTTTGAAACAGCATCATCTGTCAAATTCGTTCAGAGAGAAAAAAAAACATTATTTTCAGAGAAAATCAGGCTAACCTGAGTTTTAACGATACATCACAATGATCACATGTACTTAAAACTACACTATACTATTAATTAAAGTCTTCAAAATTAAAAAAAGGGAAGACTCTATTACTTAGTATTAGTAATTATGTTATTTTAACTTCACAGCAATCCTGATGCCATCAACACCTGATCAAATGGATCAAATGACTTTTAAAAGTGTAAATTTGCAGTCACATGTTATCATCATAACATGCAGTTAATCAACACAACCATGACAACACCATATCTCAACCCTGTTAAAAAAAAAGTGCTCTTAAAAATGTGTATTTTAATACTAGAGTTTATCCTTGTTCACCCTTTGGGAAATCCGCAAGCTTTCATTTGTTTTTGTCAAAAGTATGTTTTAAAACCCTGAATATAGGCCTTAAAAAATAATGGAGGTACAAGGGACCATTCAATAATAAATGTTTAAATATTTCAATCTTTTTCGAAAATTGTTTTTAGCCACCTACCCACCCCAAATTTCAATTTTTTTAAATTGTTGACAGACTATTTTAATAATTCCTAAACACTGAAGACCAAAGTAATGCGCGGATGAAGAAGACACAGTTTACTGATTCTTGAATACTAGTAACTTGAATCTGAGTAATGTTACAATATATCGCTTAAAAAAACCTTTTTCATCATAGAAATGGCTAATGTATGCCAGGCAGTAATGTCAAAATTGTTTTAAAAGCTACACATGTATGTAGAGTCCAAAGTCCAACGGGCTTCAACCTGAGCATTATTATTGATCTAGTCGAATCTTTCTTTAACAGGAAGAGGTGACCTGAGGTTATAAGGTCAGGGGAGTGGTCCAATGGGCATGTCAGGCCAGCCCTAGCGCCTCTGGGTGAGGCGTTGGGACCGAGCGAAATAAACGATTTGCCAAACCAGTGCGAGAGTACCAAAGCCTTCGTTCCATTATACTGAACATCTTGCAAAATCGTTACTCTTTTAACTCTGTGCCTCAAAGTTACAAGGCCACAAGAACAGTTTTGGGTTGTTTTCTTCTTTCTTTTAAAGTACATGTACATGTAACAAACCACAAGGGAAACTGACTGGGTAGATTTTAAATAGTTTTGGGTTGAACAAAGAAGAATTGACTAGAGCTGGACTTGAACCTGCGACATCCGGATTAACTTGCCAACGCTCTCCCAACTGAGCTATCTTAGTATACTATTAACCCTCTTTTACAAAAGCAGGAATTGAATTGTTGCCTTGCTCTATTGCAGTATGTATACTTACAAGTGCAATTTCACAATACAAATCATTAAAAAAGTTCATCTGATACTTTCAGTTATAAAAAAAAAAGAGTTTTAAAGTACGCAAATTTTGCAATGATGTTTAAACTATTATGCATTGTATGTTTCATTGAGGTCTTGATTGAAATTTACAAAAGTAATTTGATGTAAAAAAGACTTGATTCTAAATTTCTTGAAGTTGTAGTTTTAGAGAAAGAGGTAATGTTTCACAAAAATATTTGAATCTGAAAAAGACTTTACAGGCATCTGAAACTGAAAGCACACCATTCTATGCAACAAGGGTTTTTTTGGTTTTCTTTCATTAGTTTCTTGCAACTTCAATGACCAATTGAGCCAAATTTTCACAGGTTTGTTATTTTATGTAATGTATGTTGGGTTACACCAAGTAAGCACACTGGTCTTTGACAATTACCAAAAGTATACCCTGCCTTTGAATGACTATATGCTAAAGACAAAAAGTGCATCTGGCTGGTCCATCTTGCTAGTGACCAATAAAACACAATAGGGCAAACCTTGCCATGTCAGGAAATGTTACCATAAAAGAAGACAATAGTTTTGAACACCTATTAGATTTTAAATTGAAAGCCAGATAATTAGTGGGGGAAAATGACAAAGAGAAGATTTACAGTGCGAGCAAATAAATCCCTTCCATTAAGCCCTTGCTCTAGATGCATAAACAGACATATGGTTAACTGTTTATATGAGGCAGGGATCCAATATAAACAATGTGTCGAGATGGGCTCTGTGGAGGTCTCCAAGGTTGCGCCCCACTCATATTATTTTGTATCCATCCATTTTTAGCGCTTGCCCTGTGGATGCTGTGTGAAATAAATAAATAGATTAATAAACAATAACACAAATATGCAGTGACAGTTGTAGTATTGAATTTACCATCTTTCCCATCACAAAATAGAAACACCCACGGGCGTTCTCTCCACACACAAGCTTGTGCATCAGGCCGATAGTTGCGAATTGCCTGCCGATTAGACAAAGAGATTTGAAAGCGAAAGACAACAAATAAAGAACAAATTGTTGTTGTTGTTTTTTGTTTGTTTTGTATTGTTTTGTTTTGTTTTGTTTTGTTTTGTTTGTTTTTTTGTCGGGGAGTTCAAGATCAAATTTAAAAAAAAAAAGCATTAAGATACCACCATTTAGAATGCCCCAGATTGCACTGTAGGGCCTTAAAAACCAAAGACAAACACCAAAGTAAAATTATTCAGAGGAACTCGTGTCAGAAGTCGCCTATCTTCTGCTAGACTTCCAAATTTGGGGTCTAGAATGCCCCACAGTTTTGAAGAATCCTGGAGAGAACCCTGACCCCCTGCACAAGTGATATTTTCCAAGCAGGAAATCAGCCATCTTGGAAACAATACATTGTGATCAAAGTGCAATTTTTTTAAAGTGTCAAGTCTTCCCAATTACCCAAATTTAAGAGTCAATAAACCTATCGTACAAAATCATCAACAGCCCTCAAATTTGTGAATTACAGAAGTTTGTAAGGGGCCTGCAAAATATCATTGCAGCTTGATGTGGTTATTCAGTTTTTTAGTGGGCTGCAACCTTTAAAAACGCATTTAGTGGGGTGCACTCTTTAAACATATTTAGTGGGGTGCATCCTTCAGAATACATTGTGATCAAAGTGCAATTTTTTTAAAGTGTCAAGTCTTCCCAATTACCCAAATTTAAGAGTCAATAAACCTATCGTACAAAATCATCAACAGCCCTCAAATTTGTGAATTACAGAAGTTTGTAAGGGGCCTGCAAAATATCATTGCAGCTTGATGTGGTTATTCAGTTTTTTAGTGGGCTGCAACCTTTAAAAACGCATTTAGTGGGGTGCACTCTTTAAACATATTTGGTGGGGTGCATCCTTTAAACGCATTTAGTGGGGTGCATCCTTTAAACGCATTTAGTGGGGTGCATCCTTTAAACGCATTTAGTGGGGTGCACTCTTTAAACATATTTAGTGGGGTGCATCCTTTAAACGCATTTAGTGGGGTGCACTCTTTAAAGGTATTGTACACTTTTGGTAACAGCTCAAAATCAGTGTCCACATTTTGTGTGATTAAACATATGCATGAACAAACAAACCTGTGAAAGTTTGAGCTCAATTGGTCATCGAGGTCACAAGAAAATAGTGAAAAGAGATCTTATGTGTTTTCTGTTTTTTCAAATTATCGCACGCGATAATTACTATTGTTTCACTTGTTTCTCAGAAATGATAGCATTTTAGGCAGAAATATTTTAAGGAACCCTTTCTACCATTACTTACTTTAAATCACGTAAGTTATGTGTGAATCTGTGAACATTGTGTTTTTCGATCTTACCGATAGTGTACAGGGCCTTTAAAGACATCCTGTTTGAGTAACAAGATCTTGAGAGCTTAGATCAAGGGTTCAAGCATTGATGATACTTTATGGTTTGTGAAAATTGTGTTCATTAAAGGAACATTACAGAATTGGTTTTTGCTAACAAAACAGTTGCTGGCAGTGCACTTTATGTAATCCACCATATACATCAACTGACAAACCTGTAGAAGTTTGAGATCGATCGGCCATCTGGGTCACGAGAAAATAGTGAAAAACCGATAACACATTTGCATGAAATCATATAGGTTCAACAAATGAATAAAACGCTCACTGAGCGATAGCTCCAATCGGAAAATTAGTTTATTAATTTCTCATCAAATATGGCATTTCAGACAGAAATATTTCAAGAGATATTTTCTACTATCATCATCATTAAACCGTGTAAGTTTTATGTAAATCTGTGAACAAAAAGTATACTTTACAAGTTTTTTTCTTACCAATTCTGTAATGTTCCATTAAAGCACAACATTAGTAATTTTCAAAGACAAGTATCACACATTTTGTGACTCAACATTTTTACATGAAATAACAAACCTCTGATTGTGAAATGTTACGCTCAATCGGTCTTCGGAGTCATGAGAAAATAGTGAAAAAATCCATATGCTGTAACTGTTTTATTCGTTTCCTAAAAGCTATGATCATTTCAAGCAAAACTATTTCAAGGGAAGTTTTCCACCATGATCATCTTGATACCATGTAGGTTATGTGCAAATCTGTGAACATTTATTTTCAATCTTACCAATGTTCTACACACTCTCTGTGGATCTGAAAAACATCTTGAACTGGAATTGCCAAAAGTGTTACAATCTTTAAACACTGTTTTGGAAAATTGTTTGTTTTCTTGCTTTTTTTTTTGCTTTTTGGGGGTTTGTGTGAAAGTAGATTTATTGCAGTAGGCAACGTTGGGGTCATGCTACATACATGCTACTGTTGTTCGTCCGACTGTGCTGGTAGTGGTGTAACTGTCTCTGGAGGATTAGTTGGTCCTGGAATGAACTTGAGTGAACTTTCAGGTTGAAACTAATCGGTTTCCCCAAATGGTTTGACATTTTTTTGGATACTAGTTGTTTGCCAATCTTGTACATTTGTCCGCGAATATGAATTATTAGTTCTGTTGTGTTAGTGTAAAAACACAGAGTTTCTGATAGTTGGCTGTCAACAGACATTTAATAATAGTATGTAGTATCATTTTGTTTCTGATGTTTTGTTTTAATTCTTTAAGTTTTCTACAGAACTAGATCATAAGTGTACATCTTGTCAAAAACACCGTTTGTTCTCAAATTCGTTGGAGCACTTAAACAAAATTGTTTGTATTTATTTCAGCCTGTCGAATGTATTATTGAATATCTATTAGAAGATGCATATAATGTATGTGTGTTTACTGAACTGATTACATATTTGCACACACGTAATATATATGTAACACAATGTACGAATGTATGGGATGGATATTCTAAATTTCACTTTATTTTCTCTAAATGATAGCATTTTCAGACCCGATACTTAATTTATTCAGGCAAGGCAGTTTATTTCTTCCTAAGTTCCTTGCCCTCACAACAAAGTGACGCCTGAAAATTCTTTCATTTTGAGGGTAAAATTCACCTCAGTGAAGGAGTTTATAATTTGTATGGGAACATTTCAAAAAGAGCGTGGAGGCAATGGCCAGGGGCACGGCTCTGTTGTCTCAGTGAAGTGCTGTATCAGGCCTGAATGTTATCAAAGACGATGGGTACCAGAACTTGTCAGACTCCATGCCTAGAGCAAGGACCCAAGTCAAGTGGTAGAATCGTAGTCAATGATGTTTTTTCTATAATGACATGTACCATCTGAACATACATGCATGTAATATGTACGTGACACATTTTAATGTTCATTGAGGTCTTGATTGAGTTTTTACAAAAGTAATTGAATGTAAAAAAGGCTTAATTCTAAATTTCTTGAAAGTTTGATGCACATTTTCAAACATGTTTTGGGCCACTTTGGTCCCTTGTACAATGTTTTATCGCGTGAAGACAACAAACTCGCGCTATGTTTGAATATACGCAAGATTTGCATGCTCTACATTAACGTATTACAGGCAGTCTCCAAGAAGACAATATATCACTTATAATTATAATCAATTTCCACAGGGCTGTCTAGAGACAGTAGAAAATGAAATATGTTGGCTACTGAAGTGTTCCTTTTTGCAGACAGTGCAGTTGGTTGTCTCCAAGTTGCCTGTAAAAATTGCCCTAAAGGGCAAGGCTTTTAATAGTGAGTAAAATCCTAAAAGACAATTTGCAAAATATGAATTGTAAATGATCTGCAAGTTGAACGCCCTTAATGCTACAGGACCCATTTTGTGTGTGTACATTAGTCTGGTCTCCCCCCATCGTGCACCAGGTGATACCACTCTCACTGTCATTTTTATAGCCAGCCGGTAATTATGGCTCTTTTATGCCTGGGGTTTTACAATTCCCCTGGCAAATTGACATGCAAACATAAACTACAACTAACAAGTACATGTAGTACTTGTAGTTAATCCCAGTAAAGGATTCATGTTTTTTTTTCATTCATAATGTGAGTCGCCTTTGGGAGTTTTTCCATTTAAAGACAACAGACCTGGAATTACACGAAGGCCATGGCCTCTGTTACCCTGCTCTTGGCCTTGGTGCCCCTACAAAAGTTTCCCATAGACTTTAAGATTTTCCAATGGAAGTGCCCTTTGCAAAGTAAAAATGGCCTTACCCTCTCAAAGATGAAATTCCAGGCCTGCAGAATAATACCTTAAAATGTGTTTTCTAAATGGTTTTTCTCTTCTCCATTTCAGATCACATTTTTCTTGATGAGCGTGTTCTAATAGCTTTGCAGTAAAAGCTATGACAATGGTTTCCATGGCAATCCATCCAGCAGTACACTCTTGTTTTTTACTCGTATTTCTTCAAATTACCCTGTCTTTCATTAGCGTAGGTGAGTACAGTTTTGAAAATTCTTCCGTTCAAACTCGATTAAAATCCGCGAATCCAATCCCTTAATCTGGGTAGTGGGTTTACACACAACAGGTACATGTTTGAATGGTACCGGGAAGAGCATGGTCATACTATGTACACGTTTGTATAATGTGCTTGAATTATGTATGTGTGTAGAGCAAGGAAATTAAACATCAGCTAGGCTGCTGTATAAAAATTGCTTCTCTCCACTCAAGAGGACAAATGGGCATCCTGTTCAGGGAGAATATAAATATTTTCAGTCCTTGAATGCCAATTAGCCTTTTTGAGATATGGTGGACATAGGAGTGCACTGTTTGGTTTGGGTGTATACAGACAAATTTACCCGAACCTAATAAAAGTGTCATAGAATGTGTCCACTGTATCTTAAAATGGCTAATGAAACCGGAGAGAAACACTGGCCTGATGAGCCATATTGGCTGGGGACAGACTCTAGGTCTGTACCTTGCTCTATGGGTTGACTATCCCACCAACCAGCAGCATAACCAAACAGCTGCAATGTACCTGCACAGTATAGTTACAACCATGTTACGACCATGTCCAAACCAGCCTAACATACAACATGGTTCTGCCCAGGATTTCTGTTAGTGGTGGAAAAATTGTTTCCCTGAAAACCATTGCGAGATGGATCAGTTACACGGTAGATCATATAAATAGACTCAAATCAAAGAAGTACTCAAAACTAATTGGCTTCGGATACCATTTGTACAGGTAAAACACAATTTTAACTTTCGTTGAAAACCTTTGAAATTGAAAGGAAATTGCAAGTGTAATTAAAAAAATGTGAAAATGTGTGGTGGTCGGAAACAGAGAAAATTCTGCCAGTGGTGGTTGGGGATCCTGAGTGCCGCGGGATGGTTTTCCCAGCATGACCACTGTGGGCAGAAGAACCCTGTGCATGTATGGTAGTGTAAAAGGTTATGACTCATGCTAGAAGCATGCTTAGGAGTGAGTGAGTATCCACTAATGCATGGAGGGGAAACAATATTTTCTTTTGTACTGTCCTTATCTCCCCTTCACTGTTTTCTTGAGATGCTTGACATTCTTGTTGCTGATTAATTGATAAGGGTCAAGCCAGACTCTTCCATACCTAAGGGGTCAGGTGATTTCATTATAAGTGGCCCCAAACAATACATTTAAGGGGATGTAACTTTACACATACTTTTCCGCTACAAACACTTTCTCTATAGATGCTACGAGTATGCATATCCAAGTTCCCATCTTCTGTGGTTTCAGAAATACTAAGCGATCATTAACTCTGTACATTAATACAGTATGTTCATGTTTGGGTGATGGATGTTGGACAAAGATTTATTTCTTAAATTGGTTTGTAAAGATTTATTCAACTGAGCACAAAGATGATTATTTTCCTCATGTTTTAAAAAACTTTGTACTGGAAGACAAACCTTTCATTCTTACAGAGAAGTTCGTTTTAAGTGTTTAGACCATAGATGGTTAATGGTTAAACCATGTGAGAAAAAATGTTATAAATGTGATAATTTTGACAACTTGTGTGGGGCCCTTTCAGTTTCATAACTAGTTTAGTAAGGCAAGAGAGCAGATTATAAAGGTCTCTGTTTTTCGACTTAGGTCATATGCAAATGTTTGCCACCATTACAAACAATAGCTGAAATATTTCTTCTCCAGTTCTAATTCTCAGCAAGCATTTAATTTTGGCAAACTACATGTAGCCTACCTGCACTGCCGAAGTGGTGCATAGTTTGTGGTGGTTACATTGATTTGGAAAACGTAAGATTATGCTTTCTGAAACAGGAATAGTTCGCCTCTTGAAACAGGAATAGTTCGCCTCTTATAACAGGCCTGGAATTACACAGAGGCTATGGAGGCCATGGCCTCTGTTGCCCCCGATCTTGGCCTTGGTGCCCCTTCAAATATTTCCCATGGACTTATAAGATTTGTCAATGGAAGTTCCCTCTGCCAAATTACATTTTCATTTTGCAAACGGCTCTGAAATGCCATCTCGAAAATGAAATTGCAGGCCTGATCCAACTCAAGCATACATGTATGTACATGTACATGTGTGTAGCCCAATCAAAATCTAGTCCACTGGTCGATGGAGCTACATGTACACAGTTCCCTTTAAAACGTTTAAGTTGTCAGTGTTCCCCTTCTGCACCCCAAGCCAGCAAGTGGTATGACCCAACCTGATGACAAGGCCAGACAATTAATGTCAGCCACATGTCACTCAGCTGGGGCTGGGTCAAATCTCAGCAGGGGTGTGTCACTTCAGCTGCAAATTATACCAGTGGCTGGGGCGCTGCTTGTCCTTGCTCTCTCTGTGCTGGTAGGGATCACCTCATCAAGTGCAATCAAAATGAAATCATTTGCCATTCTCCTCTGTAATATAGCCATACTTAAATTATAAGTTTACGGTTTTTGTTGATTCAATTATAACTTACTTGTAACTCATTATAAGATTTTTAACCTAACATTCTAGAAGTAGTTTGTGGACTGCATGGTAGGCCTACATGTATATTATTATTTTGGGGTTATTAAAAAATATTCAAACATCGCAGCCAAAAGCTGAATTGTGTTTAAAATACAAAGAGAGTTTTATGCAAAATAGATTTAAAAAGTAGAAGAGATAGAAAATAAACAATTTATACAAAATAGAAGTATTATCCTATTGGGCCTATGACCATAAAATATAACCAAAAATTGCATGGTTAAGCAAACACATATACAAATACAAGGAAAAGAGATTGGGACAATAAGGCAAGCAGAATTAATTAGATTAGACGAACTTTTGTTGAGTGTTTCAACGAGGGATGGAATGCAACTATCTCTCTCTGGCTCTGTTTTTATTCAGTTGCTGGTCAGGCAAGTTTCTCCCAACAGCCCGTAGACAGTACGGTCGTCGAGGGCGGAGAGGTGATTCTGTACTGTTCTGTGGACAACTTGGAGACGACCCGGGGATCCTGTGGACCAAAGGCAGCAGCAATGAACCGCTGGGGCTGGAGAGAGATGTGCCACGCTACCCTAGGTATACTGTCATAGGTAAGCGGTCTACTCTAGGGTTTGAACTCAACAGCACTTTTTTTTGACTGTAGAGTGGATTCTCAGGGAACCCCCCCCCCCCCAGGAGATTCCGGGAATGGGAGGGGGGGGTATTGTAACCCCCTTCTCAACCCCAAGTTTGTTGTACAATTTAAAGGAACATTACAGAATTGGTTTTTGCTAACAAAACAGTTGCTGGCAGTGTAAGCACTTTATGTAATCCACCATATACATAAACTGACAAACCTGTAGAAGTTTGAGATCGATCGGCCATCTGGGTCACGAGAAAATAGTGAAAAAACGATTACACATTTGCATGAAATCATATAGATTCAACAAATGAATAAAACGCTCACTGAGTGATAAACTCCAATCGGAAAATTAGTTTATTCATTTCTCATCAAATATGGCATTTCAGACAGAAATATTTCAAGGGATGTTTTCTACTATCATCGTCATTAGACCGTGTAAGTTTTGTGTAAATCTGTGATCAAAAAGTATATTTTACAAGTTTTTTTCTTACCAATTCTGTAATGTTCCTTTAAATGCAAGTTTCCTGGCCATTAATTCACACCCAGTGTGCTAAGCCTATCACACTTAACCCTGCTCTGAAGCAGGGGCAGCTATTTGTTGGAGCATGGCCTTAATGTTATAGAGTTGCAATGGTAAGCGATCCAAGTGTGAAAAGATAAACAATAGATTTCCTGTGAGTTTTCTGGGAAAATTCGTCTGGTGGGAATGGGGGCTAACTATTGCACACCTCACTGTCTCAGTCTTCAAAAAGGATTGGAGGGCCCAGTTTCATGGGACTCATGGTTGTCCTGTTCTGTTTAATGTAAGGGTTAGTGCCAAACATACATGTACATAGACCCTTTTTCTTCATATCAAAAGTTGATAAAAATCAAACAGTGCAATCTCCATAAAATATAAGGTATAATTTTGTTGACGAATAGAAAAAACTGCTTCCAGTTCAGTAAACTTTCTGAGCTACATACCCAAGCTGCCCGTGAAGATGACGTCGTGTTTCAAATCTGAAAGAGTATCAAAATAATAAAATTGTATTTTAACCCATTTTAATGGGTGGTCGCCGCATCTGTGGCCACAGCATTCACAAAGGGGGACACCAACCCTCAGAAACGTTTCTCAGATTCAGATGTTTTTGTGTGGACAACTATCCAGACCATATTACTTTGAAGGGAATCTGTTCTCAGAATAGTGAATACCATCAACAGTTGCAGTACTTCTCACCAATTAACCCTCTTGCTGTCTGACCATTCAATACCATTCGCTGTGGTTTTGAATGATAGATAAACTATGGCAGCCTGCAATATGATACCATGAGGGAATGCATGTACACAGTACACAGTTTAGTTCTGTGCACAGTTGTGCCACCGTACACAACCTTGGCAACCTTGGCAGTCGAACGGTTTCAAATGGTTGGTCAACTCACTGGAAAATGTTGCCAAGAGTCACTGAGAGTAGGAGGGTTAAGTTGTTATGGTCATTAATTTTGGGAGTACTTCCCACTCTATGACCCCTACCCTTGATTGTTCAACTACGTGCAGGTGATGCAACACGTGAAGCCAATCTCCGCATAGAGAACGCACAGTTGGAAGATGACGATGTCTACAGGTGTCAAGTGCCAGGTCTCAGATCGGAGGAAGCCACACTGACAGTGCAAGGTAAACCCCCCAAACAGTCAAAGTCAAGGAATGATAGCTATTTGTATCCTTCAAAGCTATTATTAACCCCTCCAATATTTCCTTTTCCGAAATACTTCATGTGACATCTATCCCCAAACTCTCTCTGTGTTCTTTTGATTTGCCAATGTGAAATAAGCATGGGTAAAAACATGCACAAGCTTCCTGACAAACATAAACCGGTATTCAATGGGTTTTTTTGAAAAAGTTGTTACTTTATTTTATGGAAAGTTTCATAGTTTGGATGATGTGTTTATTGTCAAAATTATTATAGGAAGTTTTTGTCAAATACCAGCAATGTATGCAGCTCGCCATGTTCACAGTGCGTATTCTCTGTAATTTTATCCGTCAAGTGCCCCCAGATCCGCCGTCGATCGATAACTACGAGAACGGCACACTGATCACCATCGATCCCCCGTCGACCGTCACCCTCATCTGCAGGACGAACAACGGCCGGCCGGAGGCCACCATAACCTGGCTGAAGAACGACGGCCCCGTCCTGTACATCACGCCGGTCAACACGGTGGAGGCCTCCGGCGACCCGTTGGGGAAGAAGCAGAACGTGGTCAGCACGTTGACGCTGAATCCCGAGATGGAAGACAACGGAGTGGAGTATAAGTGCGTCGTGGAGCATCCCGCCTTGAGCACGCCGTACTTTGTAAGTGTGGTACTCAACGTCAGATGTAAGTAATTGTTTAGTTAGGAACAAGTCACCTTCTTGTTGGTTGCAAAAAATAAGTTAGTGGCCTGACGTTAACACAGATTTTCTCTAAGGCTGAAGTGTTTTTTTCTTCGGCTGTGGGTTAGATTCGCCAATTTGGGAAAACAGTGACGATATTTTTGCTGAACTTCAATTGCTTAATTGAACAGTCATTCACTGAAAAGGACAATGAAAAGGGTTCCCATTGGGCCTTAAATTTCTATTAAATCGACAACAAGAGTGTACACCCACTTGTGGCCTCTTAAAATTTTACCCTAGTTTTGGCGTTTCTTAAACCAGTTATTGAGTGCTGACTTATATGGACCTTATGCATTGACGTCATCCCGCCACCATCTAAGAGGTAAAGCAATGATGCAACAATGGAAAACGCACATCTATGTAAGCGCGGCGCACTGGATGGGCCAATGAGCAACCTTCTTCTGACCTCTAGCCGAGGGCGCCCTACTCAAATGACGTCATATGCATAAGGTTTATTATTAACAACAACAGTGTACAACAGTGGCTGAAATGTTCATGACTAAGAACGGAGAGTATGTTCGGCTCTTTCTTGTTTCAGTTCCTCCTGGTGCCCCGCTGATCACTGGTTACCAGCAGGGTGTGGCGGTCCGACAGGGAGACGTGGTGACTTTAGACTGTGCTTCAAGAGGAGGGAACCCACTGGCAGAGGTAAGCGGAGAAGTTTGTTTTGCAATTAAATTGCTGTCTTTGACAATTAATAAAATAATAAAGATTTAAAACAATTGTTTATAAAAAATAATAATTAATGGCCGCCTGACACGTTTTTTAAGACAACCAACCAGGCTATTTTTCAATATAGTTATTTCCAATAGTTGCTGAACTGAATTTTAATCATTATTTAATCTTAACAGCTATTGAATTGACCTTTTGATTGGCGCAAAAATTCCTTATTGAAATGTACAGACCCATTTGTTTTGATGACGTCCTGTTTTAAATTTCGCTCTGAAAGAAAATTATATTTTACACCATTTTAACGTGAGGGTTCGAGACTTGTAAATTTGTCTGCATTTTCATGAGGACTCCGTTTATTGGCAAATGAGTGCATCTTAGAACTGAATTTGACCTTGGAGCCCCTCTTTAAAGCACATGTGCAACATTGGTAACTTTCAAAGACTTGTATCTGCACTTAATGTGACCCTGAAAATAATAAACCTGTGAAATGTTAAGCTCAATCGGTCTTTTGAGTCATGGAAAAAGTGAAAAACCCCATTACGTGTTTTCACTGTTTTCAAACACGGGTTTTGGACACGCGCGATAAAGACTAATTGTTTTACTCATTTCCTAAAAACTATAGCATTTCAAGCAAAACTATTTCAAGGAAAGCTTTCCACCATGACCATCTTTATACCATGTAAAATCTGTGAACCTTTATCATTTCAATCTTACCAACGTTGTACACACCCTTTAATACAATTGAACTTTCCTCTTATTATTGTCTTCTTTTCGAAACAGGTGTATTGGTGGAAGAACGGTATTCAGATGGATCATTCCTACATAACCGATGGTGCAGGGGCAAGAAACACCCTTCCTATAACAGTGGGTTACAGTGATAACAACGCTGTGTACAGATGTCAAGTAAGCAGCGGGTTCTACCTCAACCTCTGGATGCTCAAGTGCAGTTCACCGTTTACTGTGAGTATGTAGGCAGGGTTCTGCCCACATACAGTGGTCGGTGCCGGAAAACCTGCTTGGCACTCAGGATTCCCCATCCACCACTGGCAGAAGTTTCTTTGTTTCAGACCACCAGACATTTTCCAAATTTTTAAACTACACTTGCAATTTCCTTTCAAAGGTTTCAACGAAATGTAAAATTTGGTATTTACCAGTGAAAATGGTATCTGAAGCCATTAATTTTGAGTACTACTTTGATTTGAGTCTATTTGTATGATCTACCGTGTAACTGATCCATCTCGCAATGGTTTTCCAGGGAAACATTTTTCCACCACTAAAGAAATCCTGGGCAGAACCCTGTGTAGGATTTGAAACCTTTGCATGGTGAAGATACAATCAAGCGCGGTTTGTGCAGAGACACCGTTGTGGCATGGCTGAGCGATCAAGCGCACCATACTCGAAGCTGTGGTGTTTCTGTCTAGGAGAGTGTGTGTCCTTAGCAAGACTCTTAACCATTATTCAGGCCTGGAACTACACGGAGGCCATGGCCTCTGTTGCCCTGCTCTTGGCCTGGTGCCCCTTCAAAATTTGCCCATAGACTTTACGATTTTCCAATGGAAAGTGAAAATGGCCTTGCCCTCTGTAATATGAAATTCCAGGCCGATTATTGCTTCGTCCTTCGGATGGGGCGTAAAGCCGTTTGTCCCGTGTGTTGTGTTAATGCATGTCGAAGAACCCAGGTACACTGATCGCAGTTCTGAAGTTATGGTGGTCATGGAGTTTAGCTGCTCACCTTTGGTTAATTATTCATGATCTATCGGATATTTTATCATGATTCTATAAGTTTTCTTGAAAGAAGTGAAGCAGTCACCAAAGAGTGAAAGAAATGTCCACATTGTGTCCAAACCTGTAGTTTTGTATTTCTGGTGATGCACAGAGTCTGTAAAACCTCCTGACTTGTAAACATCAGGGAGGTTCTTGGTCTCGAATGAAAGGGGGGAACCCAGACCCGCAGGCCATTTTATTCACAAGTTTTCACATAGCGGCTGCAAGCGGCTTCTGCAAAACACCTACTTCACCAAACAAGGCCAAAGAAAATGTATCAAATAAATTGACATTCACGTTGCCAAGTTACATAGACCAGTTCTAAACAAAACGAGTATTCTGTTTCTTACTAATTTTACTTGACATTTTTTCCTGAAAAAAAAAACATAACAAAAAACGGGGCAAAATACCTCTAAGATTAGCAACGTCTGGGCGTATGGCGATGGTCATACATAAATGAAAGGTCTCTAAAGGGTTACGTCTCATCCCTGACCTTAACCTTTTTTTGTAAGGACAGTTTAGTTTTGGATACTGGTCATAGACATTTTGTCTGCCTTCTTTGTTTTTTTACAGTTCCCCCAGCATATGTTAACATCACAGGTCATGAGAAGATGGTGAACTCTGGGGCCACATTAACACTCCATTGTAAATCAGGTGAGTTTAGATCAGAGGGTTTGTGTCAGGCATGTGATTTTGCAAGAATTTGTTTCCCCGATTTAAGTATGTTTTTTTTTTTGAAAACCTCTTCACCTTACTCCCTGAAAGAAGTAAAGCAGTCACTGAAGGGAGAAAAAAATGGTCCACATTGCGTCCAAAAATTGTAGTTTTGAATTTCTGGTGATGCACAGAGTCTGCAAACCTCCTGAATTGATGATCAGGCATGGTCAACGAGTCCCTTTAAGTTGGTTTGTTTTCAAGGTTCAAATATCCTATCTGACTAATTAAACATTATCTCCAATGGTTTTTGACCTGCAGCCAACAGCAATCCTAGTGCTTCGATTTCATGGTACACCGGTGGTCAACAGGTTGGCTCCTCTCCGGACGTGGTCGTACCGGCCCTGAACGGGGGCTTCATCACCTCGCAGAACCTCACCATCACGCTGACCGCCCAGATGAACAGTGTGGACTACATGTGTCAGGCCACCAATCTGGAAGTGTACGAGTACGCTAACGCTGTGGCCACCGTCAGCGTCATGTGTGAGTTGTTTTTTGTCTTCTGGGTGTGTGTATGTGTTTGTTTTTAATGGGGAATGATTAATCGATTGTTAAGTTTTAACCCTAAGGCACCAATCAAAGTGTTGTTGCTCATAACACAGTACAGTAAGCTCACCCAAAAAAGTAGGATTTGAAAAACATCCCCGTACAAAAATGTTCAAACCCACTTTTCTCTGAATGATGTCATCAGTTGTTTTGGATGTTGACAAATTTTGCACTGGAAGGGTATCGAATACAATGGCAATTTCCACCATTTTAACATGAGGTTAGAGACTTGTAATTTTTTCCCCCACTCACATGAGAACTCTATCTATTGGAAAAGAGTACTTCACAAAATTGAATTTGACATTTCCATTCCTCTTTAAGCAAAGTTTTGAAAATGACTATTGCAGGAGATTTTTTGAAGTTCTGAGAAAGGTGATTCCACATCCTAGGTGCAGCATAACTCTCCCTGATTCTGCAGAAAGTTCCCTGAAAATAAAGCAATCTCTGCATGTTCTGATGAACAGATTCGAAAATCTCTTCGGTTGTGGAAAGTTTCTCCTTGTAATGTTGAATGTAACTCTAAACATCTCCCAAAACCTAGCTGCTCAGGGCTACGTGTGTGGAACGCTCTTCCCACCACCATTAAAGAAGCACCATCTCTCATCATCTTCAAGAAATTGTTAAAAGCTTATCTGTTTGCATAACCGTATGTCTTGGGGTTTTGTTTTTGTATTGCCTTTGTACATGTATTTGTTCTGTAAAATAATAAATATGTTATGTATGTCCATATACCTTGTTCCTCCGGTCTACTAGATCCGCCACAGACACCAGTCATCTCTGGCTACGAGGAGGGTCGAGAGGTCAAAGCGGGTAACCTCCTGAGGCTCACCTGCATCGCGGTAGGGGGTAACCCTCTCGCCACCCTCGCCTGGCAGAAGAACGGCGTGGACCTGGAGGGTAGCTACGGAACCAGTGGACAACTAGCCACCAACGAGCTGCCCCTCATCCTGGAGCAGACGGACAACAAAGCCAACTATAGCTGCAGCGCATCCAATGAGGCCACCTCGACGCCGCTGGTTGCTCAAGTCTCGCTCGATGTCCTCTGTGAGTTTAGGAATCTCCTTCTCCTTTTCTTAATTTTTCTTTTTATTAGAGACCCAGGGCCGATTTCACAAAGAGTTAAGATCAATTCCAATGGTTTATCCTTCATTGCACGGCCACGACCCTGCTGGTTTGAAACAGCCGGTTAAGACCGAGTCACCACTCTTCAATCCCTTTATTAATAACCGACTCTGTCCATTCAGTTCCCCCAGAGAGAGTTTTTGTGACGGCAGAACCGGCCGAGTGCAGGGATGGAGACAGGGTGGTGGTGAAATGTAAGACTGCCAGCAGCAACCCGGCCAGTGAGCTCTCATGGTGGAAAGATGGGGTACCTGTTGATGGTGAGTCATTACGGCAAGCTAAATAAAGCCATGTTGTAAAGAAATTCTGCTCTTTGATTTATTTTAAAAATATATTTAACGAGGGTGACCCCTCTAGCACTGCTGATCATTTGGGGCCCTCACATTATATACAAATACACCAAAATACTAGCACTAGCAGTGACAAGACTTTGGCAGAAAGTGCGTAATAAAAAGGGAAATTAGTAAATAAAAATCTACAATAACATGTTAGGGCAAATGAACGAAATTACACACTAGTCACGTAAAACAAATAATAATCTACTTCTTTGGTGCTGAAGACACTGTTCCTTAAAAGCTCTGTAAAATCTAAACCCCAAGGGGGTTCCTTAAATGCCAACATTTCAACATACCTTTCAAAAAATTTGGCCAAATTTTTCTAAAATGTGAATCCTAGTTTCAGACTGTTCTGTCAGCAATGAATTCTCGCCCCTGGTTTTGATAAAGAAATGTAAAATCTTGAGGTTACGTTGACTTCCTCTGCAGGTGGAGCAGCAGTAACTGAGTCATCGGACAACAGCGGCTACTCCACAAGCAGCGAGCTGGTCGTAGAGAAGGTGCTATCCTCAGACAACGGCCAAGTGTTTCTCTGCCGTGCCAAGAACGAGCTCATCGTGGAAGCAGTCAATGACGGGTTGATTATGAACGTCAGATGTAAGTACATGTAGTCCAAGCTCTGATTATTAGTCAGCTGTTATTCGGTGTTTTCACTGGCCAACCTAACAATACTTTCATCTTGGCCACCAGGGCCCAAATTCATGAAGCTGTGTAAGCAGAAAGTAATGCTTAACAAAATTTCTGCTGAGCAAAAATGAGCATGATGTCAGTCACAAATTGTATATTGTGTATATTGCCTGTACTCCAAAAACAAATGTCTGACATCTTTTGAATGTTGTTCTGCCTAGTCAAGCCGCAAATCAGTGTCGCCGACAAGATGACGGTCAGCACCCAGGAGGGCCCAGGCCTCAAGATCCTCAACTGCACCGCCACGGGCAACCCCAAAGAGCTGACGTACGTCTGGCATCAGAACGACGTCCCCATTGTCCTCGACGGCAACACGCGCTTCACGCTGAACGATGCCGGCTCGTTGTTCGTCCACAACGCCTCCAGGACGGAGGTTGGCAACTATATGTGTCTCGTTAGTAATGAGGAGGGAAACAGCAACATCACCGCGATACTCGATGTGCACTGTGAGTACGGAGGGTTCCAGTAAATGAGTTTGATAGATGTATTGTTAAAGGAACATTACAGAATTGGTTTTTGCTAACAAAACAGTTGCTGGCAGTGTAAGCAGTTAATGTAATCCACCATATACATAAACTGACAAACCTAGAAGTTTGAGATCAATCGGCCATCTGGGTCTCAAGAAAAAAAGTGAAAAACCGATTACACATTTGCATGAAATCATATAGATTCAACAAATGAATAAAACGCTCACTGAGCGAAAAAACTCCAATCGGAAAATTGGTTTATTCATTTCTCATCAAATATGGCATTTCGGACAGAAATATTTCAAGGGATGTTTTCTACTATCATCATCATTAGACCGTGTAAGTTTGATGTAAATCTGTGATCAAAAAAGTATAATTTACAAGTTTTTTTCTTACCAATTCTGTAATGTTCCTTTAAATTTGCATCTGGCATAATGAATATTATCCACTCAATCCACCAATCGAAAGTAGATTTCCTACCTCCCGCCCAGGTAGTACCGTAATTTCCTGCGTATAAGATGCGTCTTATCTGACTTGCGACAGCACAAAAACGTCTCTGCGCCCTTATCTACCGATGCGCCTTATCTGGTAACGCTTGAGTTCATTGTGATGATCAGTGTGTGAAATCTTAACCCCGGTGTTTCTGGTTCGCATAGCAAGCATCCATGTTTACAGGTTTCCTCAGGCTTACGAGCTACAGTGATTAAGTTCACTTATAAGGCATCCTTGGTTTCATGACCAGAAATATATATATTAACAAATGTATTGCAAAATGTCGAGTATAAATCTTTGAACAAACTTTTAAACAACCTTTTAAAAGAGGTAACTATAAATAAATAGATAAAGAGTATACAGCAGAGTATACTGCTGAAAAAGAGCAGAGTATACTGCTCCAAATATCGAGACCAAACCGGCTCTTTTCAGAGCCAACACTCCCACATAAGAGATCTATTAAATGGTTGTTCCCGCAAGTTTACTATCTATTTAGTTATAGTTACCTCTTATCTCCACACCATGCAAAGCTTCAAACACCACTAACCTTTCTAAAAAAACAAAAACCACCAGATTCACCGATCATTTCAACCGGAGACCAGGTCGTCATCGACCTGCACTCAATCAGTGAGCTGGCGTGTGAGGCCGACGCCAACCCCCGGCCGGACAGCTTTATCACCTGGACTCGTGACGGGTTCGATCTCAGCGCTCACCAGATGGAGTACTCCGAGGGGAAAGCCGTACTCAGAATACTCAACGTGTCCAAGGCGGACGGCGGACTCTATACGTGCTCTGCCAATAATGGAATAGCGCCGGCTTTTACTAAGAACATACAGGTTGTGGTGCAGTGTAAGTGTCACTTTTTTTATAGGTTTCCTGCAACAAGGGGTATAGAATGTCTCCAGGTTTTTCTGATTTTAAAACAAAAAATCCAGGATTTTTGTATATTTTTGTTTCTCGGTTTTTACCCATTAAAGGCAAAGCATACCTTTTGGTACCGTTTGGTTGTTTTAATCCTACATAAATGTAGATATATACAATCAAACTAACCTGTGAAAATGTCATTTTAAAAGGTGTTGCTTTTGAAATATCGCCAGAATCGGCAGCGAATATGTCCACGCATAAAGAATAATCCCTAATAGGAGTACACAATCTGAGAAACGTTTCACAGATTCAAACTTTGGGGGAAAAAACTGACATCTTTTTCCATATCCTCATTATTTTGAACTGAAATATTTCTCAAAATGCTTTATGCTATCGAAAGTTGCTGTACTTCTATTCAAGTAAGTCTTTATTGCCACTATTTTTTTAGAGTGATTACCAATCGTATACCTTCCCTTTAAAGCCATTCCTCATAATACCACCAGCCTAGTGGGGTTTGCCACTAGCAATGAGCACGCTGATGCCCGGATCACCTTGCCCCAATTCAGGGTCATGACCTTCAGCCAGCAGTCTGGCATTAGATTTTTTTGTTTTATTTTTTAACAGCCAGTTGCATCTGTGTTTATTAATTTTAAAAAACAGAAGCACATAAATTAATGCAGAAGTTTGGTTTGTTAATAGGGTTGGGACCACAACCGGTTAACTATTTGTTATCTCAATGTTGTTTGTGAATTAATTAACCAGCGCTGTGTGAATGAAGAGTAGAAAGTACTTGAGTTTGTCGAATACAAGATCTAAAATTAGTTACTCGATATCTATGTGTTGTTCATTTGATGTCTTTTTAACAAAAAGTGTACCCATGATTGTGGCTGTGCACATTTTATAAAAATGCTTGATTTCCACTTCAGTTGTTCCTGAGATTGATCAGACCATTGCCAACAAGGTTGCCCAGAGCATCGGGCAGACGGCCGTCCTACGCTGCCGTGCTGAAGGAGCACCAGTCGTTAGATTCAACTGGTTCCAAGGAGCAACTCAGGTCAGTAAGAAGCTGTGATGAGACTCGCATACTTAGCGTACCTGTCTTCAGAACATTCATTTAGTGCTTCGTGATGCCCGCAGATAAAGTGCTATAGAAGAAATGATTAACCTGCTGATAAAGTGCTATATATATAAAAGAAATTATTATTGTTTAAAACCAAATTTAATTTGTGTGATATTTTCCTTACCACATTTCTCCTTTTTCATTGTTTATCCCTTGCTCCTTTTGAATGCATTCTGCCTCTCACTTTTCACTCCTTTTTACTTGACTGCTTTTGTTACTAGCGTCAAACAAGAGGCCATTACCGAATTTGTTTTGCATTATTCCCGTGGTTGGTATAAACATTTTGCAACAACTCATTCTATTTTCCCCTATTTTTCTTAATGCTCAGGTTAACTTAACAAGTGACCACTACACCTTTGACACACGGCAAGATCTGACCTACTCCAACCGCTACGAGAGTCGCTTGTACATCGGACCCGTCAATGAGCTCTTTGATTACGGGACGTACGTCTGTAAAGCTTACAACGATCTCGGCGAGACTACTTTCTCTGTGCAGCTGGAGAAGACAAGTAAGGAACTTTGGTCATTGCCAGCGGGTCCAATTTAGCTTGTCGTTTCTGCTGCCTCAACCCAACTCGTTGTACCTACATCTCGTACCATCCACTATGGCGATTGAGCATTCCCTCACATTGCTCCAGTCTTATGATCAAGAAACATTTTCTCTCTCAACACGTTTCAAACACTTCATAAGAAACTTCTGTTTTACTGCAAGTTCTTAACATTCCTGTGTTGGGTGCAACTTTCTGTAGAGAGATTGATACTTTGTAGCATCTTATCTCTAGCACCTTGAGTAATAATAATAATAATAATAATAATAATATTCGGTTTTTATATAGCGCTTTATACACCATGTCTCAAAGCGCTTCCAACATTATTACCCCGATCACTGGGCCATTTCATTCCTTAAACTATCTCAGCTCCCTTGGGAGTATACAGCCTGTGCTGCCAAATATGTAGCGCACTAAGCTAAATCAATCACAAGAACTATCTCTGCCCTCACAGGTACCCATTTACCCCTGGGTGGAGAGAAGCAATTATAGTAAAGTGTCTTGCTCAGGGACACAGGTGTCACGACCGGGATTCGAACCCACACTCTGCTGAGTAATCTTTTATTAGAAAGTGTGCTTTACAAGTTTGTGTCATTACTAATATTGTTGTGGTTTTTCTTTTCATGAACAGGTGAGCCAGAGGCACCGTTCGGTCTCAGAGTGGAGAAAATCACCCATGATTCCGTCAGACTAAGCTGGAAGGCAGGTAAGAATCCTCACAGCTTTGGTTTAAAAGGTTTCATCTCCTTTCAAACTCTTCAGTTACAACACGCTGCATGACCCTAAAATGACCCTTTGTCGTGAAAGGTCAAGTTGTGACCATCGTGAGGCTTTGACTGCAGTCATTCAATTCCACTTGCAACTTCTATAAAAGTAGTAATTTACAACTGAGCATCAATGGCACTAAGTGCTTTTAGTACAGGGCACTGCTAGGAATGATTTAGTATTAATTCTAGTTGTGTGGCCAAGGATTCTAAGAAAAACATACTTATTTTGGGGTTGAACAAGGAAAAATTACGTTTATTACGGTACGTTAATCCGGAAGTCGTTGGTTCAAATCCCGTTGTGGTTCATTACTTGACAAAAAGCAAACTGAATTACTATACTGGCCAAGAACCCCATGGAGAGAAAACAAGAGGAAGTTTTAGTTTTAAATGTGGGAGGAAAGCCCAAGAGAATTATTCCAGGGGAAACCCCACTACGCAATCAGGTAAGGACTGAAAAGCCCAATCCACATAGTGCTCCTGATGGGATTCGAACCGGGGTCCTAGAGGTGGAAGGCAAGGAAAGAAACCACTCCGCCAACTCGACCGCCCCATTAAAGGATTGAAGCAGTGTGCAACATTTCTCACCCCTCGAAAAATAAAAAAGTAAAATGTGTACAATTGTTGTGAGAGGGATAAACATTGGTTTCCAAAAACAGGTTTTGACGGAGGCCGGCCCCAGACATTCCAGGTGCGTTTCAATCAGAAAGGGAACCAACAATACCAGTATGTGGACGTCATCCCGACTGAGGAGACGACCTACACCGTCACCAACCTCAACCCCAGCACCAACTACGAGTTCACGGTACGAGGGCGAAACGATCTGGGCACTGGAGCGTACTTCCTTGGGATTGTATCGGCAACAACGGAAGGTACAACGATTTAGATTCTGAAGATTGTTTTTTTTTTATACTTTTGTTCTCTGAAGTGATGCTCATAATGTCATGTGAGCAAGTATTTCAATATCCATAAATTGCTTCTCTTAACCCAGGTGTATAGATAGGTACCTGTGAGAGCTGGGTTGGTTTTGTGCTTGATAAACCTCTCAGTGGTCATACAGTGTATACAGACCTTGAACCTGTGACATCACATGTTTACAAAGAGCTGCTTAAGCACATATTTTTAACAAAGCAAAACAAATTGTTCTTACCAGAAAAGGTTTATCAGCCAAAAACTTCTTATTAAAAAATGTGCACAAAGCAAGTAAACTACAAGGGTGCTTGTGAAAATTACAGCCTCACTTCCAAATCAACCAGAGCTGCCAATTCTCCCTGATTATGCAGAAAGTTCCCAGAAAATAAAGCAATCTTAACATGTTCTGACGAATGGCTTTGAAAATCTCCCTGATTATGGAAACTTTTTTTCCCTATTATGTTGAATATATTTCTAAATATCTCCATGTACAACATCTCCCTGATAGTTGCGCGAAATCTCCCTGATTGCAACTTGCAAATGTTGGCAGTCATGATCAACCCATCGTATTGACATTCCTGCTTTACCTTTTTCATCCACTTTTGATATTTTATGAGTAACCTATTTCTCTTCTTTCTACACAGTTGCACCAACTCAACCAGTTGTCCCAAGTCCATCAGGTAAGCTGCTTTTTTTCAAACCTCGGCTAAGGTTCTGGTTCCGGGCTCCATTCGATGTTGAAGCATTGTGCAAAATACACACTGCTCCAAAGTCGAGTATAGAGCCCAGGCGCGTTATCGTGCATTGAGGTATAGGACGTCCTTAGCAACACCCTTAGCCGTTGGCCCCAATTCAGATTCGGCCTTAGTTTCAAAAAGGCCCTTATAGACCTTTCTATTGCAGCGTCACAGCCCGAGTTTTCGCCAACCGAGGTCGGAAAACTATGGAAAGCCATAATGCAAAGCAAAAACCAATAGCCACAGTTTTTAACAATGTCGCACAAATATTCAAAAATAGTGTTGAATTTGTTGGAAACAAAGCAACCAACCATGAGAGGTACTTTACTTAATTGAAAGTTTGCAGAAAATGTTGAATTTTGTTGAAACATCTGTTAACACGATTGAGTGTTTTGCTAACATTCGGCCTTCCATGCCAACCAGCGCGGTTTGTTTATCAACAATGGAAAGGTCTATATCCATTTGTCATGGTATCTCCAGTTTGTCCGACCCATGTATGTTTTAATTCCTCACCTTCTCTGTCTGCCTGACACTAGGGGAACTTAAGTTCCCATTTGCCCCCTTTTTAATGTCCTCACACCTCTACCTTTTCAGAGATTTGTTATCTTAAAGGTTTGGTATTATAGATTGGTTTTTAGTCAATGCAATATTGGTTTATAGGCCAGTCAATGCAATATTGGTTTATAGGCCAAATTGTCAATAAACATACAATAAAAGTCACCTGTGAAAGTTTCAGCTGAATACAGTGTCTACTTGTTGAGAAAAGAGCAAAAAAAAACTGTTTCTATTTTCATCAAGAATGTCAAACCCATCCACTTTTAGCAAGTTAATGGGGTTACCAACCGCATCTCCGGTCGCAGCATTCACAAACGGACACCACAAAAATCAATCTCCAAAACTCGCCTCGAGGTAAAAAAGAAGCGTGTCTGTTCTCTTTCCTGCCCAATGTTTACCCCCCGTCTTCTTCTCCTATACCCATCACCCATCTCTAGGCATCCTAGTGGGGAACATCCCTCTGTACTTGTTCCTCTTGGTCACCTTCTTGAGTCTCCTCAGCTGCGTCTTCCTGAATCTCTTCCTTATCTGTTGCCTCGTCAAGAAACGCACGTCCAAGAAAAAGAACCTAGGTGAGTGAAGTCTTGCTGTCTTCTGTCAAATCATCTTGTACCTAGGTGAATAAGACCGGAAAAAAAAACCTTAACCCATATCTGCCTTTTACGAGATGTCTTGGAGAATACGAAAACTGTCATACCCATTCCTAAGTGGTGTTTGAAGCTTTGCATGGTGTGGAGAGACCCATTCTAGTGGTGTTTGAAGCTTTGCATGGTGGGAGAGACCCATTCCTAAGTGGTGTTTGAAGCTTTGCATGGTGTGGAGAGACCATTCCTAAGTGGTGTTTGAAGCTTTGCATGGTGTGAGAGCCCATTCCTAAGTGGTGTTTGAAGCTTTGCATGGTGTGGAGAGACCCATTCCTAAGTGTGTTTGAAGCTTTGCACGTGCGGAAAGTAAGAAGGAACCATAAATAATTAGTAATTTGCGGTACAACGTGTATTAGATCACTTTTGTGGAGCGTTGCATAGAATTGTGTGCTTTCAGATGCCTGAGAAAGGCTTCTCAGATTCAAATATTTTAGTGAGAAATCACCTCTTTCTCAAAAACACATTAGTCAGAGGGAGTCGTTTCTCACAATGTTTTTATACTATCAGCAGCTCTCCAACTGCTCCTTACCAAGTAACTTTTTATGATAATGTATTTCTTGAGTAATTATCAAAAGTATCCACTGCCTTCAAGTCAACTTCTTCCTTTTTTGATTCACAGCCAAGAAATCAGATATAAAGATGAAGGAGATAGAAACAGTGCATTCGTAAGTATACCATCTCCTCAACAACAACTCTGGAAATAATTACAAGATGTAGAAGCGCACATTTGTAAATTGTTATTTTGTCTCCGTGATGCTGAGCCTTATTTTCAACCTTTCAATTGTATTCAATAACTGGTCGAGAGTTCATAATTCCATGTACAGCCACAGGCCTGCTTTGATCATGACAAGAGAGCCCCATTTAATAGTAATAATAATACGCAGTTTTTATAAAGCGCTTTGTAACATCTGATGGGCGTCTCAAAGCGCTCAGTATTTTTCCTGCAAGGTTTATGAAACCTTGTTCCTTTACATAGCACCATGTAATGGTTTACACGGTGCTATGGTGCAATATGCAGCCAATCAAACCAGGAACAGGTTACATGGTCCATACCTTTAACATGTGTTTGTTTCATTGATTGGTCGTACAGAGACGAAGGTAGTGCAACCGTCACCGAAACAATAGACTCCATGTCTCACCGCGACCAATCAGAGTACTCCAAAAGTCCCTATTCTGACGATGAGCGCAGCTATGACGATCGTCGCTATGGCAACCAACAGTACGATGACTACAGCTATCAAACCTACAGTGATCAATACGATGACAGCGATCGACATCCGATCACGCATCCCGACGTGAGCCAGGATCCGGTTACCACAATGCCGGGTACCGACCACCGTCATACGCACCCAGCTGGGACAGTTTTGGTAAGTCAGCCAATGTAAAAAGCAGGGCGTTTGGTCGTGTTTTTGTATAGCACCCCCTCTCTTGGTCATTGATAACCAGTCCAGGAGTGTTCCAGGACAAGGCTACTCTGGTGTATGAACGTTACGCATTGATGTCATCACGCTGCCATCTTAGAGGTAAAGCGATAATGAAGCAGTGGAAAGCACACAGTTTTGTACGCGTTGTCGGCACACAAGGTCAGTCAGGGAGCTACCCAGCAGTGCAGCTACAGGGGCTCCTGGGGGGGCACATTCCCCAAACAAATTTCAAGTGTCCAACCCCCCCCCCCCACAAAAAAAATAGGGACAGTGCTCACAAAAAGGGAAAGAGGAAAATGCATGTTTGTATAATCCAATGAAGTGAACGATCCTGATCGCAATCGCTACCCGGCCACAAAATGCCACAAACATAAGAGGATGGTGGCTTCCTGCAGCTTTCCCCTTCCAAAATAAAAGCATGACCCACACCACTGACAAACCCATCCCCCCCCCCCCCCCCCCCCCCCCGCTGATGTTTATTATTTTTTTCCTTTCTATTTTGTATTTTAACTTAAAGCTCAAACACCAAGCATCATGACCGATCAGGTCAGCGAGGACCAAGAGGAACGTAACTACGCAGACAAGCTACGACGCAAACAAGCCCAGCTCACCATGAGTCCGTCGTCCACCAAGCAGTTTGACTACACGTCCTCCGTCACTCCGAGCCCGGTACCCAGCAGCCTTGGCAACTTCGTCCAGCTGACCAAGGCCCGACCGACAGCGAGCCAGGCTGGCAGTGAGGAGGGGTTCCTAGTGTAACCCCCCCCCCCCCATAGGCAAGTCCAAAACTTTGTCATAAAACTAGTACTTTGTGTGTTGATTTAGTAATTACACTCATCAAACAAAAGGTGGCAGACTAACATCCTTCAAGCCTGTTGTATACCACGCTCAATATGGGGGCAGAGGGTATCCCCTCCCCCCAATGTTCCCATACTTAAACACACTATCTTCCTCTTGGTGCACAAAACATTCAGTCAAAAAAGTTATTTTGATCTTATTCCAAGATATAAATTGAGGATTGTTTCACTCCTGTATTGGAAAGTCACCGAGTCGTGCCTTATTGTTTAAAACAAAATTATCAAACTAAGCATAATGTAAGTGAAAACCCTGGAGCGAGGGACCTGTTTGGTTGCAACGCCCCTCCCCTTCGTATGATCGGCACATACTGTCCGTATCGGCACTACTGTCCGTAGTCGCTTGACAACTGTCCTAGTCGGCACATACTGTCCGATCGTACTTCAGTCGCATACTGTCCGTAGTCGCACATAATGTCCTAGTCGGACATTACAGATTGGTAAGAACAAACTTGTAAAAAAAACTTGTTGATCACAGATTTACATAAAACTTACAGGTTTAATGATGATGAATGATAGTAGAAAAACATCCCTTGAAATATTTCTGTCTGAAATGCATATTTGATGAGAAATGAGAAAAACTAATTTTCTGATTGGAGTTTATCGCTCAGTGAGGTTATATTCATTTGTTGAACCTATGCAAATGTGTAATCGGTTTTTCACTATTTTCTCGTTGACCTATGCAATTGTAATCGTTTACACTATTTTCATACCAATTCTGTAATGTTCCTTTAAGAGGCTTTGTTTTGCATTTTCAACTATTGTTTTAATCTGTAGTTGTGTTGTTTCCCCGCCCAGGTATTGCCTGGGTTAATTTAGGAATATCTGCTTGCTTAAAGGAACATTACAGAATTGGTTGTTGCTAACAAAACAGTTGCTGGCAGTGTAAGCACTTTACGTAATCCACCATATACATAAACTGACAAACCTGTAGAAGTTTGAGATCGATCGGCCATCTGGGCCACGAGAAAATAGTGAAAAACCTATTACACATTTGCATGAAATCATATAGATTCAAAATGAATAAAACGCTCACTGAGCGATAAACTCCAATTGGAAAATTAGTTTATTTATTTCTCATCAAATATGGCATTTCAGACAGAAATCTTTCAAGGGATGTTTTCTACTATCATCATCATTAGACCGTGTAAGTTTTATGTAAATCTGTGATCAAAAAGTATATTTTACAAGTTTTTTTCTTACCAATTCTGTAATGTTCCTTTAATGAATTAAGTTTTATAATTTGGTTTCATCTACCATTGATAATTGACATACTGATTTTGTACACAAAGGATATTGGCAGAGTGTTGTCCTACCCCCTTCTAAACACAAATCACTGACCCCCTGTCAATTGACAACCCCCTCACAGTTTTTTTCTTCTTCTTTTTTAAGCTGAACAAATGCCATCTGTAAATAACACCATGAAATCAGACTGTTTTAGTAATATTAATACGTGTACCGGAAAGTATTTCTGTACAGTGTAACACAATTTTTTTTTAAATAACTTTTTCCACTTTCTGAAGATAACTTTCATTATGTAAATTAATGTTAAATAATTTTGCTGCTTGGAGGTTTTTCTTCTTTTATTTGTGTCTTACTTTAACCTATATCTTGTAATTAGATGCCTTTTTTTTCTTTTTTGTGGTCACTTAGACGACAGTTTTTGTAATATTGGAGTAATGTGTGTGTGCCTTACTGTGACAGTAAAATCAACACTTTTATGGAATTTGGTAGCGTGATGCATCAAACCGTGGGGCATTCAATAATAATAATAACTAGTGTTTTGGGTTTTTTGGATCAAATTTGGTATGTTCAACCTTTATTGATAATTACATTGATAAATAATGTATAATGTGTACATTTCATGTTTATTTTAATTATCTCAATGCATGTATGTTGTATAAAAACCATTCAAATAACAGTGTTAACAGAGGAGGACCAAAAAAAAATGGGAAACTCAAAAACTAAAACAAAATCTAAAGGAAAAAAGTACAGCCCCCCCCCCTCTTTTCAAAATTAAAACAAAATCTAAAGAAAACAAGTACAGCCCCCCCCCTTTTCATTTACATGTGTCAGTAATTTGCACATGAACAAAAACTAACTGTTCACACTTTCACTTCACAAGTAAATGCTTTGAAGATATTCTGTCAACAGCTCTATAAAATTTCAGATGTGCCTTTGTATTAGATATTGTATGCAAATGTTTCACTGGCAAACGCACAAAATGCAAGCTCTTTCATATTTTCATCAAATATCTTTGCTATAGTTTGGGCTATGGGGCATTTGTAATAGACGCAATCAGTGACCTGAGTCACGTGACTCATAGTGGGTGTACATGTACTACATAAACAAACCAAGCAAGCGACGTGCAGTGTGCATGGGAAAGCATGGCTGCTTCCTACCATTCGGCAGCAGCACTTGGAAGCAGTCAGGCTTTTTTTTCATGCACACTGCGAGTCGTGTGACACTGGTCGCCAATTGTGTTTGTTATACCTCTGTCTTGAATGCTGTATTTTAATCGGCGCAGAACGATCACATGAGCGGGCAACAAATATCCATGTACCACTCTCCTCTCACGCACGCGCACGTCGTACAACTTTCTGTGCGGCAAAGGATCGAGATTATCATCGTTTCGATGAAATTGAAGTCCTTCAGATGAGGAAAATGTTACTAAGAATTCAAGACAGAGGTATAACAAAACAATTGTTGCCTGCTGTGACATGGTCCATCGGGTGTACAAACACCATGGACCATGTCACCGCAACAATTGTATAGTGCTGGGGGTAGTCATGATTTGCATATATTTAGTCCTAAATGTGGAAATACACATTTTTTTTTATAGTTTAAAAATAATGATAAGAAACATAAAAACTTTATCTTGCCATCGTGTTTCAATTTCACAAATTAATAAAAAGTGGCATTGTAGAGACATTTCACCCCCAAAAAACATATATATCGTTTGTAGCACAGTAGTTTAGAACATTTTTACTGTATCAATTTACAATATTAATTATATTTAGTTTTTGTTAATTATCAATAATTGTTACTGTATACATGAACATTGTAATCTATTGTAAAAATGTTTTTACTGTAAGAAGTGTATTAAATAAAATCAACTATTTCACATAAAAAAACATGAAGAAGAGAGGCAGCCGTGTTTCGTTTTTGTTTTGTATTTTGGCTGTTTTTGAAAGTGACGATGGCGCAACTCTTTTTGAAACGTTCATTACATAGACTAGTCTGAATCACACACAGACCTTACTCCAACCTGTGACAATTTAGGCTCAATCCATTATGCGAGTCAAGAGAAAATAGTGGAAAACCACTCTGAAATCTAATCATGTAATCACATTGTAAAAACCAAAATCGGCTGATTGCGTTTTTTTTCCAGGTATTCAGATAGTTTTCGCGAATATAACTTCATTTCAGAGGGAAATATTTCACAGAAAAAATGGTTCTAGTTCATGTGGATTTAAGGTGCCTCCAGACCATTCAACCCCATGGTTTGAACATCCAAGAAGGAAATGACTAATAACCTTTTGTCTTTGCCTTCCCTTTTCCCCACAGATATCCTCCTTTTTATTAGACTGCCTTATTCACTAATGAATTACTCTTTCTCCCTCTTCCCATCTTTGATTTTGTCCTTTGTGTTTCCAACTTCTTGTGGTCAAACCAGCCCCCCTCCCCTTGTCTCCTTATTCATGGTTTACCCCTTGCTTGTTCTGTGAGCTGTCTGCTTCTCTCTCTTTCATGTATTTTCACTTGACTGCTTCTGTTTCACTTGTATACCTGTTTATGTGTGTTGTTATGTCATTTAGCCTTGGAGAAAGACTCTGCTAGGGTCGAAACATCAGGCAATTAACTATTTTTTGAAGCTTCATAACCAGTAAGATGCTTTTTATCCTTACCATTCCTGTATAATACCTCTAAGTCGAGCATGTATTCTTATCGTGCAATCAGCCCCAACTCCAGCCTGATGAGGTCTAGAACTCGTTGGTGGATAACAGCGAGTTTCTCTTTACTCAAAGCCTGATCGCAGGAGAGATACTCAATCCGGTAACACCTACTCAGATCACCTTTCACCTCGTCCCGATACACATCTCTCAACGTGACTCGATGGATTAACAAACCGGTCGCCCGACGAAGTACCGACATGAAATGTAGCTCGTCAAAAGCACCCTCTGTCGGACACCAGAAACTCACATCCCTAATGTACAATGGAGGGTGCCTACTCCTGGACTGGAATGGCACACGGGTAAATGTCCCAGCAGGGTCAACAGAATCCGAGTCTATTGCGTCTAGGGGGTGTGTTCGTTTAAACTCCTCCCACACACGGGTGTCGGTCGACCACAGCAACCGAATGTCGTCGATACGCAAGAGATGCATAACGAGATGGTCTAAAAATAGAAGCACGACTTCATTGTTTGAAGACCCTCTGCCGCACACACCCACGGCAGTCTGGTTTCCACGGCTGTCTGTGAGCTCTAGAGCGCGCAAATTGGCGAGTCTTCCCTGCAAGCAAACAACGCATGGATCAAGGCGACTCTTTCCTTCGGTCACTTCACTTGGCATCTTGCCAGAAGTTTCGCTCTCACTGCGGTCTCCCTCCGGCGAGTTTCTTGAATCCGCCGATGCGAGACCGACTAGCGATCCACTCTTCACATCTACTCTCAAAATCTTTAGTTTTCGATCCGTTGCCGTGGAGACCGTCTAAAAGTTCAAAAACCGTCTTTTCCCATGATGCATCACTTGTGCCCTGCGGCAGAGCGAGTAGCAACTGGTGCATGATGGGAAACAATCTGGGTGACACGACGCATCTGTGAAACTGTCTACCGGCGAGGACGCATCCCTCATTTGCATACCTGTCAATCAAGGTGTCCACATCGCAGAGGAGGTGCGGTCTGAGAATGGTGGCTTGGGTCGAATCCTCAGCTCCATGAATATTCAACGATTTACGTAAAGTGTAGACTCTGTTGTTCAGGTTGCCATGGCAAACCGTGGCATATTCGTCTTCTTGGGGAGTCTTTAGTTGAGGGAATGTCTTCTGAATGGTTGACGTTAAACTTGTCACCAGGAGGTTGAGAGGATGGTTCTGGTCTGAGAGGAGATTTCTGAAAAAAAGGAATCAAGACAAATTTAGTTCAAAAGTATGAGCTACGAGGCATGAACCTGGCCTGCTTAAAACCACTTATCAAAATGTTTCTGTGCAGGATTTCCAGACAAATTTTTTCTTCAAAATATACCCAAAATAAACCCAAAATATACCCAAGATATACCCAAGATATACCCAAGATATACCTAAGATATACCCAAAATATACCCAAGATATATGCCGAAACTCATCCACCCCACACTCTGAAAATTCTATAATTCTCTTCTAAACATCATGAACGGCTTCATCTGGACACTAACCTTGCCCCTCGTGACACGACCTTGCCTCGAAAGGGGGGGGGAATGATAATTTTTGAAAAGGCTTTGCAGTATACCAAAATGAAAACGACGCTGAGAAAATGGGTTCAACGAATGCAAGAGTCCAATAATGTAACACTATTGGACTGACCTATCCAATATTACATTTTGGAGTGTCAAGTAACATTGCCTTTGTATATAACACTCTCTGGTGCTTGCCTCACCTTGTCATGAACATCTTCAAGTCTTCTGGGCAGTGGAAGTCGACGGCTGGTCCATCCACGATTGCTGAGAATGTCTCGGTCCTCAAGTGATGATCTTCAACCGATGGACCTTTCTCAAAGACATGAGTGATAGCTCCTTCCGTCAGAAAACCCTTATCTTGACCTCTGTAAGAAATAATTCCACAGAAATTTTGTATGGACTCCACACCGTCTTTCATGGTCTTTTTTAAATTAATTCTAATTCTGACATTTGATGATTTTAATGGGTTACGGTTTTTAATAACTAGTTCTTATATAGCGCATTTTTACAATAACGTTTCAATGCGCTTTACATTAGTGCCCTGATCATTGGGCCAATAGCATTCCTGTAATCTTTCTCAGCTCCCTGGGCTGCCGTGGCGCACCGAAGGCTTTGCAGTATACCAAGGGCGTGTTTTGGCCACCCTGACCGGGAATAAGTTTCTGACAAAAAAACAGTCCTTAATCCAGTCCCAAATCCTTCATTATCCAATTACAAACATGAAGGAACCCTAAGAACTTTGGCCAGAACAAGTTGGTGTGGAGTGACATAGGAGAAGAGGATAGACCGATATGGGAGGATTTGGGGCCTCACTCAAGCCAAACTATCTAGTCTGAAAGATGTACAATCTCTCCATAAAATGAAAAGAATCTATTGGGTGCTAGACACTATTTATTTTCCTAAACGGTTAAACGGAACTTGTGACTTCCGTCTAACCGTTTAACAAACAGTTTTAACTGTTAACCGGTAAACTTCCCAACCTATGTAACCCCTTTTAAAAGTAAAGTTTCATAAAGAGACAATAAACAGCTCACTTGTATCCTGTAGCATCATATTCCCGGTACTCCCCTGCCCTGAATGGAACGGTCCGCGTCAAGATGAGGTCACCATAAGTGGCCATGGCAACAATCTGCCATGAATTCTGGGGTTCTCTTTGGGGGTTGTCTGCCGGGGTGCCTCCCTGGCCGTTACAAAGAGTCACCAGGATTTGACCGCCTGGACTCAACTTCTGCACACCACTAATAAAACACACACACAAGAGGATCACATCATTATTGTCAAGGGGGGTTTGTTAAAAAGATTGTGAAGACAGCCAGTGGTGTAACACAAATATGTCTTTTTTATCAGTAGTACATGTTTGTGCAGTTCTAAAGGTGTGCACGACATGCAGGAGTAAGTACTCCGGTATGCCGAGCGCTAAACATGTTAAAATAGTGATGTCATCAGAGCAGGGTCTATTGCAGACTGAAGCACCTTTAAAGTCAAGAGACCAGGGGTCGATTTCACAAAGCACTGAGATTCATCGTAAGATGAGTTATCAGTATTACCATAGTGATTTGTATTGTGACATCACTCTTTGCTAAGCAACTGCGATGGATTTGCAGTTACGATCAGTCTGAACTCTTTGTGAAATCGGCCCCAGTATTTGAAGACCTCCAACATTCATCAGTGCTTATTTTGATTGCTGCAGTCAAACAAGGCTCAAAACGTGCACAAAATCTCTGTGCCCAATTTCATGGCTCTGCTTACTGCCGAATTCTGCGCTTACTCAGCCATGTAAAGCATATCATTCTATGGGATGTAAGCGCAGAATTCCGCGGTAAGCAGAGCCATGAAACTGGGCCCTGATCTCTAAATTGGCCCCGGCGTCTAGAAACAATGACCTCTCACATGGTGATCAGGTGCACTCAAGTTAAATTACCTTTTGAAGAAACTTCTCAGTAGATCCCTGTTCTTGGCGATGTTTGCCTTTCCAGGAATGTGGGGAAAGTTGAAGATGATCCCTTGGAACTCTCTCCCCTCCAATACTGGACTGGTGTGAAGTTGTGTTGCATCTACACCAAACAGACAAGTGACCCCTGATAAAAACAACACGGAAAATAAAAGTTTAACAATTAAATTGCGGACTTGCAATTAAACAATCCGATCCATTTAGAAAATGTCTACAAGTTTCTGCCATTGTACTTGAGTCCCATTTATAGAGCCTTTCTACTGTCTGACCATTCAGTATCATCCACCAAGAATATGATTGATAAACTAGGCCAACTTGCTATCATATTCATAATAACAATTAGGCATCTATAAAGTGCCACGCAAGGATCACATCACTGAACAAGGCAAGCGTCATGTGGTGAATTAATTTACACAGCACACAGTTAACCCTCCTACTGTCTGACCATTCAATATCATCCATCATGGTTCAGAAAGATCTGAAGATAAACTATGCCATATAGGCCTTTAAACTATATAAAGGGCCCTGCAAGGACCACAGTGCTGAACAAGGCAATATATTCAAATATCATGTGGTGAATACTTACATAGTACACAGTCAACCCTCCTACTCTTTTACAATTCAATATTGAATGATTTCTTATTTTATTTTATTATTTATTTATTTAATTTTTTTTGGGGGGGAGGGGAGTACTTCAGATTAAATTGACAAAAATCATAACGATAAAACCATTTAGAATGCCCAGACTGCACAGTACAGCTTTTAAAACCAAAGATAAACACCAAGTAAAAATCATTCTGAGGACCTGGTTTCAGTTCAGCGTGCTTCGGCCAAACTTCCAATATTTGGTTCAAGAATGTCCCCCCATCAGTTTTAAAAAAATCCTTGGGAGAACCCTGTTAATTTGTTTGTAAAAATTACAGGAGAAGCTCTTGACACATCGACGTTGCAATGCACAACCGTAGAGGGTTCCTTGCTCTATGGTACAACATACCATTTTGTTTCAGAGCATCTATATTCTGACTGCCGTTGTTTCTCCTCAAGACGGCATCCTCTTTCTCAAAGGATGTTGCCATGACGCTGACATCATCCCGACCTCCATCTGAGAGTTTCTGACTAAAAGATCTTGCAAAGGAGAAGTTTCCCTCACCAAGGAGCAAGAGGGAAGAACAAGCGGCGGAGAGTCCGTTCATCTTGTACACTGATGATTGTCTTAGATGTTGTTTATTTCAATCATTCTGCAAAATTAAATAAGTATTTATATTATCTGGTAATGAAACCAAGGATGCCTCATAAGTGAACTTAATCACTGTAGCTCGTAAGCCCGAGGAAACCTGTTAACAAGGGTGCTTGCTATGTGGTGAACCAGAAACACCAGGGTTTAACCCCTACTCTTCAAAGATAAGTGTTCTGGGTTCTTTTACGTCCACTACCAATTCTTATACACAAGACTTACGGCTTAATGTCCCATCCAAAAGACAAAGCAATCATTGTCATGGTCAGTACGGGTGCATAGACATTTTACAAGATTTTTTGCTGTGGTGGGATTTCTTGCAATAGTCAGACATGACTAGTTTTAGGCATTTAATCCTGTTGTCATGCAGCTGACGTGCCGTGTGCAAAACATGTGCGAGCGATCTCCAAAAATACCTAAGTTACTGGTAAAATGTACCAAAAATTTGAAAAATAAAATACTAATTTAACCTTTTGAAAACGTAAATAAAATGTTCGTATTTTCTATGGGTGTTTCAATTGAAAACAAGAAAGTAAAAAAAAAAATTATTATCCCAACCGGAAAAAACTACCTGCCAAGATCGGTCTAGGGGGCCTTTTCACGCTGAACACAATGACGCTATTCACACTGTGCGAAACTGGATCGCTTTTGCCGAAGAGCTTGCCAAATAATTATTGTCTCAGCATTGTCAGATTTTACCACTACGAGAGGACAATAACTTCCGATCATAGTAAGAAATCCGACTATTGAAGGACTGGTAAGAATGTCCGGTAAAAATTCTACGCACCCGTACTGATGGTAAAGTGTCCTGTTCGTTTATATCATTGTCTCATCGTTTCGAACAGACACAAACTGTGAAAATTTCACCAAATATGGAAAGTAATTACAGGATTCCAACTGGTTGCTCAGTGGCCTAAACAGTTAAGGGGTACTATATCTGTTTAAAACTTAAGAATGTGGGGTTGTGGGATTGAATGAATCCCAACTGAGATATGCCTCTATTTCTTCCTCCATGATATGAGTTGAGCAAGTACCATCATATTTTATTTTTATAATGAATGAAAAAGTCAAAGTGGCAGTCAGATTCATGATTATATCTGTGATTAAACTAGCCCTAGACCAACTCATGTGGAGTGTGGTCGGGCTAGTTTCAAGAAGTGCGTCGACCCACTCGACAATGCCAGCAGAATGTAAACAAATATTCAGTGCAGCAACTTCTCAGGCATGTCAGGTCGGAGTTCGGACTGTGCTTTTTCATTTCTTTCAGGCTACGACGAGTAGTTGTTTACATGTACCTGATGAGTGCTGGTGAGTGGTGGGTTCCGGCCGCCGATCATAATCTTTCATCCCATCCAACCATAGAGCAAGCCTGTCACATAGTCAACATACATGTACTTCTTTTAAAAAAAAACATGACATACAACGTAACCACCAAACGCGCACACGTGTGAAACCATATTTTTGTAACAGCGCCCTCTGCCGACCCTACACGTCTAAGTCTCGCGAGATTTACACCAAAGTGCCGTGAGAACATGAAACACGACCATGCGCCCTCTCTCCCACAAAACCATTCAAGGTAACATTTTCCTTAAAATCGTCTCTCAGAAAAACTCTAAAATACGTCGTTTAGATCTGTTTTGAAATGTTTTAATTGTGTATTTTAGAGTATATGTTTACTCAGGGTCATTATGAAGCCGATTAATGGTGTTCATAAAGGACAGAAATAGGAATATTTTTGGCGTAAAAAAATACACGTGAGAATCTTTTGGTTCGTGTGAGTTGAAAAATGCGGGACAACGTGTTGATAATGAAGCCAGTGTTGGAAGTCGGGGATCGGTTCATTACTTATGCCTGTTCTCTGGGCAATGCTGGACTCAGTTATATTTTTAAACACTAACTACTTATTTACAGAAAGTTGTTTACTCTGCTTGTACCCTACATTTATAAGGATGCATGTGAAAAACTTACCCCTCCACCGGAATTTTTTATTTCAAGGGCTGGTCTGGTGTCAATGTCGATGACATCAAAAAGTGTCCGCTGCCAAATAGTTTCTGCTCATTAGCATACTGTGATCAAATTGGTCATGCGTCTATAACGTCACATTCTTTTTCGGAGCCTTGCCCAACGGCAAAAGTGTCTTCAATAAGCGTGCATCGATTCTTAACATGCTTAATCCTGTTAAATTGTCATGATTGTGTGCCTTACAATTTACATGCTGTGAGCTGCCAAAATTAGACGTACAGATAAACAACGATTTTCATCTGATTCTGAATTTATCTTTTTACAGTTTTTGTTTGAATGCTTTCTTTAAACATTTAGCACTTTCTCACATCGTTTTCAATTGTATAAAAACCTTCACGTAATTCAGCACCTTTTTAATAGAATTTAGGGCCCAGCCCTAGTTGAGATTGAGTACCCTAATTATTACTTTTTTTCTCCCATCACAGTCACACCTTTTCCGTTAATTTCTGTGAATGTTTTCAAACTTAGTTAAATTTACTTGAAATGGTTTTAATAAGGTGTTGATCCCTCCCAAAAACTGTCCATTTCTGCAAAAAATACTGTCCGTTGGCGTCTTGCCGACCACTGTCCATTCCGCGTCCCGGACACTATTTTAATTTGGCAAAAAGTGTCCTGCGTCCCGATCCCCTGTGCATGCTCAGCGGACACCAAGACTTTTTGGCAAGACACTGAGGGAAGATAAATAAATCTTCTCCATTACTGTTCTTCTCAATGTTCACACCACCACCACTCTGGCATCCCAGACTTCCATGTGACGAATTAGTTGCGATAATCGTAACCCTCCATCCTCCCGACGGTCGGAGACCGGAGGGTTACGAGTCATGCAGTGCAAAAAAGTGGCGAAATTGCAATTTCAACTATTTTATCGCAACTAGTGACGAATCCACTCCGATGTACATCGTCATAGCCCCATAAACAGTGCCAATCCCCTGTATTCCAACTGATTGTTTGCCCTACAGCTTATTTATAACATTAATTCTAACCTGCAGAGGATGTGCGGGCATTTTTTCCCCCTAAATTTTCCAACATTTCTAAGTTACAATTTTAATGACCTTCACTTAATAATTTTTATAGTTGTGGCAAGTACAAGAAAACAATAACTCGTTTTGTTGTAGTTTTATGGAGAATTTGTTAGTTTAATCAGACATTCAAAAAATCAAGACCAAAGCTCATTTCATGTCGGGTCATCCAAGCCCAACTTTGTTTTCTGCCAACAAAAGTTAAAAATGGGGGTATCATACTTTTCATTTGCTTTCCAGCTCTTCTCAAAGTTTGAAAATTGACGCAAATAATGTGAAACTCCTATTGCAATGGTCTGATTTTCTTGTTCTAGATGCCTGGTGGTTGCACAGTAAAAGACGTCGATCAAGGCGATTTTGTGAGGGCCCTCGCGGTCTTCTTCAAGTCTGGTGGCAAGATGAAGATCCCCGATTGGGTGGATCTGGTCAAGTTGGGCATACACAAGGAGTTGGCGCCCTACGACCAGGACTGGTTCTACACAAGGGCTGGTAAGTCGTACAGCTGGAAAGTCAAGTCCCCCCTTCTTTTCTTTTCTATAAAGATGGTGGTAACAAATGAAATTCATGTTTATATTTTTGGTATATACACTGGCCTGCCTAGCTCCATGAATAGGGCCAATCCACTCCGTATCCTTGGCTCCAGCACCACTGCAGACCAATTCTTTCGCCCTACGATGTTTTTTATCTGCAAAGATCTAGATCGTGAAACTTACCGATTGAATGCTTATGTACTTGCAGATAGCCGGACTGTTAAAATTTCTTTAAAAAACATCACAGATACGGAGTGGATTGGCCCTATTCATGGGGCTATGGCCTGCCTAGCTACCAATATATATTTACGACATGTATTTTTTGTTATCAGGGTGGGGACATTAGACCAACGGAACAATATGCAAATGTTCAAAGACAAACGCCCACATATGGGTGAATTAAATCCAAGATTTTGACATCATATAATGGTGTTTGTTTTTGCAGTCAGTCGTGCTCTTAACTTAAAATTAATGGTCATTATCCCTCCTACTGTCGGTGACTCTTGGCAACATTTTCCAGCGAGTTGACCAACCATTTGAAACCATTCGACTGCCAAGGTTGTGTACGATGGCACAACTGTGCACAGAACTAACTGTGTACCGTGTACATGCATTCCCTCATGGTATCATATTGCAGGCTGGCATAGTTTATCTATCATTCAAAACCACTTGAATGGTATTGAATGGTCAGACAGCAAGAGGGTTAAAGGGAGATGTCAAAAACATTAACTGGGGAAAAAATGAAGTAACTACAAATTTGAATAAGTAATGGTTGAATTTCTTGATACTTTGCAGCTTCAACTGCCAGACATCTCTACTTCCGAGGCGGAGTGGGTGTAAATGCCATGAGGAAAATTTACGGAGGTGAGAATAGTTTGACATTTTTTTCGTAATTAAAAGGAATTAGCAAAACTTCAATGCCCTGTTGTTTATTTCCTTTTTTCTCTCCTGGGTTGCGGCTTAGTTCCGTTTTGCTGCTGTCGTTTATTCTGTGTTTGCTTTTGTGTCTATAACTTCACTCCATACTTTGTAATGAAGTGTTTTTGTTGTTGTTTAGTGCTTGTGCTTTTAATCCTGTTTAAATTGGTTTATTCCGTCTGTATTTGCTTTTGGGTTTTTCAATTGAATAACAATACCTCACTTTGTAATATCAGAACCAAATTATGTTCAAATGTTGACTTTTAGTTCTGATAACCACCTTTCAATTCTGTTGAGAAATGAAGTATACATAACACCCCAAAAAGACAAGCGAGACAATTTCTCATGTGTCTCGTTGCTGGTTCAAATAAAATAAGTTAAAAGCAGTTTAACACCGTCAAGAAGTTTTTGTCTCATTTTGATTCTGTCTTGTAAAAGAAATTCTGGTGCAGTACACATTTTGAGCTACAACTTAAGCTGTGTGCGGTCTTGTGGTCCCCCTTCCCCCCCCCCCCATTTTCGAGCCCTGTGCATTAGTACCTTATTATCATGTTATTACCTCGACTAAATAGTCCTCCAATATTATGCCACGCCTTTGGAACAAATTGCCAGCACAAGTAAAATCATTGTTTCTTTAACCCAATTTAATCAAGTATTTAAGTAAATGGTTTGTTTTTCACAGTGTGTTTTTATTTTGTATTAACTTGTATTTCTTTACTGCATGTATTGTACTCTGGATTTCTTCTAAGCTAATACCATATAGGCCTACGTTTCCTTTTTGATCAATGATCATGTATGTTATTGTTTGTATTAGCGCCGTGAGCACTTTTGTGGATTTGTGTGCTTTATGAGTTTTCATTGTTATTATTATTATTATAATGGTGTATACTGCCTGTTTTCTGATAAAATGTTAATGTTACCAGTCTTTTTTGATATCCATTTTTATGGTATTTATTCGCTTGTTATTTCAGGTCGTAAGCGTCGTGGTACCAGACCAAGTCACTTCTGCCAAGGATCGGGTTCAGTTGCCCGCAAGGTCCTACAAGCTCTAGAAGGCGTAAACATTGTCAAGCGTGAAGGAAATGGGTAAGGAAACAAAACCAAACTCCACGGTTGATCAGTATCAAATTATTTTGACACAGTAAGACCAAATGATAAATTTAAAAAACATGTTTAGTGTGCGCGCTCGCTTTCTTTTTTCTTTTCTTTTTGAAGGATAAATTTAAATGATCTCTGATTAATTTTGAAACAAATAAGATCATATTTTTAGACTAAAGCACACTGAAAAAACACACCAAGAAAGGCTGGCAACCATCTTGAAAAATAGCCCGACAGAAATCTTGTCGGGCGGCCATTAAAAAAAAATGTTTGGTGTGTAAGCGAGATAGTGTGATTTGTTTTCACACTTTCAAATGTTATTTAGATTTAGAAGAGACAATGTTGCACGGTTAGATGATTTGTGCTTTAATATTTGTGTGGGGTGATTGTTTCGTCCGGGCACTTTCCACCACCAATTTTTAATGACGATATATTACTTTGTAGGCTTCAGTAAACGTTACCCTAGTTACTCTTCACTAGGTTTGACGCAATATCTTACCTGGGCCCAATTTCATAGAGCTGCTTAAGCACGGAAAGTAGTTTAGCACAACAAATTTATGTTAACCAAAATAAGGTTACCAGCCAAAATTGTTAAGCAATATTTTCTGCTTAAGTGGGCCCAGTAGTCCACTTGAAGTTTCATGTATTTTTAATTTATTTATTTTTTCTGTAGTGGGCGTCGTCTGACGAGCCAAGGAATCCGAGACATGGACAGAATCGCCGCTCAAGTTCAAACCAAGGCCAAGGCTGCTCAGGAATAAATGTATCAGTGCTCATAACACAGGGGACTGTTAGTGTCACCTCACTCGCCATCCATTTGCAAAACTTGACTTATCATAGACACTGGTCCAAAGTTTCGTCTTAAAATCCAGCCTGGTGTGGCCACTAATTGTAGCTTTCTAATATTGCTTTTTAACATTGGCCAGAAATACAGGCTAGGCCACACTAATTCACACATGAGATCGTGTACAATGTTACCAGAAATGTATTGAAACACTGTACGGCATTTATTTTAAGACTGCGGGTTACTGGTGTCCTCATTAAACCATTATGAATAGCGCCCTCTACTGGTGTCTCTTATCATGACATAACCGTTATGAATAGCGCCCTCTACTGGTCTCTGTTATCATGGTATAATCCAATTGAACTTTAAGATCCCTAGAGGTGTTCACGTGTAATTAATAAAATACTACAGACGGTGATCTCAAGTGCAGTTTGTACTTTGTACTTTTATTTTATGTTGTTTAAATGACTTTTATGTGTCGGAACACATGCCCTTTTGACTGTTTTCAATAAAAGGGGTACTGGAATTGTACTGCCACATTATAATTGCAAAGGAATTTCCATTTGCAGGGAGAAATATCAGACTAAGAGACTTGAATCTGAATTCAGACTTAACCCTGCAACGATGCACCTGTTTTGGCCCAACGGTATTACGTCATCCTGCCAGCGAGGTGTGGCAGGCCCATTTGATAGGTTAAGAGGGTCTGTTTTGCCTTATCTCAATGATTTATGTCTGCTAAACCAGTCTGCTGTAGGCACAAGATCACAAGACCTTCATTCACAAAAGCCCATTGAACCTAGAGCGGTCAGACACAACATGCCTTACCACTAAGCTGTGGTAGTGATCTGTGGCGCACGTGCCGCAGAGATAGGAGTTTGTGCATGAGCTATGGGGATTTTTTTTTCCACCACCCCTCCTGACCAAATTGACGTTCCCAGTTGATTGACACCACTCCTAAAACGTGTGTATTGGTACACTGCAGGATATCAAGGAGTATCACGGGGTTGGGATCTACCATTTTGAAATGGTTATGTTTTTCTTGATATGTGTCGGTGCACTGTGGTGGAGTGCATCACTGCAAGGATTTATTAAAGATGAAAATGCTATCATTTCAACATGCCCCTAACCCCAACCATTATTTGGATCCTAGTAAAGCCATCCTCGGGTTGACCTGCGCTTTGCAACAGCATTACCTTCGATAAAACAATGCTCATGTCACCTGCCATCAAAGACTGGTTGCTAAAGCCCATTTGGCGTTGCTGGTTGACGTGTATCGGCGCAAAAGCTCACGTGGGCATTAATAATGACTAACGCAAAATACATAAGGTATTCAAATGTAAAAGCTTTTGATTGATTCCCATATGTCAGGAACATGTCACAGAAAGAGGAATTTTTCTACTGTTGTGACCATTTTTTATCTTCTTCTGACAGCAACTGATGCCGAATGTCTTTACATTATAATAGTTGTACTTGGGTCGTAAACAATCGGCGACTGATATGTTCCTGACTGTCTTGGTCTTAGATGCAACATCATCCTGAATAGTCGGTCGCAGTCTGTTTTTGTGTCATCGAAAGGTTAGCGGTAGCGCAGCTTTTTATCAAAATTTCAAAATCAAAGGGTGGTGTTTCTCCAAAAGAGGTGGTGGTCACCTGACCAATGTGGCCATACTATGCAGGGACACGGGCTTTGTGACAACAAATGAAATATTTGGTTATTATATTTACGTGTTCCACATCCAACAGCACACAGGCTTGGAATATCATCTTTGACAGGGTAAAGGCTATTTTCATTTTGCAGAGGGTACTTACATGTACATTGGAAAAACGTAAAGTCTATGGGAAACTTTTGAAGGGGCACCAAGGCCAAGACTAGGGCAACAGAGGAGGCCATGGCCTCCGTTTAATTCCAGGCCTTGGCACAGTTTGCGCCAATAACAGGATGAGTAGGAATCGAGAAGAGATTTTCGAGTAGATGTGAGAAGAAAACCAACGCCATTGTCGACATAATTGGCCGACAATACAAAAATAATCCTCATGAGTTCAATTAATTCCCTTCGGATTCATTTCATTATTGCATTTTATTAAAAAAATTCATACCGAGGTATCACAAATCATTGTACCTGAACTAAAAAATTAGTACAAACTTCAAAAACAGTCGGAAGCAACAGTCAAAAGTACACATCAATATTCCATCACCCTTACATAGAACTACTTGGCGAGCGAAATGTTTTTTCCCTCCAAAATATATTTTGCCGTGCCAAGACTGGTAGCCGGCCAAATTCATAACATAAATGTACTTGGTTGGTTTCCGAAAGAGCTCAGTCATTTCTCTCAACCAATCTAAGCTCGCAAGTCCTGCAAGCCGTGTCGCCATTGCTTAAAGGTATTGTACACTTTTGGTAACAGCTCAAAATCAGTGTCCACATTTTGTGTGATTAAACTTATGCATGAACAAACAAACCTGTGAAAGTTTGAGCTCAATTGGTCATCGAGGTCACGAGAAAATAGTGAAAAGAGATCTTATGTGTTTTCTGTTTTTTCAAATTATCGCGTCGCGATAATTACTATTGTTTTACTCGTTTCTCAGAAACGATAGCATTTTAGGCAGAAATATTTAAGGAACCCTTTCTACCATTACTTACTTTAAATCATGTAAGTTATGTGTGAATCTGTGAACATTGTGTTTTTCGATCTTACCAATAGTGTACAGGGCCTTTAAAGTGAAAGGTTTTGTACACAAAGACATTGAAAAACCTTGTTTTTAAACTTTTTATGTGAATCAGGTGTCTTTCTCAAAGATTTTCACGATTCCCTGACAGGACATCATAACTATGTTTAGAAAACTGAAACATGAATATTTGCACTGAATCCTGCTGAAAACGGCGCAGACAATAGACGAGTTTAGTGTGAAACAGCACTGTCTGGTGTAAAATTGATTTCAACAGCGAGGTTTTTTTCCCCCGACAGAATTTCAGTATTTACTTTTGTTTAGTTTCAGATATTCATTGAGTGTCTTCTACATCATTTTGTAAAGCTGTCCTTTAAGGAAATTGTGTTAATCGTTGAGAAAGACACTTAATTCACATAAAAAGTTAAAAGACAACGTTTTTTCCATGTCTTTGTGTACAGAACCTTGCGCTGCGAGTAATGGCGGCGCGGCCAGCAGCACTTCAAACAAATCGCTCTATACCTTTTTAAAACACTTTTTTTATTGAACCTGGAAGAATTTCACAATCTCAATGAGGCACTTAAAGTTTTTTTAAGAAAACACAAAATAAAGTTTGTTTAATAGTCAGGAATGTTGTGTATCCCTCACAAGAAATAAAAACGACATCAAACCAAGGTCTGGGCTCGATTTCTCAAAGCACAAGGTTCATCTTAAGTCGAGTACAACACCATAGTGATTTGTCTTAAGATCAGTCTTAGCTCTATGTGAAATTGACCCCTGGGCGTCTCAAGATAAATTCCTCAAACGTGTCTGTATTTCAGAAATAAAATTTCTTCAGAAAATTGGTTCTGGGGGGTCATGAAATTTTTTTTAGCATTCATAATAAACAAAACTTATCATCTACTTTTTCAATATTGGACTACTTTGGAACTCTAGGTGGCAGCAGGGTAACTTCCATTGTTTACGTAGTCCACGGAATGCGCACATTTCCGAGAATAATGGATTTACAAAGTCTGCCGCCACCTAGTGCCCTGAAAGTCACCCATTGTTGCTTCACTAATAAATTAATGGCGCAATATTTCTGCATTTTTCATAGCTCTAGAAACTTGGGACACTTGTTAAATATGAACACAGAAGCTAGGTTCTACATACATGTAGAAAAACATCAAATTTTTTTGAAATAAATCATTTTAAAGGCAGGATATGCTTATGGTAATTGTCAAAGACTAGTATCGTCACTTGGTGTATTCCAACATATGCATAAAATGACAAACTGTGAGGAATTTGGGCTCAATTTGGTCATCCAAGTTGCATGAAAATAATGGACCAAAAAAAACAAACACCTTTGTTGCATAGACTTGTGTGCTTCCAAATACCTGAGCCTAAAGACTTTCTCAGATTCAATATTTTGAAGACAAAATTACCTCTTTCTCAAAAACTACATAACTTCAAAGGGAGTTGTTTCTCACAATGCTTTCATTAGTATTAGCAGCTCTCAGGTGCTCCCTACCAAGTAAGTTTTTTATGGTAATGTTTTTCTTGAGTAAATACCAAAACTATCCACTGCCTTTTAGTCTTTTACACAATATCAAATCAAAATTAAATTCACTCTTCCGAGTTTAAACTTAGTTATTTGGGAATAGAATTAAAGGTTTGAAAATCCATAGTACAACAACATCCAAGTATAGTACAATTGGAAAAAATGACTTTACTTTGAAATATCATGTTCTATCCACACAGCATCTGAACACAATCTGCTAAATATTGGCCGACCATAAATAGCTTCCTCTACAATGCATCAACCAGAGTAAAATGTTGGAAGGACTAGTTCAAGTCAAATCGTGCTCGTACAGTTTCAGTTACTTTTGATCAATACGCACAAGTAGTGATCGATGTGACGCGTTCAAAAAGTAACATCTACTGTGTCGGACATTTCACTCTGTCCGGCACAAGTTGATGACGGACAGAGTATACCATCCAAACCATTGAGTCCACTGGTTCTTTTGAAACCACGCATACTCAAAAGAGAGATTAACCCACATGGTGTCACTGCAAAAATTCTTACATTATTGCCACCATGCAAACCTTCAAGTCTTCAAAACACATGTGTCACTCCTGGATGATGAAATAGACACAACCCTGCAGAGCTAGAATTTGGGGGGAAAACCCACAAGACCGCAGGGCTTGTAGCTAAAAGTATTTACTGGACCAGAATTTTGAGTACAAGACCAGAATTGAAGTGAGAAGAAAAAACCCTGAACAGGTTAACATTTGAACTGTTTGAATTTGAAAAAGCACTGAGAGAAGATTGATCTCTTTTGTATATTATGGGTATGAAGTCTTTGATAATCAACAGAATTGTATTTATCAGATTGAAAGTCAACATTTGAACACAAGCACAAGACCGCCGGACTTGTCCGAACATGAGTTTACTGGCCCCGATGCTAAAATCACTGGCATCGGGCCTGCGGTCCAGTGTCAAATTCGAGCCTAGCCTTGATATCAAGGCTGTGTAGACAAGTACTCTAGCTAAAACCATAGAGCAAGGATACTAAAACCTCAGCCGCCCGAATGCGATACAACCCCAGTCCCCCCGACTGACTCTAAAAAAAATAGCACACCGCACTCTCACCATGCACACACACACAGCGCCTCTATGATGTAATGTACGCAGCCCCACACACACACCGCTATCACCCACAATCCTAGCCATTCGGGCGGCTGAGGTTTTAGTATCCTTGCTCTATGGTTTTAGGCGGAGTACTTGTCTACACAGCCTTGATATCAAGGCTAATTCGAGCCCTGCCCTGCCTCATAGTGGGTATACAATGTAAACATAGTCATACCAAGCAAGCAACGAACAATGTGCATGAAAAAGCATGACTGCGCCCGACTGCTTCTGCCATAAGATAGGAAGCAGTTATGCTTTTCCATGCACACTGCATGCTCGTCGCTTGCTTGGTTTGTTTACATTTTATACCCACTCATGAGTCCCGTGACTCCGGTCGTCGATTGCGTCCATTTGCGACTGAACCAAAAAATTGCTCAGCACAAATGCGGATAAAAGAAGCACTACATGAATTGGACCACGGGCTTGGCTTGTCTAGCCGGTGAACTAAGGCCTCTTGGGGTCGATTTCACAAAACTCTTCCTAACTTAGGACTAGTCCTAGGCAATGCTAAGAGATAGGACTAGTCCTAAGTTAGGACCAGTACTTAAGACTAGTCCTATCGCTTAGCATTGCCCTGGACTAGTCCTAAGTTAGGAAGAGTTTTGTGAAATCGACCCTTGGTCTTCTTTATGTTTGGCTTAAAGTTTTGGTCCTGGGTGGCTGCTCAAGAACGAACACAGAGTCAGTTTACAAAATGGAATGTTTTTCAGTCGAGGAAAGATTTCTCATTTTGAGTGAAAGATTACTGTTCATCATAACCCACCAAGGAAGACAAGATTATTGCCTTGGAAAGTTTTTTTAAAATTTATTTACAACTTTAAAAAAATATTTAGTCATAACTTAGCAATTTAGAGAGAAACAAGGAACAAACTAATACAGGTGAACTGAGAAACTATTCTACTGATGAGGTTTGCGGTAACATCAAGTACGTGACAATAATCTCTACATGAATTTTGGTTGGTTGTGAAGAGTACCAATGGTGTAACAACTTGTTACCATCAGTATGCTTTGGTTGTTTTCAGGAGAAAGCTTTCCAACCTTTGCATCGTCAAGCAAAATCCTAACATCACCAGGATTATTTCATCTGACAGGTGTGAACACAAACCTTACTAGATTGTGTCTCCACCATGCAAAGTTTCAAATCCTACTCATGTACATGGTGTTACCACAAACCTTACTAGATTGTATCTCCACCATGCAAAGTTTCAAATCCTACTCATGTACATGGTGTTGCTACAAACCTTACTAGATTGTATCTCCACCATGCAAAGTTTTAAATCCTACTCATGTACATGGCGTGAGGACAAACCTTACTAGATTGTGTCTCCACCATGCAAAGTTTTAAATCTTACTCATGTACATGGTGTGCCAACAAACCTTACTAGATTGTGTCTCCACCATGCAAAGTTTTAAATCCTACTCATGTACATGGCGTGACGACAAACCTTACTAGATTATATCTCCACCATGCATAGTTTTAAATCCTACTCATGTACATGGTGTTACGGCAAACCTTACTAGATTGTATCTCCACCATGCATAGTTTCAAATCCTACTCATGTACATGGCGTGACGACAAACCTTACAAGATTATATCTCCACCATGCATAGTTTTAAATCCTACTCATGTTACGGCAAACCTTACTAGATTGTGTCTCCACCACGCATAGTTTTAAATCCTACTCATGTACATGGTGTTACGGCAAACCTTACTAGATTGTATCTCGACCATGCATAGTTTTAAATCCTACTCATGTACATGGTGTTACGGCAAACCTTACTAGATTGTATCTCCACCATGCATAGTTTCAAATCCTACTCATGTACATGGCGTGACGACAAACCTTACTAGATTGTATATCCACCCTGCATAGTTTCAAATCCAAACCCCTTGCTGCAATCATAATAAGCCTGCAGTACGAACATGCACAACATCCCAACAAAATATAAACTGTCTCATGTTTCATTCACTTAAGTTTGAAAACCCCAAACGAATTGACTAAATTTAATGAAATTTTCTCAGGTTGTTTGTAAGATGTGTTAAGTGGAAAAAAACCTAACAATGTGAGAACATTTTCTCTTAACAAAACAAATTAATAACAATCATGAACTTCCCTTTAATGGAACTTCCCTTTAAAGGAACTGTTTATTGCATAAAATTTAAAGAAGCATGAAACAAACAAGGAATTTGCATTAGTATTGCGAAGGCTATCAAATACCAATATTGTGCCTTGTCTTTAAAACAACTGTACATTTAAATTTATATTTACTCAATTCCAAATTCTCCAGGGCCCAATTTCATAGAGCTGCTTAAGCAAAAAAATATTGCTTAACAATTTTCTTCTGAGCAGAAATGAGCAGGATACCAATCACAAATTGTACAGGCGACATGGTATTTTGGCTGGTAACCTCATTCTGGTAAGCATAATTTTGTTGTGCTTAGCTACTTTTTATGCTTAAGCAGCTCTATGACATTGGGCCCTGTAGAAACTCTTTGCATGACAGGAAAATTAGGCCGTGTCCAAATTATCGGCTACAGCTATGGCTGCGGCTGTTGCTAAGGCGAGTTGCTAAGGACACCCTACACTATAGCGCCTGATGACGCGGTGATCCGGCTGTAGCCGTATCCGCAGCCGCCAAATTCAGACAAGGGCATACTCATTGAAGTAGGAATGTCGGAATCGTACTAATTATTGTACAGTAAAAAATAACTACCTGATAAACGGTAAATCTCGACCACTGTCAGACGTCAGTGTCAAGCGCAGCACGTAGAGTGTCCAGGCACGGTTGCATCATGGCATTCACGCGGCACGCTTTCACCAATCTGCCAAAAAGGAATCGACAGGTTAAATTGAGTCACCATTCAAGCAAAATAACACGACTTTTAATAATTTGCAGTTCTTAGACAGCACTATAACATATGGAGCTGCCGACATTTGCCAACAATCAGGGAGATATTGTACAACAATCAGGGAGATTTCATACAACAATCAGGGAGATTTTGTACAACAATCAGGGAGATTTCATACAACAATCAGGGAGATGTTTTGATCTACATTCAACATAAATAGGGAAAAAGTTTCCATAATCAGTGAAATTTTCAATTTTGTTTCACTCAGACTAATTTATGAGAACTCTCTGCAGAATCAGGGAGGGTTGGCAGCTCTGCATGTAGCAGAGTTTACAATCAGTGATCTCCCCATGCAAAAGCGCGCGTATCGGGCCGACTTGACCGCTTTGCCCAAACAAATTTGTTTCCACAAAATGGCGGACAGTGTTCTGACGTGTAATTAAACAAAAAACCACACAATTTCAAGGGATGTTTTGCGAATCATTATTATTCTACTAAAAAATCTCATCCCAACCATATTCATTTCATGACTAATGCTTTTTATCGCTCAATTTGAAAGCAATGTGCCCTTTGTATGTATACAACACAGCAGCAGGATCCACAATTATCAAACAAATTATTTCTTCTATTAACACTGCTGCTCGCCTTGTTTCTTGCTTGCCTCGTTCACACCATATCACACCAGTACTAATGAAATTGCATTGGCTCCCAGTTAAGTTTCGTACAGTTTATAAAACTCTTTTGTTAACTTTCAAAGCTCAAACATGTCAATCTCCTGCTTATTTATCTGAACTTGTTCACCATTACTCCCCTGCTAGGACTTTACGTTCATCACACCAATCATTGCTTACCACTACTACTAGGGCTTCTTCCATTTTTTATGGTCAAAGATCATTTTCTTACGCTTCTCCATTTCTTTGGAATAGTCTTCCTGTGCATATTCGCCAGGCTAGTTCTTTACATTGTTTTAAGTCTCTGTTAAAAACTCATTTGTTTGAAAGTGCTTATTTGTAATCTGCTTACTTGTTATGTTTCTTTCACTTATTGTATATTTTATTGTTATCTTTATGCGCTTAGAGGCTTCTGCATTAGGCGCTTTACAAATGTCTTAGTTATTATTATTATTATTATTACCTTGGTCTTAGTTCCGTTAGTCTTTCAGTGTCCAGACCGTCGGACCTCAGCGCCTTGGAGCATGCTAGGACTAGACTTCGCAGGCACTGGCTCCTGACCTTATTATGGGCTGGATTCTCCCAACTGGTGTATCAAGTAAAAAAGACAACCATCAATAATTTCCAAATACAGACGATTTACAATGAGGTGAATTGTTTTTCAAAAACTTGTTTAAATGCAGTTTCGGATATATCGATTACACTTGATATTGAATTTCCGATAGATCGGTATTCAAACAAATCCGACATCGACGGTCCTTACTCCAAAGTTACTCACATTGGTAGAAAATTCACTAGTTGCCATGCCAACAGCACGTAATTCATGACTGCTCCCCAGGCTTGGCAGCTCAGTAGATGTCTCCCCTGCTGGATGCAGTATTTCTGATGTTCAGAAAAGAAAATTTACAAATAATTGGTAAAAAAAATATGTAGTTAGAGATGAATTTTATAATTCTGTTTCAGTTATAAGCCAATTTTGGTGCTTACTAGAAATGGGTGTACACGGAAGTACATGTAGTAATATCTATAAATATCAAACCAGGAACACCAGGGCGAACCCCTTCTTTTTACGATAAGTGCACTGGGTTCTTTTACGTGCATTACACAACACATGGGACCTACGACTTTACGTCCAATCCGGTTAATGGTTAAGTGTCTTGCTTAAGAACACAAGTGTTATGACCAGGACTCTGTTTTGCAGATTTTTGTAATCAACACCAGAGGAAAAATTGTCAGTAACATGTAATGACCTTACCTTAAATTCTAAAAGGTGAACTTTGACCTGTCTATAGCTCAATGCACCACGGGTTGAAGCAAGTCTTGTTCGAGGTAAGGCACGGAATATGTTGTGCAGTAACTGCGACAATCTGTCTTGGTACTGGGTTAGGTCGGGCTCAGGTAACAATGCTAGTACTTCCTGAATGAGAAAAGGTATATTGTACTGGGTGAAATCGGGCTGTGGGCAGGGTTGTAGAACTAGAGCCATTTGAGTGCCGACTGCAAAATTTGAAGTTCCAGCCCAGTGTGCACATTGCACGCCACACATGCACAATTTTTTCGTCCAGTGACATGAACACGCAAACAAGTTCAGTGTAACGTTTACAATTAATTAGCTCAACAGAATAAGTAAATCCATGTATGATTACCTCACAAATGTCATCAACGCAATCATGCAAAAGACTGACACAAAACTGACGTGTGCACTACATTGCCGACTTTAATGAACACAACTGCTGTGTGGTAGCCTTCGGTTTCTTTTCTTTAAGCACACCGATTCGCAAAAAAAAAAGTTTGTTCATTTGACAATACTGCACACAGTAGGGTTTTGTGCTGGTTGATTTAGTCTGAAGTTGTGAATATTGGTAGTCGGCAAGATTACTGTCTTCCTCCAAATAAACACAGAAACTCGTCCACCCCTACTCTGAAAATTCCAAAATCCCCTTCTAAACAACAAGGGCGACTCCATGTTGACACCAACGTTGTCCGCTGTCACACAACCTTGCCTCATTTGGACAAACAGGCGGGGAATTATCATTTTGGAAAACGACGCTGCAAAGTGTACAATAACTATCCATAGTGGACTCCAATATTAAATTTTGGAGTGTCCCGTTAATGTTTAATGGCAAAATAATGGATGACATGTGACACATATTCTACCAATCAAATTACAAGGATCTGTATGAGTAATTACTTAGATTTTTAAGTTCTACATGGACTTACTTTATGCATCTCGGGATATTTCTCTACCACTCCCTCCACTAACTCGACAAGCTGCTCATTGGTCAAGCTGGCCAGCTGTTGCCCTAGCGATGCCCGGTCTCCCAGCAACAGCATCCTTGGTCTCTTAGCCGGAACAGGCTCCTTGGGTAGCAGGGAAATCACCGCCGGGGAGTCCACGGGGCTGTCTATGTGTATCGTGAAGGGCAGTTGGGTGGTCGAGGGCGACATTTCTATGGGTCTCTTGGAGGGCGACTTGCGCGACGATCTGGGCGTCTTCGGGGGCGTCTCAAAGTTAATTTCTGAAGGAAGGGAACCTGTGGCTGTAAAAAAAAGATCATACGGTCGTAGATTATATAGACTGAATGAATTGACAACGACATTCAGGGTTTGTAGTGACCAGGGACCGATTTCATGGAAAATAAATTTACGCCGGGCGTATTCGCATCCCAGTAAAGGCGGAAAAACACTCAAACAGGAAATCTTGAATGGATATTTTGTCTATACCCTCCCAGAGTAAATTGTCCTTGCTACACCCATGATGGTTTTTCGGCTCCTTAACTACTGGGTCCACTTAAGATAGAAGCTTATGCTCAGACCTTGTGCTTTATACAAGTTTTTTTGTAAAATAGCCGACCAAACTGGTAAAGTGTGCATTTTGCATGCCCCCAGCATGTTTTAGTAGCCTAGATTTTAAACACGTATGGATTGCATATGACATCATTTAACCACCATCTTTGATGAAAAACAATGGAATCGTACACGCGTGTATGCGCTGCGCACAACTCTAAGGCATTGACGGCCTCTCACAAGTGCACGTTTCATCAACAATGGCGGCCAATGCAAGGGGTCTATTGTCGTAAGTGTATCTTTCTGATGTATTAATGGTAGCAAGCACAACCAGTTCAAAGGTCAAGTGAGGTTACATTCACACATTCAACAAATTTTGAATTCATTTTAAAGGAACATTACAGAATTGGTAAGAAAAAAACTTGTAAAATATACTTTTTGATCACAGATTTACATAAAACTTACACGGTCTAATGATGATGATAGTAGAAAACATCCCTTGAAATATTTCTGTCTGAAACGCCATATTTGATGAGAAATGAATAAACTAATTTTCCGATTGGAGTTTATCGCTCAGTGAGCGTTTTATTCATTTGTTGAATCTATATGATTTCATGCAAATGTGTAATCGGTTTTTCACTATTTTCTCGTGACCCAGATGGCCGATCGATCTCAAACTTCTACAGGTCTGTCAGTTTATGTATATGGTGGATTACATAAAGTGCTTACACTGCCAGCAACTGTTTTGTTAGCAAAAACCAATTCTGTAATGTTCCTTTAAACATGTGTTATTCACATCTAAAAAGGAAGAAATATGGGCATTATAAACAAGTAGGTTGCACAGCTTTTTTTGTAGACTAGCCCACAGGGCAAGTCGAGAAGTGGTGTTTGCTAGCCCACAGCAGCTTTTTTACTAGACAATGTACACCGGGTTCATGTTAAGGGTGAGCCCTGCTTGTGCTAACTGCTTAGCGTAAGGGACGCTGTGTTGGGCGATTTTCATAATTAATTTTGACCAAAAAAAAGGGCTCCGTGGTTTCAGTGAAACCACTGAGCCCTTTTGCATTCCTCCACAGTGTTAGCCATAGGGGTGTCTGTGTGTCTTTTGGACACCCCCGTTCTAAATTTGGACACCCTGTTTATCCCTCCTACTGTCAGTGACTCTTGGCGACATTTTCCAGAGAGTTGACCAACCATTTGAAACCATTCGACTGCCAAGGTTGTGTATGGTGGCACAACTGTGCACAGAACTAACTGTGTACTGTGTACATGCATTCCCTCATGGTATCAAATTTCAGGCTGGCATAGTTGATCTATCATTCAAAACCACTTGAATGGTATTGAATGGTCAGACAGCAAGAGGGTTATGTGTCATTACACATAAATGAACAATTTAGACACATTTTACCAAATCCTGGCTAAAACCTTGCATTCCTCAATTATCTCCTTACAATTTGCCTGATCCGTTTGCTGGTCAACGTCTCCCCTCTCCTCCGGTATGTTCGGTTCAAATGTGAAGCTACCCGTTGCCGTCAGAGGGGAAGGTGTTCTTCTATGAAGGGGAGACAAGTCTTCGTAGGTGACCCTCAGGCGGGGGCGTAGGGTCCGCCGTCTTAGTACACCAGCATCCCACTCTTCGTTGTCTGGAATGTTGCTTAGCGAATCTAGAGGGGGAAGCATTATGTGGTATATGAAGACAAAAAGTTAATAACAATTCTTCCTTTTTTGGGGGGAGGGGGGGGGATGGGAGGGGCCTTTCAAATTAAATTCACAAAAATCATAAAGATAAAACCTCTTAGAATGCCCCAGATTGCACAGTAGGGCCTTTTAAAACCAAAGACAAACACCAAGTAGAAAAACATTCAGAGAACCTTGTTTCAATTCAGCGTGTGAAGACCAAACCTCAAAAATTTTGATCCAGAATTCCCCCCCCCCAATTTAAAAAAAATCCGAAGGAGAACCCTGGTGAATTATTTCCTCAAATGAGGTGGTCATGGTAGTCGAGTTGTTTTAAACGAAACCACACAACAGCTTCTGTTTTGGTTTGTATAAAAAAACAGACAGATTGACCCCATTCACCTGACGTCATATATAATCTTGGATTGCCAATTTGGGAGGCAGCAGATGCAGATGGCAACGAATGTTTGAAAGAAAAACAAATCTGCCCCTTCGGCTTCAACAAGGTGCCACGATTTAGTACCATGAAACTCAAAAGGCTGATTATGTCAACCTTTTTTAATTCTATTGTTATTGTTATCGTCAGTGGTATGACTGTTGTTAGTTCGAAAAGTGTTGAAATTTAAGTTAAGGTGCAGAGAATCTGACATGTTCTGACATGTCCTGAAGTTTAAAGTAATATAAATTAAAAGTAATAAACTAGTAAAATGCTAATCATCACAGCATGATCATGGAGGACACTGCAAGGAATTTCCACTATCATTCATGTCTCATAATTGGTCATATAAACGTCTGTTCCTTTGCTCTGTAAAGCAATTCTACTTCAAATTTTTAACAGTATTTCCACAAACACACAGCGGGACCGTTGTCATCAGGTCACGTCGGCCGTGTGACTGTGACACACGTGAGGTAACAAATTAAAAAGTAAAGTTTAACAAAAGGTCAAATTCTGAAAACTAAACATTATTCCTTCTTCCATGATATAAATAATGATGAATATTTCATTATTTCTTAAACATCATATACACAGGGGAAATCACACCTATTCCATAGTTTCCACTACATTTCCCGCCTCCCGTTCACCTAACATGATTAAACAAGTCACGACCCGCTCGGTCCCATCGATGCTGCTTCGCGGTTCATTTCCACGAAGCAAACAAGGCTTCCGCATTGTCCGTGTGTACAAACCTGATGATGTGTCTTCTACTCGAAGCTCCCTCAAGACATTCCGAGTTCCACTTTGCCCGACCTGGTCTCCGTTGTCAGCGAACCCCTCCATAGCCCTGCAAACCTTATTGTCAAACGACTGAAATCCTGTTATTCATAAATAATACAGTCTCTAATTATTGTTAAAATACGGGATCCATGTCATTTTTTCCTTAGCACTGTCCAAAATCCTAACCGAGCGTTCACGGCAAGACGTCCGTGTAACAAGCTAGCTTGCTGTTTACACCACGAATTGTTGTAGTAAACGCCACCGGCGGCGAAACCCCGTAAATACCCCGCGTAAAATGCAAATTAGGTAGAGCGGGAGTTTGTTTTCAACTTCTTGATTGGGCAAAAGAAAATAGCTCTTGCATATTCATATTATATAAATTTTGACATTGTGCGTTTTTAGATTAATTTCACAAGGCCCCATGGCCATCTGCAATTAACATAAACATTATTTGTATTTATTCATTTTTTCGGTAAAATTTAGGGTTATTTTTTTAAACAAATAAGCCTGAAATAGTTTGTTTTTACCACAAACCAAAATTTCCATATTTAATCAGTATTACTAGAACGGCTTTTCATTGGTTGAATGAAAAAAGGCCCAGGCTTAGAAACGTGTTTTAAAAATGGCTGCGCACTCGAGAACGTCTGCTAATCTGCTGCTGCTACAAACGCATCAGAACGTTTCTCAATATTAAAAAAAGGTTTGTTGGTCTAAGATTAGAAACACATATTAAAATGGTGCTACTGTTTAATTGTACTACAGTTAATAATAATATAATAATAGTTTTTAAAGACTTTGTTAGCGCATATCGATGACATGTGCCAACTCGACTGTCGTATTTTTCACTGGCCCACACACTGAAGAAGGACGTCGTCACTTTTTAGACAACTCGTCACAAATGTTGGTCAACTCTGCAGGACCAATTAAATTAGTGATATTAAAAAATAAAATCGATTGTAATTTTTGTTTACCCTCGCTTCCTTCCATGCTTGACCGTTTATTTAAAATTTGTCAAGTACTCAATGATTAATTTAAATTTTCATTTCATAATGACTGTCACTGTTCATGATCTGGATGATGTTTGTCAGTTTGTTGACTGAGTTAAACTAGTTAAATACAATTTGTAATTTTAAATTTAGTAAGAAACTGAGACTAAGCCTTCCCCTTGGTCTTGTCCTTGACTCAGTCATTTCCTTCCTCTGAATCTGATCCATGTCTCGGTCAAAGTTTGAGTACCCCAGGCTAGTGAAAAAGAATTACTGTTAATTTTTTTTAAACACAATCAAATACATGAAATAGTAACAATTATAACATGAAACATGAGTCATGACTAACAATAACATGACTAAGAACGTAACACTAACGAGTAACGGATAATGCCATTGCATGTCATGTATATGCTGATACGTAGATTTGTTTTTTTGAGAACTTGTCTTGCTAAGCGACAGGGGCTGTTTGGTGAAGCCAGAGATCTTGTAGGTTAGGTATTGATTTGTACGGTCAGTAGCTGCGTATGATGTCTTTGCAAGTTGTCAATGTCACACTAAAGGTCTCACTTTAATTTGAACGTTTCAAATTGGTCCTATATTTCCTGCAGTTTTTAGTAAGCCACTTCGCACACGGCGGTTGCATTGTTCATACTAAAGGTTCTAAATTAACGTCTTACATAAAAGCCAAGATGTTGAATGCAAACCTCAAAATATGGCGGGTGAAAAACCAGATGGACTACTAGTAGTAGACGGAATAAGTTGAGGGTGAAACCCTGGTTAACATTAGCAAATCAATTGGCCCAATTAGTGTGTCTGACCCAATTAGTGTCTACAAAATTAATCGGTATGGACATATTATTGTCTCTTTTAAACAGCATTCTGCAAGAATGGAGGAGGAAATGTCACCATGCGAGATGACTGAAGAAAGCACTCCAGTGCGTCTGGGCTATGTACCAAGGAGGAGAAGGTTACAGCCAGGTGAGCAACATTTGTGAGTTGTCACAAAACTAGAAACTTTGCAGCCATGATTCGGAACTTACATTTCGTCTATAAAGAAACCAGCAAGATCTTTGCCTCATTTGCACACCATATTGAAGCAATTCACCTGACGTCATCACTTGATGAATCTTGCTTGCGCCAATTATGTTGGATTCTCTGTGCCACTGTGCAGTGCACATTAAATGCAACGCGCTTGCAGCTAGACGCGAGCGCAGTTAAATGTGCGCCATATATTCATGTGCAGTTGACTCTCAAAAGGGCAGGGGCCAATTTCATAGAGCTGCTTAAGCAGAAAATATTGCTTATTAATTTTCTGCTTAGCAGAAAAGAGCAGGATACCAGTCACAAATTGTACTTGTGACATGGTAGTTTGGCTGGTAACCTTATTCTGGTAAGCATAATTTTGTTGTACTTAGCTACTTTTTGTGCTTAAGCAGCTCTATGAAATTGGGCCCAGACCATGGGTAGAGAGTAAATGATCCTTGGCTGGTAACTTAATTCTGGTAAGCATAATTTGTTTGTACTTAGCTACTTTTTTTTTGTGCGCAAGCAGGTGTATGAAATCAAGCCCATGCCTGACTTAAGCACAAAAAGATGCTAAGCACACCAAAATTGTGTTTACCAGAATAAGGATACCTGCCAAAAAGTACCATGGTATCCTGCTCATTTCTGCTTAATAGCAGAAAATTGGTAAGCAATATTTTGTGCTTAAGCAGCTCTATAAATTCCAGCCCAGATGGCAATGCAATGCAGCCACGAGGCACGTGCTTTTGATTGGCTAGGTGGTTGTTGAGTTAGGTGTTTTGTGATTGGCTAGGTGGTTGTTGGGTCAGGTGTTTTGTGATTGGTTACAAAATGTCTTGCATGGACTTATGGCTGTATGGTTGTTTCCCAGAAAAACTGCTACAAAAATACCAGAATATCACGACACTGGTGATGCTCTCGTGAGACTGCTGGCTCGCAAGACTACTGCTCTCACGACTAAGGCCCCCCTTTGCAGTCGTGGGGAGCCAGCAGCCTCGCACGAGAGCAGTCTCCAGAGACAGTGTCACGAAAGTCGTGGGTGAGCTGTTATGCTATCACTGTAAAGGTTTTCCACTGTAACCCAAACCCTAACCCCAACCCAGCTCATCTCATGATACTAAACTGGTATTCACTCGCGGTACTTCAAAACTTCTAGATCCAATTCACTGATGATCGATCGTGTGGTGATGGGCCCTCATCGTGTGTCAGATTATCAACTAAGTAAATAACCATTCATAGAAGATGGTTTTTCATGATTTGTTTTTATTAAACAAACAAGTACAACTACATGTATGATTACATCAAATAACTCATTGAATTCTATAATATTGATTTTATCCAGTATTATAATTCTACTGCACATTTAAATGAACTAACCTATAAGTCAAAAATCAATATCAAGATGCAATGTTTTTATTAGCCATGTTCCAAAGTTTTTCTCACGTTGCTTTTGCGTGAGGTTAAAAAAAAGTAAACAAGACCTTTATTTTATTTTAAGTGTAGGGAGGTGATTTCCCAATAATTAATGTCTTGTGAATAACAACAAAAGAAAACAAAATATAAAACAAAAACTTAGTTGCTCAGGTCTGGAGGTAACCTAAAAGAGCCTGGGATACAGTATTATCATTTAAGTCTGATGAGATTTTGTAATGTTTTACATTTCACCGAGTTGTTCCCACAATCAAACATAAAAAAAATCAACATTATATTAAATTTAAATAATTCTAGCACTCACATACAATGTAGTAACAATAGAGGTTTTACAGTCACGTGATGTTATCACGTGACTGTGTGTTTGAGACGCCATATTGCCGGTCAATGACCAGAGGCAAGATCACAGTTCATTACCGTAACCATGACTGGCAAGATGGCTGCTGTTGCGGTAGTCGGGGCCAGTGACATCAGCTGAAAAACCTCTGTACAGTATGATGTTAATACTGAAAGATTTTAACTAGCTCTGTTGTACCATCGGTTAGAGCATCTAGAGCATTCAGCAACAAACAGGGGTTTGTTTTGCACTTTCTCAACAATATCTTTTAATCTAACTGTTTTATTACATGTTTAGGTAATGCCTGGGTTAGTTTAAACTTATTTGTTTGTGTTATTAACTAAGTGTTATGAATCGGTTACATCTACCATTGAAAATTTAAACCACCGATTCTGTACACAAAGGATGCTAGCATAGTTTGCCTGACCAAATCACTGACCCCTGTTGATTGACACCCCCTCTATGATGTGTGGCATTGTTCCAGCTTAAGATATCAGAATTTCTGAGCTGACTGGTGTGTATGATGTGGTTTAGAATATGGAATTATTAACATGTGAGAGCAAGTGCTGAACGCGTCCCTCGTTGGATCATTTCATGATCACCAAACAGGAGTTTTTTCTTCTTCTTTTTTTTTTTGGGGGGGGGTGGTATTTACATGTCATTTGATAAGGGTTAGTTAGTTCTTTGTCTTTCTTGGTAAAGATCAATGGACCTTTATTGATGTCATCACACCGCCTTCTTGAGTGGTAAAACGGTGATTGCCAACCTCGTACCCATTGGTGTACGATCTTCCGCGCCACTTTTTTCCCCCAGAATGCTTTGCTCGATCGTTAGAGACGTACGCAGAGCTAGCGGGCGATACGGCGCACTGCCCATGGTAGCGAGGTTGGGTGGTGGCACAAAGGAAACGCGCAGCTACAGACACGCGGCACACTGGATGGGCCAATGAACAACTTCCTTTTGACCTGTAGCCAAGGGCGCCCTACTCAAATGACGTCATGTGCATTTAAGGTCTACAGCATTAGTTTTCCACACTCTGTATTATAGTACTTTCGTCTAATTTAACTCAATTCAACTTCGAATTAGGCTACTTTTTATTGAATTAATAGCGTGAAGTTGTTTGTATTGGAGGCTGTTAAAGGATACACAGAACGCACAGATGAGCATGTTTAAAAGTTACATACAAACCTTGTGTGTTGGGTTTGGGCTCCTCACCGTTTCCTCCTTACACTGGTTAATTTTGTCATCTTGAGGTCTGAGGAAATGAAACAGCGTTTAAGGCTCTCTGCAATAAGTGGTCAATCCCAAACATAGTAGAGTCAAAAGTTCAACCAGACAATTTTGATTCATCTAGGTGACTGTGACTTCCCTTATACCTCCCCTGATCATGATAGGGTTGATACCTCATCATTGCTGTTAACCCAACCACAGTGGCTACAACCCTGACCGTGGATCAGCGCCATCTACTGTCACAATAGTCACAAAAAAAATGTTAGCAATTTGTTTAAGATAACACTTAACCATTATTGCTTCGTCCTTCGGACGTAAAGCCGTTGGTCCTGTGTGTTGTGTAATGCACGTAAAAGAACCCATCGCAAAGAGAAGGGGTTTGCCCCGGTGTTCCTGGTTTGATTGGCAGCACATTGCGCCACAGCACCTTGTAAACCATTACATTGTGCTATGTAAAGGAATAGGTCTCAAACTTCAAAAAGTAGCTCCACATTATATACCTTGCATGAAAATACTGACAGTTGAAGCGCCTTGAGCGTCACTGAGTGACGGATATGAGCGCTATATATAACTATAAGAAGCCACTATTATTATTATTATTATTATTATTATTAACAGTAACCAGCAGACGAAATCAAAACTAAGAGGCGTTGTAATTTTACTAAAATGTTCTCAAAACGGGTTAATACAGGGATCAACGAAATCCCATTGAAGATCTTTTCCTTTTCCGAAGGCAACATACCAGCTGGTGACTTGAGGTGGAGATGGATCTTGGTAGCTATAAGTAGAACCACTCTCTTGTTCGTCCACAGTGATGAGACCGCTATCGATGGTTATCACGATGACCGAACCGATGAAGCTGCTTTCCCAGTTTGTTTTTTTGTCAACCCAGACTGTGTTTTCCATTACTTCGATTTTTGAAGCGGATTGCACTTGCCCTGATAACAACCAAACCAAAAAACGACATGTGAATAACATTGCAAACAAGTTGAAAGTAAACCCTGTTATGTTGAAGATACTTGCATTGATGAAATGGTTTAAATATTAAGTACATATAAATGTTAACTATACTCAAATAAATCAAATTGAAGTATCGATTGTGCCATTTCGATGTCAACAAGCATTTCATTCTGATTAGAATTTTAAAGTTATTATTATTATTTGTCCATATTACAAACATTTCTGTTGTGAAAGGGTGAAACTTATAAACTATGAGACATGCACCTACCAACTCTGTATAGGTCGTTGTCAGGAGTATTTGCAGAGAAGATCAAATAAGCAAAACGTTTAGATGTTACAGCCGTGAACTCAAGACGAAGAGGCGCTGGTAATGCTGATGGTATCTGCACTAACTCCCACTGTGTTGTTGTGCGGGTCCACCCACAGGGTGGTGCCACAGAGGTACTGGATGCATCAGCAACTAATATCAAATTAGTGAGATAAAGTAAAGTTATGGTTTGTAAAATGAAAGATTTCAATATCAATGTTTCACATGGTGAATCGTTGACTTCTTGTCCCTCTTCTACAAAATTTTAGAATTTAATCTACAGTAAACCTTACACCGGTAACGAACGTATACTTTTAAACATGTAAATTCGTGACAATATTTAGTAGCAGGATTGAGAATGCAATTAATGTAAGGTAAATTTTTCTTTTGTTTAAAAATCGTTTTACAAAATACATCGAAAGGACATAAATAAACAGACGAAATCAATAATATGGTTTTGGGAAATAGTTTAAATCAAGTGGCGTAAAGAAACATTTTCATTTGAGGGGAAGGGCAAGCAGGGGAAAAGACAATGGGGCTATTCTGCAATGAACCATTCATTTGTGCATGTTTCCATTCACATGGAGGGCAAGGGGGCGATGGTTCTGAGTGGGGGTTTGGCTCCCGCCTCCCGCCACTATTAAAATCAGAGAATACGCTCATACGGTACGTGTGGATTAGTGCCTAGAATGTGGTTGCCTTCGGCGTTTACTTCCTTTGCACGAATCTACACTTCTTCATCCATTTTCCATAACATAAGCTAAAAAGTCAAATTCCTTCAATAGTGTGACGTCAAAGAAATAGTTTCAAAAAGTAAAACATTACCCTCTTTGTGTTCATCCTGGATTTCTTTGTCGAACAAGACGCATCCTGTGGACCACATTGTCTTCATTGTTCCCTGTGGCAATGTGATATTGAGCTGGCAGAGGTTTTGATCTTGGCAGTATCTGAAAGACTCACAGATGCCATCCCTCATGCAGATTAACCCACACATCACAGCCGAGGGGGCAGTTACATTGCGGTTGAAGTTTCCACTCGGTGTGTGAATGCTTCTGGGTTCTGGGCAAGAAAGCCGAGTGGGTCCCTCCCCATCGTGAAGGGATCGTCGCCAGAAAGAAGTACAGTGCCCGTCCGAAGCCGCCACAGTTACAAAGAGTGTCGTCAATATGGCTATCTCGCACAACATGACCGCCATTGTGACATTAGTTTGAACCAGGCTTTTGGTTGATTTAAATTGAATTACATTTATCTTCAAGTAATTAATCTATGTCAATCATGAGAAGGATCTTATAATGAAATCATTTGCTTGTTATTTGAAATAACGTGTACATTCTCCGTCATTTGATTAAAAAATTACTTGCCACTCTACTGACGGTCTGTTTCTTATAACACAACCGATGCGTGATAATATTGTGACTGGTATCACAAGTCAGTGCACGTCCAGACACCAGCAGTCCGGTACATCAACTGACAGCGATTCCCTCCGAATAAAGCCATATTGAGGCAGTAAAGAAAAAAAACTGTCTTATTGTTAATAGTTACACAATTAATGATTGTCCCCTGTTGCCAAGTAACAAGTAAACAACTCTCTATAGGCCTACGTCAGTATTTTGTAACTCTCCCCACCCATAACGCCCCCGTTAATTGTTAAGTAAACCAAACTGTTCAAAATCACACCCCGTGGAAAACCGATCCATAAAATTTAAGATGATAACAAAAAGTCTTATCATAAAAAAAATATTGACAAAAATTACACTTGACTAATAACTACAAGAAAGAGGAAATTAACCGTAGACAAAAGACAAAAAAACAAACGTGTGTGTCTTCATTTGTTCCCTTCTGTTTTTTTATATAATTAAACCACAGTGTTTTTGGTACCAACTGTTACTATACGGAAAAACCTTGAGGTTCTATCTTTTGCCGAAGAAGTTATCTCCTTAGCGAAAGAGGATTGCTTCTTTTGCTAGATATAATCCTTCCATTGTTACAAATTTGCTGTTTTTTGATGCTATTAGATCTTCACCAAGGTTCTTTCCTAATATTGTTTTTATGAAAAATTTTAAGGCCAATCAATATTAAAAGCTTCCCATTCAACTCTAAAACTGATCTCTGTTGTCCGTGTACTGTCATTTTTACTTGAAAATCCCATTTTCAATAAGTTTCTAGAAAATCAAATTACACAATTTTGAGGAAAAAAAGTAAGACATGTAGAGAAAGTTAACCAAATCTCGCCAACCAAAACGTACTAAAAGAAACGTCCTTGAGCTGTATTTTTTCCCTGAGCAAAAGAGAACACATTTTAATTAGGAACTTCAGAAATGATCTGAAAGACACAATTAATATATCCAGGACAGTGTTCAGAAAACCACAGCGTAATCTATATTACCACAGGACAGGCGTATTCGATTGTGGGTCGGACATACATAACATACACTGTCAACAGATCCTTGACAGAAATAAAACACTGTTTAAGCTGACGTAAATAGAAGAGTCTACGGTTAAAATTACCACACATGCTGTTAACTTAGGAGTCCCACTTCAGATTACTCCGTACAAAAATACAAAAAAAATTCAAACAATCAGTTTGGTTAATTTGAGGCCCCTCCAGAGTTACCTAGTTTGACCTTTTTCAACTTGTTAACACGTTGCGTTCCCATTTGCCAAATTTGCGCGCATACCAAGTTGTGTACTACAAAAGAAGAAAAAATGTGAACATACAAATTCTAAGGATGTATGTCCTCACCACTGCCAGAAGCGTAATGGTTCCGTTCTCACTCTCAGTGATGCTAGTGTACTGGTTAGAAAGATGTTTTAAAAGTAGAATACAATGATCCACACAAATATGCCTAGAAATTGCGTGATTTTCCTTTTGCATCGTGAACTAACACGGTCGGCCATTTTGTGGAGTCAAAATTTGTGAAGGTCCTCTGCAATAAATGGCCAATCCCTAACATAATAAGAGTCAAAAATTCCATTAGACAATTTTGATCTGTTTAGGTTACTGTGACCTCCTCTTTTACGCATAGTATGCCAGCCCTCCTCTGTCCTGATAGGGTTGCTTAAAGATAACAGTTAAACAGCAGACGAAAACAAAAATTTAGAATGGCGTCGTTGTTTTACTTAAATGTTCTTAAAACGGGTTACAGGGATTAAAGAAATCCCATTGAATTTCTCGTCCATCTCCCCCGAAGGCAACGTACCAGCTGGTGACTTGAGGTGGAATTGGGTCTTGGTAGCTATAAGAAGAATCCCGATTTTGTTTGCCCACGGTGATGAGGCCGCCATCGATGGTGATCACGATGACCGAACCGATGAAGCTGTCGTCTTCTTTTGTTTTTTCGTCAACCCAGCCGCTGCTTCTCTTTACTTCAATGTTTGACTCTGTGAACGATATGCCTGATTACAACCAAACCAAAAAACGACATATATCTAAATAATATTGCAAACAAGTTGAAAGCAAACCCTGTTATGCAGAAGCTACTGGCATTGATGAAACGGTGTAAACATTAAGTGCATGTAAACGTTAACTACCTGTATACACACCGGTACTTTGTGATTTAATTTGAGTATACTTAAATGAAATCACAAAGCATCGATTGTGCCTTTACAATCTGATTATGATTTTTAGGTTAAAATATTATTATATAACCATATAGACTGTGCAAGTCTCGCGCGTATCGGAACGAGAAAACACGTCAAACGAAGAAACGTTTTAAATTATATCTAATGACAAAATCTGAGCAACAAAAATACTCAGTACAATTTTTATTATAAAATTAGTTTTAGTTTTTATAATAAATACACAAATAATGTGTTAATTATTATTAAAACATAATTAAAACTCTGGGACAAGGATGCTTATTTGATCTTAAATTTTTAAAAACCCCTTACGCAGATTCGCGAAGGTCACACCGGCGTAAAATTAACGCTTGGCACAGTTTATAGAGGACGCTGACGCCTCAACAACCATAGACTGCAATGAAAAGGCCTGGCATTGCAATTACAGCATCTGGCAATTATCATCGCACATCCAAAACAAGCGTTTACATAAGTTTTGTTATCGGAGGTGAGCACAAAATTCTTATTTTTTTGCAGTAACTGGAAGCTGAGGTCAAGTTTAATTCTCGAGTTTTCTTCGTTACATTGTTGAATTGATTTTACTTTCATATTTTTTATCTCTAAGTATTACATTCCCAACAACATATATAATTTTCATAGTCATAAACTATGTTAAACTAAAATAATTGACAAAACAAAATCTCGCCCACGTAAAACTCCATATGGTTGGGACCACTATGGTCCCGGAAGTTCAAATGAGCGCGAGACTTGCACAGTCTATTGTGAACATTTCTGTTGTGAAAGGGTGAATCTGATAAACTAAAAGACATGTACCTACCAACTCTGTATAGTTCATTGTCAGGAGTATTTGCAGAGAAGATCAAATCAGGCCAATGACCAGATGTTTCAGCTTTAAACTCAAGACGAAGAGGCGTTGGTAATGCTGATGGTATCTTCACAAACTCCCATGGTGCTGTTGTGTGGGTCCATTCACAGGGTGGTGCCACAGAGGTACTGGATGCGTCAGCAACTAATGTCAAATTAGTGAGATAAAGTATTGGTGTATACAATGAAAGACTTCAATATCAATGTTGCACATGGTGAAACGTTGACCTCTTATTATTGTTTCTTCTGCAAGTTTGCAAAAACGAATCTACAGCACCCGTAACAAACCTACTGTTAAGGATGTAAACTAAGGATGTAATATTCGTAACAATGTTTCGTTGCAGCATTGGCAATGCAACAAATACAAAAAAATACTCATTTGTAAGATAAATAATCAATTTGTAAGAAAATCATTTTACAAAATACATCGAAAGGACATAAATAAACAGATGAAATCAATAATATGGTTTTGGAAAATAGTTTAAAGTCATTGGCGTAACTGGACATTTTCATTTCAGGGGAAGGGCAACCCTTGGCAAAGACATGGGGGGCTTTGCTGTAACAAGCCATTCATTTCTGAATGTTTTGGATCTCATGTGGGCAACGCGGGTAATGCCTCTTAGCGGGGGTTGGCTCCCGCCCTTGCCCCCACTGGTTACGCTACTAAATCAGAGATTACACTCATACGGTATGTGTGGAATAGTGCCTCACAAGTCTACACTTCTTCATCCATTTTCTTTAACATGAGATATAATTCTCTCAATAGTGTGACGCCATAGAAATAGTTTTAAAAAGTCAAACAGTTAAGAGCAGCTTACCTTCTTTGTGTTCTTCCTGGATTTCTTCGTCGAACAAGACGCATCCTGTGGACCACATTGTCTTCATTGTTTCCTGTGGCAATGTGATATTGAGCTGGCAGAGGTTTTGATCTAGGCAGTATCTGAAAGACTCACAGATGCCATCCCTCATGCAGATTAACCCACACATCACAGCCGAGGGGGCAGTTACATTGCGGTTGAAGTTTCCACTCGGTGTGTGAATGCTTCTGGGTCCGGGGCAAGAAGGCCGAATGGGTCCCTCCCCATCGTGAAGGGATCGTCGCCGGAAAGAAGTGCAGTGCCCGTCCGAAGCCGCCACAGTTACAAAGAGTGTCGTCAATATGGCTAGCTTGCACAACACGACTGCCATTGTGACAGTAGTTTGAAGCGCCTTTCACTGGATTTAAATTGACTTACATTTATCCACAAGTTATTAATCAATGTCAATCATGAGAAGGATCTTATATCGAAATCATTTGCTTTTTTATTTGAAATAACGAGTACATTCTCCGTCATTGGATTTTAAAACAATCCACGGTCTGTTTCTTATAACACAACCGATGCGTGAAAATATTGTGACTGGTATCAAAAATCAGTGCACGTCCAGACACCAGTGGTCCGGTTCGTCAACTGACAGCGATTCCCTCGGAATAAAGCCATATAGAGGCAGTAAAGAAAAAAAAACGTCTAATTGTTAATTACAACTAAATGATTGTCCCCTGTTGCCAAGTAACAAGTAAACAACTCTGTATAGGCCAGCATCTGTGTGTTGTAATCCTCTCGTAACGCCGCCGCCTCTCCCTCGTTCCGTTAATTGTCAGATTATTAAGTCAAAAAAAGGTTGTTCAAAATTAGCCCCATTGAAAAATCAATCCATAAAATTAAGGATGACAACAAAAAGTTATCTCGTAAAAAAAGTAATGAAGAAATTACTCCTGACCAATAAATAATGACGAGAAAGAGAAAATTTATGGTTGATAAAGGAAATAGTCCTAACTTTATGGTTTGTACTTTTTTTTTAAAAACCATCCTGTTGTTTATGGTACCGCTGCTGCTGACCTTGAGGGTTCTAATTTTTTGCCGAAGGAGTTATCTCCTTAGCGAGAGAGGATTGCTTCTTTTGTTAGTTATAATCCTTCTTTATTTATCAATTTGCAGCTTTTGATGATACTCTTAGATCTTCACCAGGGTTCTTTTCTAATACTGTTTTGACGAAAATTGTATTGGCCAGGCATTGTTCAATACCTCCCATTCCGACGTCAAAGTAATCTTCTGTTGTCCGTGTTCTGTAATCCGCCTACTTGAAAATCCCATTTTCAATAAATTTCTAGAAAATCAAATTATAGGAAAAAAAGTATGCAAACAAAAAGTTAACCAAATCTCTCCAACCAAAATCGTACCTAAAGAATTGCCCTTATACTTTTTTTTTGAGCAAAAGAGAACACATTTTGATTGGGAACTTCAAAAATACCCGTAGATTTGAAAGACCAAATTACATTGTATATCCATGACGGAGTTTAAAATGTTAAAACTACTGCATAATTTATATTACCACCGTCGATAAAACTAGACCTCTGGGCTTTGATTTTTACCAAAAGATTCCAATCTTCTTGCCTTGAGAGTATTACCTGTTGCACCATATTTGTATCCTTTATTGTAATCAGTTTGTAGGTTTGTTTTTGTTGGTATGGTATGTTGTTGTTGTTGCTGTTGCTGTTGCTGTTGCTGTTTGCTGTCATTGTCATTGACATTGTTGTACTAATATACATGAAAGAGAAATAATTTGTCTTTCCTCCAAGGTCAGTTTGGATTTGATGTTTGAAAAATGAACATAAGTTTAACAGACAAAACACTTCTTATCTTAATTTCAGGAGACGCTTTCTTTGAAGATGGGAACATTGAGACCAGCTTAGCATACAAGCAGATGCCAGTACACGATGATTATGATGAGGATGAAGAACATGTGATGAGGTGAATAGCATATTTTGCATGATTTCATCAAGATGTTTCAAATTTTTCTTGTCGACATGTATGCTAAGAAGATTTAGTTCTGTTAGCCTTTTTGAGGTAATGGTAGGAGTGCACCATTTGGTTTGGGTGTATACAGACAAATTTACCCAAACCTGTGTCGTAGTGTTGTGCCCACCATATCTCAAAATGGCTTAAACCAGTAAGATTTCTATTGCATTTTACCTCTTAATTCCTTGAAGTTGCATGATCCACTATACAATTGTTGCACGCTGTGACAGGTCGGTCCATGGTGTTTTGTACACCCAAGGGGGCAAAAGGCACGGGAGGCTTCACCTCGGGTGCCATTTTTCTCCCCTGCAGGCCTACAAAACCCCCACCACAGCGTGCACCAATTGGTTTGGTACACCACGGTAATAGATTCCTCTTCTCTGGAGGCGATCCGTTGTCATCGTCCAACATTATTACGACGAAGTCGGCACGGTTAGAAAAGCAGACGAACAGTGGCATTGTTAGCAACAGTTGCGGTCTCCGACTGCCATTTTGTTTCACTGTTCCCTACAGCACATCACACAAGAACATGAATCAATTTACCGAGTATCAGCGTAATAACAACCCAATTATAATAATATGTACAAGGCGGTGGAAACGATCAACAGTGGGCACGATCAAGTGGGGAACTTCACTCATGTTCCTCTGACCCATGTAGATACATGTACGTCTTTGTAGCACATCACATAATAGACCCTTCCCATGAAATATGTCAATTGAACATCGCGCGCACTCTCCCTACTGGTTGGCAAAATGAGAGAATATGGCACCTTTTTGTATGGGACTGATATGATGGTGGCATGACGCACGTCTGCGTTTGTGCTACTGCCTAGTGCACAACTCTACGGCGTTTGCCAACCAATAGTGTTTGTACGCATGCGTGAATGTAACTAGCATATTTCAAGGGAGAGGTCCATTGGTAACAATTCACAATCTATTGCTGTGGTATACCCCCAAAAAATGGAATCTTCATCGAAGATTTGTTTTTCTCCTTTCAATCAAGGCATAATGATTTCAAGTGTCATGTGATGGGCTGCAACCAAACCTTCACGACAGTTGCATCTTACGAGATCCACTACAACGGCTCCCATCGTAATATCTGTCGCTACTGCCGCCGCTCATATCCGTCCAATCACCTCCTGGAAATTCATATTTTGGAGTCACATGATTCCTTGTTTGAGATCATGGCCCAAAAGCAGCCAATGGTAGGTACAGACCAGAGCCCAATTTCATAGAGCTGCTTTAAAGCAGACAATTTCACTTACAAATTGTGTGCTTACCAAAAATTAGCAGGATACCAGTCAGAAATGGGGCATGTACATGGTATTTTTGCTGGTAACCTTATTCTGGTAAGCAAATTTTGTTGTGCTTAGCTACTTTATGTGCTTAAGCAGCTCTATGAAATTGGACCCTGGGCCCAGTTTCATAAAGCTGCTTAAGCAGACTATATTGCCGAACAACTTCTTGCTGGGGAAGAATAAGCAGGAAACCATTTACAAATGGTACATAAGACACTAGTATTTTGGTTGGTAACCTTAGTCTGTTAAGCGAAATTGTTTTGTGCTTAGCTACCATGCTTAAGCAGCTCTATGAAATCGGGCCCAGTGTGAACACATCTTCTCCACCTTTAAATATTTTAAATGGTCCTTTAGCCCTCACGCTGTGTTGCCAGACAGCCTTGTTTTGGGTGATTTAATTTTCATTTAAAAAAATATGAAATATTGGTCACAGATCAGGGCTCGAATTTTACACGGGACTGCTGGCCCGAGGCCAGTAATTTTAGCGCCGAGCCAGTAAACTCAAGAAGGGACAAGTCCAGTGGTCTTGTGTTTTTCAATTCAATATCATTGTAAAAAAAAGAAGATGTCCAAATGTTGAGTTTGAGTCTCATAAATATGTTTCAACTCTGCAGAGTATCACTCGTTCAACAGAAGAGATAAATCTTCTCTTAGTGTTTGTTCAAGTGAAACAGTTTGTATGATAAAACCGTGTTCACATCTTGATTCTAGTATTTCCTCCTTTCGATTCTGGTCTCGTAAATAAAACTCTGGTCCAGTAAACATTCTGAGCTGCAAGTCCCGCGGTTTTGTGGATTTTTCCCCAAAGATTCAAGCCCTGCAGATTATATCACACTAAAGTTATTTGATGTACTTCTGTAAAATGTTACAGTACCAGTGTCTCATTGAGAGCTGCAGTGACAAGTTTGCTGACTCTCTGAAGAGGAAAGATCACATGATCAAGCACCATCACTATCCGGCGAACTTCAGATTCCAGAAGGGGATCTGTAAATCAAGGTAATACTTTTGAGTTATTCCAACATCCAACCTCGTTCCCAGTTGTGTTCGATCTCGCCGTGCCTTTTTTGTTTCTTTCCTATAATGCCTTGCTTGATCGTAACCCCTGGAAGTGTGACTTTGAAAGATCCAAATATATTGGGTATTTTAATTAGTCTTGTGGTTGATCCATTCTGTGTTAGAGACTAAACAGAGTGCGTTATCAATAGACGCATCAAGTCATAGAGCAACTGGTCCCCTCTCATTCTTTTTTGATCTGGTGATCTTGCCGTGTCTAATTGCATGTCTTTGAGTGGATACCAGCTGTGTCGGTCAAGGCCCTGTAGTTTCATGCAATGGATGAACACTTCTATCTAGGCCTTAGTGTTAATCTTGGCCTTATGCTGAAAAGTATTGACATTAGCACTAACGCCTGTACAAGTATATCTCCTGTATCTTCCCTTTGGGTGGCATGGATGGCTCACGTCACACTGCTGTGGCCCTGGTTCGAATCCTGGCTAAGACCATATGTGAGTAGAGTTGTGCGTCACTTCTATGCCACAAGCGTGTTTTTTTTCTCCAGAATCTGTAGTTTTCCTCACAAAATTTTTTTGTTAACACTTTCGATCTCTGGTTTTGCTTCGTGGTCATATGTGGGTCAATGTGGCTGGCTGCCAAAGGCTGCCTTGCATGCCTGCGGCTCAAACACGTTGCAGCCTCATCCGTTGCCTCATCCGTCAAGAGATTGAGAATGATTAGCCTCCCAAATTGTTTTAGTAACCAATGTACTCTTCATTTGCCTCTGTGGTGCAGGTCAAATCCACCAGCTAAACCAATGCAGAGCACAGGTGAAGATCAGATGGACACTGAAGCACCGGCAGGTGGTGACACACACGGTGATACATCCCCACCCGTGAGTGATGCGCCCCAATCAGCGTGCAGTGAGAAACTGACAACAAATCGAGGGCATGGACCACAAGCTGAAGGCAGACAGAGGTAAATTGGATCACCCACCAAATGTCGGCCTCGCTACCACGGGCAGTGCTGTGTATCGATACCTCTCGCCACTTATTATAAACCCTGGAAGGGAAGTGCTGAAAAACTTCGCTGAATGGTTAACCAAAAGTGACTGTTCTGCGCGCATGCGTGTTAGAAACTTTCAAGAGTGTGTAGGGCGTTTAGCACTGGCATATCAATATGCTGGTATTTTGACGCAATCCACTTCAAATGTATCATGTTTTTACATGGTCACCCTAAACTGAATACAGTTCGACATATCACAAGATCAAAGAAGAAATGAGAGGGGACCAGTTGCTCTATGTCTTGATGCCTCTTTTGATAGCGCACTCGGCGTAATTCGTCTCTAACACAGAATGGATCAACCACAGAGCTAATTAAACTATCAGTATGATTGGATATTTCAAAGTCACACATCCACTGGTTATAATTGATCACGGCGAGATCGTACACCACTGGGAACGAGCTTGTTTAAAATACGTATTATAAACCAAATTACTGCCAGAGTTTCCAAAATGTGTCCGTGCTCAATCACAGAATTTCCTGAATATTTTTTGTTGTTGAGACTATCGTTGTCACAATGTAACCATGACTAACCAATTAAAGACAACAGACTTTCGCGAGAAAATGTGGTTTGTGTTTACCCCAAAATCGACCGAACCCTTGGCCAGAAGCCATGGCCATATAATTGGCCTCGAGCATTCTGGATTCTCAGATGTATCTCCCATGCCAACTACAAATGGTAATCAATTATGGAAGCCTAGATCCTTTGTCCAACAAAAAGAGGAAGGTCTGGATTTGGCACTACACAATAATCCCTGGTAAAAGGGAGATTTTGAGCATGAATTCCAGTACCATTTACCCTTCGTATGGGGCAAACGGAGCATTACACAATGCTTACATGGTACATGCTACACAATGGATTGTTTGGGCCTGTTAACACGTCAACAAAGAGATAAAAGTCAATTGAAATTGGAGACTTTAAGACTCTAGGTGGCAGCAGACTGTACCATTTTCAATATCCCCTATTTTTGAAGATGTGCACATGCTCAAAGTGGCATTTAAAAAATGGGGAAAAACCTATCCAAGCCTAATTTCTTTTCCTTCATTTAAATGTTAATTTAAAGGGTTCCGGTCAACATATCATTTGGTCGTGGAGGGACGCGATCGTTTCAACGTGGGCACCAAAAACAGAAGAATAAACCTAAGAAGAAGGGAGCAGCTAACCAGAAACCTTCCGGCCCTGCCCCAATGGAGGATTCAATGGATGTGCCACCGACGACGATGGAGGGTAATCAAGGGAATGATGTCATGAATATCAAGGAGGCAAAAATGGAGGAGGAGCCAATGACTGTATCTCATGAATATTCATGACGTCTACAATGTAATAGTTGTGAATAGAGGTTTTACAGTCACGTGATGTTATCACGTGACTGTGTGTTTGAGACGCCATTATTGCCGGTCAATGACCAGAGGCAAGATCCATAGAGTTATATATAAGAACTAGAGGGCGCACTGGCAATACTGCGTGCACAAACGCGCCGGGACCGCAAGGAGACACGAGCGCCATATTTTAGAGGGCAATATTGAGTACGAAGTATACGATGTGCGTATGGAAAATGCACGCATCACGCGCTCGGTGTTCATGTTGTTGTTTTGCCTACAGTAAAGTAATGGTAGTGGTACTTAAAACATGGCCGCACCACCCTCGCGACGAGTCGCGTAACTTGGCTAGTGCGCCCTCTAGTTCTTCTATATAACTCTATGGGCAAGATCACAGTTCATTACGGTAACCTTGACCGGCAAGATGGCTGCCGTTTGTGTCAGTCGGGGCCAGTGACGTCAGCTGAAAAACCTCTATAGCTACAGCTAAATGTTAAAGCTTGTACATTATTTATTTTTTTAAATAAGTACATGTAGCCAACATGCTTGCAATATTGTCACTTGTGATGATGACCTCATCTTTAAGAAACGTACATCGTTGATGAAAAGCTGATGTCTCATAACTCTTTCCCTCATAACTCTTTCACATGTGGGTTTTGTGTCTTAACATGAGAGATCAACTTCTCTAGTGGAAGGAAGTTCTTAGTTATTGTAAGGTGTATCATTTAGACTGCTCACTTTGAGCGTTTTGTTGGACTGGAATAACATGTTTAGTGTGAGTCTATGATGCACTAACCAGGGCTCAAACTTTGTACTGGACCGCAGGCTCGTGGCCAGTGATTGTAGCCAGTAAACTCATGACTGGACAAGCTCGGCGGACTGATGTTTTTGTTCAAATGTTGACTTTCAGTCTGATAAATCTCTGTCAGTTCTGTTGAGTATTGAATTATTCTTACCCATAATTCAAATGAGATCAATCTTCTCTTAGTTTACCCTTCAAATTTAAAACTGTCCAGATGTTAAACTGGTATTTATTTATTTGTTCTCATTTCAATTCTGGTCTTGAAAATAATAATAACAATTCTGGTCCAGTAAACATTTTGAGCTACATGTACAAGCCCTACGGTCTTATGGATTTTGTCCCCCAAAAATTTGAGCCCTGATAATGTACACTGATGATTTACAGGGATGGTACGAATCCCCAGGGAGCTGAGATGGTTTAAGGAATGAAATGGCCCAGTGATCAGGGTACTAATGTTTGAGACATGGTGTATAAAGCGCTATATAAAAACCAAACATTATTATGGTACAACATAGTTTTTCAGCTCCTAGATTTATTGATTAAGTTTCACATTCAAGCGTGGACTTACATGTATGGTATCAGAAGCAGTCAAGTGGTTCCACAAGAGTTAAACATTATTATTCTAAATGAATAGCTAAATATGCAAGAATACTAAGAATTTAAAGCTTCTTCCCTCCTTTCTCAGTTCAAAATGCAATTTTTGCCTCCAATTATTTGTCTTAAATGGGTTCAAATGTTCATAGAGGAAAACAGTAAATAAAGAACAGTGAAGTGAACTTAAGAGCACTCTGCACTAATAACGTCACTTTTGCTCAAAATAACTGGCTGTCAGACAAACGTTCCACTCAGTACTTAAAGCTTGTAAACATAAAGCATGGACACATACGCGCACGTACGTTACTAGAATTTTGACATATTGTCTTAGATCCGGGTACTGAGCTCATAGTTTTAACATTAGTGCAGAGTGCTATTGAAATGAAATGAATTTAACTGAACAAATGGATGTGTACAGACTTCTGATAGAAACAAACAAACAAATTTTGTACGATTTTTGTTAATTTATTTGTTTGGTTTTTGTTTATGTTTTTTCGACATGTTAAATGAAGCTTTGAATCCATAGTGTTAGGCAGAGGGGTGTCTGGGTGTCTTTTAGACACCCTGTTTTAAAAGAACGTTACAGAATTGGTAAGAAAAAAACTTGTAAAATATACTTTTGATCACAGATTTACATAAAACTTACACGGTCTAATGATGATGATAGTAGAAAACATCCCTATAAATATTTCTGTCTGAAATGCCATATTTGATGAGAAATGAATAAACTAATTTTCCGATTGGAGTTTATCGCTCAGAGAGCGTTTTATTCATTTGTTGAATCTATACGATTTCATGCAAATGTGTAATCGGTTTTTCACTATTTTCTCGTGACCGAGATGGCCGATCGATCTCAAACTTCTACAGGTTTGTCAGTTTATGTGTATGGTGGATTACATGAAGTGCTTACACTGCCAGCAACTGTTTTGTTAGCAAAAACCAATTCTGTAATGTTCCTTTAAATTTGGATACCCTGTTTTATCTATCATTTACATGTAAATGTATTGTAAGTAAACAATTTGGACACCCAGTTTTAACATTTCCAGCAAATTTTGACACCCTTTTACCAAATCCTTGCTAAAAACCATGGCTTTGACCTAGATACTTAAATTCTTGTAAGGGCAAGGCAGTTTTTCATCCATAATGGCCACCTCATCTGATTAGTGAATACAACTTGTTTCAAGGGGCACCAAGGCAATGACCAGGAACATGGAGGCAGTTGCCACCATTGCCTCCATGAAGAATCAGGCCTGCGACTTTGTTGAATTATTGGTCTCGATGTTTGCACTATTCAATGTGACCCCAAAGTTTGATCATTTGCTGTGTTTATTGAAAACTAGAGATTTGAAACTATTTTACTCATTACAAAATCTTGATGTACTTTCCCTTTAAAAAAAAGAGACATTTAATGTAAACTTGTAAAATTTGTACTATAAGTCATAATATATTTATTGTTTACTTTGCCTTGAAATGATATTAAATGCATCATTTTATACAAATGTTCATAAACAACTGAAGTCATTGAAATCTTGTAGTGTTTCCTCAAGTGTTGATTATAATTTTTAAGTGTGTTTGAAGACAAATTAGCTGCACAAGTGCAAATAAAAATGAGCATGATTGAATTAAGTCATTCCTACCCCTGTCCATAATCTATTTAATTGATTCACGAGCCATTGTTGCCTTCATAAAATCTTCATGGCCCAATTCCATAGAGCTGTTGAAAATTACTGCTTAGAAATTCTCTGCTAAGCAAAAATTAAGCTGTGTACCAGTTGCAGATGGTGCATGTGACATGTTTGGCAGGTAGCCTGCCTTCAAGTTTAGTGGTTTAAAGTTCACGATAAATCAAATCAATACTAAAGTCCTGTGGTAGAAACTATTCTTGAGATGATCCGTGTACTTCCGTTAGTGAAAGCATGGATGGTGAAAGTAAGAGATTTCTTGTAGAACCATGAACTATAAAAAGGAATAGCAATGATTTATTGGACACTTGAAGATTTTTTTTTCCAGCTCACTCTAGCTGTTGTATAGTCATACATTGTACAATGTCATACAATGTTATTATTATTACATGTCTGGCTCGCAACAGATTACGAGTGAAAATGAACAGGTGCCATGCCTTAAAAAATATGCAAAACAATGTAATACTTTTAGTTTTATGCAAAGTAGTTTACCTCTAGATCTGTCTCTAATCCAAACAGTAGAGGGCGCTATAACAGTTATCTTACCGGTCCACAGTCCCTATGATCTAGTCCATTGGACTCATGACATCACATAAAACAAAAGACCTGTGTAGTCTATTAGCAATTTCCTTTTTTTTTCTTCTTTATCTTTTAAAAAAAATTATTTTGGGCGGCAATTCTCAACAATATTTGATTTCTGTATGTCAGTTACAGCAAAATGTATAAAAGCAATGCAGACTCTTTCTTAGAAAATGAACTGGAATGCTCAAGGTCAGTTTTTTGTAAGAAAAAATGACTTAGTCTTAAATAAAGTAAATTATAAAAACCATTGTCTTTGCCTTCCCCCCCCTTTCAAAAAAAAGATGACTCCCAATAATATAATAAACATGTATTGTTTTCTTTCTGATCATCTTTTAATGCTTGATTCCTTTTCCCATTTGATTATTTCTTTTGTGCTTTAATCCATTTCTCTATAATTGTGTCCCGTGTTTGTGATTACACCAGCCAACTGCTTTACCCCCCTCCCACTTTTGTCTCTCCCTTTCCGATTATTTGTCCATCTCGCCTGATGCTCATCAGACATCATTCCGTTCCTTTGTTTTTACCTTTAATTTCTACCTCCATTTCTCCCAATTGACTGCTTCTATAACATTATTAATACATATGTGTTTGTGTTGTGTTGTTATTAATTAGTCTTTGAGAAAGATTCTACTCTTTTAGTGTCTGAACATTCGTTGTTTTATTGGGGGGGAAATGATCTTAATTTAGCTTTAATTCCTCTAGCAGGTGTTTCGAAGCTTGCCGTTGGCCGGGGGGCTCAATCCACTCGGCCGCTTGCTCGTGGAGTATAGCGCCCCCACACGACAATTGAACGAGCCCTTCACAACGCGAGAGGTCATGTAAACAGTTTTGGCCGGGCGGCGTTGCCAAGCAATAGGTATACCGCCCAATGCGGCGCGTTTGTTATGCTTTCCTAGCGCTTCTGTAAACTGTGATTGGGCGTCTTTTGGGCGATTCAACATAAAATTGGTTGCCTGAGTGTTTAGTTGCATCATTGGTGCACCACGGAGCTGAAAATCAAGTCAAATTTAGCTTTTACATAATCTCTCACACAAAAAAGCATCGGAAATGTCGGATCTAGGTTCAGACTACGATGAGGAGGAGCAGGGACCGTATTTAGGGGTGAGTTGCCGAACAAACTAGTCACTGCTTGCATGCAGAAAACATTTGCCCAGTATTCGGACGGAATAGACACGCTTCTTAATGAATTCCTTCTTAATCATTCTTAATAAAATTTACGAATATGAACACGCTTGTTTTGGGTTGGTGGTATTGGGAAAGGAACCAATTCTGTGATGTTGTGTAGAATGTATTCAATATCTTCAGTTAATTACTTCTTCATTATTATTAACTAATCATCCTCAGTAAAATACTGGTTTTTTTTCCCTACGGAAACTCTTCAGAATCAGAATCAGACTTCAATCAATTCAACTTAGAATTTTGACCAATCATTCATATATAACTTTATAATAAGGCGTATTTTAAAAAAAAGGCAGGGCCAGGCTAGGTGAAGCCCCAGACCATAAATACTAAATAGTTCCAATTCACTTTGTATCCTTGGCCCTACGCCTACGTATCCAAAAATTCTGTGACAATTTGTCAAACAGTAACCAAATGTTTTTATGATGAGATTTTTCCCCCAGTTGTTACTTACCATAGCATAATAGTTCGTTGCCCGATTTCTCAAATAGGTGGCTTTAGAACCCCAGAGTTTAAATTTTGTAATGTGTGTTGTCATTCTGTGTGTTGAATTTCTGCATTTTCAGCAACTTTTTATTGTGTTGTTGATTTAGCTGTAAACCATGTGCAATTCAGCCTTTGGCTGCAGTGCATGATCTTAATAAACTGTTATGAATGAATGAATGAAAACTGTGAATCATTTCAACACTCATATATATATATATATTTTTTTTTTAGGAGTACGAAGGTGAAAGGAATGACAAAGAAGAGAGACATGGCAAAGGGAAGGCAACACTACCAAACGGTGACACATACGAAGGAATGTATGAATTCGGCAAGAGGCAGGGACAGGTATAGAATATGGGCGGCCGGGAATTTTTTTATTTTAATTTTTGTTAATTGGTTTATTGCTAAAATTGCTGAATTACATGAAGTTTACAAATTACTGAAAATTACAATAATAAAACTCGGACAAATCTGAGACAAAAATATACAGAAATGCACATTAGAAAAGAAGTAGAAGACGTAGATAATGAAAATTTGATTAATTAAACTTGGGAGATAAACTTGAAACAGACAAGGGAAACATTCATCTTGGAGAGGGCAAGGCCATTTACATTTTGCAATTGCGCACTTGCCTCCAGGAAGTGTCACACCTGGAACTTAAAGTAGAAGTATATTAATAGTGTGCTTCTCCTTTAAGTTTTAGGCGTGATACTTCAAGGGGCAGCGCAGGCCATGTGTCATTGCCTTGGTGTTCTCTACTTGAAATATTCCAATAGAAATTTACAATTTTTCTCATAGACAGGGTTGTCCCCATGCACAAGCTTAATTATCGGACCAATACTTTCCAATTCTGTGCCGATACGTGTTGGTTTAGGGCTGATACACACAAAAAAAAAGAAAAAAGAAGGGGAAAAAGCCCGGAAAGGGGGGGGGGGCCTTGAGATCAAATTTACAAAAAAAAATCAAGATATCATCATTTAGAATGCCCCAGATTGCACAGTAGTAACACCAAAGTAAAAAACATTCAGAGAACCTTGTTTCATTTCAGCGTCTTTGGCAAAATTTCGAAAATTTTGGTCCAGAATGCCCCCCCAATTTTGAACAATCCTGGTGGGGGAAACCCTGATGGAGGTGCCCTTTACCAATGGCCAAAAAAATGCCTTGGTGCCCTTGCCCCTTTCAAACACAAAGCATCAGGGCCCAGTTTCATAGAGCTGCTTAAAGGTATTGTACACTTTTGGTAACAGCTCAAAATCAGTGTCCACATTTTGTGTGATTAAACATATGATGAACAAACAAACCTGTGAAAGTTTGAGCTCAATTGGTCATCGAGGTCACGAGAAAATAGTGAAAAGAGATCTTATGTGTTTTCTGTTTTTTCAAATTATCGAGCGCGGTAACTACTATTGTTTTACTCGTTTAGCATTTTAGGCAGAATAGCATTTTAGGCAGAAATATTTTAAGGAACCCTTTCTACCATTACTTACTTTAAATCATGTAAATTATGTGTGAATCTGTGAACATTGTGTTTTTCGATCTTACCAATAGTGTACAGGGCCTTTAAGCAGAACATATTGCTTAACAATTTTCTGAGTAGAAATCAGCTGAATACAGTCACATATTGTACATGTCAGGGTTCTGCCCACAGTGTTCGGTGCCGGAAAACCTGACCGGCACTCAGGATTCCCGAACCACCACACATTTTCAAAATTTTTTAATTAACGCTTGCAATTTCCTTTCAAAGGTTTTCAACGAAATGTAAAATTGGGTATTTACCAGTAAAAATGGTATCCGAAGCCATTGATTTTTGAGTACTAATTTGATTTGAGTCTATTTATATGATCTACGGTGTAACTGATCCATCTCGCAATGGTTTCTAGGGAAACATTTTTCCCACCACTAAAAAAATCCTGGGCAGAACCCTGCATGTGACATGGTATTTTTGCCGGTAACCTTATTCTGGTTAGCATAGTTTTGTTGTGCTTAGCTACTTTTTGTGCTTAAGCAGCTCTATGAAATTGGGCCCAGGCCTGAAGTTCAACCCCAAACCATGTATACTCTCGTATTGATTTTGTGACATTTCAATGTTGAGGGAAAAAAAAAAACATGTTGTGATTTTGTGCTCATTCAATCTCTGCACAGGGTATGTACAAGTTCAAGAACGGTGCTCGCTACATGGGTGAATACAAACACAACAAGAAACACGGGCAGGGTGCGTTCATCTACCCGGACGGATCCAAATATGAAGGTTTGTAGTTTACGATGACAAGCAGTAGTTGTTGTATATTTGGTTTGCGGTAACACCATGTGTATATCTACTTAGCTGTATAGATTTTTGTTCTTTAAAGAACTGAGAAGTCTTTCCCGAATTCCGCAAAATCTGGTAGTAGCAGGGCTCGAATTTGGGGGGAAAATCCACCAGATTTCAGGGCTTGTAGCTCGAAACTTTTACCGGACCAGAAAATTTGTTACAAGACCGGAATCAAAATGAGAAGAAAAACTATCTACACAGTCTCACATTTGAGCTGTTTTTGAACAAGGAATAAGAAAAGATTCATCTTATTTTTTGTATGGGTAATACTTCAATACTCAACTGAATTTAAAGACATCTGTATTTATCAGTTTAAATTGAAAATGCAGTGAGGTGTAATTTTTCAAAAACACAAGACCGCCGGACTTGTATTGTTATAAGTTTACTGGCCCGATGCTAAAATCACTGGCCTCGGGCCTGCGGTCGAGTGTTAATTTCGAGCCCTGAGTAGAACAGATACCCAGACATGTTCTCTAAAGAACAAAAAATCTACACAGCAAAGTAGATATACACATGGTGTTACCGCAAACTGAATACACGTTGATACCTCACCATGCACTGCCTTAAAAACTATACAAGCAGTAGTTGTACGGTAGCTTCACGTGTGTTATGAAATAAAGAGTAGGGTATCCACATTGAGTAGTAACCATAGCTAATAAAGCTTGCGGGTACAACCATGTTTAAATCTCTTTTGGGAGGAGTGTTGGCTCTGAGAAGAGTCTGTGTGGTCTCGACGTTTCCAACTGCTCGTCTTCAGGAGATTGGAGAAAACGAGCAGAGTGTACTGTTCGAAACGCCGAATTTTGCACTGTTGCTTCAAAATCAAACTGAGCCCCAGAGCCGAGATTTAGAAGAAGCTTATTGATACACATTAGGTTAAACATCTAGAAGAGCAATTTCAATTACCTGGGCTGGATTTCTACAAAGAGCTTAGATCTCAGGCAGCGTGTGAAGTCTTCATGTGTAATGAAGACAATGATAAAGGATATGTTCAAGATGTCTTCATGGAATAACAGGAGCACCTAAACGCATCGATTTAATTTGGAGGGCGCTCAATTTGATTTGAATTCTAGAAGAATTAGTCAGAAAAATTGACTGAGAAGTTAATAAAACCGAAAATTAACGGGGGGGGGGGGGGGGCATTTTTATGTCTGTCTGATAAATCTTAGTGCTTTGTGAAATCAAGCCCTGGTGGTCAGTGAATGGGTCTCTCTTTTAAAAAAGCAAAAACACACATTAAAATGTGACCCCTTCTGGTTTGATTTTTAGGTAACTGGGTTGATGACCAGCGCCATGGGTTCGGTACCTACACCTACCCCAACGGTGACTCCTACGAAGGGGAGTGGCAAAGCCATCTAAGGCACGGCCAGGGGGTGTACACCTACAAGGACACCGGTACCCGGTATGTCGGTACCTGGATCAACGGCAAGAGGGAAGGTGCAGGGGAGCTGATCCATGCAAATCACCGGTTCCAGGGTGGATGGATCGCTGATCAGGTAAGATGACCTTTAGCTACTCTGTGGTATACACAACCCTTTCCTAAATGTTGACGACCGCACTCATTACCCACCCCCCCTCTTCTTTACCATAGGTGACTTTAGTCAACAGCACTCATACGCCCTCTTCCTTACCACGGGTGACTTCAGTCCACTGCACTCATACCCCCTCTTCCTTACCCTAGGTGGCTTTAGTCCACTGCACTCATACCCCCTCTTCCTTACCATAGGTGACTTCAGTCCACTGCACTCATACCCCCTCTTCCTTACCCTAGGTGGCTTTAGTCCACTGCACTCATACCCCCTCTTCCTTACCATAGGTGACTTTAATCGACTTCCGTATGTTTGTGCACAAAAAGTGTTTGAGATTCGAGATCACACTAAGGAAAGAAAGATTAAGAACTTTGGCCTTATTGACCGATCTCAATGAATTGTAGATTATACGAAAGGGAATTCTATTTAAACAATTGGCATCTGAACACATTATGTGCGTATTGGTGTTTAAGAATGTGTGCTTCACGCTTGATTGGTCAAACAACTCGGTCACCTCCATTTCTTAATTATGTCAACAACTAAAACTAGTAATGAGGTGGTTAAACTGCCTTTGTTTTTCATGTGACTACAACAACGAATTAGGAAAAAAAGTACTCCTTTAAAATATTGTAAACTCTAATTATTTTTGACTTCTTTTGTTTTTTGTTTTTTTACACAGCCACAAGGGAAAGGCAAATATCTATTTGACATTGGATGTGAGCAGCATGGGCAGTATGTTCCTGTAGAACAGGTGAGAATATTACAGTGTTTTTACCCTGAAGAAGTCCAGGACCCATACCTATAACGCTGTCAAGCAGACATTGTTGCATAGCTTTGCATCTCCAACCTTTAGAGACTGTTAATTTCTTTATAATTATCACCATACTCCCAGACATGGGCCAAGTTCGCGCAAGAACTATCGTTGACCATAGTTCGACTAGTTTAGCCCAAACTCTGTTTAGTAGACGATAGTTGGACCACTCTAGTCGACTATTTTGTTACCAATAGCCTTTTTCATGGCACAGTGCAGAGTGGACCAGTTATAAGAAACTGATAACGTACGTTGAGTTTCGTTGACTCGCCGGTCGTGTTGACATGACATGACTAGAGTCGTTTGCACTATAACTTCTGTGCGCATGCCCTACGTACGTCACTGAACAACCACTAGTTAAACATTGTTCCTTGCGCGAACTTAGCCATGGCTAACACTGTTGTGTTTTCGATATTACTTTTTTCTTGTAAAAGTGTCTTACCGCACAAAATTAGTTATTTGTAAAATTACACATTATGCCTAGCATTCATTCAAATATGCTTCTAACATGTTGTCTGCATTCGAGAGCAAGTTTGGGTGCTAACCTTTAGCCGAGTTGCAATTCGAATCACGGATATGTGGTCTGTGTTTCAGTTGAATGTATTTAGTCGATTGACTCGTCAAATTAAACTAGTTAGCCCATGGCATTGAGTTGATGACACGATGGGCAGATAAGATATGCCCATAAATGTTCATAATTTCTTCACATAACTCGCGTAATATAGTGCAATAATAAATTATAATATTACTGAGTGGGTTTTTTTTATTGGCAAAAACCTACCATTAAACCATGGAGTACTCCAGGAGATGTTTGTTACAATTAACTGTGAGTGTGATTACTAAAGGTTTACAAAACTTTTGCCATCACATAAACCATGCAGCTTTGCTAGTTTGCTTCTAGATCCACTATGGTTAACAGGCCTGGAATTTCATCTTGGCGAGGGCAAGGCAATTTTCATTTTGCAACGGGCACTTCCATTGGAAAAATCTCAAAGTCTATTGAAAACTTTTGAAGGGGCACCAAGGCAAAGACCAGGGCATCAGAGGCCATGGCCTTTGTGGCCTGTGTGTAATTCCAGGCCTGGGTTATCAAAATTAAAGTCTAGTCGACTTTTGTCACCCACCCGAACTTGCTCCCAGTAGTACATCTTAAAGTCAGGAAATTTTGATCAGCTCATAAATATTTACAAGGTACGTTTATTTTCGTCTCATTAGCCGCAAAATGGTGACCAGGAAGACGAGGAGGCCCAAACCGTGACCATCCCGAAATGGCGAGCAGGTGAAATCCGAGCCATCAGCGAGTACAATCCCGCCGAAGAGCTGGCCGCCGCGGCAGCAGCCGAGGCCGAAGCGCAGCAGGCAGAGGAGAAGATGGAGGAGGGGGCGGAGCAAGCCCAGGAGACACCTGCCGAAGGGGAGGCACCAGCCACCGACGCAGAAGCAGGTAAGCAAAAGTGTCAATTCATTTATTAACTCCGGTTGTGAAGCCAAGGATTCTCAGAACCCCCATGGAGAGAAGACAAGGAAGGAAGTTTCAGTTTTAGATGTGGGAGGAAAACCCCAAGGATATTCCAGGGAAAACCCACGCAATCAGGGAGGGACTGAAAAGGGACTGTATAGTGCTTCTTGCGGGATTCAAACCGGGGTCCCAGCTGGCAGCCGGACGGATGATGGAAATATTTACCCTGATATTCCATTGTGTAGCTTGCATCTAGGCATTCACCTTACCATGCTCTGCTTTGTTTTGCCCGTACAAAGAGTACAGAAAAAACATTGTTGGGCAAGTCAAAACTACAATTTGTAGTCTGCTAGTGGCCAGTCATTCTGTTACTTGTGGTGCTAAAATTTGATTACAAAAGCTTCTAAATCAGGAAACTGTAAGTCCAAATCGAGACTCTTGTAAATGGTTACCAAGTCAACAAAAACAGATTTTCTTGCAACATGTACACTTTGCATTGATAGTTCAGGCCTGGAATTTCATCTTCGATAGGGCAAGGCCATTTTTCATTTTGCAAAAGGGCACTTCCATTGGAAACTCATAAAGTCTGTCAAAACTTTTGAAGGGGCACCAAGGCCGAGTCTAGGGCCCAATTTCATAGAGCTGCTTAAGCAGAACATTTTGATTAACAGTTTTCTGCTCAGCAAAACTAAGCAGGAAACCAGTCAAAGATGGCACATGTGGTATGGTATTTTGGCTGGTAATCTTAGTCTGCCACGCCAACCAGTTTTTAGGGAGTTAACATATAAATTTGTTATACTACTGTTACGATAATAGATTGTGAATTTTTATTGGTCGAGAACCAATCACATGATGTGGTACAAAGACACATGTACATGTACATGTTACAGGGGAACATGAGTGATCTATCCCACAAAGTACATTATCTTGATCGCTCCCACCGTTGGTCTTTTCCAGTGCCTTGTACAATACTAGAAATAGCCCCGAGTTCGAGGTTGTAATTACGCCGGTACCAGGTAAACTGGGTTTACCTGTGCGATGTGCCTCAGGGAACAGTGAAGCAGTATTTCTGTCAACTACCACCATTGTTGTTTACAATTCCTTCGCCACTGTTCGTCTGCTTTTTTAACTGTGCCAATTTCGTCGTGACAAGGTTGGAAGATGAGAACAGGGCCCAATTTCATAGAGCTGCTTAAGCACAAAATGTAGCTAAGCACATCAAAATTATGCTTACCAGAAAAAGATTACCAGCCAAACTAGCATGTCACGTGTAAAATTTGTGACTGGTATCCTGCTAATTTCTGCTTAGCAGACAGTTGTTAAGCAAAATTTTCTGCTTAAGCAGCTCTATGAAACTGGGCCCTGATCGCCTGAATCTATTACCATGGTATAAGCAAAACAATTGTTGCACGCTGTGATGGGGTCCATTGGTTTTGTACACCCTTGGCGGGCAAATGATTCCCTCCCTTCGCCTTGGATGTCATTTGCCCCCTTGGTTGTACAAAACACTGAACCCATGGTCTAAAACTCACCGTACACTGTATAACACATGAGGACATTGACTCCCAAAATGGTGCTTATGCCAAGATTATTGTGATGACTACGTCAGGTGAATTGGGCCAATAAAAAGCTTACCCTGAATCATGTGACGTACATGTAGCAACACTTTCTTCAGTCTGGGGGAATCCAATTTGAGTGTTCACTTGTGTCCAATCAAGTCATGGTACCAGACATTATTCAAAGTTCAACTCGCAAATGGCTTATTCGGCATTTGTCATTTGTTGTTGTTGTTTTTTATGGGTTTTGTGGCATTGCATGGTGAGGTATCAATGTGTATTTGAAATCTACTCCACGGCAGAAGAATAAATAGCAAGACAAGTTCTCCAGAACAATCTACACAGCAAAGTAGATAAATATACATGGAATATACACGTACGTCATTGTTGTTTTTTATTTACTTGAGAAGAATTAACTAAAAATACATGTAACGGAAACGGCAATAAAGAGCTACATGTAGAAACCTCAGTTGGTACATATGTAGAGCACCGGCACGTTAATCAGGAGGTCGTTGGTTCAAATCCCGCTCTAGTCAACTTTTTTTGGTCAACCTCAAATTAGTTCAAATTTACCCAGAGTCAGTTTCCCCTGTGCTTTATTACTTGATAAAGATAACAGTTATTGTATGGTATCCAGACTCAAAACAGTGACACCCATGTGGCTGACACATTTACGATGACATTTTGAAGCGACTAAATTTTCTCCAGACTGGACCAAGCTCATCTACATATTTTTTTTAAAACTATGACCACCCGTTTACATGTACACACATAACCAATGCAATAAGAGACAATTACGTTACACCTGAACCAGTGATGTGTGGTTTGGTGTTCAATGCGAAGACGTTTTATTGGAAAATTGAGTTATACATAACCTTGTTGCAGTGAAATGTGCAGTGCGGCATCTGCTGGGGTCACATTTTTTATGTGCAGTGCGCCATCTGCTGGGGTCACATTTTTTAAAGGCTATTAAATGTTTGTAATAATACAAAAAAGCTATTGACGATTCATTAATTCATAGTCAATATACTGCTTTTTATGCGAAAATTGTTTATTATGCTCTCGTCCTCGTGTGTCTGAAAGGCCCTGTACACTATTGGTAAGATCGAAAAAACACAATGTTCACAGATTCACACATAACTTACATGATTTAAAGTAAGTAATGGTAGAAAGGGTTCCTTAAAATATTTCTGCCTAAAATGCTATCGTTTCTGAGAAACGAGTAAAACAATAGTAATTATCGCGCGCGATAATTTGAAAAAAAACAGAAAACACATAAGGTCTCTTTTCACTATTTTCTCTTGACCTCGATGACCAATTGAGCTCAAACTTTCACAGGTTTGTTGGTTCATGCATATGTTTAATCACACAAAATGTGGACACTGATTCTGAGCTGTTACCAAAAGTGTACAATACCTTTAATTCAACTTGCCATCATAAAATAACACATAAGTGAACATGTGCAAAATCCCTCATGTAATATAAATTTCATTAATTGTATTTTACTCATACACCGATTTGTGTTAAAGGTAGGGTCATACTTTGGTAATGACCCACCCCCCCCCCAAAAAAAAAAATAAATCATCTGAAATGCCCCAGTTGATTATAATCTGAATCTGAGAAACGATTCATGCATAAATCGTTCCTCAGGCTTCTGAGGGTTGGTGTCCATTCGCGAATGCTGCGGCCAGAGATGCATCAATGTCTGACAATTATACGCGTTGCGTACATGCATGCATGTTTCCATTGTTTGACCTTGCCAATGCAAGGGGTCTATTGGGAGACTTGGCTTATTCAGTAATCCATGCCTGACTATGCCAGTCTAAATTCACGCTTCTTAACCCTCCTACTCTCAGCGACTCTTGGCAACATTTTCCAGTGAGTTGACCAACCATTTGAAACCATTCGACTGCCAAGGTTGTGTACGGTGGCACAACTGTGCACAGAACTAACTGTGTACTGTGTACATGCATTCCCTCATGGTATCATATTGCAGGCTGGCATAGTTTATCTATCATTCAAAACCACAGTGAATGGTATTGAATGGTCAGACAGCAAGAGGGTTAAAGAGGTTCCAACCTTTTCTTCTTCTTTTTTTCCCAAAGCTCCTGAAGAAGGTCAAGAAGGTGAGCCAGCACAAACTACAGAAGGAGAGGGGGAGGCCCCAGCACCTGCAGAGGGTGAGGAAAGCCAACAGGATGCAGTTGAAGAAGGTGGCGACGGTGGCGAGGAAGCAGCTGCCCCTTCACCGGTAATGGAAGAACCCGAGGAGGGAGATTAAACTGTACTCTGTGAGTTGCAAGATTTTGTAACTTCTGGCTGAGTTGTGGGGGGCAGGAGGGGGTGGTCGTCAAACAACTTTGCATATTTCAGGCCTGGAATTTCACTTTCGGCGAGGCCGGCTTCATTTTCAAAGGGCACCTCCATTGGAAAATCTTTAAGACTATGGGAAACTTTTAGAGGGGTGGGAAGGCCTAGAGCGAGGAGGGCAACAGAGGCCATGGCCTCCGTGTAACTCCAGGCCTGATATTTGCAAATGAACTAAAGTCGGCGTAATACTATTTCCCGCAAAGAAGTTTTTGCAAATTCCAACAGTTATTATGTAGGTCATGCTGGGAATGAAAAAAGTTGCAAGCTCGTACCATTTCGCCCCCTATCAGTCCCTCATTGTCTTATTGTGAGATGTAAATATCAAGTTTTTAAAATGTTTTTATAAGAACCCTTACGGTTGGGTAATAATTACGAGGCGTGTCAAGTCAACCTCTTCCACCGATAGACGAATCCTTTAAGCCCTGCCCATTGTAGCAACTGTCTATAACAGTGCTCACACAGGGTGTGCGTGCCTGCTCCATGAGCTTGTGTACACTTTGCAATGGGATTTTAATGTGTCAGACATGTAGGCATTTAGTCCCAATGCTTAAGCATACAAAGCAGCTAAGTACATCAAAATTATGCTCACCAGAATAAGGTTACCAGCCAAACTAACATGTTCCGTGTACCATCTGTGGCTGGTTTCCTCCTCATTTTTGCTGTGCAGAAAACTGTCGAGCAATATTTGCTGCTTCGGGCGACTGTATGAAATTTGGCCCTCCGGGTTGTGATTGGTTTTACTGCATAAAAGGCAAGGCTTAATTGACCAGTCTATTCACAGCTAACACTGTAGCCTCAGTGCACAAAACGTTGTATCTCGATTTGGCAATAATGTTGTATCTTTATACATGAAACTGCTCCGTGCAATAATGATTGTATGTCGGCGCTTACTTAATTTGTGTGTACATTCCGGGCTATTTTAAGTGAGATGCGATGTTTTGACAATTTCATTCTCGTGCCTCATATCAGCGCTGTATCGGGAGTTTACAACATTTTTGCACTGACTCGACGACATAATCTTGGGATGATGGAATCTCTCGGAACTCAAAACGTAAATGTACGACAGGGAGTCGTGTTTCAACTATTTTTTTAAATATCCAATTTTATGAACTTCCAATAGAACTGTTCACATCCACATGTTTCAGGATGTTGTTTTTTTAATCACACAATGTATAAATGTGCATACATGTACTATTTTAAATTTGATTTGATTTTCGACTGTTGAGTACACTCATAGTTTCTTGGGGCATGGATATCTTTGCGTCTTAAAAAACCCAAACTCCTATAAAAGTGTCTTTGGCTTGAGAACCGTTTTGACTCCTCCAAAATCCTCCGCCTTAGAGGCGACGTCAAACGGGGCAATTTACAGGCAACCAGTTCAACGCAATCTCCAAGAAGGAAAAATACATTCACATGTTGATGTCCACATAATTTTCCAGTGGACAGTAAAATACTGTCGGTAAAATGTATGTTCTGATGACTAAAGTGTTCCTTGAGCGTGCAGTGCAGTTGGTTGCCCCCAAGTTGCTTGTAAGAATTACCCTGTGTGAAGCCCGGTTCATTCTTCCTGCGAATGCGAAGCGAATTTTGACGTCACAATTGCAAATTGCAACGTACAAATTGCAACAGTTGAGATGCGCTCAGCTCCTGCGAAACATTCGCAGCGAAAAACAGCCCTGTGACTTCAAAATTCGCTTCACATTTGCAGGAAGTATGAACCAGGCTTAATATGGTTTTATAGATGATTCTGACTTCATGCCACACAGCGTTAAGTCCGCCATCTTTGCGAGCAAATAAGTAAAATTTTAAACGCAACACTGAGTTATGTGTAAAAACTGCAAGATTGGTCAGTGAACTCACTGTGTAGAAGCATTCGCATGCTTGATCCAGTTGCCCGTAAAGATTGCGTCCGTTGGGAACTGTCCACAGAAACTAAACGCCCAAATGTTTGGACTTCGATAAGATTGGCATGCCTGGTCCAGTGATTAGCAGTTGTTATTTTAGCCTGCCGTAACTGTACCCTTACAAAGCCAGACAACTTCCTGAATGGGATTTTAGAGGATTCTGGACTGATTTTTACCTGATGGATACTATCGTTTACAGGCATTGACAATTGTAAGAGTCAAATTTTGTCAATAATCTGAAATTTCCCCTAAATCCTAAATCTTTAAAGAAAAGATTTATAAACACTTTGGTTTTTAATGAATTTACATGAATATTTAGTACTATCTTTTGTCCGTCCCCTTTCTTCCCTTTTCGTTAAATACAATTTCCATTTGCACTTTGTTATTGTACAATATTGGCATTTAATTTCTGTTATTTATACATAGTATGTGCCTTTAAGAGTTCTCGAAATTAATAAACTTTGTGTATTTCTTGAAGGCGGAAGTGTTCTTTTATTTAATTTTCCTTGAATGTGTTTTCTGTTAAATCAGAAAAGAAGTACCTTGTGTATCTAGGTATAAGGATGTCAGTTTTTGACCCAAATGTGATCAAATGACCCCTTGTGATTTTGTTCATTTTTTGGGCCCAAATGTGATAATAATGCTGGACTTACCCCTTGTGATTTTTTTTTCAATTTTTAACCCAAAGGTGATCAAAATGCTGGGCTTACCCCTTGTGATTTTGTTCATTTTTTGGCCCAAATGTGATAAAAATGCTGGACTTACCCCTTGTGATTTTTCTCAGATTTTGGCCCAAATGTGATAAAAATGCTGGACTTACCCCTTGTGATTTTTCTCAGATTTTGGCCTAATTGTGATAAAAATGCTGGACCTACCCCTTGTGATTTTGTTCATTTTTTGGCCCAAATGTGATAAAAATGCTGGACTTACCCCTTGTGATTTTGTTCATTTTTTGGTCCTAAATGTGATAAAAATGCTGGACTTACCCCTTGTGATTTTGTTCATTTTTTGGCCCAAATGTGATAAAAATGCTGGACTTACCCCTTGTGATTTTTTTCATTTTTTGGCCCAAATGTGATAAAAATGCTGGACTTACCCCTTGTGATTTTTTTCTCAGATTTTGGCCCAAATGTGATAAAAATGCTGGACTTTACCCCTTGTGATTTTTTCGATTTTTGGCCTAAATGTGATAAAAATGCTGGACTTACCCCTTGTGATTTTGTTCATTTTTTGGCCTAAATGTGATAAAAATGCTGGACTTACCCCTTGTGATTTTGTTCATTTTTTGCCAATGTGATAAAATGCGACTTACCTTGTGATTTTGTTCATTTTTTGCAATGTGATAAAAATGCTGGACTTACCCTTTGACATCCTATGTGATTTAAAATTTTTTGACACCCAAAGGTGGATAATAATGCTGGACTTACCCCTTGTGATTTTTCTCAATATTTTTGGCCTAAATGTGATAAAAATGCTGGACTTACCCCTTGTGAGTTTGTAAATTTTTTGACCCAAAGGTGATAATAATGCTGGACTTACCCCTTGTGATTTTTCTCAAATAATTGAGCAGAATTTGATAAAAATGCTTTACATGAGGGTTTGCACCCTACCATCCACACTCCAAAGGGGATAGCCTAGTCTCATCCACATCATAAGGGGTAAGCCTTGTACCCAAACACCCAAACCATAAGGCTCATCTCTCACCCACATCATAAGGGGTAGTAAGCCTTGTACCCCAACACCCACACTGTAAGGCTCATCTCTCACCCACACCGTAAGGGTAAGGCTCATCTCACCCACATCATTAGGGAGTAAGCCTTGTACCCCAACACCCACACTGCAAGGCTCATCTCTCACCCACATCATAACGGGTAAGCCTAGTGCCCCAACACCCACACCTTAAGGGGTAAGGCTCATCTCTCACCCACATCATAACGGGTAAGCCTTGTACCCCAACACCCACACTGTAAGGCTCATACTCACCCACATCATAACGGGTAAGCCTAGTGCCCCAACACCCACACCTTAAGGGGTAAGGCTCATCCCTCACCCACATCATAAGGGGTAAGCCTTGTACCCCAACACCCACAAAGGGGTAAGGCTTTGTATCTCTCCCACTCGCATCACAAGGAGTGAGCCATGTTTACCTTCCCCATGTCATAAGTGGTCTTCCTTGTACAGTATAGCTTTCCCCCCCCCAAAAAAAAATAAGCTTCAACTAAAACACTACAAAAGGGGTAGTAAGCCTTGTACCCCAACACCCACACTGTAAGGCTCATCTCTCACCCACATCATAACGGGTAAGCCTAGTGCCCCAATACCCACACCGTAAGGGGTAAGGCTCATCTCACCCACATCATAAGGGAGTAAGCCTTGTACCCCAACACCCACACTGTAAGGCTCATCACCCACATCATAACAGGTAAGCCTAGTGCCCCAACACCCACACCTTAAGGGGTAAGGCTCATCTCTCACCCACATCATAAGGGAGTAAGCCTTGTACCCACACTGTAAGACTCGTCTCTCACCCACATCATAACGGGTAAGCCTAGTGCCCCAATACCCACACCGTAAGGGGTAAGGCTCATCTCACCCACATCATAAGGGGTAGTAAGCCTTGTACCCCAACACCCACACTGTAAGGCTCATCTCTCACCCACATCATAACGGGTAAGCCTAGTGCCCCAATACCCACACCGTAAGGGGTAAGGCTCATCTCACCCACATCATAAGGGAGTAAGCCTTGTACCCCAACACCCACACTGTAAGGCTCATCACCCACATCATAACAGGTAAGCCTAGTGCCCCAACACCCACACCGTAAGGGGTAAGGCTCATCTCACCCACATCATTAGGGAGTAAGCCTTGTACCCCAACACCCACACTGCAAGGCTCATCTCTCACCCACATCATAACGGGTAAGCCTAGTGCCCCAACACCCACACCTTAAGGGGTAAGGCTCATCTCTCACCCACATCATAACGGGTAAGCCTTGTACCCCAACACCCACACTGTAAGGCTCATACTCACCCACATCATAACGGGTAAGCCTAGTGCCCCAACACCCACACCTTAAGGGGTAAGGCTCATCCCTCACCCACATCATAAGGGGTAAGCCTTGTACCCCAACACCCACAAAGGGGTAAGGCTTTGTATCTCTCCCACTCGCATCACAAGGAGTGAGCCATGTTTACCTTCCCCATGTCATAAGTGGTCTTCCTTGTACAGTATAGCTTTCCCCCCCCCCAAAAAAAAATAAGCTTCAACTAAAACACTACAAAAGGAAGAGGACTTGACCGTAGCTCTTTTTTTTAGTATCCAATTGGAAAGATATTATTGCTTTCTACAAGAAATACATAATGTACTTTCAAAAATAATATACATTTGTGGATCATCCGAAACACCTATAGTGGTTTAAAGCTTTTTGATCATCATGTGCAGATGCTGCTTTATAGCCTGATGACAAATGAAAGTTGAATTGAAAATGAAAGTAAAAATTATAAATTCAGCGAACAAAGGCCGAACTGTTCTTTCCCTTCCAGCCTCATGTCGGTGTTGTTAAAGCTACATTGCCTGATTTTTTCCCTCAAATTTTATGGCCAGGAATTGATTTAAATAATGGCTTTCCTGTCCAATTTCAACAAAAACGCATGCAATTTAACGCCTGGGCTTTAATAGTTATGAAACAAAATGCTCTGCGGCATCAGCATTCAACAGTCAAAAGAAGTCAAACAGTAAATTTCACACAGCTTAGCATTCACTGGTCAAATAAGACCGTTCAAATTCATGAGGTCGCAAAGATCATTCAATTTCGCAAAAAAACAAAGCAGCAAGAGGCTTTCCCCAGTTTCATAAAACTGTAAACGGGTCATCGAGACTCAACTGAAGAATGGTGGAAAAAGTCATCTTGAATGTCCATAAATGAAGTATAATGACAGAACCGAGCCTGGAATGAGAAGAGTGAAATCCTGCACGGCTCGAAAACGAAATCAATTGCAACAGTAGATAAACAGAAACCCTAAGCTAGAAATGATTCAGCGAAACACGTGTGTGAATGTGAACGCGTGTTAATGAAACTGAATTTGTCTTTTGCTGAAATTGACCAGGGGGAATACCCATAGTTACAAATGTGTTTTTATCATCAGGACCCAACATAACCTCATTTTAATAGCAGCCCTTCGACCTTTGCACGGTCAGCCATTTGCGTGTAGAGCTTTGTGAATTGGGGACAGCAGTGCATAGAAGCATCACTCTATACTGTCATGGTAATGTACAGGCCTTGCGTTTAGGCTTCATGTAAAGTAGCCCGCTGGGCCAGTAAACTGTGCATTTTACTTGCCCCCAGGAAGTTTTAGTAGCCCAGATTTTAAACAGGAATTGCCATAAATGTAATGTTCTGATGTGCTTATGTTAAGGAAGTTAAATTCACATACTCGATAACGATTAACACATTTTAGACATTAATTATTCACATTTGAAAAGGGTAGAAATTAGCATTTTAAACGAGTAGGTTGCACAGTTTTTACTAGCCCACAGGGAAAGTTGAGAAGTGGTGTTTACAAGCCCATAGCATTTTTTACTAGACAATGTACGCCGGGCTAGTTTTAAGGGCGAGCCCTGGTGTAACAACACTTTAATCCAAACAGATACATAAACACACTACAAATGTAGCATGAAGTCAAGGCTCTACACGCACAAGGCAGATCCCTGCAAGTAGCGAACAAACAAACAATCTGCAGACAACGAGTACACGCATTCTATTTTTAACATCCCCATGGAGACATCTTTTTGTTCTTTCCTTTATCCCTGTACATAAAAACATCCTCCCATAGACTCTGTACACAAAACTCCTTGTGGAGCACCCCAGTCTTTAGAATTGGAGACGGTCTGTTTTCCCTCGTTTTGTTCTGTCCTTGGTCTCCCATGAAGGTAGCGAATATTTACGCAGTACTTTGTGCCTAAACAATAATAATAACGACTAGTTCTTATGTAGCGCATTTTACAATAACGTATCTATCATCGGCTTAGAACTATAAGGTCGTTAACGCAGTTTGTATGAATTTCATCAAATTGGATTTTTGCATATTTTGGAGCTCCTGATAAATGGAGTTTATTGATCAAGAGTGGTCTCCAAAAATTAGTAAAAAGAAACATTCAGTTTCTAAGAAAAGATTTACTTGTGGATTTTGATTTACTTTTTCAAACTTGTTTGCATTTTTCACTTAACAACCTTTTGATCATTACGGATTTGAAATTGCCATTAACGACCTTATAGCACTGAGCCGACGCAATGTGCTTTACATTATTAGTGCCCTGGTCATTGGGCCAATAGCATTCCTGTAACTTTTCTCAGCTCCCCGGGAGTACACAATACCAACCTCTACCCTCGCAGGTACCCATTTATACCCCTGGGTGAATAGAAGCAATTATAGTAAAGTATCTTGCTCAAGGACACAAGTGTCATGACCGGGATTCGAACCCACACCCCGATGACTCAACCACTCGAACTTGAATCCGATGCTCTAAACCGCTCGGCCATGACACCAGAACTGCCAACATTTGCATTTTGCAATCAGGGAGATTTTGCACCTTAACCAGGGAGATATTTAGAATTACATTCAACAGAGCAGGGAAAAAGTTTCCATAATCAGGGAGATTATCAAATTTGTTCATCAGACCACGGAAAGATTGGTTTATTTTCAGGAAAACTTTCTGCATAATCAGGGAGAGTTGTCGGCTCTGTGACACCCCCATGCGTGTGGACTACGCTTCCGTGTAGGTTCTTCTTCTTTGCTGTGACGTGTTACCAGTGACGTGTTACCAGCATCGCTCAATTCCCGAGACACTAACATGTGTTTTTATAGACTCATCACAAGTTAGGGTCTCAGGGACTGAGAAATGGGTCAATAGTCTCTGCTGATGGACTCGCTGCTAGGACGCTCAAAGTTGTCCTCTTCATCTACTGGTTCAGGGCTTAGATTTCACAACCGAGCTAAGATTGTTCTTAAAGACACTGGACACTATTGGTAATTGTCAAAGACCAGTCTTCTCACTTGGTGTATCTCAACATTTGCACAAAATAACAAACCTGTGAAAATTTGAACTCAATTGGTCGTTGAAGTTGCGAGATAATAATGGAAGAAAAAACACCCTTGTCACACGAAGTTGTGTGCTTCAGATGCTTGAGGTCTCAAAATCAATTCAAATATTTTACTGAGAAATTACTCCTTCTCAAAAACTACGTTACTTCAGAGGGAGCCGTTTCTCACAATGTTTTATACTATCAACAGCTCTCCATTGCTCGTTACCAAGTAAGTTTTTATGCTAACAGTTATTTTGAGTAGTTACCAATAGTGTCCAGTGCCTTTAAGACTCATACAGGATTGGTAGAGCTAACAAAATAGTCGCAGATGGTGTTCATGTTTTGGGTGATTAACCGTATACATGAAATAACAAACCTGTGAACATTTGGGCTTAATCCGTTGTGGGAGTCAGGAGAAATTAGTGAGAGAAAAAACATGCACAATTTTCAGCATGTAGACACATTGTCCTTAATTTTGGTTGTGACAACTGAAATCAGCTGTTGCATTTTTTTTATTATTTAGGATTTTAATAGTTTTATTTGAAGATGACTTCATTTCAGAGGGAAATATTTCACACACAAAAATCACTGGCCTTGGGCCTCGACCCTCTTGTAGGACTTTAAAAGACTGTTAAAAATCCGCGAGGCACTCATGCAAACACTATTAGGTGTGGACATTCTATGCAAATGATCCAGAAATATTCAGCCAATCACATTCTCCTCTGCAGTGTGCAAAATGCCGACTCATCCAATCCGATCCCACGATGCATTTGCAGCACCTTTTGGAAAGTTAGCAGGTTGTATAGATATCGCCTAAAGGTGTATTTCTTATCTTTACAACCGACTACCTCACACAAAGGGTATGCCTCTTAGTAAGTGTGCCGACGACGTCTGGATTAAAAAGTCTGCCTGCAAAGAATATTTCAAAATTAAATTGTGAAACGACATTATTGAATAAAGCCTTGAACTCTTATTTTTCTTTCTTTCACAAATGACTGTTCTGGAGAGATGAGATTTGACAAATGTGAAAATTCCTGACAAATTGGCACGGTGGGTCTGGGTTCCCGTATTCCATACCCAGAGCTTGGCAGATGTTTACCATTCAGGAGGTTTACAGACTCTCTGCATCACCAGAAATACAAAACTACAGGTTTGGACGCAACGTGGACTATTTCTTTCTCCCTTTGATGACCCCTTTTCAAGAAACTTTGAAGGCTCAAGGAGATTTTGAAAAAAATCCTGAAATCACAAAAAATTTCCCGAGAAAATCACAAACCTGTATTTCATATAAGGCTGTTGTGCAACGAAGATCCTAGCCCTCCCTAATCCTCCTCGTGAATTTTTGTCAATTGCGGAGGATTGAGGACTGTATAAGCCCAAATAACAATTACTGATTCACTGGGCCAGGCCTACCAATCTTATCCGAGTCCAAACATGTCGGTGTGAAGCAACAAGAGAGTAAGGGATAGTGGAGGACTGGGGGTCACCTCTGGGCAAGTGGGCCTAGGAAACAAGGGCTTTAATAAAATTTCTTCAGCTAAGAAGCTAGATATTTTTCGAGTTCAAGTGGTTTTTTTTTCTTTTCTCGTTTTCGATACCTGGGCAAGACTTGCACAGCCCTAATGGAAAACACTAAACCTGTACATGGAATGAGAGATTGAATAGATCAATCTTAAAGGTATTGTACACTTTTGGTAAGCAGCTCAAAATCAGTGTCCACATTTTGTGTGATTAAACATATGCATGAACATACAAACCTGTGAAAGTTTGAGCTCAATTGGTCATCGAGGTCACGAGAAAATAGTGAAAAGAGATCTTATGTGTTTTCTGTTTTTTCAAATTATCGCGCGCGATAATTACTATTGTTTTACTCGTTTCTCAGAAAAGATAGCATTTTAGGCAGAAATATTTTCAGGAACCCTTTCTACCATTACTTACTTTAAATCATGTAAGTTATGTGTGAATCTGTGAACATTGTGTTTTTCGATCTTACCAATAGTGTACAGGGCCTTTAAGATGGCGCTTGTATGAGGAAAATATCTTTCAAATTCCTCGACTAATCTGGTGATGATGATTCTGCGTTTTGAAGTACATGGATTGCATAGACGGAAAAAAAAATTAATAATAAATTTAAAAAAAATTCTTTGCACTGACACCTGTGGTAGTCTGCAGTGGGTTATTTTCAAATATTTTCGTTGTTTGTTTTCAAAATAAAATTTCACAGCCACTTGCGTGAGGGGGGGGGGGGGGGTGAGCAGATGGCGGAAAATACGTGGCATTTTTAAAAATCATACTAGACCTGTTTAATCATAAACAAGGAGGCAAACACGCCTTTAAACATGTGCAAACACTGACTGTAGAGCAAACAATAACTCATTATGTTAATACTACAGGCCCTGGTATGGGTTTTCCCCGATGCAGCAATCGACGTGCCAGCAAGTTTTGCCAACGAGGTCTGCTGGCAGTATCATTTAGAGTCCAAGTTGAGTTGGGCACAATTTTAACCAATCTTACTGCGGAATTCTCTGCTTAGGAATGGGTCCCACGGTGCAGAAAAATACTGCTTGGGGGTACTGCTTGGGGGTACTGCTTGGGGGTACTGCTTGGGGGTACTGCTTGGGGGTACTGCTTGGGGGTACTGCTTGGGGGTACCGTTTGGGGTACTGCTTGGGGGTACCGTTTGGGGGGGGTATTGCTTGGAGGTACTGCATGTGGGTACTGCATGTGGGTACTGCTTGGAGGTACTACTTTGGGGGTCCTGCTTGGGGTATTGCTTGAGGGTACTGCATGTGGGTACTGCATGTGGGTACTGCTTGGGGGTACTGCTTGGGACAGAGATCTATTTCTGCTTGTAAAAAAAGTAGCATGTATACCAGCTGTAGGTAATCTCCAGGAATATGATTACTGGCAAATACAACAGCGCCCTCTTGAGTTCATGAAGTCCATAATGTGCCATGCAACTGATGGTCGGCCTTTTGCCAAGACGTTTTCCCTGATAGTTTCCTCACCATACAGGTAGGATTCTGCTTCTACATGTAGCTTTGCTGCCAGCACCTGAAGAGTAAATCAGAAGAGAGAAAAAAACAACATTTTTACTGATTAAAATCATTGGGAAGTACTAAGACATACACTTTAACCATAACTTGCTTCCCTTGTTGTGAGGGCGCTGTTTGAACGTATGATGTCTTCATGGAGGGGTCTATCACTTGGTCCTAGGGGGATGTGAAGGGGGATGACACATGTGCAGGAACCCCAACTAAAATGAATCCCAGCCCAGTATATGCAATACAAGTGAAGGGATTCTCCCATAATATATACATGCAAACGTATCCAGGCATATATCCTCACAGCCAAGACAGGAAAAAAAAAAAAAAAAAAAAATAGAATTTAAAAAAAACTTCACATAAAATTCACAAAAATGTGAAAATGTACCCAGGGCTTTTAAATAAGACCAGTCTTCTCACTTGGTGTATCTCAACATATGCATAAAATAACAAACCTGTGAAAATTTGAACTCAAGTCCGTCGAAGTTGCGAGATAAGAATGGAAGAAAAAACACCCTTGTCACACGAAGTTGTGTGTATTCAGGTGCTTGATTTCAAGACCTCACGCGTGAGGTCTGAAAATCAATTCAAATATTTTACTGAGAAACTACTTCTTTCTCGTTTCTCACAATGTTTTATACTATCAACAGCTCTCCATTGCTCGTTACCAAGTAAGTTTTTATGCTAACAATTATGCTAACATGTTGAGCTAATTGTTTTGCTTTTTTTTATGAGCAGCTTGATTAAATTGGGCCTTGGGAACAACATATTGTGTGCAAATTATTAAAACAGTCATCAGTAAAGTCAACAATTTAAGTCAGCGCAAATACATGTAGTCATAGAGCTTTGACAGCCTTTAGCTGTACCAGCAAAATCCATAAGAGTCAACATCGTTAACCAGGCAAGGTCTACGTACATCGGCCATCTTTACCAATTTCCATGGACTCCACATTTCCAACCTGCGACCTCCGGAGCAGGCGCTCTATCGAGCTATATTTAGCCTTAATGTTGGCGGTCTCCCTATTTTGTCAGTATCTTTGTTTGATGGTGCAAGTCAGAAGCCATTCAACCTATAACTGCCGTATAGCCAGGGATCACAACCTAAGTTTACGATACAACCTGGGAAGCGGCAGCAGAGGGATCACCTTACAGGGGATATTACTCGGGTACAAATTTACAATTAATATATATATTTGCTTTAATCACCAAATCGTTGGTTATTTAACACAATTAATAGTAAAGCATGCCGGTCTCTTTGTAAAAACGCAAAAGCAAGATGGCCTACTTTTGCAAACATCTATCGTGTATGTCATTTACATGTACATAGTAGAGGACGGGCATGTCACATGCATGTCACATGCATGTCACATGCATGTCACATGCATGTCACATGCATGTCACATGCATGTCACATGCATGTCACATGCATGTCACATGCATGTCACATGCACGCTGACGAACCCAAACTCTTCACCAAAACACATGTGGGTCTTTCCATAAATGAGGGGGGCCAAAGCCTGACATGGTGTTATATCTCAAAAGATAATGTACTCTCTACATTCTTTGCATGTTTTAAGTGGTGGGGATAGCTCATACGTTTAATGTATAACTTCAATTTCTGGAATCAGATTTTTTGTTTTTTTATATACGATCCAAAACGATCCATCACACTGTAACGGAGACACCGGAGTCTCAGTTTCCTGTTACCGTGGGAAACTCGAGACTTGTTTTGCCATAAATTAGTAGGGTTTCATTGAAAATTAAAATTTCACAGGGTAATATGTAAACATCATTGGTATACTGTCATTATTATTTTCAGTGAAAACCTTCAAACGTAGGCCAAGAAGTAAAAGCCAACAGTTTCAGGCGTAACCGAGACACTGGTGTCTTTGTTACACCCTGACTCAAAAAGTCCTCTCTACCTTATTATGCATCATAAATATATCTGATCTTCTCCGTAAATACATTCCTGTTCGTCCTCTTCGTTCTGCTGGCCAATCCCTACTGACGCAAACTACTTTTTCCACTAAATTTTATGGTCAAAGAGCCTTCAACTTCATTGCACCTTCGTTATGGAATGACTTACCACTTCATATTCGCCAAGCTGGCTCTCTTCAGATTTTCAAGAGACTTTTAAAAACTCATTTGTTTGAATCTTTAGTTGTGTAACTTGCTTTGATATTCATTTCATTGTTTTGTGTTGCGCATAAAGGCTTCTGCATTGTGCGCTATGTAACTATCTCGTATTGTTATTATCATTATAAATGTCTGAATGTAGCAAAGTGCATAGTAATACATGCTACATGTACGTAGTAGGTATTACATATGAGGAGAATAAATTTTAAAAAGGCATAACTAACAAATTTTTGTTTGGGGGCATAATATTCAGAGATGCAGTCTGTTCGTGAAATTGCAAAATGCAATTACTGTGATGACTGCCCACTTTCCAATTACTGTAATCAAGAAATGAAGCAGCCATTTGTGACGGCTTACAGTCATGTTTTTAAGGCAAGAAGTAAACAAAAGAACCTCAACTATCTAGAAAAAAAATGATTTTTTGGGACTTGCCCTTCCATTATGAAAACGGTTACAATGCATATATCTTTTTTTTTTCAGTGATGTATTTTTTTCCTGACATTATAGGCAAGATATACTTTGGGTAATTGTCAAAGACTAGTATCCCCACTCGGTGTATCCCAACATATGCTTAACTAACAAGCCTGTGAAAATATGGGTTCAATTGGTCATCGAAGTTGCAAGAAAATAATGAAAGGAAAAAAAGCCTTGTTGCATAGAATTGTGTGCTTTCAATGCCTGAAAAGGCTTCATGCCTGAAGCCTTTCTCAGATTCAAATACTTTTAAGTGAGAAATGATTACCTCTTTCTCAAAAAAACTACATTACTTCAGAAGGAGTCATTTCTCACAATGTTTAATACTATCAGCAGCTCTTAGGTGCTCCTTACCGAGTAAGTTTTGATGGTAACATACTTCTTGAGTAATTACCAAAAGTATCCACTGCCTTTAAAATCCCTCTGCTGTAAAATAAAAATACACAACTGAGCTTGTTGAAATGTCAATATCCCAAAAATCCCTTCCCCCAAATGCTTTGAACCAAAATGACAAAGTAAACCAAGTTCTTGTTGAATGAATTTAAATCTACAAGGTTGGAGTGAATTTGAAATTCTTTATAGTTATGCATCAGGGATTTATAAGAAAATATTGCTTGGTTTTACCCAGACATCTATGTGTGTAAAGCACTGTACACTCAATGTTCAGCACAAATAAAAAATTATTAAAAAAAATGAAATTGTTGCGGTACCCGTTGCTAAAATATAGGATTCAAACTCAGGGGCGTAGCTAGGACTTTTTCATGGCCATGTTTAAACGTGCGATTATAAACAGTCAGAAGTGATTAAACATGACCTGACCTTATCAAGTCAAAAGAGGGCGCTATCAGACAATTGCACGGAGCGTGCAAATTTCACGGCCCAATTTAAGTTGATAGGTTGCATATTTGCTAGCAAGTTTGAAACTTGCGCGTGGAGGCACTCGGCGCACGACACGTGTCTAGAAATTCAAGGAGAGAGTCAAGGTGAGCCGAAGCTAAAACTGTCAGATTTGTTCTCAACTTTTACTGGGTTTTTGGACGTTTTTAAACAGTAAAGGTATTTATAATGGGAATCAAAGTGTGCTAAATCGGTTTAAAGTTGTTAAACACGTTGAGACTTGGTTTATGATAACTTTAACTCGACTTCATCCCGGTGAAGTTATCAAAAACCAGGCCCTCAGCGTGTTTTTAAACAACTTAAAGTTTAAAACCTCTTTCATCCTACTTTGAGATTCCCTTATTTATTTCCATTGCTCCGGCTCTAATCTATATGGTTCCAACAGGACTGTTTTGAAAGCATTTCCTGATACTGTACATGTATATCCTCGTGCACGCATAAATATATGAAACACAAACCCCCCCAGATGCGAGAATATCACTGTTTGCATGACCCAGAATCACAGATAAAGACACAGCGGCCAACATTGTCAGGGACCAGTATCCGCACTTTGTGTGACCCAACATAAAAAAAAACCACTGTAACAAACCTGTGAAAGTTTAATCCCTTTGGAGACCATTCAATTGTGCATAATCATCACTATACGCCCAGACATGGTTTAATTCTTTTATTTTTTTAAACACTTCTATCTTGTTAAAGGGAAGGTATACGTTTGGTAATCACTCTAAAAATGTATGGCAATAAAAACTGACTTGGTTAGAAGTACACAACTTTCGATAGTATAAAGCATTTTGAGAAATATTTCAATTCAAAATAATGTGGATATGGAAAAAGATGTCGGTTTTTATCCCCAAAAAATTGAATCTGATGTATTCCTATTAGGAATTATTCTTCCTGCATGGACATAACCACTCCAGATTTTTGGCGATATCTCAAAACGCTACCCCCCTTTTGAAATAAAATTTTCACAGGTTAATTTGATAGTACATTTATATAGCATTAAAACAATTGAACGGTTCCAAAAACTAAAGGTATACTTTGCACCTGTAGCCTCGATTTGGATTTCAATTATGACAGTCGTGGCATACGAGATCTTAAAAAAGGAGTACAGACCTGGAATCTCCCACATGTTACAATACATGAGACTTACACTCTACAGACTATGGGCATGTACATCACCGGAGACACAAAACTACAGGGTTGGACACAATAAGAACGGTCTCTTTCTCTCTTGGGTGACTGCTTATACGTCTTTCAAGACAAATTTTGAAGGCTCAGGGAGATTATGAGAAAATCCTGAAATCAGGAAGAAGAAAAAACCTGACAAATAACATGCCCACTGCTATTGCTCGATACATGTAGTATTACATTTTGCATGGCCTGACTGAGACACCATACATGTAGTATTACATTTTGCATGGCCTGACTGAGACACCATACATGTAAGTATTACATTTTGCATGGCCTGACTGAGACACCGTACATGTAGTATTACATTTTGCATGGCCTGACTGAGACACCATACATGTAGTATTACATTTTGCATGGCCTGACTGAGACACCATACCCAAAAGGTCAAAGTACTTTCGGCTATGGATGCCTTTTATAATGGCATACCCACCTGCTGGGAAAGGTGCACAACTAATTGCAAAGGTCAGTGTATTGGGTCCAGAGATTAAAAGCGGCTAGACTTGCCAAGGTCACCTGCAGTCTGCTGACAAGGTCACTCTGGAAGGTCACTGGGGGCCCCCCATGGGTGTCGTAGCTTCACCATAATCTGCAGCAGGGAAAACAACATTTACATACGTTTTTTTTAGACCCTGTAAATCAACCAGGACGTCACCGTGTTAGGTCAACCCAGTGACCCGCTTTATTCACTTTATCTTGTTGTTCGTCATTTTGTACACAAATTTTTCATTTATACAGAGATCCCAAATGCATAATCAGAGCATAACCTAGCACTGTGATCAGAGGTGTGATTGTGTTAAAACCCTGCAGCGATCAGGACCTGTTCGGTTGCAACACCCCATGTGGTCTACTGTCAGCCATTACGCTGACAAGCTTTTTTCCATAGGTCAACCTTTTTTTGTTACTAAATTGTTTTGGCATAAACAACCGCTGGTGGCCACATTGTTTGACCACTCAAGCGTGAAGCACACATTCTTACACAACAGAACGCTTTCCTTCAAAGGCCATTTTTTTTTACACACTCTATTATCTCCATGAAGATTTTGTTTTACAGCAAAATAAGTAGAACAAAAGTTCTAACTTATTGAATTCCCTTGCGTTAATCTTAAAATCATTGCGATCGATCGGCCAATAAATGTCAAAGTTCTTTGTCTTTCTTTCCAGAGTGTGATCTGTAATCCCCAACCACATGGCACTCCGTGGTTGTTTTGCATTTCGGATCTTTCAACTCCAATTTGAAGAGATTGCTTATTAAAAAAAAATAGCAACCTTATTTTACTTTTACTGTCAGTGGAAAGATCCTATCTTTCTCTTTTTCCAATAATGGTAAGCTTGGGTACAGAGGCTAAACATGGACAAATCTTGTAAGCTTGGTCGACTAAAATCACCAATGGTAAGGATGAGGGGGTATGAGTGCAGAGGATGAAGTCACCTATGGTAAGGAAGAGGGGGTATGAGTGCAGTGGACTAAAGTCACCTATGGTAAGGAAGAGGGGGTATGAGTGCAGTGGACTAAAGTCATCTATGGTAAGGAAGAGGGGTATGAGTGCAGTGGACTAAAGTCACCTATGGTAAGGAAGAGGGGGTATGAGTGCAGGGACTGAAGTCACTATGGTAAGGAAGAGGGGGTATGAGTGCAGTGGACTAAAGTCACCTATGGTAAGGAAGAGGGGGTATGAGTGCAGGGGACTGAAGTCACCTATGGTAAGGAAGAGGGGGTAGATCAGTGGACTAAAGTCACTATGGAAAGGAGGGGGTAGAGTGCAGGACTGAAGTCACCTATGGTAAGGAAGAGGGGGTATGAGTGCAGAGGACTAAAGTCACCTATGGTAAGGAAAGGGGTGTGCAGGATGAATCACAAGGAAGGAAGAGGGGTATGAGTGCAGAGGACTGAAGTCACCTATGGTAAGGATAGAAACAGTTTGTGATGTACCTTTCTTTAGAAAAATCATGTTCACCAAATGTACAGCCTTCACTAAATATTTTCAAGTACTGGAACATAGTCTTTGTACTTTTATCAATATTGTTGGTATGCTGTAAGGTTTTCAATTTTTTTAAAGAATTTTTTTTGACTTTTTTCCCGTTAGTTTGTGGAATTTGCGATCTTGAAGCCCAACCGAACCAACAACTCGATTACAGTTTGGTTCAAACAGCTGTGTCACAGCGGTTGAACTGAATGCACGAAAAACGCTTAAATCTCAAACATTCTGGTTGGGGTCGCCAAAACACGCCCCCCCCCCCCACTGTAGCTTTTCACAAGGATTTGAAATGGGCCTCCATCACCATCCTTAGGCAGCGACTAAAAGTTCTTCCAAATTATCTCAAATCTCGGGCAAGTGTTGCAATTTGGTCTGGCCGCAGCTGCATGCCTTCGAAAGGGCATCACTTTGTGGAGAAATTGTCTGATTATATACGGGTCTCTCCTTTTTAAACATCGAGGAACTGCAACTGCGTGATGCACAGGTCTTACCCACTCAAGACCCATGGATTCGAACCTGTGATTGGAAGTCAGCACAAGTTCGGATCTACGGGTTCAGGTTGGCAAGAAGTTTACTTGCTGTTGTTGTTGCACTTTTGACTCTCCCTCCCTGTGTGGCGGTTGGGGTTCCAATGTTCGTAACTGAGAAACACTGGACTGCTGCCATTAATTTCATTGCTGCAGAGGCACAACAAACAAGTAGCTTGAAGTACAAAAAAGGATAACATGTTTGCTTACCAAAACAAGGTTACCAGCTAACGCACCATGTCACATGTATCATCTGTGACTGGTGTCCAGCTCATTTTTTGCTTAGCAGCAAACTCTTAAGCAATAATTTCTGCTTAAGCAGAGCTACAAATTTGGTAGACGGCCTCAAACACGTTTTTTTTTTTCAAAAGAGCAGAATGAGGGCCTTTAATAAAAAAAAAAGAGTTGTTTAAATATATTTTATCATTTTCTTCAAGGAGGAAAGAGCCCGACTAAAAATTTGCTGGCTTTGTAGAACTTAGAAGTCTAAAATATGGGCTTGAGCTAAATCAATCGTTGAAAGAATGGTGCCAAGATGAAGCCAAAATAGGCCTACATGAACAATTTATTATTTTTGAAAAGAAAAAAAAGGATGTGCGTTAAAAAAAGGATTAGGGCGGGGAAGATCAACTGGTGTTTTTATTTTTAACTCGACCTAAAAAAGTTAGCAAATGCTGGCGATACATCCACTACCACCACAATTATTTCTTATTTATTTATTTGTGATTTATGTATGCATGTATGCATTTAAATAATTAGTTGCTTATTAATTTATATTTTCCAGTTTCAATTCTTAACATTTATGTATTCAGTTTTTATCTGTAAATTTGAAGAATCTGTTAATTTTCTGTTTTCCCTTTCCTGTAATTTGCGGTTCATCCGCTGTTAGCTTGGACAATAAATACAAATACAAATGCAAATACAATTTAATATATGCCAGTCTGGCTGACAACATTCTGTTCCTTAACAGATGTATCAACACATAGCCATTCACAAACACTGTGGAGACCCAAATTGCTTTTTTGAAAACATGATCGATTCTCAACTCAACTGGAGGCCAAATTAGACTTCATTACTAATGTACTCCCCTTTGGAATTATTTCAGCACAGCAAACACAAAGTTGCTGACTTGCTCTGCCGATCTAAAGGCCACTTTTGAATGTTGTCACAGTGTCTGGTCTGAATAGGCCAGGGCAGCCGGACCCCCCACCAGTGGGCACTATCAATTAGTGTTTTGGATTATGATTGAGCCCGCTGGTGTTGATCCAATTACACTCGAGCCAGGGGCTGTTTGCACAGTGTTATGTGTACTGGACAGTTAACAATACACCCCTGTAATGGATTTATGAGGTAATTTGCCTCTCAATTGGCCATAAAATATAACCGGACAGGATGTGGATTGAGGTCGTTGACTTTCTGGCTCGGATGTGGTCACGGTCAATTGGCCACTGGTCAGTCGTATATCAGGGAGCTCCATGGTCATACTATTACCCTGTGACATCACAGGGTTTACAGAAGGGCCACCACAGCCTGCACTTCCTGCAGGCCACGATTTGTACACAGCCCAAATCAAAGACAGTAAAACAGTAACAAAAATCTTCCCGGAATTAAGTGCAAAACAAACAGATACAAAAATAGTCCGATACCTTACTTTGTCAAGATTTTGAGCAACGTATAGATTTCCCTTTTTTATTAAATGTGTGCCATGTTGTTGTGTTTTTTCTGGATGTATTTTTATATCATATGTAAATCTTAACTATTTTTAAAGTAGTTATTTTGATGTACATTGTAATGTTTTTAAGTTGTAAACTTTGTAGCACTTTAGCCCCTTGGCTACAAATACACTGTTTTAATAAGCCAGAAATGTTCCTTGTATCCAGTAACAGAAATGCTAATATTCATTGTTAAAAAAAAAGAAAAAAGAACCAGACTATTTCACCTTCCAGCCTCAGTTTGGTAATACATCGAGTTGAATGAAAGAAAATCAAGATGGCCTCACAATGATAAAGATCTATGGACGAAAACATTGGATCTTACATTTCATGGAAATTGCACATTGGAACTTTTGATTTGAAGCAGAGGGCAAAATTTGTTCAGCTGTTATTCGGCACATATTATTATTAAGTAACTAGAACCGGGGGGGGGGGGGGGGTTATGGTTATGAACGAGCAGTGCGTGCTGGGAATAAAAATAGCGTGGCGAGATCGATCACCCCTGGGAGCAAGGTTGGATTTGTCAGGGGATGATTTATGTCCGTATCAGGCTCGTTTCGATTGCAGTGATTAAAATATATAATGTGGGATTGAACAGAAAAAAATATGACTAGAGCGGGATTTGAACCAACGACCCCCGGAGGTCGCTGATTCTAGTTGTTTAAAAATTTACCCAGTCAGTTTCCCTTGTGGTTTATTATTTGATATTAAAAAGTTGCGTCCCCTTAAGGTGATCCTGCTTATTTTTGTTAAGCAGAAAGTTTGTAAGCAATATTTGCTGCTTAATAAGCAGCTGTATGAAATTGGGCCCAGCTTGATTCCTTTATCATGAAGATCTTCCTAGCTATTCACACAATTTTTGGCGGGGATCAGGATTGAAGTGCCAGTATATCTACAGTAAAAAAAAAATTAAAAAAAACACAATGGATTCAAATGAATACAAGCCTTAAATTCACTCTGTCCCAAGTTGGTCCTGGACTTGATAAAAAAGCGTACACAACTCTCCCCAAGAAAAAAAAATCCCTGAGAAACCCAGCCACAAACAGTATGACGTGGTATTTCGGTTGCTACACTTTCCTTGGTGAGTAAAATCGTTTCACACCAGGCTGCTTTTTTTTGGGGGGGGGGAGGGGGGGGGGGTTAAGCAGCTCTATGGAATTTTGCCAGTTTTATCTTATAGCTTGATCTATTTACAAATGCATCCAATCACACCCCTGGATTGTTACAAAATCAATTCAAATTCATGATTAGAAATTATGTTCATTCAATTTTGCAGGTGTCTCTCCCAGCTGAACTTCTGCGAATTCCTTTCCATCAATTTGTGGTTTCTCCTCACAAAAAGTTTCAATACCCCCCCCCTACCCCGGTATTCATAATGGTTCAAACTCTGCCCCAGACAAATTTTATGCTCTAGAACTTTGTTACCACTATCTGCGGTTAAACCTAGCCTTTTGTCAAGGCATTCCTGGCTGGGACAGCTTCTGCATTAGCCGCGAAGCGACTCGCATCGGAGAGAGACCACACGAGCGCGCCATGATAAAGAAGGCCTTGACAAAAGGCAACGGTTAACCAGAATGCGAGATGCCATTCATACAGCAACCTAGCCACACTCCCCCCCCACCTCCCTCCTCCCCCGACCTCCATGGTATTGCCAGCTACTTATACCAGAGAATTTCAAGTAAATTTACACTAAGACCACAGGCTTTGTGTCTCAAAACATCAACAAATTTTTACCATACCAGAAATATTTCGTTACAAGACCTCAACTATTTTTCTTGTTGTCAGTTTACTGTGCGGTTCGGAAATCGACTATAGCCTTTTATTGTCAGTAACTCTTCAAAAGTGTGCATTTGGTTAAAATGCTAGACTTTAGAGGCCGTGTCTGTAAAGTGCTCAACGATTTGAACGTCATGGCTTCTGTGGATTGTTGAGAATGAGCTCAATATTGTGTCCCTGGGGCATTTGGGGTACACTAGCCCTCTAAAAAAATGTCCCCTGTTTGCTAAAAGGTGTAGGGTCAGGGTCATCTTTCCAGAATAAAGTCTGGCCAGTTTTTACTCATTCAGGGATGTAATAATCATCACTCTAGTTGCCTATCCCGAGGCGCTTAGCAAAGTGAAGTATTTTCCTGCAAGGTATTGCAGAGCTACGTTTTTAAAGTATGAGACCTATTTCTTTACATAGCACCATGTAATGGTTTACAAGGTGCTGTGGAGCAATATGCTGCCAATCAAACCAGGAACACCTGGGCGAACCCCTTCTCTTTTCGATAAGTGCACTGGGTTCTTTTACGTGCATTACACAACACACGGAGACCAACGGCTTCATGTCCCATCCGAAGGACGCAGCAATAATGGTTAAGTTTCTTGCTTAGAGACACAAGCGTCACGACCGGGACTGGAACCCACACTCTGCTGAACAGAAAACACCAGAGCTCGAGTCCGGAACTCTTACTCGCTCGGCCACGACACGCCAAGACTAATTGAACAATTTCCAAAGGAAGTGCCCTTTGCAAAATGAAACAACGGCCTTGCCCTTTCAACGGATGAAATCCCAGGCCTGACGAGTCACACACGCTAACCCCATCTGCATGAAGGGACATCTATCCCGTAAGAATCAACCCGTGATCAAAAAATATGATGACAAAATTTAATTTGTCGGTTCTGTCTCGCAGACACACACAGCAATGTTTTCTTTCAGAAGTCTCGTTGCAACTCAAGCCCCCAAAAACAGCCTTCACTTCGGGTAAAAATCAATGCGGCTCTCGCTCTTCCTGGAGGCTGACCCACCTCCTGCTCATAAAATACATAAAGGGTCACCTAGAAACCGATGGCAACATCGCCGACGTCTGCCGAGACTTCTCCTCGATTGAAACAGATACGACTTTTCATCCCTCTCAGCCTTTGAATGTTAGGCCGAGTAAAATATACAGGCCTGGAATTTTAATCTTATTAGGGCAAGGCCATTTTCATTTTGCAAGGGGCACTTCCATTGGAAGGGGCACCAAGGCCAAGAGCAGGGCAACAGCGGCCATGGCCTCCGTGGCCTCCGTGTAATTCCAGGCCTGAAATATATAAAAAATACTAATACACTAGGTTGGTCGTCCTGGTTTTTTTTATTTTAGAAAGGTTTTTTTTTTTATTTTGTATAATTATTTTTCATTTCAAGGAAAAAAGAGCAAGCCTAAAAAAATGTGCTTGCTTTGTAGAGCTTAAGAAGTCTAAAAACATGAATCAATCGTTGAAAAAAGGGTGCTACGATGAAGCGAAATATACCATACCCGATATGGGGGGCAGTGGGTGTCCCCCAATGTTCCCATATTTTTACACACGATTTTCCTATTCTGCATAAGTACCCCCCACCCTAAAATCCTTCGGATGGGACGTAAAGCCGTTGGTCCCCGTGTGTTGAGTAATGCATGTAGAAGAACCCAGTGCACTTATCGAAAAGAGAAAGGGTTCGCCCAGCACCTTGTAAACCATTACATGGTGCTATGTAAAGGAACAGGTCTCATACTTAAAAACATAGCTCCACAAATACCTTGCAGGAAATAATACTGAATGTTGAAGCGCCTTGAGCGTCACTGAGTGATGGATATGAGCGCTATACAAGAAGCCACTATTAAACACCCAAACGCGAGGCGACGTGTCCCTATACCCTGGCAACCACAGCATTTGCCATGGTGCTCTGTGCTTTTTGCTGTGGTGCCCTTCGCGAAGTTCCAAGACAAATTTACCTTTATGTTTATAGAAGTGCCCCTCACCAGAGGAAAGATACCGTGCCCTTCAAGAGTGAAGTTCAGGGCCTGGATTTATGGCTAAAGAAGGTTAAAGGAACATTCCAGAATTGGTAAGAAAAAAACTTGTAAAATGTACTTTTTGGTCACAGATTTACATAAAACTTACACGGTCTAATGATGATGATAGTAGAAAACATCCCTTGAAATATTTCTGTCTGAAACGCCATATTTGATGAGAAATGAATAAACTAATTTTCCGATTGGAGTTTATCGCTCAGTGAGCGTTTTATTCATTTGTTGAATCTATATGATTTCATGCAAATGTGTAGTCGGTTTTCCACTATTTTCTCGTGACCCAGATGGCCGATCGATCTCAAACTTCTACAGGTTTGTCAGTTTATGTATATGGTGGATTACATAAAGTGCTTACACTGCCAGCAACTGTTTTTGTTAGCAAAAACCAATTCTGTAATGTTCCTTTAAAACAAAGGAGGGCAAGGTGTGACCCGTCTAATAAATTTATTTTTTTAAAAGAAGGGGAAAAACTTACCTTTCACATGTTTGGCAAATGGGAGGAGGCCAACATCGGACGATAATCCTGCATTTGAGAAACGAAAGAAATGTACAAAAATTTAACTTTTAAAAATATGTACAAGAAAAGAGAATTAGTTGTTGCAAACTGCTTACCAAACAAAAAGGACCTGTGGTGAAAAAACGCAAAACAAAAAGTTAGTGACCTGATGTTTCGACCCTAGCAGAGTCGTTCCCAAAGGCTAAAAAATACGTATCTAGACTAATGAAGGGCGTGTTTTTGTTAATGACTGATAATTTTTAGAAGGATTATTAGAGTTTGAAGACTGAAAACATTAAATGCGATGGGTATATTTGACCTCACATGTTCATGACGACAGATTCACCCGAGAGAAAATAAGTTTACCTCTTGACTATTTCCGTTTTTGTTTTTTTCCTACTCTCTTGTAACTGTCGAGACTTCACTTTTCCTTTACATCACGATTGAACTGGACGATCAAGGGGTGGGGGGGGGGGCGCTGTTCCGAGTTGGCATATCTTGATTTGCGAACTAACTCGCAAAATCATGAATATATTGTCTAGAAGGACGGTATGGAAACTGGTGAAATATGTTGGCCCGAATATGTGTGTACAAGTTAAAATAAACAGCCAGCTGCACCTCTTGCTTACACCATGAAGTGATGACAGCGTTTTTTAGTAATTAAGACAGTTCACCCCATTAAAGGCAGTGGATACTTCGGGTAATTACTCGAGAAACACGTTACCATGAAAACTGACTCGGAAAGGAGCACCCAGGAGCCGCTGATAGTGTAAAACAATGTGAGAAACGACTCCCTCTGAAGTAATGTAGTTTTTGTAATTCCTCACTAAAATACTTGAATCTGAGAAAGGCCTTCACGCATGAAGCCTTTCTCAGGCATTTGAAAGCACACAATTCCATGCAACAAGGGTGGATTTTTTCCTTCATTATTTTCTTGCAACTTCGATGACCAATTGAGCCCAAATTTTCACAGGATTGTTATTTATATGTTGGGATACACCAAGTGAGGATACTGGTCTTTGACAATTACCAAAAAGTATACCCTGCCTTTGAACTGTGTAGAAAGTTCTTTCTCATTTAGACTCTGGGGTCGATTTCACAAAGCACTAAGATTCATCTTAAGATGAGTTATCAGTTATTACCATAGTGATTTGTACTGTGACATCACTCTCTGCAAAGCAACTGCGATGGATCTACAGTTACGATCAGTCTGACCTCTTTGTGAAATCGAGCCCAGGTCCTATAAAATGAATTCTGATCAGGGTAAAAACTTTTGAACTGTAAGCCCTGCAAGTCTTGCGGAATTTCACCCCTCGGAGTTCGAGCCCTGAAACCTGTTTCTACCTTTCACACAAAAACAATTTGACAAATAAAAGGGAAGGTCTTGTTAACTTCAGGGGTGAGAGTTATTGCTGTAAAAAAAAAAAAAAAAGTCTGAAAGTGGAATCCAGATCTTAGGAGGTACTTTGAAATGATGGCAATTCCACCTTTTGGTAACCCCTGGAGTTCTAGATTCAAAGGAGCTTTTTATGAACAGTCTCCTCAGTGCTAGAGAAGTACATCAAAGAGCATTACTTATTTTATTTGGAGAAAAGGTACGCTCATTATTTTGTTTACCAGGCAGACTTTAAAAAAAATATATATATATATAAATTCAGATAAAAGTCTGAAAATTCTCATTCCTGTAACTTACTGCCAGTCAAACCTTTTTTACTAGCAGCTATCACAAAAAGAATATTGGGACTAAAAACAAACGGAATATAAATTAGTCTGAGAGGAAAGATTAACTCCACTGATCCCCCGCCATATGCCACATTATCCTAAACCTTGTAAATGACATGGTAGGATTCCTAGTACACTCAGGAATGCACAGAGTACCGGCTAAACAAATTGAAGCTACCGTCGAGTCCAACAATCAGAAAGCACTCCAATGTTTGCCGCTGTTTTGGGGCGTTTACATTTTTTTTTTTTTTTTTTAAGCCAAACATGGCCAAGTCTGAGCGACACATACACATTACATATTTAATATAATTCTTTATACCCAAATACCAAATAAAGTCAAGGAGATGTGTAAAAAAAAACAGTGCTTTCTTGTGGCAACACTCCCCCATTTTAACAAATGAAATTTGTCATTTGCCATGGACGAGAGCTACGTGCTTATACCTTAGGACATAGTGAGGTGGGAAAAGGGTCATGTGATCATACGTAACAATCCATATTAGCATGTCGGCCAGACACATAGCAGACAATGCAGACTTCAGACTGTATTGTCTGAATGTACTGTTTAACACGACCCGGTATATATACATGGCTTTCAGTCGAATTCTTAACAGCATGTTTCCAAAAATGACATGTTAGGTTTTTTTGGGGGGTATTATAGGCAAGTCAGAAGGGGCATGACAATATATTTTGAAAACACTTGTTGTTGATTCGACATACTTTGGCGTTATCAGTTTAACGGATTAAACAAGATTTTTTTTCCCCCATTTCAAACGGTGTCGGAAAATAAAAAAAACAGTGGAACTTAAAGACTAATCATACATCATTATGGACAACTCTACTCAAATTGATCAATTTGAATGAAGCAATTACTCATAGATAAATTAAAAACTTATGAATTTAAGTAAGAAAGATTTTTAGAAGTTATGGCTGCCAATCTTTTTGCAATCTTACTCTCTGGGCCCAATATTGTACAGCTGCTTTAGCAAAAAACTGTAACTGAACAATTTCCCGCTGAGCAAAAAATTAAGCAGAAAACCAGTCACAGACGGTACACGTGACATGGTACTTTGGCTGGTAACCTTATTCTGGTAAGCAGCAATTTGTTGTGCTCTGCTACTTTTTGTGTTTACAAGCGGCTCCCGAAGATTTGGCCCTGGACCAATGCAGGTCCGATACCCGGACGGACTCTGGGGCGATTGCCTCATGCCCTTGATCATTGCCCTGGTGTCCCTCGAAATCTTCCAAAAGATAGAGTTGTTCGGTTTTCCTTACAGTGGTCAATCTGTCTTTCCCTTACAAGAACGAAGTACCAGGACCGGGACAGTATTCCGTCACGATCAGACATCTATAAGGATGTCTGAGAAAACAGTTTTGAGAAACAGTTTTCTCAAAACCATTTGGTGTGTCCGACACAATCGTCAACCTTTACCAAAAAGTATTAACCTACATTTTCCTCTGAGTGTTTTGTTGTTGTTGAGCAAACATCATGGTATTTTGTTGAGTAGGTGAAATACAACATAAGAAACAGGTCCGATCTACCACTTCACATTTTACAATTTCTAATTAATGTGTAGAATCTTCAGGTGGAGACCGAAATCTCATAAAAGACTCTGTTGCTCAGCAGGCCTGGAATTAATCGCAAGCCCTGGAGACCATGGCCTCTGTTGCCCCTTGCAAAAGTTTTCCATAGACTTTTAAGATTCTCCAATGGAAGTGCCCTTTCGTAAAGTGGAAATGGCCTTGCCCTCTCAAAGATGACATTCCAGCCGCCGATTTTCACGAAGCTCTGAGCAACTGCGTAGGTCCACATGCGCAACATTCATTGCGTAAGTTGTGCACCACTAATGCAAGAAATCTTGCACAAGTGGACTTAAAAGGAAGGTATACGATTGGTAATCACTCTAAAAATTTATGAAAATAGAAAATAAAAACATACTTGGTTAGAGGTACAGCAGCTTTCGATAGTACAAAGCATTTTAAGAAATATTTCGATTCAAAATGTGGATTAAGGAAAAAGATGTCAGTCTTTTTCCCCCAAAAAATTTGAATCTGAGATCAGAAACATTTCTCAGATTGTTTATTCCTATTAGGGATTATTCTTCATGCGTGGACATAACCGCTCCAGATTTTTGGCGATATCTAAAAAACGCTACCATCTTTTGAAATGAAACTTTCACAGGTTAGTTTGATTGTATATATCTACATTTAAATAGGATTAAAACAATCAAATGGCTCCAAAACCAAAGGTATGCTTTGCACACGTGGACTTAAAGCAGTTGCGTAAAGTTTCATGAAACGGTTGCAGACCATCAAGACAGTGTAGCTGGACAATTCCTGAAACTTTGTTTTCTAGGAGTTTCTAGAGATTAACCCGTTTTTTAAAACGTAAATATTTTGTTTGAAAAGAAAAGGAACAGAGTGATCCTGCTTAGCAGGGATAGTATATAAATAAATATCAGGGCTTGAATTTTCCACAAGACTGCAGCAGTCGATTTCACAAATTTTGACGCAGCTGCTGCAAGTCCACTTGTGCAAGATTTCTTGTGTTAGTGGGGCACAGCTTACGCAATCAAAGTTGCGCAAGTGGACTTACGCAGAGTTCCATGAAATCGGCGGCAGGGGTTTGTAGCTCAAAATATTTACCGAACCAGAATACATTTTACAAGACCAGAATCTATACGAGCGAGAACTTTTTTGCAAAATTTAACATGTAAATTGTTTTTCCTGTTTTAGCAATCACCGAGAGAAGATTGATCACATTTTGTCTTATGAGCAAGTACACTTTCATGCTCAACACAGAATGGAAAGATTTTTACCGGACTCAAACTCAAAGTCGACACTTGAACATCGTTTCTTTTTAATTAAAGATATGGCTCGGCGAAGGTATTGTTATTCGATTGAACAACACAGGACGGCCCACAATGCTAAAATCACTGGCCTCAGACTTTTCAAGCTCTGAATAGAAGGTTGTAATTTCCTCTCCTCAAAACACTGATGATTATAGGATTAAAACTGGCCTGTTTTCATCGGTCGCACTCGTTGCTCTAACGAGCAAGACATCTGCTCTACATGGTCAGGGTCGTGGGTTCGAATCCCACCGCAGTAGACTGTGTAGGCTTTCGGGAAGCACAGCCCTGATCAAACATTAGCGTAAGGTATTGGATGAACAGCTTTAGGATTCTGTGAACAGAATACTTTTTTGAGTGATGATTTTTTTGTCATTAGAGCTGTTGAGATTTGCCGTTGACAATATGGGCAATTCTCACACCGCCCATCACATGACCCCGATTGTTTAAGTTCTTTCGTGATTCGCACAGCAGCAAGGTTGTATTTTTCTGTATTAAGGGGGATGACATGATACTTTTTGTGTATTTTAAAAAACATTTAGGCCTACATCAAGTCAAAAAAATGCCTCTGCGGTGTTGTTGAGTTGTGCGAGCGGTTGTTTGAAGTCGACCGCATTGGGGGGGGGAAGGCCTCTCCGGCATAGACCATAGAGGGCGCACTGCATTGTAAATCGGATGTATGACATATCCCAGCATCTCAAGTCAAAGAGAAAATCATGCACACCTCATTTCTGATGCCAATCTCCAGAGTTAGAACTCGAGTAGCTAACAAGCCGTCAACAAACTCAGCCACTTGAAAAATAATATTCCTTGTGACTTTTTCTTTGCACTGAAACCACAAGCACTCGGGTATCCGGCCGTGCTTTTACATGAGGAATTCCACACTTGATAAAGAGTACAACTCCATAAGCCTGATCCATTTAGGGCCAAGACTAAATTCCTGATGGCTTAAAAAATGTCTCCCTCCCCAAAAAAGACAGAGGTCCTTTATGGGTTGGTCTTCAATGTGGTATTTGAGGTTTTCATCTGTCTAGAGTAAAACTATTAACAATGAAGACAGGCCTGGAATTACTCGGAGACGATGGCCTCTGTTGCCCCTCGAGTCTTGGCCTTGGTGTCCCTTCAAAAAGTTCCCCGTAGACTTGAAGACTTTCCAGTGGAAGTGCCCTTTGCCAAAAATGAAAAGGGCCTTGCCCTCTCAAAGATGAAATTCCAGGCCTGCGAAGAGCTACAGTAGTCTGTGTCTTGGTCTGGAAGACATGGAGCCCCCCCCCCCCCCCCACCACGAGCTTCTTGGATGTTACAGGATTGAGCCACAAGTACACGATCTGAATATCAGAAATGAAACTCTGACATTGCGAAAAATCAGAATAGCTACAGTGTTTACAAGTTTCGATGGCCTTGAAGTTGAGGGGTGGGGAGAAGGGGGGAAGGAAAATCACCAGAAAAGTTGCATGCCTGGAACAAAGGGCGGCGGGGATGGGTTTCCCCCTTGGTCTAGATGACAACATGCCCCTAAACCTGATGGGTGTTTTCGCAGACTTCAACTTCATTACCACAAATCACAAACTCAGAATTTTGACTTGAATTCGATTGATTCATTGCAAATTTTTATTTTAAATTCCCTCAAAAGAGAAACACAAATGATTAAACTCTCTTTCCTGCCCCCACCTTTTGATTAATTGAGGCGGGTAATTAACATCAGAGTACATACTCACAACCATTTTGTACCAAAAGCATCCCTCCTAGATCTTCTCCTCTTCCTCTAGGAAATAAACGATTTCCAGATAAAGATGAGCAGAGACTCCGCCTTGAAATTGTCAAAACATGGGCGTGTTAAATCAACTTAATTGATAAAGGGTGGTCACTCGATTATAAACGCATTTTGTCCGTTTTAAAGACCGCGCAAGAAATTTGAAAACACACATACAGGAAAGGTAAATCCCCCTCACCTAATAAAGAAAAAGAAAAAAAAGAAGGCCACCCCCAACAAACAAAAAACCAAATGCAAGCAAAACAAAACAAAACTTGATTACAAAAGTTCCAATCAGAAAGCTGACCGCTTATAAGGTTTGTACGACCAATCCATCAGAGAAACATTTTTTTCGTCTGAATTACTGTCAAGAGTCGAGGAGTTAGCATTTAAAAAGAAAACCCACAAACCCCCTTCGCTTATATTTCGACTTATACGAGCGAGCACAAAATCCCTGACACTATCCAGTTTCCGGTTTTTGTTTTTTTTCGACTTCCAACATGACCCCACAAATCTGATGAAATACACACAGCTTGACTGTATGCTTAATTGTTGAATTTATCTAAAAGCTGGGGATGAATTGCCTCTTTCGAAACACAACCAGGTACTTTTCCTTTAATCCGATATCATTTTCAAAAAAACAGTTTTCCTCACCGTTTTCCTGTTATTCCACCGCAAGAAGCAGAACTCAAATTCATGGATGGGTCAACCTCATCGTCATCGTCTTCCCATCTTTTTCCCGAAGTCGGAGAAAGAATTTTTTCAAACCAGGCTTGTCGGATCTAAGTTACCATCAATCCCCAATGACCCTTTTCACTGTTCAAAGTGAGACGACATGACTTTGATGCTTCTACTTCTACGTGAATGGTCTCAAAGTACATCAAAAAAATACATATATATTAAAAAAAAAAAAAAAACAGAAGTGTTTTCGGTTCTGTCTCTTTACGCCTTGAACCATGTTTAGTTATAGGTTACTAGTTCTTGATCTGTAAACACAGTTGAATTATCTTCGATGTAGCAACAACCAACAATCCTCGATGTGGAAATCTTTAAAGAGAGACTATGCGACGGTCCTTCGTTTAGACTAAAGGGGGCGCTCTAATGGATGTCTTGCAATCCGGTTGCGAATATGCTAATCATGGGACTTTGGTGGGTGATGTCAGGCACGTAGGGTGGCGGAAAAACCCAGACAGCATTACATTCCGTCATGCTTTCACCTCCCTCAAGCATGCCATGCTGCATAAAATTAGCCGCCATGTTTGAACGTCTGGCTTTTTCATGTTTTTTTCACCCCCGTAATGTTTTTTGAAGGGGGGGGGGGGCAGGGAAATGGCCAACATCCGCATAACATTGTCATCGGACGATGTGATCGGATAAATTTTTAAACAATAGCCGATTAGTAACACAGCAAAACATTCAGTCGTAAAACAAGGAAATAACATTCATCATGCGGTACTCCACATGAAAAACGACATACCCTGACAAATCCCGAAGACTAGGAGTGGCCTATTTAACCATTCAAGCTATAAAAAAAATGTCGTCGGATTAGCGAAGAGAATGAGAGAGAAAAAATGTACCTCTGTGACAGGCTTCGAAAAATTCCCCAACAGGTTTGGGTGGAGAGAGAGAGAGGGTTGGAGCACAATGGGGCTGTCCGTGGGTACAAGTCTGGTTTAACCACACACACACACATACACACTGTACAGCTAGCCATGCAGGGCACGTACGCTACTACTGCTGCTGCTAGGAAGGAGTGAAGTTCACTACTAGCTAATAATGCACATGAACAGCCAGCCTGCTCCAGACAGTAGTTAACAAAGGAATATCTGCAACCATGTGACACACTGCTAATACAAGCACGGGCCATGTCATAACCTTTAGAATATGGCAATCGGTTTTGGGCCGCCCCTCAACTACATGGCGTGTTTTGTTAAAGTAATGTTCTGCACACGTTTTTTTTTTCCGCCTCGATTAAAAGAAATAGAAAAATCAACCCTTTTTCTTTCGGCGGGTTTGAAAATGCAAGATGAGCAACAACTCGGGAAGGAAAAATGGCCTCGGAGAATGCCTAATTTTACACAGAACTGTAATGTGAAACACACAAAATTAAGATAAGGACACAGACGACAAACTGTGATCTAAGTAAAGGAGTATAAACTAGAAAGACAATTTTTTAAAAAGGCCACATGTAAAGTTCAAGTCTAACAGCAAACCTGGCCACTGCAACATTATAATCCAACAGTTCAACCCATCCTCGAAATGAATCAAAAACTGAATTCATCGCCTTGTCAACAAGTACACAAAAAAACCATGAATCTTCCCAAAATTTCTCCACCTTAATGTAGTGAAAGTCATGACAGAGCGACGTTTGTACTTTTTTTTTTATAAACTCGACTGGTAGTCAGATTCCATTCTTCATGGTTTGCGACAGAATCGGAAAGCAAAAAACATATCACAATGTGGCGCCTAAACGACACTAAAAAACAAGTTGTACTCGTAAGAAGACCAGGGGTGGAGGGTCGACCAATCTAGGAGTGAAACCAAACATATTATACATGTACATCAATCTGAGAAAAAGCTTCTTATTTAACTTCAAATCTTTTGATTCATATTGTCTGCTGGAGAAAAAAAAAACCAGTGTAATTTTGAATTTCAAGATTTTCAAGTGCAATCAAGATTTTCAAATCGTTTAAAGTCACTTTTTTTCCTTCACTGGGAACTGCCCAAGATTTAAACGGGTCCAGCCAAACTGGAGAATTTCCTGCTCAATTTTAAAGCGGGAAATTGCTTTTAAAAAAACTTCACAGTTTTGACGGACGATCAGACTCTTCTTTTCAGCATGTCACCACCCAAAACAGATTCCATAATCAGGGAGATTTTTTCAAATTTGTTCCTCAGAGCGTGTAAAGATCGGTTCATTTTCAGGGAATGTTCCGCAGAATCAGAGAAGAGTTGCCCGCCCTGGTACTTACAAGCCTGAAGCTCGGCGGGAACACATGTTCAAAGTGGTAAAAAGAAAGCCGCTGTTGCGGGAACTCTTGAAGTGCTCTGAGAGAACAGTATTCAAAAACAATCAAACTGTTCCTGGAAAGTGTAGCAATGAATAATTTAAAAGGCCACAAGCACACGGGAAAGAGACACGATGAGACATTGATTGAACCAACGAGACCTGTTAATCGAAAATGATTCTTTTAAAAAAAAAAGAAGTAAATCTTGTGACGATTACCTTTAGAAAAATGTCTATTAAAGAGCGAAGTTTCAAGACCCGACGCTAGACGGATTAGTACAGAAAATAAAGAAACGGCAGTTCGGGTCACCCGTTGCGACAAGTGTCCATTGAATTTCGTATCGCCAAAATACAAAATTCAGGTTTTTTCCCCTCCATCGATGAAGGGCTTCTAAAAAAGACGACGAAGATGCTCAAAAGCTGGCAGATAACTCTTGAGGTGTGGGGGTGCTGAAAGGGCGGCCATCCAACAAGAGACCGTGGGTGCCCCTGAGACACGACGCTGGCAAACAGCGGCCCACGTGATGGGTGTGGTTCTGCCTTTTCACATTTATTGACTTACCAAATGTTAGGTTACAGGTGATAAAGTACAGACCCTGCTACCGGAGTAGAAAAAACATTTCACGGCATAATAGTACAAAACAAGTGGGCAAGAGGGGGGAGAAGGCAAGTTATTGGCTTTACATTTTCAAAATTCAATTTCTCCAAATTTGACTCGGTTGCATTATTGATGAGAGAAAAGGGTGAAGGTGGACTTCTTTTTTCTCTATTTTTTTCGTCGCTGGCGCAAAATGTCTCATCAGATTTCGTTCAATATGGAACATACAAAATCAGATGAAGAACGGGCGAAAGTTTCTAATGTTATTTGGAGTTGGGATAATAATAAGCTTATGGATGTGTCTGCAATAACTAAACAAAAAGACAACTGAGAGAAAAGAAAACATCTTAACTTACGTTTCTCCACTTTTCGGCAACATCCAACGAGACCCATACCGTAAATGGCGACAGGCATGATAGCCAAAATAGGAAGAGGGTGCCCGATACGAAGAGTTTGGTCGAGAAGAAAAGAGAGAAAAATCAGGAGGCGGTAACTTCACGATTGTCTGGCGAAACAGTTGATGCGGGCGGACGAATAGAGAGCCTGTCTGACAGGGTGTGTGAAGCATGGTGGGCAGAAGGCTTGCAAACGGCGCAAAGTGGTTCACCATGCGTCACTCAATATGGCGGCAAGGCCTACTTTTTTTCCCTCCTTCCCGCGCATGACACATGACGTTGCAGTGAGTTGGCTGGTACACAATGGGGGCCACAACCTCATGATCACAGGTACGTGCTCTCCGCCGCTGCAGACTATGGGGGTACTTGAACCGATCTGTTAACTCTACCCCCCCCCCCAAAAAAAAAAGTCTGTCTGGGTCTAACTGATTATAATAACCCCAGACCTAATGCAATCAAAGAATTACGCTCCTACTCGGCCCGGCTTACACTTCCCCGAACAAACAGGAATATCCACCGTTAACTCCTTTGTGACCGACAGAATAGGTAGTTTACGGAGCAGCAACAGAGAACACTGTTGGATTTTTTACAGTGGGGCTGTCACGATAAGCCATGTCTGGCACCATCCACACACATCCACACTGCTCAGCACACCCTTTCATGAATGCTCTGGCCCATTAATCCATGTTCGGGGGCCACGTGGTGGCGGCTGAGACATTCATGTTCTGTCCGTAGACACGAAAACTATGCCGTGTTGGGGCAGACCTTTCCCGCGAAAAAACACGCCGGACTCGGTGGGAAAATCCAAGATGGCGACGACTGCTAACGGCTCGTGTTGGAAAGCGATGGTGCGATATCTATGCTTCGAATCGAGGTGGCCCTTTTTCCCACTACAACTAGATGACCTCTTCAGTGTTCTGCGGTGCATGTACATATGAATCCAATAGCAAAAAGGCAGCCCCATACAGCAGACTCACATCCACTGCAGCAAAGTGGAACACGCCAGTCTAACAAGGGGTCAGGGGGTCACTACTGTCTGACATTAGGAACGCTCCAATTTAAACAGGGGCACACAACACACACAGCCCCGACGACGACGACAAAGTTTTTTTACTTCTAACCCATTTTTTTTCCGCCGGCATTAATCAAACAAAGAGTACAATATGAAAATGATGTCAACTTTCAAACTGTTCTGCCATATGTTGTTAAACATTGTACTGCACCTCTCACTTGAACACCTGTACAAGGCCTCATGCTCTATCGACCTCCCCCTCCAAAGGCTGAGCAAACTTTTTTCCCCAAACCCCCCCTCGTCTGCAAACTTTTGGTACAGTCCTTTCCACTTACATGCATACATGTACAGCTGAATACAGATCACTTCAGGCCGATTACATTCTTTTTTTCGGGAGGGCCGGTGTGACACAAACAGCCCCCTCCAAAAATAGAGGGAAATAATATCAGTAAACAAATATAAAGAGATAGACTTCATGGCCCGCCGAATACAAAATGAGGTGTTGCGTTCTCCCAAATGGATTCACTTTTAACGGTGAACTTAAAGTAAGTAAGAATGCATGAACTAAATGTAGCTAGTGGTTGATGAACCCAAACGCGAGAAAAAAACCTTGTTTCTTTTGAAGACAGGGGTAGACTTTGGATAATTACTCCACAAGCTCATGACCATGAAACCTTACTTGGCAAGGAGCACTGGAGAGCTGTCGATAGTTCAATACATTGTGAGAAACGACTTCCTTGGAGTGTAGTTTTAAGAGAAAGAGGTACTTTTCAAACCCCCCCGGAAATTTGAATCTGAATCTGAAAGCACACACAGTTCTGTGCAACAAGGGTGTTTTTTCTTTCATTATTTTCTCGCAACTTTGACGACCAATTGAGCTGAATTTTTCGCCAACCAGAAAGAAAAAATATCAACAACTCTTGTCTACTTGTTTACACCCTTCCCTAGGATGTGAACAGCCTTATGTTTTACTGGTCCCATCATTTTTTGGGCAGGAACCAGGGAGTTTGTTCTGAATAGCTGATTCGAACCTGTTCAAATTTGACTTCTTTATTTGCTAAAGTCGAACTCAGCATTTTGTTTTACACAGTTTAATAAGGAAAGAAGAATAAATTCAATCTTTTATCTCCAGTGGCTCTTCTTAGGAGTGTGAGTTGAAGCATCTAGTGGTGGCCTTGGATTCTGCGAGACAATCTTGCCTACAGATGATGCCTCAAAGGCCCAGTGTTGTAACTTTGTCATTTTTTCTCAAGCCAAGTCAAGTCAAGTCAGATGTAATTTTTGCTCTCATCAACTTAAATCACAAGTAATTTTTGCTCCAGTCAAGTGAAGTCACAAGTCATTTTTTCACAAGTCAAGTCAAGTAACAAGTAATTCTTTGCTCAATTCAAGTCAAGACACAAGTCACTGTTTCTTAAGTCAAGTCAAGTCAAGTCAACTCAAGTCACAAGTCATTTTTGCTCAGGTCAAGTCAAGGCAACCCATACACAAATAGTGGTGTTCGTCTTTGTTATCTCTTGTTTCAGACATGTCCACATCATCCAGACATCATCCCAGTACAAATGTCTACATCATCCACCCAACAACCAGCTACCACCCAAGGCCACAACTACCACCATCAAGTCCCTCCACACCAGAAAGGCCACAAGTACCACCATCAAGTCCCTCCACATCAGGGAGGCCCCAAGTACCACCATCAAGTCCCTCCCCATCATCCACCCAACAACCAGCTACCACCCAAGGCCACAGTACCACCATCAAGTCCCTCCACATCACCCACCCAACAACCAGCTACCACCCAAGGCCACAAGTACTACCATCAAGTCCCTCCACATCATCCACCCAACAACCAGCTACCACCCAAGCCACAAGTACTACCATCAAGTCCCTCCACATCATCCACCCAACAACCAGCTACCACCCAAGGCCACAAGTAGCTACCATCAAGTCCCTCCACATCATCCACCCAACAACCAGCTACCACCCAAGGCCACAAGTACTACCATCAAGTCCCTCCACATCATCCACCCAACAACCAGCTACCCCCAAGGCCACAAGTACCACCATCAAGTCCCTCCACATCATCCACCCAACAACAAGCTACCACCCAAGGCCACAAGTACCACCATCAAGTCCCTCCACATCATCCACCCAACAACCAGCTACCACCCAAGGCCACAAGTACCACCATCAAGTCCCTCCACATCATCCACCCAACAACCAGCTACCACCCAAGGCCACAAGTACCACCATCAAGTCCCTCCACATCAGGCACCCAACAACACAACCAGCTACCACCCAAGGCCACAAGTACTACCATCAAGTCCCTCCACATCAGCACCCAACAACACAACCAGCTACCACCCAAGGCCACAAGTACCACCATCAAGAAAGACCCTCCTCATCAGAAGTTGACATTTCCACCAAACCACTGGCCATCAGGGCCCTACTTCATAGAGCTGATGAAGTACTAAAAGTAGTTATAAGTATTACGGTTACCAGCCAAAATACCATGTCACATGTACCATTTGCGACTGGTATCATGCTCATTTTCACTCAGCAGAAACTTTTTAAGCAATATTATCTGCTTGTGGACAATATTATCTGCTACCACGAAAATGCATTTGCTATAATCAAAAATTACATTTTGCTTAGCAATTTTTTGTACACTGCTCAGCAGTTTTGTGTGTACTTCAGCTGCTCTGTGACACTGGTCGTCTTATGGGTCACAACAACACTATAACCTTTTGAAAAAAATCCTCAGTATTGACATCTCATGAACTCCAAGGGTGTTGAGAATTTACACAGGGCTTGAAATTTACACTGGACCTTGCAGGCCCCGGGCCAGTGATTTTAGCATTGGGCCAGTAAACAGATGACTGGACAAGTCTTGTGCTTTTTCATTCAGCCTCAAATGAAGGGTATAGCCTACCTTTGGTAATTACTCCAAAAATGAATGACCGCAGAAGCTTACTTGGTTAAGAGCACAGGAGAGCTTGTTGATATTATAAAACATTGTGAGAAACGACACCCATTGAAGTAATGCAGTTTTAGAGGAAGAGGTAATTTTTTCACCAAGAAATTTGAATCTAAGCCATCTGAAAGCATCTCAAAGTCCAGTGGTGTTGTGCTTTTTCATTCCGCCTTTAAAAGGGAGGGTATACCTTTGGTAATTACTCCAAAATTATGACCACGGACACTTACTTGGTAAAGAGCACAGAAGAGCTGTTAATAGTATAAAACATTGTAATAAGGAACAACACCCTTTGAAGTAATGTAGTTTTAGAGAGAGAGGTAAATTTTTTTTTACAAGAAATTTTAACCTAAGCCATCTCAAAGCATCTGAAAGCACTTAATTCTATGGAACAAGGATGTATTTTGTTTTCCTTTCATCATTTTCTTGCAACTTTGATGACCAACTGAGCCCAAGTTTTCACAGGTTTGATATTTCATGCATATGTTGGGATACACCAAGTGAGGATACTAGTCTTTGACAATAACACTTAATTGTGGGTCCAGTAAGCAAATTGGAGCTCCAAGCCCTGTCGTCTTATGGATTCGCTCACAACATTTGAGCCCTGTTACTGAGTCTCAACATGATTTTAGGTTTAACAAAGACAAAATTGAAGAGAGCGGGACGTGAACCAGCGACTTTAATGTGCCTGCACTCTACCAACTGATCTATCCAGCCCTAGTGTTGGCAGTCTCTCTATAGATAGGTTGCAGTATGACGTAAATCGGCCATCTTTACGGGCAGTTTAGAACAAACAGTCGTGCGTTTCGTGTGAGAACGGCGTGCAGCACGCGCGCATTTCACGAAACTCATTGCAGGATTGGTCAGTGAACAACGCGGCTGCGTTAATAAGTTGAGCGTTTGACGCACCTGCAAGCCAAAATGCAATTTGCCCGTAAAGATGGCGTCTACTGGGAACTATCTATTTTGTCAATATCTTTGTTCGAGGATGCCAGTCAGGAGCCATTCAACCTGTAACTGCCACAAACACCAACGGATTACACCCAAGTTTACGATACAACCTGGGAAGCGGCAGCAGACAGATCACCTTAAGGGAGATGCCTGGAATTACAGGGAGGCCACGGAGGCCAAGGCCTCTGTTGCCCCTGGTCTTGGCCTTGGTGCCCTTTCCAAACTTTCCCATAGACTTGAAGATTGTCCAATGGAAGTGCCCTTTACAAAATGAAAATGGCCTTGCCCTCTCCAAGATGAGATTCCATGCCTGAGGGGGGATGCAACTTTTCCATTTCTAATATCAAGTAATAAACCACAAGGTACATGTAGATTCTCTACATCACGTGACAAATGTAACAGTAGAGAGAGGTTTGAACATTAAAGGGTGTGTACAACATTGGTAAGATTGAAAGTATAAAAAAGGTTCACAGATTTGCACATAACTTACATGGTATAAAAATGGTCATGGTGGAAAACTTCCCTAGAAACATAATATCTGCTTGAAATGCTATAGTTTTAAGGAAATGAGTAAAACTATTATTAGTCTTTATCACTGGTGATAACATCCGATGTTTGAAAACAGTGAAAACACATAATGGGTTTTTTCACTGTTTTCTCATGACTCCGAAGACCGATTGAGCTTAACATTTCACAGGTTTGTTATTTCATGTATATATGTATGTTGGGTCACAAAAAGTATGACTAGTCTTTGAAAATGACAAATGTTGTACATGTGCTTTATGTCTTTCCTGAGCTCAGGAAAAGAAGAAAAAAAAATCTTGACAAAAACAGGGACCACAACTAAGCATGACTGAATCAAAGATGTATTGTAAAACACTCATACAGGCACCCAACCCAAATCCAAGGGAGTCAGGTTAGAAGTGCATTAAACCGATCGTGTCTGCACAGTGGTAACGAATAAAACAGGCAGCTTTTTGCATGGAACATTCTCGAAGACCGACAACGAGACACACATGAATGCTACATGTACATGTACATGCTCCCCACATTGTTTATCAACCTTAGAGCATGCAGACAACATTGGTACTCTGCACTTTATGTGACCCAAGGTAAACATGAAGTAACAAACCGGTGAGACCTCAAGCTCAATCGGTCATCGGAGTCATGAAAAAAAAAATAGCAAAAAACCACCCCAAACCCTTACAGATTTTTCACTGATTTGAGACTCTGAAATCTCTGAAACCTTACTTTCTTCTCAAAAAAGAAGAAGAAGCTTTTAAAGCAAAAATATTGGTTGGTAAGCAGTTTGCAAACAGCCTATTTTATTTTCTCAAAAATATTTCAGGCACATTTTTCTGCTATGACCATCTCTACACCATGTAAGTTATGTGCAAATTTGTGCAGGTTTGTGTTTTTTAATGTGTTTAGAAAAGTTCCTCTCTCCATCAAAACGGTTCAGATCGTAAAACCCAAACTGGTACACTCTGATGAGATTGGTCTACCTAGCCCAACAACATGAAAATCATTGCAATGTAACCTTTAAAGGCCCTGTACACTATTGGTAAGATCGAAAAACACAATGATCACAGATTCACACATAACTTACATGATTTAAAGTAAGTAATGGTAGAAAGGGTTCCTTAAAATATTTCTGCCTAAAATGCTATCGTTTCTGAGAAACGAGTAAAACAATAGTAATTATCGCGCGCGATAATTTGAAAAAACAGAAAACACATAAGAGCTCTTTTCACTATTTTCTTGTGACCTCGATGACCAATTGAGCTCAAACTTTCACAGGTTTGTTTGTTCATGCATATGTTTAATCACACAAAATGTGGACACTGATTTTGAGCTGTTACCAAAAGTGTACAATACCTTTAAAGGTAGGGTCATAGATTGATTTTTTTTTTTCATCGTAATGCTGATTCATGGGCAAAATTATAAAGAAAAATACATTAAAAAGTCACATGTGAACATCTGAATAGTGTGTCTACATGTCCGTGCTTAAAAAACAGCAAAAAACAGTCATGGTGTTTTCACACGAAAACATCTGCCGAAAACATCTACGTTTCGACAGGTGACGGCAGGTACCCACTGCATCTCTGGCCGCAGCATTCGCGAAAGGACACCAACCCTCAGAAATCTGAGAAGCGATTCGTGCACGAACCGTTTCTCATATTCAAATGTTTTGGGGTTAAAAAAATTATCCAAACCATTTTCACTTCGAAGGGAATCCTTTCTCAAAACAGTTAAAGCTATCATCAGCTGCAGATCTTCTCACCAAGTAAGTTTTTATGGTCATTATTTTTGGAGTATTTACCAATCTATGACCCAACCTTTGAATATTTCCAACCCCACCCAAAAAAAAGCACCCAATGCCCACCATAGGTTTTTCTACGGGTAGTTGCCCAATCGAAGTTCCGTTAGGAATTTACAATTTCCTTCGCGCCATTTTTCCCAAATGCAAACTTTGTTGCTGTGCTCGTTCTACAAACGAGTTCAAGGTCTGGGAATAGTCTGGGTTGACATAATTGATTTGCAATGGGATGCAATCTTTACAGGGATTCTAAACTCAAAACTACCACCGAACCATCGATATTCCAACGACACTGAAAATCTGGTTGTTCCTTTTTTTTCGTTTGAGAAATTTGGAAGAGGCTTGGATATGAAAAGCTAAATTTATTTACTTATTTTTTTTGTGGGTGGGAAAAAGCAAGAGACCGTCGGACCCGGGGTTTTGGCCAGGATTATGAAGTGTCAAAGTTTAAAAAGAAGAGGGCATCAAATTTGCTCACCTTACAAAACTTTCACATACTAAATGAAAGATGAAGCCTGGTTTGTAGGTATCGCGTATGCCAATCGAAATCACATGAAATCACAATATGAAATCACAACTCAATTCTGAGGACATTTCAACGAATTGTTCGTTGCAAAATTTGCATTGCATTCGCATGAAGTACGAACCGGGCTTTAGGGGATGAACAAATTCTAAACACAAGATACAGAGACTACCTCTCTGTAGAGCTGACACCACGTGCATCTCGCAATTAGGGGACATTTTGTCCAACAATCGGGGAGATTAGAATTACATTCAACATAAAAAGAGAACAAGTTTCCCCAAATCAGGGAGATTTTCAAATTTTGTTCATCAGAACATGGAAAGATTGGTTTATTTTCAGTGAACTTTCTGCAGAATCGGGGAGAGTTGGCAGCTCTGCCCTGTGACTTACAACCATGGACCCAACTCTAACATTACTGTTTTCAGACATGGTCCAGTTTTCCCAGAGCTACTCAAGCACAAAAAGTAGCCTAAGCCCAACAACATTTTGCTGATCAGAATAAGATAACCAGCCAAAATACCCTGCCACATGTACTATCTGTATCCTGCTCATTTTTGCTCAGCAGAAAAAAACTGTGAAGCATTATTCAGTGTTTGCACAAGAAGTCCCTCAGATGACCAGAACAAGCTTACCAGCCAAAACACCATTCAACATGCCCTATCCGTGACTGGTTATCCTGCTTATTTTTTTGCTTAACAGAAAAATTGTTAAGCAACATTTGAAATTGGGCCAGTGTGTATCTGAATCTCTGAAGTCCACCTGCGACACAAAGGTTTTATTTTCAGGGAACTTTCTGCAGAATCGGGGAGAGTTGGCAGCTCTGCCCTGTGACTTACAACCATGGACCCAATGCTAACATTACTGTTTTCAGACCAGGTCCCATTTTTGGACAGCTACTCAAGCACAAAAAGTAGCCTAAGCACAACAACATTTTGCTGATCGGAATAAGATTACCAGCCAAAATACCCTGCCACATGTACCATCTGTGACTGGTATCCTGCTCAAAAAGAAAAAGTGGTTCGGCATTATTCAGTGTTAGAAGTCCCTCAGATTATCAGATGACCAGAACAAGCTTACCAGCCAAAACACCCTTCAGCATGCCCTATCCGGGACTGGTTATCCTGCTTATTTTTTTGCTTAACAGAAAAATTGTTAAGCAACAATTTGCTTTGAAATTGGGCCCCCGGAGACCAGTGGGGTATCTGAATCTCCAAAGTCCACCTGCGACACAAGGGTTTTGTTTTCCCCCCCCCCCTTTTTTCCCCTAATCTTTAACCCAGATTCCTTCGAGCTGGTTGTGTTTTCCTCCCACAGTGCCAGATTGCAAGCTGCATGTCATGCTGCCGACATAGATCATTCCTGTCTAGTTAGCAAGTCAAATCTACGTACGATGAGGGTGTACAGTGCGTGCGCAGTCAAGTGGGGGGGGGGGGGGTGAACCGGTCTGGGGGGCGATGTCTCTCTATGTGGACGCATATTCCACATTTTAGATGAGGACCAACAAAAAAACGCTATCCGGCATCTAGTATCCAGAGTACCCATGCTTTTAGCTGGTTGTCTTTTTTGAATTTTGATCACCCGACTATAATCTTTGATTTCCATGTAAAAGAGTCATAATCAGTGAGCAATTCTGTCCAAAATCTCAAAAAATTGTGGAAAATTTGGATTTGCCATTTTCTAGTTCTAGCCCTAAAACCCAACATGTGCCCCCAACAGATACTTGTGACATTGATCCTTTGGCATATGAAGAAAATGTACACAGGGGGATTTCTTCTGAGAGAGGTAAAAATGACTGAATTCCTCATTCCGATGCACTGTGTTTCACAGCCTCAAAATGTTCCCACATTAACTTGATCTGTTTCTAAAATGCAAAATCTTCACTTCATTTTCTCTCGACAGACTTCCTTTGACTCTAGAAGAGCTAAATACAGTCAACTTTTGGTAGCAATTAGCCAGACAAAAAACAAGGTAATTTCTTCAAATTGGGTTGTTGATATCACACCTTAAATTTATATCTTTGCCATTGTCTGACTTTGCCATTTTCTTTCCAGGATAAATAATAATTTCACTTCAAACATCCAAACCTCATTGATATTCTACAATCTGACGTATTGCCGCCCTGCAAGTACAATTCCCATTTCTTGAAAATATATTTTTTGTTAAATTTGATTTCCTAGGACACTTTTTGAATCTATGGCATAGGCTTGGGCTCCATCAGCCTGTTTGAAGCTCTGTACCAAATACTCAAGTTTTGGACAGAGCCCAGGATGGAGTCCACACCAAAGCTTCAGCCGGAACCCCAAGCCCCGGTTTCGAAACGGCCCCTAAACTACAAGCCACCACTGAACGATGTTACAACGAAGAACGGAATCTGCACCACGCCCAACTGTTTGACACTCTGTACCGAAAGCTCAAGTTTTGGACAGAGCCTAGGCAGGGGCCCACGCAAAAGCTTCAGCCAGAACCCGAGCCACAGTTTTCCAAACGGTCCCTAAACTACAAGCCACCACTGAACAATGACACAACAAAGAACAGAAATCTGCACCACGCCCAACTGTTTGACGCTTCAGCCGGAGCCCAAGCCACGGTTTCCAAACGGCCCCTAAAACTACAAGCCACCACTGAACGATGTTACACCGAAGAACGGAATATGCACCACTCCCATAGCTAGTGCACTTCAACTGTCTGGCACAAAAAAGGTGCACTGTTTTAACCATTAGCTTCATTAATATGCGTCCTACATTTTATCTGCCAGACTAGACAATAAACTACAAAGTAAAAATGCTATAAAAATCAATCACTCAATCCAGTCGTTTCTCCCCCCTGCATTACTCCACTCTTTTTCTTTTTTATTGTTCTTCTCCATATGGCAGCTTGTGAATAAACCATCCGGATAAAATTGCATTTGAGATTTTTGTTTTGAAAGCTGACCAAAAAATCAGGATAGGTAACTACTGGAAATCGTTGTCTGCATTAGTTTCAATCTCCAACAAAAGACACAGCTAGGGTCAAACGTCAGGTCACTAACTTATTTTGGGGGGCATTTTTATACCGTAGGTCCGTTTGGTTGGTGAGCAGTTTCTGCAACAGCTAATTCTATTTTTCTGGTTTCAAATCTGATCAGCTCACTGAAATTCAAACCACTAGCGTGCCTCCAGAGAAATATTTTTGTAGAAGTCAAGAAAATAACATTTGAAGATCCCCTTAGTTTCAATTGGCGCAATCGGAATAAGCCCTCAAAAGTACAACAAAATCCCTGCTCAAAACTGTTTGTCATTGTTTTTCACTTGAAAAAAAAAACACAGGTTGGTTGGATGTGTGTTTATAGAAACAATAAAGGATGGAAATGAATTTACTCTTCTAAAAAACTATTAAATGATGTAATACTTTTAAAGTAATTAGTAGTCTTGTTTTTTTAGTATCCCATAAATATAAAAAAAATCTAGTTATTTTTGACAGAATTGTGTTGAATCATATCCACAGAGCTGCCAACATTTGCATCAGGGAAGATTTTGTCCAACAATCAGGGAAATTAGAATTACATTGAACAAAACAGGGGGAAAGATTCCATAATCAGGAAGTGATGCCTCAAATGAAGCAGATAATGTTAGATCAATGTTCTCAATGGAGTTTTCAATGGCTTCTCCCGGCTTCCAACATGCAACTCTGTCATTGAAATAAAAAGGAGACTGACACGCCACCCATTGCAGGGCTCGCCCTTAACACTAGCCCGGCGTACACTGTCTAGTAAAAACTCCTGTGGGTAGTAAACACCACTTCTCAACTTGCCCTGTGGGCTACTAAAAAACTGTACAACCTACTTGTTTATAATGCTCATATTCTTCCTTTTCAGATGTAAATAATACATTTTAAACATGTGTTTATTTACTTATGAGTGTGTAAATGTAACTTCATTTGAACATACTGGTTGAGATCAGAAAGATATACATTAATGACATTTCATGTTTTAAATATTGGCTACTAAAATTTGCTGGGGACAAGTAAAAGGCAATGTTTACTAGCCCGGTGGGCTACTTTACAAAAAGCTTAAGCGCAAGGCCTGCATTGGGCGCGGAGGTCGGCCATTGAAAGAAGGCTGACCGATAACAATGGAACAGCACAGACGATCTAGAAGAGGCCGCTGGGTGTTTATTTGTTTTTGCTTTTTAATAAGATCTTGTCTTCCATTGTTTGGATTGAAAAACTGAATTTCCATTTTCAGTATATTTTTATTTAACCAAACACCCACAATTTCAAAAAAATAAGTATCCACGTCTGATTTTAATGAATGGCCCCTTAAATAAAATTTCATTAAAAAAAGAAAAACTTTCTTTTTTAATTTAATGTTTGGTTTCACCCTTTCGCCGATGTGTATTAAAAGCACTGTATACTCAGTACTTTCCCGAGCTCTGTGAACAAAATCCACAACAAATCACTCCGGTGGGATTCAAACCCACGACCTTTGCATTGCAAGAGCAGCTGTCTTACCACCAGACCACCGAGCTAGCCCCGATGGCTAGAGGTAGTTCTTTCTCAAACCATGCATTACAAAAAAACTAGAGCAAGCAAACTTTTTGCAAGTTGTCGTAATGAGACAGGGAAACAACACCTTCCCTATATGACCTAATTGTCGAAGGCTTATTATAATCAATTTAGCTTTTTAACCAGACATTCATTTTGAAGTCTCCCAATAGAATAGTGTTAAAATTTCCATCTTTAAAGGGAATGTATTTTATTTTTTATTTTTTATGAGATATCGCCTACTTCACAAGGTCCGAACGGCCACTTAAGGTGAGGGCTACACTTATTGTGTAACTGATTTGGGCTGTTGACGCAAATCAACTGACACCAGAGGCACGTTGCCACCTACTCCTGGGGCTGAAACAGGGTTACCCCCTTCACAGTCCGTAAGGATTTTAGGCATGGGTATCATCCACTGGGAACCTGGCTGGTAGAGCAGAATGCACTACCTTCCCAACTTTTCAAGGGCACAAGTGTCAAGACCGGGATTCAAACTCACACTGTGCTGCTGACAACACCAGAGCTTGGGTCCGGTGAACTAGACCACTCGGCCACGACACTGCACCTGTCACTACCTGTGTACTACTTTGGACTGATTTCCAAGCTCATACCTGCCTTTTAGTACATTTTTGTTTATCTAAATTATCTAAATTGTAAACAAACAAAAACAGCCTGGGCAGGGCTTGAATTAAATAAATTTAACATTTAAGTATACTTTCAATATAGGCTTAATAAAAAAATTGTATCAAGTATTGTTTTTGTTATAGGCTTTTTCTGTGACAAACTGCAATAAAACAACAACTTGGCGCTGGAAACTGTTGGCAGTCACAACGATTCCAAAAGAATCAACCCCAGATTAGAACTGTTTTCAATTAGTTCCATCTTACCATTTCCAGGGCTCGAGAATACGAGTAGTTCAACATTTTTTACTGGACCGAAATTTATTTCACAAGACCAGAACCCAAATAAGTTTTGAACAAGCACTAAGAGAGAAGATGTATCTCATTGGTCCTTTGTGTCAGGTGTACTTCGGCACTCAAAGAGAATTAAAAGATATTTATGAGATTCATCGTCAACATTTGTCACCAAGATATCACACATTGACATTTTATACTGCAATTATAAAAAAAAAATCACTGGCCTCGGGGGCGGCGGTCCAGTGTTAATTTCGATGCCCTGGCATTTCTAATCTTCTTAAACGAGAGCTCGTGAAACTGTGGTCCCCCATTCGGTAACTTCGGGGTGCAAATCATTGCCGAGGTCTGAATCTAGGATCAACGTTAAAGGCACTGGACACTATTGGTAATTACTCAAAATAATTGTTAGCATAAAAACTTGGTAACGAGCAATGGAGAGCTGTTGATAGTATCAAACATTGTGAGAAACGGCTCCCCTCTGAAGTAACGTAGTTTTTGAGAAAGAATTGTAATTTCTCAGTAAAATATTTGAATTGATTTTGAGACCTCACGCACGAGGTCTCGAAATCGAAATCAAGCATCTGAAAGCACACAACTTCGTGTGGCAACACGGACAAGGGTGTTTTTTTCTTCCATTATTACCTCGCAACTTCGACGACCAATTGAGCTCAAATTTTCATATGGTTGAGATACACCAAGTGAGAAGACTGGTCTTTGACAATTACCAAAGGTGTCCAGTGTCTTTAAAATGATGGCATTTCCACCTTTTGGCAAACCCCCCTGGAGTTATAGATTTTCAAGGAGCTTTTAGAAAGAGTATCCTCCCCACTAGAGAAGTAGATCAAGGAGCAATCTTTCTTCAGATCTGACCAAAAAAAAATAACGGCTAGTTTTCAGAGATGATATTTGTCCCTTGGAAAAGAGTAGTAGCAGGTTTTTTTATCGAGGGCTGACCCACATAGTACACATAGTCTAGGCTTTAAAAGGAACTTGGTATACGATTGGTAATCACTCTAGAAAAAATTTACGGCAATAAAAATTTACTTGGCTAGAAGTACAGCAACTTTCGATAGTACAAAGCATTTTTGAGAAATATTTCAATTCAAAATAAAGTGGATATGGAAAAAGATGTCAGTTTCTGTTAAGGATTATTCTTCATGCGTGGACATAACCCCTCCAGATTTTTGGTGACATCTCAAAAAACGCTACCACCTTTTGAAATGAAATTCCCAGTTTAGTTTTATTGTATATATCTACATTTATATAGGATTAAAACAATCAATTGGTTCCAAAAACCAAAGGTATACTTTGCTTAGCTACTTTTTGTGCTTACAAGCAGCTCTATGAAATTGGGACCTGGCATGATATTTGGTCCTTGGAAAAAAAGAAAAAAAGAAGGAACGTTTTTTTTTTAGCACAAGGGCTGAAACCTACTCGTTCATTATGGTGATGGGGTAAACAAGCTTTTCAGGCTATTAATAATCAGCTCTGTCTTTTCAACTGTCAGACTCTTAAACAAAAATAGCATCTAATCAATCTATTATTCAATCACAGTTTTCTTCCGATTTTTCCCCAAGGGGGAAACTAGTGGAAATCAGAGTAAAGCAGGAAGAATATCGCGCCTGGTATACTGATGATGCGCACAACAATCCCAGACAAAACATACACCGTATTTTTTTTCTTCTCACGATGTTTTCACTAAAACGGAACTAATTTGATGATATTTTTGCAGGTTTATTGAACGCTGTATTTAGTATTGATCCAAAAAACTAGAAGATGGCAATGAGTCTACTTTTCCAATGAAAAAAAACCACAACCCCCCCCCCCAAAAAAAAACCAACGATTGTATTTCATCCCCTCAAACCAGACTTTCATTTTATTCCTTGACGATCCCCAGACGGCTGGATCGCATATTTTTCCCCCAAACCCATGGCCTTTTGACCTAAATGGCACCACATTTACCCATCCATGGAGCTGCACATAGACAGATAATAATTCAATTGCAGAAGGAGAGAGTCGGTGTAGTGTATATATTCAACGTCGGATTCCCCCCCGCCCCCCCCTTGCTGGGCCTCTCCATTTGACCCAGACACTATAATCACCTGACCGTTGTGCATATGATTAACAATCGACCTTTGAAATTTTAACACTTCATATACCTATAACAGTCTGCCCCTGTGTGTCTAGATTAATACCATTCATTACACAGAAAACATATCAAATTCAAAGTATCGGGCCTACACCCTAAAAAACTAAAACAGCTAATTCCCATCCTTCCTCGGGAAAATTTTTCCACAAAAGTCCTTGCCGGTGAAGAATTTGAAAATAATTTTCCCAGTTGGCATTTTTATTTATTACGTCCAATCAATATAGAATATAAGAGAATTCGGTTCTGTAGCCGGGTGTAATATGTTTTCTTGTCTGTGGCCGAGTATTAACAATATTGTGTACAAAGGACTGCACCACTTTTTGAGACAGGGGTGTTTCAAACGGCGATAGTCGAGAAGGGTGATGTTCAGTTGAATAAATAATGAACAAAGCAAAGACTTCGGGACAATATTCCTCAAAATTTGAAGAATGTGCATTGCAGCGCTGTGAACAATTACCCTAAAGTCGGTCAAAATGAATCAGATCGTCCATTTTATTGAAGTTCTTTACTTCTCTTATTCTAGAGCGAGAACTCTTCAGATTTAACGAGACATTTGAACAGACAAAAATAATCCAAATAAAACATATCTTAAAAAACAAAAAAAATCAAAAATAAATTTTTTAAAAAGGCTGCATCTTTCATCACGCCCTCTAAATTACATTTGCGGTTTGAATCACCGATTTCGGTCAACGAGAACCTCCGACGATAGTGTTCCGTCTGCTCATCGAGCATCGAGGAATCCCAGACACTAAAGGCAATCCGTGCGGTTCGAGACGCACAGCTGCCAAAAAGCCCAAAGTACAAGCTTAGCAAATATTCGAATGAATAACTTACGTGGGAACCGGTCACAAACAGTACAAGTGTAACGTGGTATTTTGTTTTTTGCGGCTGGTAACCTTGGTTATACTTAGATGACTTTTTGCGCTTAATACAATTGGGGGCCGCAGATTACATGCATAGTGTGTGGGTGGAGTTGTACAACGCATTTGACTTGCCGTAATTATCAAAACAACTCATTCCGTATCGGGTTTTGTTGCGCACCAGCTGCTCTTTTACATGCAATGTTTTAGCAGCGGTCTTCGGAGAGAGTGAACAGGATTTTCAATCTTTGAAATTCATGAAGTGATTCCCAATAAATACATTCAGATTTCACGCTCGTTCGTGATTTTGGGTGAAACACAAAAGGCTCGAGTTAATTGCGTATTGTTCATAACGCTAATGCAATAAACGTACCTCTGGGTCTGGAAGCAATCTGGCTTTCTACCAGTACTCAGACATGTAAATTGCACTACTAAAAAAAGGGGGAGGAATCTGCTTCGACACAAATATTTGTTTTTCGGTGCCTTGAGAAAAAAAAAAGGCAATTCATTCGGTCCGCTGCAGAGCTGCCAACATTTGCATCTGGCAATCAGGGAGATTTTGTACGACAATCGGGGAGATATTTACAACTATATTCAATATAACAGGGTAAATGTTTCCACAATCAGGGAGATTTTCAAATTAGTTCATCAGAACGTGGAAAGATTGGTTTATTTTTTTTTCAGGGAATTTTCTGCAGAATCAGGGAGAGTTGGCAGCTCTGCCGCTGAGGAGAAGCTGCGCGCCTGGGTACTAAGGCTGTAATAGGGCACTTCAGATCTGGGCCCAATTTTATAGAGCTGCTTGCACCAAAAGTAGCTAAGCACAACATTTGGGGGGGGGGAAATCCACAAGACCGCAGGACATGTACCTAAAAATGTTTACTGGACCAGACATAGTTTTACAAGACCAGATTCAAACTGAGAAAAGACCTCCTTGCACAGTTTAGCATGCATTTAATTGAACAAGCACTAAGACATGTGAGAGAAGATTTACCTCATTTCTCTGTAAGGGTGTTAAGTATATTTCAATCATTACTCAAAAGAATTGAAAGGTTATTTCTTTTTTATCAGACGCAAAGTCAACATTTGAACATAATTTGTGTCTGTTCAAGATATTATAGAGTCAAGGTTTTAGCCAGGATTTGGCAAAAGGGTGTCCAAATTTACTGGAAATTTAAAAATGAGGTGTCCAAATTGTTCACTTACAACACATTTAAATGACCGATAAAACAGGGTGTCCAAATTTGAAACAGGGTGTCCAAAAGACACCCAGACACCCATTTGGCTAACAGTCTGTATAGAGTGAGGTACATGTATTGTTACTGAAATGAAAAACACAAGACTGCCGGACTTGTCCGTCATGAGTTTACTGGCCCAATGCTAAAATCACTGGCCTCTGGTCTGCAAGCATAAAATTCAAGCCCTGGCTGTTACATTCTTATACAGGCAATTTTGAAGTTCATTTCTTGTGAATTTCCATGACATTAATCATTGAGCGGCACTGAATTCGATCTTTTGACTTTAAACCCCAAATTCCAGTGTGGAATATACAGAGACCATTCACTGCTGACTTCCAATGATGTCACGTTTTGAATATTGAACTCTGAAAAATAAAATTACGTTTTAAACCATTTTTAACTTGAGGTTAGAGACTAGTATTTCCTCCCTCCCACATTCATACGGACTCTATCTATTAAAAAATTAGTGCATCATAAAACTAAACTTGACATTAGAGACTTTAAGGTTACGAGCATTAGGAAGGATTTAACTCAGGGTTACGCTTTGTCCGTCATGATCAATTTTTTCAATTATCACTCAATTAAAAAAATATATATAATACAAAAAAAGTAGCCCAAAACAACCATAATGCATAAGACCAGACACAGCTGGAAAGTTCACAAGGTCAACGAGCAAATAAAACTTAAAGGAACATTACAGAATTGGTTTATGCTAACAAAACAGTTGCTGGCAGTGTAAGCACTTTATGTAATCCACCATATACATAAACTGACAAACCTGTAGAAGTTTGAGATCGATCGGCCATCTGGGTCACAAGAAAATAGTGAAAAACCGATTACACATTTGCATGAAATCGTATAGATTCAACAAATGAATAAAACGCTCACTGAGCGATAAACTCCAATCGGAAAATTAGTTTATTCATTTCTCATCAAATATGGCATTTCAGACAGAAATATTTCAAGGGATGTTTTCTACTATCATCATCATTAGACCGTGTAAGTTTTATGTAAATCTGTGATCAAAAGTATATTTTACAATTACCAATTCTGTAATGTTCCTTTAATGACATATACTGTCTGTGAATTATGAGGGCCTACTATTATTATTATTATTATTATTCATAGTTTATTAAAATGTTTATATGTAGGCCTACAATCCGTTGCAAGAGGCAAAGTTGCAACGAATTGTACATATACAAAATTACATGATTTTAAAATGGTAAAATTGGCACAAAAAAATATTTTAAAAAACATGAAAACTATATCTACAGGCTGAATAATTAAAATATACCACAATGTGGAAAAAGGAGCGACAAAACGGCTGGAACTTCAGTTAGAAGATAAACAAGTATTAGACAAAATAAAATAAGAAACAACTAAGAGAAAATGCCAACGCATCAAGCTGTAAAAACACTCGAGTCAGACCTCAATTTGCATTAAAATAAATGTGTAAAAAGAACAAAGTAGCTAGTAAATTACAATAAAAAACCAAGAAACTACTTTATTTATTCTCGTTGAGAATTTCTGCCACCGACAGGGTTCTGCCCAGGATTTCTGTAGTGGTGGAAAAATGTTTCCCTGGAAACCATTGCGAGATTGATCAGTTACACGGTAGATCATATAAATAGACACAAATCAAAAAAGCACTCATAATTAATGGCTTCAGATACCATTTGTACTGGTAAAAATCCAATTTTACATTTCGTTGAAAACCTTTGAAAAGGAAATTGCAAGTGTAATTAAAAAATTGATAAAATGTGTGGTGGTCGGAAACAGAGAAAACTCCGCCAGTGGTGGTTGGGGTTTTCCGGCACCGACCACTGTGGGCAGAACCCTGACTGAGTGATGTGGTTTATTGTAGATTCAACTGCACTTAATCATAAACAAGACTTGTTTAATTAAATTGTCAATTTTATTGCTGGTCATTTTGGGTTGTCACCGTGCAGATTGATGCATGAAGGCTTTTTAAGATAAATTACAGCAATGTTTTGGGGTTAAGGGCCCGGCCAATCAGAATGATCAATAATTAGCAATTTCAATCAAGACATGTTTAATTAAATTGTCAATTTTAGTGCTGGTCATTTGGAGTTGTCTCTGGGCAGACTGATGCATGAAGGCTTTAAAGGTAAAATTAAAACGCCCTACTTTATTTTTTACATTTTACTCATGTAAAAGTACATGTTATGACCAGTTTGGACACATTTTGATTTTGTTTTTGGGGTTAGATTCTTTCCCTGATTTGCGGCAAATTTGTACATCCTTTTTCTTAATTTGTCCACCCTCGGTCACCCTATTCCAAAATTCTAGACAAAAGACCTTTCTAAGCTAATAAATAGGTCGGTAGGAATTTGGGAATACAAAAAATAGTTAGCATACAATCCCCAAAGTGAAGTAAATTATTCATGATTATGACATGAAGCATCAAATTAGGCAAACTAATTGAGCGAGACAAATTAATTCAGCCACTAAGGTTGCCGAGGTCAGACTAAAAAAGTAGGTCAATAAAAAGCCTTCTCTGGTCATCCCTGACCGGCCCGGACCGGTCAGCTGGCTAGTTGATTTATTACCTCAAGCCTGACACATTTAGGTCAATGTTGCATAAGGTTGTGAGGGGGGGAGGGCGTTAGTGCCTAGCCAAGTTTAATGGTCCTCCCAGGGTCAGTTAACTTACTGCGGTGTCCCTCGAGGGCATTTAGGCAATATGATGACCACAACACAGCAGCTTAAAGGGACAGTCTATTAATGCCTTTAAAGGGGCACTCCTTCACTGTGTCAGTTCGAGTGGCATTAGAGATTGTGGGGGGGGGGGGACCAACATATTAATGGGCCCTGATAAGGAGAAGAGTACAACTGGGTGGGCCTAATGTCATGGAGCTACTCAGGGCTTCAATTTGGGGGGGGGGGAGAAATCCACAAGACCAAAGGGCTTGTGGATTTTTACTGGACCAAAAATTAATATTTTTACTGGACCAGAAATTTTTTTACAATACAATGAACCAAAATGAGTTTGAGATTTTAAATGTTATAATTGAAGAAGCACTAAAAGAAGATTGATCTAATTTGTCTTAAGGGTCAATATACGCCTATAATTCACTACTCAACAGCGTTAAAGAAATCAATCAGACTCAAAGTTAATATTTGAACACAATTTAAAAAAATAAATAAAGATATCCACAGAGAAATGTTACTATTTCAAAAACATAAGACCGCTGGACTTGTTCGGTCATAAGTTTACTGGCCCGACGTAAAAATCACTGGCCTCGGGCCAGCGGTCAAGCGTAAATTTCGAGCCCTGCTACTTCAACATTTCACAGACCTGTAAAAAATGTGAGGGTGGCTTTATATCCATTTCAATCTTCCCCCAATAGTTCTGTACTTGTACGTCAACAGGTGGCCCATAAAGAGTCATCAATAAATAAGATTATATTTCTGGTAATGAAACCAAGGATGCCTCATAAGTGAGCTTAATCACTGTATAGCTCACAAGCCTGAGCAAACCTGTAAATTATTATTATTGGTTTATTAAAAAAACTCAAACCTTGCAGCCCAAGGGCTGAATTGTGTTCAAGATACAGTCAAATGCATCACAGATTAAAAAATTACAAGACAAGATACAATAGACCAAAAATGGCTAGGAGAAAACATTAGGGTTTAAGAAGGGTAAACAAGGGTGCTTGCTATGTGAACCAGAAACACCAGGATTAACCCCTACTCTTCTACGATAAGGTAGGTGTTCTAGGTTCTTTTACGTGCGTTACCAATCCTTAGTACACGGAGCCTACAGCTGTAATGTCCCATCCGAAGGACAAAGCACTTACGGCAATGCCTCTTTCTCAAGAACACAAACGCCACGGCCGTGACTCGAACCCACACTCTGGTGAGCTTGAGTTGGGTGCTGTTGACCGCTCTCAGTCAAATGATAATTTTCTTGCAGTCATCGCCAAATTACACCAAACTATTTTAGTCCACTGGCACGCTCAGGATTCGAGTCCACAGTCTCTGTCAAATAAACCCAGTCTTGGGTTTTGGCAAGAAGTGCCAGCTGGCACTGAGCGATACAAATGCACCTCGTCACGCATGATAATCATGCAAGTTTTAGTAATAATTTACAGGAGGTCCAACAAAAAAAAGTACACATCAAGGTAGCTTAGCAACATCATTCGTGTTGGTCATTGCTGAAAGTGTTAAACCATGGGACCTATTCTCTGATCACAAGGGTTTAAAACTTAAAGGTATTATACAGGATTGGTAGAGCTGACAAAATAGTCGCAGACAGTGTTCATGTTTTGTGTGACTCGACATGCGAGAACAAACAAACCTGTGAAAGTTTGAGCTCAATTGGTCATTGAGGTCACGAGAAAATAGTGAAAAGAGACCTTATGTGTTTTCTGTTTTTTCAAACTATTGTTTTACTAATTTCTCAGAAACGATAGCATTTTAGGCAGAAATATTTTAAGGAACCCTTTCTACTATTAGTTACTTTAAATCATGTAAGTTATGTGTGAATCTGTTTTTCGATCTTACCAATAGTGTACAGGGCCTTTAAACCTAAGCTACCATTTAGTTTTTATAATTGAGCAGTTCGTAATCCTCATAAACCACCACCTGCGAGAATCGGATTCCTCCTACCAGAGTCAGACATACATCAGGGCTCTCTCAGCACTGGAGAAGTAGCTCATTGAGCAGGATTTCTTTACTTGGAAAAAAAGTAACGGCTGATGTCCTTAATACTAGGCTAACATAAAAAGTCTGAATTCAGGTAAAACTATGCAATGTCTCTTTCCTCCTACGATTGACACATTCCATGATTTGAGGAGAATATTTCTGAAGTTTGAAGCACTTTTTAAATTAGTTTCAGAGACCGTTCACCAATTAACTTTCAACGTTACCACAACCAATCATTCAGAACTTTTCACATTTTGTCGTACCTTTGCAGCTGTTTTTAATGACCCGTTAATTGCTGTAATTATATGTCACCTTACTGAAACGAAAACATTAGACATGCGTGCAGAGTGCTGGTGTACAAAACAAACGCACACATTTCATCGGAGTCTGGGGGAAACATTTAACTTAGGTCTTGCGAAACTTCCGTTCTCGTACACACTTCACTTGGCACTGCGGCATTTGCCGCGAATAGCAATAAACAAAAGTTGCAGTTTCAAGATCGAAAACGCAAAAGTCGTCTCACTCGTCTGCTCACAGAAACATCCGGCAAGTTAGCGTGCCTTTTGCTTTGCTTACGGTTAACAGGGCTTATGAAGTAGAAGTTCTGCTAATGGCCGCGCAGTAAGCAGAAAACGTCTGCTTACAAGCTTTTTTAAAGTTGGGCCCAGGCCAGTGTGGAAGATAACATAGCTCAAAAAGTTTGTGTTCTGAATTGTTGTTCATCAATCTGGGCGTTTCTTGCAGGAAACAGTGAAGAACCCTTAGTTTGGATGTCAATATCTGTTTAAGAGTTCTTGTAGATTTGAATTAACACTTTGATTTACACAGAAAATATTTCAGAATGATAACAACATTGAAGTAAACAATGGAGTTTGTGGTCTTAGAGAACAGAATGTAAAAAGAAAGACATCACAAATAGTTCTGATTTCTGTTAACCACACTACTACAAAACAACACGTAAAACAATTTCTTGACCAACACATTACCCTTTAGAGACCATACACATGTAGCGGCCGCAAGCGGCTTGTACCAAAATGCCCATAGCGGCCGCAAGCGGCTTGTACCAAAATGCCCATAGTGGCCGAAAGCTGCGAGTACTAAAATGCCCATAGCGGCCGCAAGCAGCTTGTACCAAAATGCCCTTGGCGGCCGCCAAATTTGACCTACTTTTGCTCAAACAAGAGGGTCAAAGTAAAGGTATCGGACCGAATTGACATTTTCAAATGTTTCCCATGTACACATAGAATCTACAACTCTAAAACACAAAAACATTTCTGTTTCTCAAATAATCTTCCTGATTATACAGGGCAGGCGCAAAAAATCGGCAGGATTAGCAACGTCTGGGCTAATGGTGATGATTATACAGAAATCAATGGTCTCCAAAGGGTTAATACTTACCGTCAGACTTTAACCTGCAAAAAATACAAATCCTGTCAATGTGTTAATCCCTAAAATAGTTGACCTTTTTCAGAACAAGTATGGATCGAATCAAACGAGGGTGCTCGAAGAAAGAAGTTAAGGAAATAAGAAAATCCACCCAAATTATATTAAACGGCTCTGAAACACTGAAAATTTAATACATTTTCAAGTTTTTTTATGTCAGTGCAGCAAGAAGCAAGTTCGATCAAAGACTAATGGTTAACTAGTGGTAGGTTAGTGACGTAAGTAGCGCATGCAAAATGAAGTTGGAGTGCGATCAGCTCTACTCATGCGACAATGAAAACGCTAAACGTTTTTAGACGGAGCTCATACGAAAGCGACAAGGACACATGGAGGACATTTGCTCAGTGTTTGCTTAGAACCGTGAAAAATCTTGTTTGCAACGAGATGTTTCCTCCAACGCGATCAGAGCGTTGATCAGAGGTCAAGCCGTTTCCAAAGCTTTATTGTTATTGCAAAACTATTTGTCTGAGTTCTTTATCACCCCCTTTGAAAATTTACATGTTAATGTGACTAGGTTTCCGAGTTTAAACTTCCTTTTCCAACACTGTTAAAGAGAGAGAGACAAAGCGGTCTCTCCACAAATGTGGTTTTTAGTTTCGAAACAGGAGCCCTGAATTCAAAAGTGCCTACCACTGAAAATGCCTACCATTAAAAATACCTACCACTGAAAGTGCCTACCAGCTGAAAGTGCCTACCGCTGAAAGTGCCTACCCTGAAAGTGCCTACCAGCTGAAAGTGCCTACCACTGAAAGCGCTTACCACTGAAAACGCCTACCGCTGAAAGTGCCTCAGGCCTGGAATTTCATCTTTGAGAGGGCAAGGCCATTTCCATTTTGCAAAGGGCACTTCCATTGCAGAAATCTGAAGTCTATGAGGAAGCCAAGACCAGGGCCATGGCCTCTGTGGCCTCCATTTAGTTTCGGGCCTGGCTACCCTGAAGTGTCCCTACCACTGAAGAGTGCCTACCGCTTGAAAAGCAACAGAGCAATTTGGCCTGTCACGTTTTGGCAGCGGGCGAACCGATCATGATGTCATAGGGTATATTCATTGAGCTGCCAGTGCTGTAAGAGGAAATCCCCTTTGCAACGGGAAAGGCGTGTTAAAGCGGTGAAGTCTCACAAAAAAAACATCTAAGGGATTTCCCCTTTTGGTATTCATTGTTCCCTCAACCTCGTTCGGTAAACCAGGAAAAACTACGCGTCCTAAAATGTCCTTCTACTATAAATTACGCACAACACAGATGACCCAAATAAAGGCTACGAAGTCAGGGCTCGAATTTGGGGGAGGGGGGGGGAATCCACAAGACTGCAGAGCTTGTAGCTAAAAATATTTACTGGACCAGAAATGTTTTTACAGGACCAGAATTGAAATGAAAAAAATAAAAATATCAAACAATTAACTAACAAAATAATAATACCTACACAGTTAAACTGGTGAAAATCGAAACAAGCACAAATGTAAGTTTAACTCATCTGTATAATTATGGCAAGTATTCTTCAATAAATGACAGAATTGAAAGATTTTTTATCAGACTGAAAGTCAATAATTGCATAAAACAGCTTGTCCCCTCATGAGCTTACTGGCCCGATGTCAAAATCAATGGCCTCTGGCCAGAGTAAAATATCAAGCCTTGCAAAGTTTGTACTCACCTCTAACCTCTGCATCAGTTGATTTTTTTTACTCCCTCAGATTCACTCTGATCTTTTCCTCCTCCTCTTTAGTGTTCATGTCATTTTTTTAAAAGTTCTGTGTTGAGCGTTTTCCCAGGTTTGAAGTAGTTTTGAAATGGTTGGCCGACAAGGAACTGTTACAACCACTCATGATCAAACGTGGCGAGAGCTGATAAATGTTAACGGTCTATCTGGAAGTGTTGAATATTCAATGAGGCAGATCCGTCCACTCTGGAAGTGTTGAATATTCATGAGGCAGGTCCGCCCACTCTGGAAGTGTCGACATTCATGAGGCAGGTCCGCCCACTCTGGAAGTGTCGACTATTCATGAGGCAGGTCCGCCCACTCTGGAATATAAAAATAATTGGGTCTCGGGTCGACTATTCATGAGGCAGATCCGCCCACTCTGGAAGTGTTGAATATTCATGAGGCAGATCCGCACTGTCATTGGTCCGTTGAGATTCTAAACAGGCCCAGTTGACCCAGATCAGCCGTACACTGAGCAGTCTTTGCTCTAGAAGACAAAAACATAAAGAGAGACTCTTTTTTAAACATACATGTATCATCCATTTAGATTCATTGTACACCGTTTTAACGTGAGGTTAGAGACTTATAACTTCTCCGCTCCCCTACCACTTTCATAAGCCATTTTGAGACATAACACATTTCAAGGGTACACTAGGTTTGGGTCATTTTATCTGTAAACACCCAAACCAAACAGTGCACTCCTATAGTGTCCACCAGAGGACCATATCCATTAAAAAAAAGGAGTGCAATGAAGCCAATGAAGCCCCCTCTTTAAAGGTAATGTACACTTTTGGTAACAGCTCAAAATCAGTGTCCACATTTTGTGTGATTCAACATATGCATGAACAAACAAACCTGTGAAAGTTTGAGCTCAATTGGTCATCGAGGTCACGAGAAAATAGTGAAAAGAGATCTTATGTGTTTTCTGTTTTTTCAAATTATCGCGCGCGATAATTACTTTTGTTTTACTCATTTCTCAGAAACAATAGCATTTTAGGCAGAAATATTTTCAGGAACCCTTTCTACCATTACTTACTTTAAATCATGTAAGTTATGTGTGAATCTGTGAACATTGTGTTTTTCGATCTTACCAATAGTGTACAGGGCCTTTAAACAACTGAGGCCATAATACTACCGTCAACTTCAAAGCGTTTGTAATTCGTTAGATGCCACAAGCTGCTGATGAGCAATCATCTATAATTGGCTCGATTCTGTGACCCATTTTCTCGGACACCGGATCAACCACACAACCACCCGTGCCAAAACAATCCATATTTTGTTTATAATCTTGGACAAGATCTTGTAGTTTACATCCACCAAAAGGAAAGCCAAAACGGGATACAAAATCGGCTCACCAGATGGCATTGCTTGTTCCTTAATTCCTTGTTCCTTAATAGTGTAAACTTTAAACCACAGAATAAGTTGATGCCACAACCAACAAGGAAGCGCTGGAGATACTATGTAGCTTAACTATTTGTTACAAGTACATTTACAGTATCAAGGCACAACGCAACACTTATTTAATGGTAGGGTTATAGATCAGACTTTTTGTCATCGTAAAGCTGATTTATTGGCAAAATTATATTAAAAAAAATACAATAAAAGTCACATGTTATAGTGTCATCTTGCAATCAGGGAGATTTTGTACGTTTATCGGGAATATATTTAAACTACATGTTCATGTAACATTCAACATAATCAGACCTGAGAGTTTTAAAATGTGTTTATCAGGACATTGACGGATTGATTTTATGTTCAGGGAACTGTCTGCAGAATCAGGGAGAGTTGGCAGCTCTCTGCATGTGAAGAGCTGTCTGTCCTGTCCGCCTCAATTGAATTGAGGTCTAATCCCGAGCCCCTGTCCACAAAAAATTGCAATCTGCGCTTGCCGTAGTTTATCCTGTGGTACTTCAGTGTCACTATTATTCAATATAAATGTCCGATAAAACAGCGGATGGTTTGGACTGAAAACAGAGATGTTTCCCCAACGGTGGCCAACTCATCTCGACAGGGCAACCATTGATGGACTCGACTTGTGACAACTCGACCATCTGTAGGCTGATTGCAAAATCATTCATAGAGACAAGTCATTTTTTTTTTTTAGACGAGTCATCCAATATCGCATACACCTCGCTACCGTTGCTCCTCGGCCCCCCACCGGTCTCATCCAAGACCCCCCCCCCCCCCCGGATGGGCTGATGAGACTGTACAACGTCTTGTTCAGGATGTAGTGATGCATGATGGGATTGCAGGCCTAAAATTACACGTAGGCCATGGAGGCAATGGTCTCTGTTGCCCCTGGTCTTGGCCTTGGTGCCACTTTCAAAAGTTTCCTACGTGTATAGACTTTATGATTTTCCAATGGAAGTGCCCTTTGCAAACTGAAAATGGCCTTGCCCTCTCAAAGTTGAAATTCCAGGCCTGGACTGATTGTACTGCAGTCGACGCAACGCCCATCACAATCACAACACGAACATACACCAGTTACTTACGAGACCTGTAGTCTACGAGAAATTGGCACAACGTTCCCAACCTTATATTTGTTAAGATTCACAAAGTGGGATTTGAAACTTTGCAGGGTGGGAATACAATGTTTGCGGCTCGGCATCATGTAAACAGTTCTCTTTATGGAGCTGTTGGTGGCTCTGAGAAATCATTTACAACGGTGCCTCCGCAAACCTCACTTGAAGATTGACTAATTTACACTCTGTGGTAGTTTCAAGTTCAAACCATCCTCTAAAAGTTAGGGCAAATATACAAAGAAATAGCGACGGTCTCAAGCACTTTGGATCGGTGTAGAATCTGTTCCCAGTTGGACTTTACACTTAATATTTTCAAATCCAAACCACCTTCTAAAAAATTGGCAAATATTACAAAGAAATAGCGACAGTCTCTAGGTTCTCCCCATGCACAAGTTAGTATATCGGGCCAATACGCCGAATTGCATGCTAATACGCAAGAATTTCGACCAATACGACAACAAATGTATTATTAATTCTTTTTTGGGATCAAATTCTTGAAAATCACCAAGATAAAACAATTCAGAATGCTCCAGATTTCACATTTAGGGCTTTTTAAACCCAAGCTAAACACCAAGTAGACCATAAAACATTCCGAGCACCTCGTTTCAATTAAGTGTGCTTGGCCAAACTTCCCAAATTCCCCCCCCCCCCCCCCCCCCGTTTTGAAAAAAAACAACTCTTTTTTAGCAGGAACCATAGCAGGGCTCGAATTTGGGGGGAAATCCGCAAGACCACAGGACTTGTATCTCAAAATTTTTACAGGACCAGAGATAATTTTACAAGACCAGATTCAAACTGAGAAAAGACTTTCTTGCACAGTTTAATTTGCATGTAATTGAACAAGCACTAAGACACGCAAGAGAAGATCGACCTCATTTGTCTTTAAGGGTACTAACTATATATTTTTAATCGTTACTCGGAGTCAACATTTGAACAGAATTTGTTTCTGTTCACAAGATATTATAGAGTGAATTACATAAATTGTTATTGAATTGAAAACACAAGACCGCCGGACTGGTCCAGCCATAAGTTTACTGGCCCATTGGCTAAAATCACTGGCCTCGGGCCAGCGGTCCAGTGTCAAATTCGAGCCCTGCATAGGTCTCAAGCACTATATAAGTACAGACAGGCTGTATTAGAATCTGCACCCAGTTAGAAGATGGAGTTTTTAAATGAAGAATGACAAGTCCTGACAAACTCAATCAGCGTTTCCCATCAACGAGGCCAGGATCCCACCCCAAGCTTGCTTGGCACAGGATATTCCTACTTGTAAAGCCTGCTGAAGTTTTTTTTTTCTTCTCTTCCCTCACTCAATGATACACTCAATCAACATAGTTGTGTTTTCATAAAATATGTACATACAGAGTCTACTCCAAGCACAAAGTGTGACAGGGAATGGGGGGGGGGGGGCGACAGACCGTGGGAAATCAAACACTGTCGGCCCTGAGTAATATTATTTGGTTTTAACCCATACACCAATGTGTGTAAAGCAATGTATACTCAGTACTTTTCCAAGTCGTGTGAAACAAAACCTCAGCCATGTTACTCGGGTGGGATTCGAACCCCTACCTTGCCATTCTGCAGCTCAGATGTCCTTACCACTAGACCAGAGTTGTGTAAGAGTTTCATATTCTCAGTCAGATGTCTTACCACTAGACCAGAGTTGTGTAAGAGTCGTTTTCATAATCTACAGTCAGATGTCTTACCACTAGACCGAGTTGTGTAAGAGTTGTTTTCATAATCTACAGTCAGATGTCTTACCACTAGACCAGAGTTGCATATTGAGAGTTGCGACAGCTTGCAATTTTGAAGTCATTTTCGGTCCAAAACAAAAAAGGATGTGTGCACACGTACACAGGGTGCCAGACTAGACTGCGCATTGGGTTGTGCTGCATTTGGAACCGAAAATGGCGTCCGGCAACCACGTGACCAAAGAAAACTGGTCCCTCCATGTCAACTCTCTCAATGCACAGCTCTCTGCCCTAGACCCCCTGGGACTGCCCAATACACTGAGTATACAGTGTATTACAGACATCGGTGTGTGGGTAAACCAACAATAATCTTTATCCCTGATGATGCAAATTTAACAAACTGTCTGGGTAGCTTTGTGAATTTTTACAAATATGCAAATTTAGCCGCGACTTTACATGTTGCATTCTACTAGCACTATATGTTTTTTATGTCTCATTTCATCTGAGAGAATGCAACATCTGAACCTTTTTTTGTGCATAATTTAACGACACAATTAACAGTACTTTTAAGAACGGACTTGTGGTTTTCAAAACATTCTTGACTTCTGCTTGTAGTAGACTATCAAATAGTGCTGAAAGATCTACAAAATAAGAATTCCAATTCCGAAAGAAACAACCAAAAATCGACGGTGCTTATTATGAGAACCATTGTTGTCTTTTCCTTTGTCAAGTCAGGGTTTCATTGTGACAACAATATTTTCAAAGGAAAATGATTACTCTGGAAGCTCCGAAAGGTTAGTAAAAAATAATGCTGCCGAGAGGCATGGACAATATTTTTTTGAATACTGACCCGAAGTGGTTAAAGGTACATGTATAAACTTAACAATAGTTTCATTGTGGCAACAATATTTTCAAAGAAAATTTATTACTCCAGAAGCTCTAAAAACTTCTAAAAAATAACACCCGGAAGAGGTATGGAAACTATTTTTGAATAACGACCTGAAGTGGTTAAATACATCAGTGGTTTTTAGAAAGTGCGTTCATTCCCATCCTCTAGATTTATGGGAACATTGGTTGGGGGGGGGGACCTTATAATGCACAATTACAATATTTGCATTATTTCGTCAAATTAAAAGTAGACGGTTCAGTTTCATGAACTTACGACCACAAATCATCGCATCAGTGCAACAAGGTCCACTCCAATTTCGATTGTTTTGCGTAAATCACTTTTTAAGGTTTGGGACGTTCTAAACAGTCACTGGTTGTTTAAAAGTCAAGTCCATTTGTACATAGGAGTCATGAAAAAATTTATAATTTTATAATAAAAACATTACAAGTTATATCTACACTTCAGGTTGGTACATGTAATCAAACTACCTACATGTATAAAAACAAGTTTTATGCCTTAGTTACCATGATGACCATGCTGCACGCACAATACACACGGTTTTAGATTGGTCAAAAGGTCGTATCTTGAACGACTCTGTTGCACAAACCTGCATCGCATGCAATCGACGGGGAATAACGTCATAAATCTCAGTGCAACAAGGTCGTAAGTGTGAGTTACGACTTTGTTGCCCGGATCACGTTAACAAATTATGTCATTTATCGTTAATGACCTGTATCTTTTTTAAATACTTTTTGGGACAAAAAATACAAACTTTTATTCAGACAAAAATGAAGCACCTTTCGTACTCAATTTCACACAAACAAAATGTGACACACAACCTTGTTGCACCATTGCGACGAAGCACACCTGTGGAAACTGCTTTCTACTTCTGACATTACTAATTCTTAAAATCAAACAGTTAAAAACCACGTACCCCCTCCTTCTGAAATGTCATCACCCCCCCCCCCCCCTTCTTCGCCCCCCTACCACCCACATCTTTATCAACTGTGACTCCTGGGGGTTAGAGGGTTAATCCGACACCCCTGTCTGAGCTTTGTCTTCAACGTGGCACCCCTCCAAATGTTCCCCCAGACATGTGTGCGTCCAGACATTCTAATAGACTGTGCCCTCTACAATGGAACACAAAAAAACTCCTCCCCAATTTCACGGCCTTCTCCTTAAAGGCCCTGTACACTATTGGTAAGATCGAAAAACACATGTTCACAGATTCACACATAACTTACATGATTTAAAGTAAGTAATGGTAGAAAGTGTTCCTTAAAATATTTCTGCCTAAAATGCTATCGTTTCTGAGAAACGAGTAAAACAATAGTAATTATCGCGCGCGATAATTTGAAAAAACAGAAAACACATAAGATCTCTTTTCACTATTTTCTCGTGACCTCGATGACCAATTGAGCTTAAACTTTCACAGGTTTGTTTGTTCATGCATATGTTTAATCACACAAAATGTGGACACTGATTTTGAGCTGTTACCGAAAGTGTACAATACCTTTAAAGGGAAGGTATAAGTTTGGTTATCACTCTAAAAATTTTATGGCAATAAAAAATTAATATTGAATATTTCAATTCAAAATAATGTGGATATGGAAAAAGATATCAGTTTTTATCCCGCAAAATTTGAATCGTATTCCTTTTAGGAATTATTCTTCATGCGTGGACAGATTTTGGGCAATATCTCAGAAACGCTACCACCTTTTGAAATGAAATTTTCACAGGTTAGTTTTATGGTATTTATCTACATCTAAATAGGATTAAAACAATCGAACGGTTCTAATCGAACGGTACTTTGCCCTTTAACAAGCCTCTGTACAAGTTTGACCCAAAGTTCAAACGTTCACCATGCTGAATTCCTGACAGGTGACAGACAAAAGCTGTCCATCAAGTTTGTTTTGTCTGATAATTTGACCCAGGTGGATGTCATGATTTGGATTGGTCAGGACACCAGGCGACCCAATTCACTGACACAGATTCTTTTTTTACCCAGGTGCAAGATTCACCAACATACATCCAAAGACATGCAGGCCAAAAGATCAGCATGATTAGCAGAATTTTGATGGGTAACCTGTTTCTGCTAAGCACTATTTTTTGGTGCTTAGCACGGTTTTTTCCCCTGCGCTTACGAGCTTTATGAAATTAGGCCCAGCTTATTACCAGCCCAAATGTCATTAACCTTACAATGATGCTACCAGTACCTAGCTAAACTGTTTGCCTGATCATCAATTTCTTTTTCCAAGGGTTTTATGAAATTGGGGCTTGGGTACCAGACTTCATGGGGCTGCTCACTGCAGAATGGGCCTCCTTGCAACCTTGCAAACGACACAAGACGCTCAAACAGAACCTCCATGGAGGTCAGATGAAGACCCATCATTGGCTGTGAGCTGTGCATGGCACGCACATTGTACACTACATGTGTACATGTACGTGCACGTTTCCATTGGCGGAAGTACAGGGACGTACATTCCTGCACGTTCCCATTGTTTGGCGATGATGGCCGCCAATGCAGGGGATCTATTATGCACTTTATGGCGAACTGTAAAACACAGAATTCTGTAAGCGGAAAAATTCTGCAGTAACCGGCACTATTGGCCGTGCGGTCTCGATTTCACAAAAGAGTTAGGATTGATCCTCACTGTGAATCAATCCTAATTGCTAAGCAAAGTGTGATGTCGCAATACAAATCACTATGGTAACACTGACATCTCATCTTTAAGATGAATCTCAATGCTCTGTGAAGTCGAGCCACGATGGGGGAGTTTTGGAAACAATGGCGTTTCTTAAAATCATTACTCTACATGCTCTATAAACACTGTTCAGCCATCTTGCTTTTTTCCCCATCCTAATCAATGTAACCCAAACCGAGGCTGAAAGTGCAAAATAGTCTGATACCTGTTTCGGTACAGTAAGAACCAGTTACATTTTAGCTGCTGCACATTGGGGACATGACAGAAGTCGGCAGAATGTAACAGGTGTCCCACATGAAAACAACCAGCCTTTTCTCATTTCCTGGATGCCCTCCCATGGAATAACCAAAGTTTTATATGTCTGCTTGTGTGATGGGCGATTTTGTTGATACTTGTTTGAAGGTACTATAGGATTGGTTGAGCTGACAAAATAGTCACAGACAGCGTTCATGTTTTGTGTGATCAACATACATGCAGGGTTCTGCCCAGGATTTCTTTAGTGGTGGAAAAATGTTTCCCTGGAAACCATTGCGAGATGGATCAGTTACACGGTAGATCATATAAATATACTCAAATCAAAGAAGCACTCAAAATTAATGGCTTCGGATACCATCTTTACTGGTAAATACCCAATTTTACATTTCGTTAAAAACCTTTGCAAGTGTTACTTAAAGATTTGGAAAATGTGCGGTGGTCGGAAACAGAGAAAATTCTGCCAGTGGTGGTTGGGAATCCTGAGTGTTGGGCGGGTTTTCTGGCACCGACCACTGTGGGCAGAACCCTGTACATGAAATAACAAACCGGTGAAAAGTTGGCTTTTCCTTTGGGCAAGTCAGGAGAAAATAGGGAAAAAACCATGTACAGTTTTCTGAATGTACAGTAAAAATTCACATGTGAAAGTTTCAGTTGAATACAGTTGTCCACTTGCTGAGAAAAAAAGCAACACGTCACTGAATTTTACACGAACATCGACCCATCAATTTTAAGCGACGGACAGCGGTTCAACGCATCTCTCCGCGACATTCATGATAAACGCTCAGAATCTGAGAAACAGTTCGCGCAGAACTGTTTCTCTCCATTCATTAAAAATTTCTCAGATGAAAATTGTGGTTTTAAAATTATCCAAACTATACTACTTGAAGGATCCTTTCTCAAAGAGTTTTCAATGCTGCAAAGCGTTGATTTCACCAAACTTTACTACATGTATGTAACTAGGATTTATCTTAGACTGTATCATAGACGTTAGGACGCATTGAACCCTCTAAGTTGGGACGAGTTACTCATCCAACTCGTAATGGATTAACCCTAGCGCTTGTAAATTGTTGAGGTCATCTACCAAGGCCCAATTTCAAGTTGCTTAAGCACAAAGAGCTAAGCACAACAAAATTATGTCCCAGATAAGGTACCAGCCAATCTACCATCACATGTAAATTAGTGACTGGTATCCTGCCATTCTGCTAACGAGACAATTGTTAAGCAATATTTCTGCTTAAGCAGCTCTAGAAATTGGGCCCAAGTCAGTCTTTATGGTCATTAATTTTGGAGAATTTGCCGATCTACAACTCTACCTTTAAGTGTCTTTTGTCGTCCCCCCCCCCCCCGCTATTTAAAATTTGAACAGTTTTCTTTTTCATTGACGCGAAATAGTAGTATGTATGTTATTGTCTAAGAGCAATTTGATACCCCACATTCAAAAGTTAGAGCAAATTTGGACACTCTTTCCCAAAATAGTGAAAGAACGGTTTGATTTAGAGTGAAAATACAAGGCTTTTGAGTCTGCAAACAAGGGTCTCCCCTTGCTGTGAATATTCCCATGTTTACAAACTGTCTGAACTGGTATATATCTGGTGAATTGAAGGCACAAACTGCACGAAAATAGACTCGTATAGTGGCGCAGTTTCTACGAAAATACAAGATTGTTGACGGCTCAAACATCCGGGGACACATTTTTGAATACCAATCGGGGTTCCCCCCAGGACTTCTTCAAAACTGGACCCAAATCCTGCAAGTTTGGCCGAAGCACGCTGAATTGAAACAAAGTCCTTGGGATGTTTTCTACTACTTGGTGTTTATCTTTGGTTTTGAAAAGCCCTACCATGCAATCTGGGGCATTCTAAATGGATTCATCTCGATGATTTTTTTGGTGAATTTGTATAATCTCAAGTAAAACAGCGCATCGAACACGATGTGCGCGTATCAGCACGCCCTTTGCGCGTATATTCCCCGGTACCCTCGCTTCTGAACGGGGGAGAAACCATGGCATTATCCAGTTTCTATCCCAGTACCTTTGACCTTTCGGTTGTCAATTTCACAATGAATGGGGGTCTCTGTGCCTGTACCAGCTTTCTTTAAAAAACACACAATTTCAGGCTGTCAGAAGTGTGCATACTAGGCCTAAGTGCACACCAGCAGCCAACTGTGATCCAGTAACAGTCACAAAAGCCTGTTAAAAATTCATGATGGAAGAAAAAAGAGAAAAAAAAGGAGACCAGTCTAGCCTGGTGATACCTCTTATCGTTCTCACTGTTTATAAATGTCAAACGATTGAGGGCAAACTGGAAGGGGTGAGATTGTATACAAACTAAACATCCTGAAAATGTGAGAAATGTTTCCTCTTGATGTGAAGATAAAACCGTTGAATTTAAAATTGTAAACTTGGGTGTGATCCCTGGATACATGGCAGTTAACGGTTGTATGGCTTCTGACTGGCACCCCGAACAAAGATATTGACAAAATAGGGAGACTACCAACATAGGGCTAGATAGCTCAGTTGGTAGAACGCCGGTACGTTAATCCGGAGGCATGCAGTTGGTTCAAATCCCGCTCTAGTCAATTTTTCTTTGTTCAACCCCATACGAATTTAAAATTGGTTACATTATAGAGGTCTCTATATATCACTCTTCATAATTTCATCTAAAACATTTGAAGGTTTGGTTGACATGGGCAGAGTATTTCATGCCATTGTTGTCTCCTCCAGGAAAATCCGAAGGCACAGGAAGATCAAAGAAATATCATGAAATCAGCAAAAAAAATCCCTGATAAATTTCATGGCTGAACACAAATTAAAAGTCATCTTGGTTTTTTTTTTTTGTCATTCGTGGCAAGTCACGGCAGTAAACTACTTGCCAATGTCTACGACAAAAAAAAAACACACAATGAATATGGTGGCCGAGGTCCCAATTAAACGCATATACAAGTATGGACTATGAGTGTGGTTGCACTCACTTGCACTCACACGCCCTAAAAATGATGCTATGCACTCATATAACTGTCCAAAGAATCACAATTTAAAGTGGATTATCAAAACATTTTGGGGGGAAAAGCACAACTTTATTTACGGCTGCAGGAAATGAACTTTGATGGTGAGATTTATTTGCTTTGATCATGTGACAAAAATAACAGACCATGAATCCCTTTTTGAGATCCGGAATGTGTACATGCAGGGCTTGAATTTTTTTATTATCATTTTTTTTTGGGGGGGGGGGAGGGGGTAAATGCCAACCATGGGGATTGTAGCTCAGAATGTTTACTGGACCAGAATTGTTTTTACAAGACCAGTATCAAAATGAGAAAAAAAAAACTTCCTGACAGTGAGTTGTGTTGATGTTTTTCTCTAGCACCAAGACTTATAAAGGAACATTATCTCATTTGTCTTTATGGATACTAAATATACTTTACTCAATAGAATGGAAAGGTATTTTATCAAAATCAACATTTGAACATATTTGGTTTTCGTTTGAGATACATGTATTACACAGTGAGGTATTATTGCTCAATTGAAAAACACAAGACCGACAGACTTGTCCGGTCATGAGTTTACTGGCCCGACATTAGAACTACTGGCCTCGGGCCTGCGGTCCAGAGTCAAATTTGAGCCCAGTGATATGAGTCTGCAGAGGTAACAAATGCTTCGCGATAAGTGTCTGTGTTTTTGACGTGCGTTACACAACACACGGGACCAACGTTCCATCCGAAGGAAGAAGCAATAATGGTTAAGTGTCTTGCTTTGAAGGACAAAAGTGTCAAGACCGGGACTCGAACCCACACTCTGCTGATCAGCAACACCCAGAGCTCGAGTCCAATGCTCTTAACCGCTCCACGCCACGGAGGAAATTACTACATTCCTTCGGAGAAGAAAATTGAAGGCTTGGCTTTGTGAATACTTCAGAGCATTTTTTTTATCAAGTTTCAAAAAGAGCAGGATGGAAAAGAAGCTTCCAGCTGGACCAGCTCCATTATCTGGGGATGCTATGTTTCCTCCTTTGTGATTCAGACCAGACTGATCAAGATGTTGCAATAAGCCTGAGAAAACAATGGACTTTTGGAATTGCCCTGTTGTCGTGACTTGCGCTTTCTACAAGAGTTTGAGTGATGTGACTTTGAACGTCCCCCACCCCCCACGATTGGAAGCAGATGTTGCTTTTTATGCTTAGCAATTAAATTCATGACCACAAAAAAATATTATTGCGTTAGAGAAGACAATTCTTACAAGCATTTACTTCTCCCGATATTTTGTCTGGCCTTAAAGTAAACATTACCACAAACACTGAGCTGGAAATATTTTAGAATGTAAGAGAGCCCCTGGCAGGACATATTTTGTGTAATAGTATCCAAGCGGACAAATGGAATGTATGGCCATTTCAGAAATGTTGGAAGAGATGAAGATAATGGGATGTCCCTCATGAAAGAATTCTATGCACAGAAAGACAAGATTAATTTTTACTGGTTTTCTTGTAGTCCAACTGTACAGAGTTCTGTGTATGTACGACAGAGAGAAATTAGGAATCGGCGACAGGAACAATAGGCCTACATATTGCCATGACGCTCTAAAATTTAATATAGGAGTCCTACATGGATAACTATAGGACGATCGGGACGCTTCGCAGCGTCATTTCCAAAATAATCTATCCGCTTGTTGTCCAAACGGGGCAAGGTCGCATCAAGGTGGACAAGGTTGGTGTCTGTTCACATAAAGTTGCAGGCCTGGAATTACACAGAGGCCACGGAGGCCATGGCCTTCGTTGCCCTGCTCTTGGCCTAGGTGCCCCTTCAAAAGTTGCCCATAGACTTTAAGATTTTCCAATGGAAGTGCCCTTTGCAAAATGAAAATGGCCTTGCCCTCTCAACATGAAATTCCAGGCCTGAAGTTGTCCATGATGTTTTTATCTAATTTGGGGGGGGGGATTTTGTTTATGCTTGTCGCAGATTACAATCATTCAGTGAAATCTGGCTTTCCTATTTCACTTGCGGCTTCACCTCATGATATATTGGAACAGTCCAGATTGCATCTCATGTTTATATTGACGATTGCACTCATAATGTGCATCCAATAATTGTATGTGTTCAGCACATTGCCCGTTTCTTGAGGATCTTCTTTTTTTTTTTGCTCAATGTTGATTTGTAATAATTTGTCTACAGCCATAGGCCTATATCTAACTTTCTTAAACAAGTTAGCAGGGCCCAATGTCATGGCTTAGCTTACTGCAGAATTCTGAGCTTACTCATCCCTATAAAGCACATCACTCTGTGGGATTTAAGTACGGAATTCCACGGAAAGCAGAGCCATGAAATTGAGCCCAGGGCCCAATTTCATAGAGCTGCTTAAGCAAAAAATCTTGCTTAACAAGTTTCCGCTGAGCATGGTAGTTTGGCCGCTAACCTCATTCTGGTAAGCATAATTTCGTTGTGCTTAGCTACTTTTTGTGCTTTAAAGCAGCTCTTTGAAATTGGGCACAGGGCCCTGCTAAATGCAACAGTATGCACATAATTGCTGACTTGGCTAAAATGCAACAAATTCCATCAAGGTATGAATTTGAGTTGACTGCCAAATACAACAAAATGCAACACCGATGTGAAGTCACTTGACTGTTAAATGCAACAAATTCAGTCAAAGAATGACATCTCAGTTGACTGCCAAATGCAACGGATTACAACATTTATTACCATTTGGTGCCTATTGTTGCATTTAGCAAGGTAAGGGTTTTAATTGTCGAGTTAGTGGTAGACGCATTATACAAGCCTGATATTTTGTCCTCAAACATTTTTATCGAGTTCAAGAGCTGACCTACATACACACCGTGTCGGCTTTAATAGATTTTTCAGGCTGTTTAATCCGATGTGTATCATATTTTGTCCAAGGGCGAAATTTTCTTCTTTTTTTGAATCGGAAATCAGATTAAAGTAGGAAGAATATCATACCTGATTATAACAAGCCCTCAGCAACCCCAGCTCTCCAAACCAACAACTGTCATTTTTATCCAGTTCAAGGGTTGACCTACATACACACCGTGTCGGCTTTAATAAATTTTTCAGGCTGTTTAATCATATTTTTTTTCAAATATTTTCCAACGGCAAAAAAATTAAATAAACAAAATGGGAAATCAGACTTAAGTAGGAAGAATATCTTGCCTGATTTTAACGGGCCCTCAAGCAACCCCAGCTCCCTGGGAGTGATAGTCCAAACCCAACCACCGTCAGTTTCCGAGGTATACACTACTAAACACAACCAGCCCCCCTCACCAGACTATTTGACCTGTTACACTCCCTCTGGGACCCCCCATCCATTGTCTTTCCAGATCCTGAACGATGGAAGGAATTACCGAGGAGGAAACTCCAATTATCACACGCCGATTCTTAAACTCCGGGACATTTCAAGATTCCCTGTCAGGGCCAATTACACAGTTATTAGGAGAGATCCAGCTTTCAGTTTGATGCGGGTTGTCAAAATATTAAAAGCTGCAAAAAAAAAAAAAAAACCTGTCAAGGAAACAGTCAAAGGTGGTACCTTAAAGGAACATTACAGAATTGGTACATAAAACTTACACGGTCTAATGATGATGATAGTAGAAAACATCCCTTGAAATATTTCTGTCTGAAATGACATATTTGATGAGAAATGAATAAACTAATTTTCCGATTGGAGTTTATCGCTCAGTGAGCGTTTTATTCGTTTGTTGAACCTATATGATTTCATGCAAATGTGTAATCGGTTTTTCACTATTTTCTCGTGACCCTGGTGGCCGATCGATCTCAAACTTCTACAGGTTTGTCAGTTTATGTATACATGGTATATGGTGGATTACATAAAGTGCTTACACTGCAAGCAACTGTTTTATTAGCAAAAACCAATTCTGTAATGTTCCTTTAACCGTCTGGATTTAAGAAGGCCACAGGAATAGTATGATGGTCCAACGACAAAACCTACTCAGTTGCTGCTCCAGCAAGTAGTTATAGCAAGGTTTCAGCCAGGATTTGGTAAAAGGGTGTCCAAATTTGCTGGAAATTTAAAAACTGGGTGTCCAAATTGTTCAGTTACAATACATGTAAATGACAGATATAACAGGGTGTCTAAATTTAAAACAGGGTGTCCAAAAGAAGGGAAAAAATCCACCAGACCACAGGGCTTGTAGCTCAAAGTTTTTTTACTGGGCAATAATTTTTTAAATTGTATACAGTTTAAAAATACAACAAACTGTTTATATTGAACAAGCACAAAGCAAAGATTTGAATCTCATAATGTCTTAACTGGGTAAGTGTATTTCGATACACAACCGATTTGAAAAAGTATCTTATCGGACTCAAAGTCAACATTCGAATATCCGTTTTTTAAATAGTACACAGTGAGGTGCAAGTATTATTATTCAATTGAAAAGTTTACACAAGACCACCGGCCAGACTTGTCCAGTCCTGAGTGTACTGGCCCTACACTAAAATCACTTGCCTCGGGCCTGTGGTCCAGTGTAAGTTTTATGCCCTGGATAGGATCTATTGCCCTTTGACCTCAGGCCTGGGGGTTATATGGAGGGGGGGGGGTCTCTGTTTCCCTGGTCTTGGCCTTGGTGCCCTTTCAAAAGTTTCCCTTAGACATTGAACAGATTTTTTTCCAATGGAAGTGCCCTTTAGCAAAATGAAAAAATGACCTTTCCCTCTCAGAGATGAAATTCTAGGCTAGGTACCTCACGTACATTGTACAACACTCATGCCAGCAGCTCATGGCTACAGTTTTAACTATAGTGTGTTGGCTAGAATTACTCTTCGAAGCTATCTGGGTTCCCACAAGAACGTGCCTTTCAGTTTTATGTTGGTTAATACAAGAGCACCACCGATGAATCACAACTGCATTTCTGGCCTGGAATTTCATCTTTGAGAGGGGCAAGGTCACGTTCATTTTCGCTAAGGGCACTTCCCTTGGAAAATCATAAAGTCTATGGGAGACTGTTGAAAGGCACCAAGGCTAAGACCAGAGCCCAATTTCATAAAGCCGCTTAAGCAGACAATTTCGCTTACAAATTGTGTGCTTAGCAAAAACTAGCAGGATACCAGTCAGAAATGGTGCATGTAACATGGTATTTTGGCTGGTAACCTTATTCTGGTAAGCAGAATTTTGTTGTGCTTAGCTAATTTTGGCGCTTTAGCAGCTCTATGAAATTGGGCCCTGGAGCAACAGAGGCCATGGCCTCCGTATAGTTTCAGACCTGCATGCAACAAATATACAGGGCATTTCGTGTGGAATCATTGTCTGTGAAACAAGTCAAATGTTTTTTCCAAAAAATGTGCCGTCACTGTAGCTTGCATGACATCATTTTGTTGTAAGTGTTCATTAGGGTTCATTATCTTGGTGTACTGTTTACAGATCCTGTTTCTAGTCAAACAACGACAGAATCAACAGGAATAGATGCTTTAGGGGAAACCCCTAACAGAGAACCACAATTTGAATTTGTTGTTCCTTAAAGGCAGAGTATAACTTTAGTAATTACTCCATAAATTAATGATCGTCAAAACTTACTTGGTAAAGAGCACTGGAGAGCTGTTGATATTATAAAGCATTGTTAGAAACGAAACCCTTTGAAGTAATGTAGTTTTAGAGAAAGAGGCAATTTTTCACCAAACAATTTGAATCTGAGAAAAAAAAATCATGTGATGACGTCATTATGACATCATTTTAAAATTTACAAGAACTTGCCAGTATCTAACAACCTACTAAGTTCCAACATGATCGCACTAATACTTCGGGAGATATACGACTTCGAAAAAGGCACCTTTAATGCCGCGTCACGTGACCCCCGATGACATCATTGATCTGAAATTTCACACATATGATGGCTGCCTGACGGTCAACATATGTGTAAATTTTGAAGTGATTACTCAAAACTTCCCCACACACACCTTCAAAAAGTCCATTTTGAACAGTTTTCAACCTGCCGCTAGAGGGCGCTCGTGTGTATCATGAAGTCATCGGTACTTTTTTTAAATGCACACCCTTGCCAGACACTAACATTGTTGAAAGCATGTTCATAACATTTAGCACTTTTGAATTACAAGGTACTTCAGGTTTCGACTGGAAGTATAGGTCAAGTAAGGTCACGCACACTGAATAAAATGAAGACCTAATTTATCCCTATACAATCCCACAAACAGCAACCTACGGTCTCTTGTGGTTGATTTGATACGGATTTTCAAATATTTAAAATAGAAACCTTTAAGATGACGTCACGTGACAGGTGATGACGTCATCATGACATCATTGTTTGCGGGGCCTTATTGCACCAATGCCTTTCATCACTGAAAGTTTCATTGCAATTGCTCTTTAGGAACTATGCAAAAGGCCGCTTAGAACGAATCGTGCGTTATGTCAATGACTTCCTATCTGAAACAGACAAATTAAAAAAATAATACAAAAACTTTAACAAAAACAAGAGCTGTTTCGCTGCGCTGCGCTACGAAACAGCTAATAAGAAAAGTTTGTTCTACTTTACATATTTCATTTGCTTAATATATCATGTAAACTGGTCCCCTGACTTCATTCCTTCATCAGACAGACTTTAGTATTTAAGTGTAATTGGTTTTAACATACGATTACCAGGCACAAACAAAGGTACATTATGTTAGCTGGTACACGCGCTTGAGCATCATGGTTGAACTTACACAGTGCGACAGGCAACCAGCCGACAGGTCAAAGGTACATCACCAGGGATATGACAGGCCGCCGGTATCTGGCGTATGTCAAGAGCCTCAAGATGTGACGTCAGACATTCAGCTCTCTCCCTCTGCAGAGAGCGTGCATACATGTATTGGCTACCGGCCAAGGTCTTGCGGTTTTGGAGTCAGACTTGCTTAGTCATACCCAGGGTCAGTGGAGGGGGCTTCCCCCCTGGTATCTTTATACAGACTTTTTTTTCCTCTTTCTTCTACATGTTAACGTCTTGTCTGGTGATGATTCATCTATGACACTCGCAATGTTGCTGATGGATTACATTGTCAATTTAATGACGGGTCAGCAAAAAAAAAAGTTGCAACAACATTTCTTTTGAGACAAAGCGTGATTGGTGATTTTTTTCTTCTTCACTGCCTTGCATAATTTGGTGCTTGAAAAAAAGGGAGGAGCATTTTATTCAGTACAAAGGGCTGACCTACATACGACTGGTATGTAGGTTTTCAGGCCTCAAAATAACCAACGGCACCCACAGCAATTGCCGTGGTGCCCTGTGCTTTGTGTTTATTGAAAACTAGAGGATAGGAATGAATTTCATTCTTCCAAAAAGTAATGAAACTCATGACAAAACACGTTAAGTTTTTTTCACTGCAGCCGGGAGAAGAATCTAATCATCGAGATATTTGTCATACCAGATTCACAGACACATTACTCGGCCCGCCAAAATATTTACATGGCACTGGCAGACAGTGCATATCATGTTTAAAAAGATCGTTTGAACTTTCAAGTCTCTGGTCTGGTTATCATCAGATGTCTTCCCTAGACCAGCCTTTGGTGCTGGATATGTGGCATGGTGTATCCCCCTCCCTGCTATTTTGTGTCTCCTTTGTGTTCTGGGAATATCAGGAATTCCTTAGAGGATTTTAGGGATGGGGGGGGGGGTGGCTTCTGTACAAGATGCAAAGAGTATGTTTAAGTATGGGAACATTTGGAGGGGGGAGACACCCTCTGCCACATATCTGGCATGGTGTAACAATAATAGTCAATTTTCTCTCTCAGACGAAAAGATTTCTCTGGACGAAAAATTGATGGTGAGATAAAGTTCGTAAACATCAGCTTCCGAATGGACAAAAAATATTCGTTCATTTTTGTATCAAGCGGGATTTCTTTTGTAATTGTCAAAGACTATATACTCTATGTCATCCCAATATAATGCAATGACAGGCCTGTGACCTGTAAGGGGGTACTTCTACGTCTGTACAAGAGGAAAAGAGTGCGTTTAAAGTATGGAAACATTTGGGGGGGGGGGGACCGACACACCCTCAGTCACATAGCGCGCATGATTTACAGACCAGGGCCCAATTTCATGGAGCTGCTTAAGCACAAAAAGTAGCTAAGCAGCTCCGAAAATTACGCTTACCAGGATAAGGTTATCAGCCAAACTACCATGTCACACGTATACAATTTGTGGCTTGTATTCTGCTCATTTCTGCTCAACAGACACATGTTAAGCAACATTTTCTGCTTTAAGAGCAGCTTTATGAAATTGGGCCCATAGCATTTCGTACCCGGCCCTACCCCCTGGCCCCTCTCCCTTAAATAGTAGAAGCCATCCCTTGCTGGTCTTTCTTTTTCAAGGCTGGACTTAAGCTCATCTTACTGTCTGGAGAAATGTATGCAGAACCAAGAACCATTGTCTTACCTCCCTTAACACATTCCTTTATAGGTACAATACGAGAACCGCATTCCAGGGGGGCCAATCAAAGTCGGTTGTTGTTTTCTTGTCTGCACTTTGAAAATTAGTCCGTAAAATTTGAAAAAAAAAACACCACTTGGCTGTTGCAAACTGCCAAGGCCTACAAACCAAAATGACCTAGGGGCATAAAGTGGGTGCAAGAAAGACCCGAAACACTTTGCCAAGGTCTGAAGAGAATCATTAGGCCTACAGTGTATGTTTTCTATAAAAAAGATACATCTAGCAGGGTTCTGCCCGAAATTTCTTTAGTGGTGGAAAAATGTTTCCCTGGAAACCATTGCGAGATGGATCAGTTACACGGTAGATCATATAAATAGACTCAAATCAAAGAAGTGCTCAAAATTAATGGCTTCGGACACCATTTTTACTGGTAGATACTCAATTTTACATTTCGTTGAAAACCTTCGAAAGGAAACTGCAGTGCAAGTGTAATTAAAAAATTTGGAAAATGTGTGGTGGTCGGAAACAGAAAATTCTGGTGGTTGAAGACAGCGGCGGCGCTACAGGGGGGGGGGGCAAATGCCCCCTCAGTAATTTTTGTTGCCCCCTCAGTAATTTTTGTTGCCCCCCCAGTTTTTTCCCCGATGGCAAAAATTGAGTTTAATCCCAAACGATTGCACCCAATTTGTTACAATGTTGTTTGCGCTGTAAATAACAAACTCAATTTCATCCATCATAATTAGCTGGCACCATCAAAAAAGCCCAATACACTTTCCATCTCCGGCAATGTTAATAAAATGTGAATTTATTTATCTGTACAAGCTTGGAAACTTGCTATAAATAGAAATGCATTGTCTGCCCCAAACCGTAAGCAGCCATTGAAACACGCAGTTTGCACAAGACGTCACATTCACACAGTGCAAAATCTTATTTCTGGAGTGAATTGTAGGCTTATACAGTACATTATAGACTTTTGTTTGCCCCCCCTAAATTTAAGTTTGCCCCCCCCCCCCAGATTAACAGGTCTGATGCCGCCGCTGGTTGAAGAATCCCGAGTGCCGGGCGGCGGGTTTTCCGGCACCGACCACTGTGGGCAGAACCCTGATCTAGACCCCATCTTTATGGGCAAAATTTGGTTTTGAGTTGCGTCAAGCGTTCTCACTTTTCAGAGCTACACAGCCAGTGGTTCACCGGCCAATCATGCAATGATTTTAATAAAAATTCATGCGTGCTGCACGCGGTAAATTACGCAGAGCCAGGCCTGATACTTCAAGGAGGCATCAAGGGCAATTGCCTCCGCTGTCCCAAATTGACAATTTCCTCAAAGAGTGCCTTCTCATCGAGTGGGAAAACACCTTGGTGCCCTTGCCCCTTTCAAAAACGAAGCAACAGGCATGCGTAGCGCATAGTTGTGCGTTAAAAAAAAGAAACCCCCCCCCCCCTTTGTCTTCATAATCCCTGCTTACCCCCTGCTCTTTCTGAATGCTTCTTGCTTTTCTCTCTCCACTCTCTCTATTCATGTTTCTCCACTTGACTGCTTTTGTCCCCCTTGTATGCATGTATGTGTGTTGTCTTGTCATTTAGCCTTCGAGAAAGACTCTGCTAGGGTCGAAACGTCAGGCCACTAACTAATTTTTTGCATTTATACTACAGGTCCTTTTGGTTGGTAAGCAGTTTGCAACAGCTAATTCTAATTTCTCAAAAAAAAGAAGACTTAATTGCCCATTAAAGATGGCCGAATTAACACTGTGAGACGCCGAGTGGGAAATCGGGCAAAGAATTTCACATAGTCCCTGATGAGAAACCAATTATCAACTTGAAGTGGCCCCAATGAAATGATCTCCTGAATAAGCCAAGCCAAGGCAGCCCCGAACAGGAACTGGCAGCCCCCGGACGAGAACTGCTTAGTGATAGGACCATGCATGGACAGACCATGCTCCAACACTGGATACCCCAAGAATTTCAGTACCGACTGTGCAATCTTTAACAAACCAGACAGGGCGCTATGTGGTCTAATGTCTCACTCTCTACATGTGCATTACACTCCGTATGACCCCTCCACCAGCAGCTGAAGTCTGATGTGATCTTGTTGTGTTTCAGCTGTACACTGGATGTAGTTTTGTGTAGCGCAGGGGGAAAATAACTCCATACCCCATGACGGAAATTGCATCTTTGGGAGGGCAACCAAGGCCATTTTCCTGACAATTGCACATGACACTTCCATTGTAAAATCTTGGTCTACTATGGAAAACTTTTAATGGGGCACCAAGGCCGAGACCAGGGGTCAACAGAGGCTCTCTAAGTGCCCCAAGGCCCAAGGCTTCAACTTGGGCTCCGTCTTCGATTAAAAATTGTGACCCATCACGCAAGGAATTTGATAAAACACCCGCGTGGTGCAAGCTGCATTTACGCATCCATATCACATACCGCACTTGTGAACTCAAAAAATTGTTTATCACATTGCTTATAGAGATGGCTGACTTTACACGGTTTGACATGACAATATCTAAATATAGAAGCAAACATGATATAACTTGCCCGGCTGTTTCTAGACGCATTTCAAAGGCGTCATATTCCCCCCCCCCCCAAAAAAAAAGGACAAGAAAAAGTTCTTCTAAATTTTCCACAGCGCACAGAACAATGGATTTGAACTGTCAGAGATAATGGAAAAGTTCATAATGTGTGACTGTTTGCACTGTTTGCAAACCGTATTTGTACAACTGTCATCTGACGACATGCACACACAAAACTCAATTATTACCACTACAGTATGGCATATGTGTACAATGGACTTTGGCTGTCTTTGGGCGTGGGTAGAAGTTGTGCAGTGACGGCCATACCACCCGGACATACCGCCATGTTCTTTTTCATTGTGAGCATAGTCAGACCTGGAATTTCATCTTTGAGAGGGCAAAGCCCTAGACTGGTCCACTGTCCTTATCCGCAAGGATAAGGACAGGCACCGGTCTATTAATAAAAGAGATGGTCACTGCTACTGGTCCCCTGTCTGACTGGTCCCCCTATCTGCAAGACCGCAATGGGATGCGAGGTCAAAGGTGCGTTTGTCAGGATTCCTCCAAACGCTCAAAGCCGGTCTCTGGCGTAAAACACGAGCCTGGAAGTATGACGTCAGATGTTCTGGCTAGCAAAGCCCTTCCTTTAACCCCAGTGAGGGCACTGTGATGTCACGTGCACGGCGTCTATAATCTATGCACTATTTCAACCTCATCATCCATGTGCCAAAGTTGTGTCAAAAAGTCTACGATATGAAGGTTAAATTCTTATGCAATAGCATGCAGGCACATTGCACAATGTTCCCACTTATCATCCATTCATGCTCTATGATTCATTCCACTAAATAAACACTGTTGGCATTCTAATATTAACTAATTTATCAGCTGGTATGGCTACGTACAAATTAAAATTACTTACTGGATCCCCCCCCCCAGCAACCACAAACTGATCTCTTGTTACTGCTTCACTCATTGACTTATTAAATAATGGTCAATGCATGATTTTTTTTAATTTAATTTCTCTGTAGGCAATCTCATGCACTTAAAAGGCCCCCCCCAAAAAAAACAATTAAAAATTAATAAATAAATAAGGCATATTTGTGTGGATCATTATATATATTCTTCTTTAATCATCTTTCCAACCATATTCATTTCGTAACAAACACTTTTCAGAGCCCAAAGCGCCTAAATCCGAAGGCAATGTGTCCCTTAACCTGGCCTGCAATAAAACGCAATAAATTGTACATTGACACTTACAACATGTACACGTAGACAAAAGGTAACAAGGTCCATGGAAAGTTCGACTGTAAAATCGGTAAAAACAACAGCCTAGCCCTAGGGAATATAATGAATGTTCCATCAAATTGTGCAGTGCATGCTCCAGCGATTGCTGTAATACATACATGTACATGTACATGTACAGCAGTAGGGTAAGACTCATCAGCTGTTTGATCATTGTAACACTGAAAGAACCCTTACCATGCATCAGCGCACAGAGGGGCATTATGACTGCAACTTCTCATTGTAATGTAACTGTGTCCAGCTATATTTGGGGCCAGACATATTATGTAACCCCCACAGGGGCGACTTAGCATGTGTGACAAGCCTGTCTGAGTGGACCATGAAATATGGCCAGAGGTGACCCTCTCTCTGCTGATCGCTCAGCCTTGCTAGTTGGTACTATACCCTGACTGGGTACGATGTAGTGAATGGCATTAAGGGGGGGGGGAAGCACCAGTCTGAGATGTGGCGCCATTTTAACCCCTTAGTTTGTTAACATGGTTTCTTATCCTGTTTTTGACCTTGTGAAGTATTTCGCAATCATTCTTGATCAACAAGTCTTTCTAAAATATAACAGGCAACTTTTAAATATCGAAAAAAGATACACTAAGAACTTTGAGCCCGCATTGACTGACAGAGTTTTGCAGACATGTTCCATTAACAGAGTAGCAAAACAACATTTTAGAAGTATGAATGATTTATTAAGCTAAATGATAATAGTAAATCATGCATAAAAAAATCAGAATTTGGAAATAGACAGAATAAAAAAAATGTTGGAAGTTCAAAAAACAGTGCACTCGAAATTGCTTGTTTACAATATGAAAGATGGAGAAGAGCGTAACAGGGTGTCCCTAAAGGACAGCTGACGACCCTCTGCCCGAAGACCATGACATGTGACTTTGTTAATTCAGCAGATGATTCATGAGGTTTGTGGTCAATGGGTAACAAGCCGGGACAGGGCTCCAAATTTACATGGGACCAGACCCCAGGCCGGAGGCCAGTGATTTTAGTTTCGGGCCAGTAAACTTACGACCTCTCAAGTCGACGAGCTTGTGTCTTTTGCATATGAATAAATTATGTTTAAAAACAAAAAGGATGTTCAAATGCTGACTTTGAATCTCATAACCATCTTTCAATTCTGTCATCAAAGTATACTTTTAACAGCCATACGAGTGAGATCAATATTCTCTTTAGTGCATGTTCAAATCAAAATAACGTTAAACCGTGCAGATATTTTCGTTCTCACTTTGGCACAATAACAACATTGAGAGCCTACACAAGCCCTGCAGTCTTGTGGAATATTTCCCCCGCTAATTCGAGCCTCGCTTGGATGGGTTTGAAACCAAGTACCGGGTTTTGCCTGAACCTTTTTCGTAACTAGCCATTCGGTTGCTTGTTTCACTTGCACTGATGAACTGAGGCGAGGGGAGATAACAAATTCAAATGATGACCGAAGCAAAATTTATGCTGTCTGCAAACTGACAGTCAGCTCTCACACAAAATGCATTCTAATGATTTTATCTAGAAACATCATGTTTGTGAGTTTCCGATACATAAAAGGCAGAGCTGCCAACATATTCTGGCAATCAGGGAGAAGTTGGTTGTACATCAATCAAGGAGATATTTAGAATTACATTCCAGGAGATTGTCAGTTATGTTCATCAGAACATGGAAAGATTGGTTTGTTTTCAGGGAACTTTCTGCAGAATCAGGGAGAGTTGGCAGCTCTGAAAAGGTCAAGGAAACAGTTCATAAAAAAAAAAACTAGTATTATTTGATTGGTATTTAATTCCTATATAAATGGCAGATCTTCACAGTGCGGTGGTGATATTGCCAAAAAAATGAGCGAGGGAGTTACTGAAAGTACAAGGTGGGCTGCCTCATGTTTGAAAGGGCAGGGAAAAAACTCAAACTTGTAGTCTGCCAGCTTTGACACTTGTGCATTTATTCATAAAAACCAGGGATGCTTTTCAACACTGATCTAGCCAATCAGACCATTTGCAGAGAATTTTGATTGGTCCTCAGGTATTTCAAGTAGCCTTTAGCTGCAAACCGCTGTCAAGGGAAAGCACTGAAGACTGAATATATCATGGTTGAGAGGTGTTTTTCTCTCCCATTCATCACAATATAAAACCAAACACATCTCGACTGATGACGTCATTCAGGGCCTCCGACTTCCTTCAAAACAAAATGGCTGAAGCGATGAACTGTCTGCTTGTGATCCCAAAAAGTATATCGGCACATGAGATTGAAAAAGAATGTCCTTTAAATATGTAATTTCACTTGGTAACTCCACCGGAGGACGGAAGCTATGAAGTCAAAACTGCCAGAAATAACAAAATTTGTTTTTAAAACTGCGTACAAATTAAAATTGGTTCTTCTTGTTGGCCTAGTGCAAAGAACCTAGGAACTTGACGGATGCCCTGATGTACATGTACAATAAGTTAGTTTTTAGCATTTTCTTTGATGTAGCCACTCACTGAGGTTGAAGAGCTGATGTTGTTGGGGAGATTGTCCCAAAGGCGGGGTCCAATTAACCAAAGGCACCACAGCCAACAGATTTGGAGCAGGTAGTGAGTGTTCAAGGCGATTGGATCACAAATTATTGATCTTAGTCTACCGTCTTGGTGAGAAAATGATAAGAGGCTAGAGGGGCAAGATAAGGTTTTGATTGGAAGTTGATGGATTTCCAGACGATCGGGAGGACTTGGAAATGATTCGTTGCCAGTTCAATTAATTGAGTACCGGGGATTGTGGTTACATGAAGACAGCGACAGCTAAATCGCCGACACTTTTTCCACGCCAGATCCTGTGGATGTGTGGCTAAGAATTATTCAGCCAGATGATCAAAAACCATGTGGCACTTTAATGGCATACAGCCGGAAAAAAGTCCCGTTCGACCAACACTTTTTCATTCAAATGAGTTTTAATATGAGTATGACTTAAGTATTATTAATTTCTTTTTAAAATAGTTTCTAGTAGTACTAGTATCGACCGTATTTACCCAGATTTATATTTTTGGGTCATAATGAGTGAAACGAGGCGGTCAGATTTGGCATCTTTCTGTGTGAAGCTTCCGTCATGTCCATCTGTAGTGACAAGTGTACATGGTGTGAGCTGCTACAAAAATGGTATAAATTCACACAAGCAAGTAAATCTCTTGACTCGTGTACCTACCCCCTAGGCATGAGTTTGTCACTATTTTTTAGCCATCCTGTACCCCAAAATATGTAGACCTACCCAGTGGGCATTTTCCCCACTCCTTTATTTCTTATTTGCCCCACACATGCAGTACGGGTGCGTAGACTTTTTACGGGACATTCTTACCAGCCCTTCAATAGTCGGATTTCTTACTATGATCGGAAGTTATTGTCCTCTCATAGTGGTAAAATCTGACAATGCTGAGACAATAATTATTTGGCAAGCTCTTCGGCAAAAGCGATCCAGTTTCGCGCGGTGTGAATAGCGTCATTGTGTTCAGTGTGAAAAGGCCCCCTAGACCGATCTTGGCAGGTAGTTTTTTCTGGTTGGGATAATAATTTTTTTTTTTTACTTTCTTGTTTCCAATTGAAACACCCATAGAAAATACGAACATTTTATTTACGTTTTCAAAAGGTAAAATTAGTATTTTATTTTTCAAATTTCAGGTACATTTTACTTATTTGATTTATAACAATTACCAGTAACTTAGGTATTTTTGGAGATCGCTCGCACAAGTTTTGCACACGGCACGTCAGCTGCATGACAACAGGATTGAATGCCTAAAACTAGTCATGTCTGACTATTGCAAGAAATCCCATCACAGCAAAAAATCCTGTAAAATGTCTATGCACCCGTACTGACATGACACCACTACCATGACTACTCTAGTGACACTGACACACTGAACAGCCCTTGGTTTCGAAAGATTGTGTACGACATGCGCAAGGTTCATCGAGTTTCAAATAATTGCTTTAAATAATTATTGGGCTTGCATTTGTCGCTCAAAAATCATGCACTCCTCTGCCCCAATGGTCTGTTTAGCCTTCCCAAACCCATTCACTCTTTTCACGGACAAAAGACCAATACAATTTCTTATTAAAAAAAGTGTTGTTATATTCGTAAAGCTAGTACAAGAAAGAGGAACTTACCGACGATCCCCGTAACCGCGCTGTGTGGCTGCACCCGGCTGTACGTTACACCTGTGTCGTGGAGGCTCTGCCTCACTGAGCGATAACATCACCCGGTAAAATATTCGAAAACGCCGGTACTGTTTTACGTGACCTCCCGCTAGAAAACCGCCGGCTTTTTTTTTTCCTTCCTCTCACACGTGCAGGCCTCCCCAGTATCTCGCTGTTTTCTTCGGCTGAAGACCTCATTTTTAACTCTTTGCAGAGGATCCAGTGAACTTGGCAGGGAGCCATTTCTTCTCGGGCGCAGTCCTGTGTTCCACTGCTGCGAAGAAAAACGTCGTTAGGTCAGTCCGTTTTGCACTGTTTCTTCACAAAAAATTAATGAAAAATGGTAGGATTGACGACCGTATACCTGAGAGCTCTAGCTAGCTGTGTACATGCAGTCTAGACGAAACTGAAAACGCAGCGGCTATTAAGAATTTGAACGCGCATGAAACTTCATCAATTTATACGTACATATTTTTACCCTTGATAGTAAACTTAAATATCTATATTCATAGAATAGTCAGAGATAATACATTTACGTTAGTGAAATGTGGGAAAATAGTAAGATTTTCACACAAAAATTATTGTCGAACCCCCAGACTGTACAAATTCTCCCAACCCCATCCCCATTGGCCGCTCTTTTGAAGTCTTGTCTGGCAGAGTCGAGTTTGATTTAGACGCCACCATTATTCTCAAGGGTAAGTTATTTTTCAATGGTGTTAATATATTTTTTTTGGGGGGGGGTGTGGGTTTGTCAGTGTATTTTCAAATTTATATGAAAATGTTCTTTCAACCTCAACCTTAGTCTTCCATCAATTTAAATGTTATACAAGGACATGTCATGTTCACGTAAATCCTTCAAACCAACCAAACACCAGTAATTCGATGAATAAAACAGCAATTCGTTGGCTTCAGTAAACTAAAAAGAATATTCCAGAAACATTTTACGGGCAAACATAAACAATGTAATGGTTACAAATTCAATTAAATATTTATGTTTCTCTTCTGTTTTTTTTTTTCTTCTTTTTTTTCCATTTTATTTTTACATTAGAGTATTTTCGGCAAGGAATGCGTCATTCTTATGTGAGTTCTCGTTGTGAGTATAAATTAATCGTAATTCTTTTTGAAAAAAAACCCAAAACATAAAACAGTTGACTTAAACTATAAACCTGTTTTATCTAAACACTCTTGTCAAAGTGACACAAGTTTCCGCCAGTTGGAGGTTCACGACCATCCCTCAAAGTTGAGTGGACTATTCTATGCCTCAAAGGGCGCGAATTTTAATAGGTTGGTCCCCTGTCAATCAATTTAACACCTGGTGGCTCAACGCGCAAACAATGCGCATAGACAATGGATTAACATACATTTTTCATGTTTCTAAATCTAGGCGCGGATTTTGGCTTAAGATGGGCAAACAAAGCCCAGGACCCCACCGTTAGCGTGATGTTTATCAAAGGGTAAGGTATTTGAAAAAAAGTCTATTTAAACAGCACCTCTTTTTTACAATGACTTTTTCGTTCAGCTTTTCAAATTCTTGAGAAGTCCGTGCTAGACTTTGTTAAATAAAAAGTAAACAAATCTCGTGCGAAACAGTATCCTAGTGCAGTTGAAGTTGACTGCCAGCAGAAGTTTTGTACAAGTTTCGCTATAGATATTGAGAAAGAAATAGCTGCTCGGTATCAAGTTAAATTATGATGACCTCTCTTAATCTTTGAAAGAGCAAGTTTGTTGAAACCCACCTGCAGTTTTCAATAAACACAACATAAAACCGACCTGTGGAGATTCTATTAAATTCGATGAGCCCCATTTTCAACGGCGTAAACAACAAAAACAGCGATGTATTTTTGCCTGGGATGTTTAGCATGTTGGGCTCTCAATACAGTCTTTGTATGACTATTGACCATAACAAACTTACTCGGTGAGAAGCACCGCATCTTCCCTTCCGAGTCACATGGTTTGGATAATTTGTCACCCCAAAACATTTGAATCTGATAACCGATTGGGTTGCTTGATGTCCGTTTGCACATGCTGCGGCCAGAGGATGCGGTTGGTACCCGCTGTCACCTCGCTAAAAAACGTGGATGTGATCGACGTTCTTGGAAAATACAGGGACATTTTTTTTGGTGCTATTTTCTCAGCAAGTAGACACTGTGTTCAGCTGAAACTTTCACATGTGACTTTTATTGCATCTTCCTTTATAATTGTGCCTATACATCAACATTACTTTAACAAATACCAATCTATGACCCTACCTCTAAGTACGGTAAGGTGATGGCAGGTGATGCCAGGATTGTGCATTTTGATGATGCATGGAAATTGCCACACAATCACTCATGAGAAAGACATTATTGGGCCATCGCAGATTAATTTGCCCTTTGAAAATGGCAGCCATTTTGAAAATTTTGAAAAACCCCAACTATATCCCCCGTGTCTGCCCCATTTCAACCTTTCTACCACAGCTTATGCGTCGGTCGGCTTCAACTAAGTGACCGTGAGCTTTCGGTACCGATTCTTCAAACACTTGGTGGATGGAACATAAGCAAACCCAAGCCTTGGTTTCAACGAAGGCAAGAGACAGTCTTCAGACGGTTACGGGGGAATTGATAATTAGCTGAAAAAGGCAATGACCATCCCCAACTCATAATTCCCCCCAAATGAGATCGAAAACAAATGAATAGTTCGACCCATTCAAAAAGCCCCCCGGTTTTTCTCCCCCACCCCTACCCCCCCCCCCCAAAAAAAAACTGCTCAGATTCTAGAGTGCCCCAGCAGCAAATTTATTTTCTGCAGCACACGTCGGCTATGGAGTCAACAGTTAAGGGATAGGGAAGAACAGCCTATCCCTTAACTGTTGTCTGTATTGACGAAGTATGCTGCAGGAAAAAAAAATCGCGCCCGGCACGTTAATCCGGAAGTCGTATGTTCAAGTCCCGTTCTCGTAAACTTTTCTTAGTTCACTCCCAAATTGACCCACAGTCAGTTTCCTTTGAAGTTTATTAATTGATAACTTTTTAGCAGTGAACTTTCAGATCTAAACTAGACTTATACTTTTTCGATAATATAATCGGTACTTTTTCGATAATATCAATACTGTGTAGTTCTTTACTGTCGATCTATAGTACAGACGGCCACTGCTAAAATTCTGGTAAATGATAATTACGATAACATTTTCATCATGTGGTTTTTTTGCAGTTAGTGTTCCTGTGTAATGTAGAAACAGAAGTGTTCGCGGGCGCTATTATTATTATTATTATGATTTATTTGACCAAGACAAACCAGAAAAAAATTACAGAGAAACAAGTACATGAAGATGAAAAAACAAGTAATCCGACAAGTAAATAAGTAAACAAATACATAAGTAAGTAGGCCATAGTTTAATAAGAAGTGAAAAGTTTTAAATAAATAATTTAAACAACATTGTATTTTTTATGAAATCATTGAACTTTGTTTAGAAGGAAAACACTGTACTGTGCGTTGATTTTCTTTCACTGAAATAAACACTGCAAAAAAAAAAATATTATTATAATAATGCATTATTTTATTATCAATTTTCTTTGACGTTGAGGGCGGTGTTTATCATTAACGTTTATCATGTGTGTGGCAAGTATTATCATTTTGTTTCCTCATTACTTTGGGCGCACTACGCTACGCAAAGCATCGCAAAGCTTCGAATAATTTTGCAAACCCACAGCTTTTTCGGTAAATCAAAGAACTGAAGGTCATGGCTGTCATGGATTGTTGAACAAATTTCCAAATTTTGTGCCCCCAGCAGCGGTGTTGCTGACCTTCAATCTGGGGTTATTTTGGGTAGGTACACAGACCGCTAAAAACGGCAATGTTTTGCTGACGAGCGTTGTAGCTGGCCCCTTTTCCCAAGATGGAGTCTGGCCAGTTTACTCGTTCATGGGTTTTATATAAAGCTCAACAATTTCAATTGCTAACCTGAACAATTTGAAGGAAAAAAAAACAGTTTTATTGTCAGCAAATTTGTTTGACTTGATTTTAAGAAGGCTGCCTGCGGAGAGACTTCTATTTGAGTATATTCAAATGTTTAGCATTTAAAGGAACATTACAGAATTGGTCTTTGCTAACAAAACAGTTGCTGGCAGTGTAAGCACATTATGTAATCGACCATATACATAAACTGACACACCTGTAGAAGTTTGAGATCGATCGGCCATCTGGGTCACGAGAAAATAGTGACAAACCGATTACACATTTGCATGAAATCATATAGATTCAACAAATGAATAAAACGCTCACTGAGCGATAAACTCCAATCGGAAAATTAGTTTATTCATTTCTCATCAAATATGGCATTTCAGACAGAAATATTTCAAAGGATGTTTTCTACTATCATCATCATTAGACCGTGTAAGTTTTATGTAAATCTGTGATCAAAAGTATATTTTACAAGTTTTTTTCTTACCAATTCTGTAATGTTCCTTTAACAATTGGTTGATAAGGGGGATCTTATTTAGCATGGTAGTGCACCCATTCGGTTGGAAATGAAATACACATCAAAACTACTATCTGAAATTAAATGCATCTTAGATAAACAAACATGAGTAAACAATTCATGCAACAAAATAAAGCGTTTGAAGGAATTATAAAAGGGAAGGTCATCGTTTGGTTTTTGTCAACAGATGCTGATTTGTAGGTAGCATTATTATAAAGATACAATCAAAGTCAGATGTAAAATTCAGCAGAATACAGCGTCTACTTGCTGAGAAAACAGCAATAAAATTGTCACCGAACGTCGAATTCATCCACGTTCAGCGAGGTAATAATAGCGGGTACCGACCGCATCTCTGGCCGCGGCATTCGCAAACGGACACCAAACCCACACAAATTGTTTCTCAGATTCAAATGTTTCCATCAAAATTATACTTCGAAGGGAATCCTGCAGCTGCAGCGCTTCTCACCAAGTAAGTTTTTATTGTCATAAATTTTTGGAGTACATGCTTTCCAGTCTATGACCCTACTTTTAAACACACGTGGCCTATGCGTTCTTTCATTATGGGAATTGCACTGACTTGATGTCGAAATATTGATGTAAAAAATTGCTCTTTCCCCAACCCCTTTTTTTGTAAAACCCCTTTTTTCCAATCAGAATAAAACAGACTTTCAGCTCCTCTATCGATGAAAGTAAAGTTCAAGTCTATCCTGAATTTTAAATCATTTAGCCTTCGAGAAAGACTCTGCTACAGGGTTGAAACGTCAGGCCACTAACTATTTTTTTTCGCATTTGTACAATAGGTCCTTATGGTTGGTAAGCAGTTTGCAACAGCTAATTCTATTTTGTCATTAATTTACCCTTCAAGAAAGACTTTGCTATAGGGTCGAAACGTCAGGTCAGGCCACTAACCTATTTGCATCTTTTTGTTTTATTACATTTTTCATGTCAGGCATAATTGATATTGGCAATCGATTTAAGCAACGGTGCAGGTTTCAACTGACAGTTTCAAAACTCGTCTTAAAACGTTCTTTTAAGGAAATATTTTGCTGTAAAATTGTACTCGTCGTCAGTGATGTAATTCTTATGATTGTCACACGGGGATTTAAATTGTTGATTGTTTCATTTATTTTATTTATATTTGTTGTTTTTTCCAGGCAGCACACAAACAATACATCAAAGAACTAAAAATATAAACAGAACTAGGCCTATCAGAGAACAAGCCCGAGAATAACCAACGAGCGAAAATAACTGCTACGGTCTAAAGGCGACCCAAAAAAAAAACAAAAAAAAACACCACCCCAAAACAAACAAACAGACACAAACAAAGGCACAAAAGTGTACAACAAGAACACTAAGCGAAACGTCATCAAAATTTGATTGCGTGTGCACGGATCTTTTAACTGACTATTTTTTGGTCACTGGCTGCTGGTCCAGTTGCGATCTATATATTTTGATGATTTAGGCCAAAAGCAAGCTCCTTTGTATATTCTTATTAATTTTAGTTTGTGCTTTTGTTTCAAACACAATGAACACGCACAAGATCCCGCTGACAAAACATATACGCCCTATTTTTCTGAGTTGAAAACGCGACTACCAAATTGGATCGGATTTTCACAGGTTGTGACAAAGATTACAGTGACGTCTTGAATCACGACTAATCCTCGATTCATTACGTCACTCTGTGAGGACACTTACGTCACTAATGTACGTCATCTTTGGAAAATTACATCCCCATCCTCTAGTTTTCAACTAACACATCAACAACCAAACTATGACAATTTTCTCAAAATGAACAACAGCCAACCATTTAAGTGAAAACAAAGAAAAATCTGTTGATGTTTTGTCGAGGTTTTTTTTCTTAACTTAGTATTTCAAACGGAAATGAATATCAGATGTAATTGAACTCATCGTAAATGTTAATGTACTCATTGTCTACTTAATTTTTTACTTTTTATGTAATTATAGCCAATAGAAGCCAAATTTCAGTATTTTTTTTAAGGATGCGGACAAATAAAAATATATATCTGTTGGTTAGAATAAAACCAATCATTTTTATGTTCTGTCTCCCCTTTTAATTTTTTTTGTTAACTGGTAGAGTAAAATACGAAATGCCATTTGGGATAACATCTCCTTATAAAGTCGGCTCTTTATCCACCCCCCCCCATCCCTCCATGGGCCCTTCGCACCTAGCCCGACCACCCTCGGCTATAATGTGGAACGATCCCCCTTTTAGATGTTGATACGCAGACAAAACCATCTACATATCGTCTAGACTGTGGACGCATAAAATATTATCAATTATTCGCTCGATTGGGGGCCCACAAGTTCGGGCGAATGTTGATTTTCTGGTCAATTCGAGTTGGGTGGAACATTTCCCTTCACGTTAAATACACCTAATATGAACAGATGTAGGAATTGGGGACTTATAACCCGTATCAGTTTAACTTTCTAGGTGGCATGACTCCGTCACTGTTCGAAGGAAAAACGTCTTCGGAATCATTCCACTTAAAGGAACATTACAGAATGGGTTTTTGCTAACAGAAACAGTTGCTGGCAGTGTAAGCACTTTATATAATCCACCATATACATAAACTGACAAACCTGTAGAAGTTTGAGATCGATCGGCCATTCGGGTCACGAGAAAATAGTGAAAAACCGATTACACATTTGCATGAAATCGTATAGATTCAACAAATGAATAAAACGCTCACTGAGCGGTAAACTCCTATCGGAAAATTAGTTTATTCGTTTCTCTTATCAAATATGGCGTTTCAGACAGAAATATTTCAAGGGATGTTTTCTACTATCATCATCATTAGACCGTGTAAGTTTTATGTAAATCTGTGATCAAAAAGTATATTTTACAAGTATTTTCTTACCAATTCTGTAATGTTCCTTTAAAAATATTCAGGCCTTTATCAATTGGAAAAGATCAGGAAAAAATAAGACCACTAGTCACTTCAGTTTCTACTATAAGGACAAAGATCTGGGCCTAGCTTTACATAGCTGCTTAAGCACAAAAAGTAGCCAAGCACAACAAAATTATGCTTAATACCAGAATAAGGTTACCAGCCAAAATACCATGTCACATGTACAATATGTGACTGGTATCCTGCTTAGCAGACAACTTTTTAGCAATAGTTTCTGCTGATGAGCAGCTCTATATGAAATTAGACCCCGGATTGGCCCAGTTTGAAAGTTGACCGATCAAAATAGTTATGAAGTTCATACCATTCCCCCTGAATTGCCATCTGGGAAAATAGCATTTGAATACCCCCGTTGGTTTCAAGATTCAAGTTTATTATATTCCACAGTATTTAACCAAACAAAAGTAAATCACAAAAATACATTTATTGTGTAAATGAAATTATAGAGATGATACTGCAGAGGGATTCATTAAAGGCAAAGTATACCTTTGGTTTTTGGAACCGTTCGATTATTTTAATCCTATGTAGATATACAATAAAACTAACCTGTGAAAATTTAATTTCAAAAGGTGGTACCGTTTTAAAGATATATATCGCCAAAAATCTGGGGCGGTTATGACAGAAACGTTTCTCAGATTCAAATTTTGGGGGACAAAAAGTGAGATCTTTTTCCATATCCACATTATTTTGAATTGAAATATTTCTCAAAATGCTTTATACTATCGAAAGTTTTGGAGTGATTACCAATCGTATATACCTTCCTTTAAGAAGCAAAGCTTGTAGACAATGGTCGCCCATGATTGCTCTGGTGAACTTCTGCAATTGTCAATTTCTCATTTTGATATTACTTTTATTTATTATTTTCTGACGACAATAAAAACAGATTAGTAGAAATTTCAAAAATAAGAACTCTGCCAAAATATTTCAAGCCGGCAACAATTTGGCCTGGCAGTTTTAAAATCCACTTTCTTAATAATAAAGAAGGTAGGCCTCTAAAATTATAGATAGACACTGATGCATCAATCAAACTCATGGAGTGATCATTTTCGATTCTATGAGCTCTCCACTATTGCGAAATTTCCCTATTTTCCCTTGCTTTTATCATCGACTCTCACCCCATCCCACCGCAACATTGTGAGAACCAACCCTTTGAAGTATTAATGTTCTTTTTGAGAAAGAGGTAACTTCTCACTAAAATTATTTGAAATTGAGAAAGGCCTCAGGCACGAAACCTTTCTCAGGCATTTGAAAGCACACAATTCTGTGCAACAAAACTGGTTTTTTTTTTGTTCTTCTTGCAACTTCGATGACCAATTGTGACTAAATTTTCACAGGTTTGTCATTTTATGCATATTATGTTGGCATATGTTTGACAATTTACAAAAAGTATATGCTGCCTTTAAAGACAAAGTAGGGCTTTATACCTTTGGTTTTTGGAACCGTTCGATTGTTTTAATCCTATATAAATATATTTATATACAATAAAACTAACCTGTGAAAATTTCTTTCCAAAAGGTGGTAGCGTTTTTTGAGATATCACCGAAAATCCGGAGCGGTTTTGTCCACGCAGGAAGAACAATCCTCCATATTTTGAGAAACGTTTCTGACAGAAACGCTTCTCAGCTTCAAATGTGTTCTGATAAAAACTGATATAGTTTTTTTCCATAACCACATTACTCCGAAGTGGAATGATTCTCAAAATGCTTTATCCTATCGAAAGCTGCTGTACCTCTAACCAAATCAGTTTCTATTGCCATTAATTTTAAGAGTGATTACCGAACGTATACCTTCCCTTTAAAAACTCTCACAAGTTCAATAGTTGGGTCGCAAACAGTATGGATACTGGTCTTGGACAGTTACCAATGTTGACCGCGTGCTCTAAAAAATACCATTGGAAAAAGGCTGCCATACGTACTTTTTGGTTTCACATACTGTACATATACGGTGAGTCTACATGTACATGTCTGTCTACGCATTATAAATCAACCATACCCGTTTGTAATAACCCTGAACGTTTCTAGACTAGACAAACATAATGACAGTACCAGACACACAATTATTCGTCTGATTTATAATTTGCAAGAGATTTTTTAAATTAATAAAGGTTTTTTTTTCTCCGAGTAAATATTGAGTTTTCTTTCTGACCGTAAGCGCTTGTTTTACATTTTTTTTTTCAAATCAGATTAAAAGATGGGTGTATATTTCCAATGGTTTCCGATATATTTTGTTCCTTTTTTAGTCAAAGCAAAATTAATCTTTCTGACAACAAATAAATATTTCATGCTAAAAACAAAAAACATTGGTTTAAATTACTGTCAGAAACGACATGGCACAAATTTACAAATTTGAAATATGCAATGTACTCATTCATTTACAAGATTTTTGCTTTTGAAGTAGAAAAAGGGACACATGGAACAATTTGCCAAACTTCATCAAAACTAGGCCTACTCCAAATGAGAACATTTCCAAATCTATGCTGAAAACGTACCTCTTTAATTGAATAATTGCTAATTTATGATGTAAAGCGCTTCAGTAAATTTGTCTAAGGCGCTATATGAGTATGGCTTAATAATAATAATATTATTACTGTTATTATTAAATAAAAAATACATGATATTCTGTGACATTATAGCTGATTGTTTTAATGTCAATTATTAATAAAACATCGGGGAAAGATATAAATGAACAAAGGTATAACTAAAAGAAGTAGGGCTTCAAAACTCTTCAAGGCAAACATTGCTAAAGTTTCTTATCAATTCATAAGTTCGGTCATAAATAACTTATTATGAGCTAGTATCAAACGGAAAAAGCATCCCAGTAGCTTGGACCGGGAGAAGGCGGTATAGTCCCGCCGGTATATGCTTCGAAACGACCCGTGCCCTGGCACGTTGACGTGATGCCACCCCCGGCACTCTCGTTGACGCCAACCCAATACACTGCATTTATAACCCATGTTGTAGGACGATAATCTCATAAAACACTGATATGGGCACAAACGTTCTTGGCACTTTCCTCAATATGAGCTTAAAGGCAGTGGACACTATTGGTAATTACTCAAAATAATTATTAGCATAAAACCTTACTTGGTAACGAGTCATGGGGAGAGGTTGACAGAATATAAAACATTGTGAGAAACGGCTCCCTCTGAAGTGACATAGTTTTCGAGAAAGAAGTAATTTTCCACGAATTTGATTTTGAGACCTCAGAATTAGAAATTGAGGTCTCGAAATCAACCATCTGAAAGCACACAACTTCGTGTGACAAGGGTGTTTTTTCTTTCATAGTTATCTCGCAACTTCGACGACCAATTGAGCTCAAGTTTTTACAGGTTTGATATTTTATCCATATGTTGAGATACACCAAGTGAGAAACTGGTCTTTGACAATTACCAACAGTGTCCAGTGTCTTTAATGGCAGTGGATACTTTTGGTAATTACTCAAGAAATGCATTACCATCAAAACTTACTTGGTAGGGAGCACCCTGAGAGCTGCTGATAGTAAATAAAATTGTGAAAAACGACTCCCTCTGAAGTGATGTAATTTTTGACAAAGATGTAATTTTTCAGTAAAATATTTGAATCTGAGAAAGGCTTCGGGCATGAAGCCTTTCTCGGGCATTCGAAAGCACAGAATTCTATGCAAGGCTGTTTTTTTTTTTTCGTTATTTTCTTGCAACTTCGATGACCAACTGAGCAAAACATTTCACAGGTTTATCATGTTATATGCATATTACGTTGGGATACACCAAGTGAAGCTACTAGTCTCTGACAATTACCAAAAGTATATCCTGCCTTTAGATTCTAGGTTCGATTTTTGGCTGATTTGACCCAAAAATTGAGATGTAGGTTTAAAAATAGTTTAAAAATATATAAATAGATTCGAGAAAGTTGGAAGCTTTTATTTAAGATATTGCACGAAATAAACTCCACCAAAGATAACAAGTGGTAGTTAATAATAATAAAAAAAACTTGTTTTCACTATTAACTATTGTCGGTATCCTGTCATTGTCTCACGGATGCATCAGCTATGTACAAACAATTGTGCATGTTACATGTTAGGTTGTGCATTGTCCGTGGCATATTATGCGAAAGTTTATTGCATGATTTCGTTTCGAAAACATCACCATCTGTCAAAATGTGTTCACAATTCAAAACAAATTCTCTCGGCGAAAATCGGGCAATGAACAACGTCAACTACTGCTAACATGCTTAAAGACACTGGACACCTTTGGTAATTGTCAAAGACCAGTCTTCTCACTTGATGTAAGTCAACATATTCACAAAATAACAAACCTGTGAAAATTTGAACTCAATTGGTCGTCGAAGTTGCGAGATAATAATGGGAAAAAACACCCTTGTCACACGAAGTTGTGTTCTTTCAGATGCTTGATTTCGAGACCCCACGCGTGAGGTCTCAAAATCAATTCAAATATTTTACTGAGAAATTATTTCTTTCTCAAAAACTACGTTACTTCAGAGGGGGCCGTTTCTCACAATGTTTTATACTATCAACAGCTCTCCATTGCTCATTACCAAGTAAGTTTTTATGCTGACAATTATTTTTAGTAATTACCAATAGTTTCCAGTGCCTTTCAAACAAACACACCGTTGTACTTGAGTTTTAAAAATGGTGAAAAAAGGGCACGAAACGGTCCTCGCGTCTTTATTTCTGTGACATAATAAAAGATAAAACTATACCCCAGCTAAACATTCAGTTTACTTAATTTTCCCAAATGTATTTGAAAAAGAGAACCTTCGGCACATAGACTAAACTCTAGTTCTGAAGTTCATCGACAAAGTTGTGCCATGCAGTAAAGGTATAATATTATGGTCATAGATTGGTGAATATTCGGGCAAGTTCGGATGGGCGACTAGGAACCAGAAACAGTGTGTCAATGTGTGACGTAGCTCTCGAATTTACTGTGTACAGGCGCTGTGTGTGTGCATGGTGAGAGTGCGGTGTGCTATTTTTTTAGAGTCAGTCGGGGGACTGGGGTTGTATCGCATTCAGGCGGCTGAGGTTTTAGTATCCTTGCTCTATGGTTTTAGCTAGAGTACTTGTCTACACAGCCTTGATATCAAGGCTAAGATCGACCAGGCTCCAGTGCATGGTCGAGCTAGCCAATCTCCCTGGTTTCTGGTAAGTCTATAGTCACTCTCGTCGAGACCTCAGAATTAGAATTTGAGGTCTCGAAATCAACCATCTGAAAGCACACAACCTCGTGTGACAAGGGTGTTTTTTCTTTCACAGTTATCTCGCAACTTTGACGACCAATTGAGCTCAATTTTTTTACAGGTTTGTTATTTTATCCATATGTTGAGATACACCAAGTGAGAAGACTGCATGGTCTTTGACAATTACCAATAGTGTTCAGTGTCTTTAAAAGCTGGTTCATGGGGACTTCTTTATATTCCTCATATTGTACGCGAACTTCAGTAACCCAAAAGGGTAAAGCAAATGCTACAAAAGTTAAAACAGCAGTACATTTTTCGAAGATATGCATCATTTAACTATAGGTCATCCCGGACAATTTAAACGAAAACAAATTAATTCAATTGAACACCCGGCTCATTCAATTTTGTTTGAAGATCAATGGTTTAGCTGAATCAGCATTCAACGGTCGATCAAAAGGAGTGAATCAACTTCAACAGTTTAGCATTCACTGGTCAAATAAGATAATTTTTCTTGGATTCACTTGGATTATCTATCTAGCTGCCGCATATATGAATATCGGTAAAAAAGAATCAGAATTTAATTCATAGGGTGTTAAAATAACACTCATTTCTGCCTACACAATCACATTGGTGTTATTTTTAACACCCATGGTGTCCATTTTAACACACCCCATCTTTTGCAGTGTGTATATAATGTACTGTTAATTATATTCGTTGCGGTTATACTGACCCGTACTGGTATGCATTGTCTTTATTAGTTTAAAGGGTACTACAGCATATGTCTCAAATAGCAAAAAAAAACACCAAAAAAACATTACATACAAATCTCAGTTTTTTTCTCTCTTCTTCTCGCTGATCACAGTCGAGGGGGATTTCTGAATCGTGCTCATTTCGATTGCATGCGGCAGCCGAGATAACAAACGCCCTAAAGTTGCATGGGCCGATTTTCGCACCCCCCCCCCACCAATTTGTTTTCTTCAAACATTCAGTTTTATTTTTTCTCTGAACGAATTTCGACAGATAATGCTGTTTCAAAACGCAAAAAACATACCAAACAAACTGGAGCATTTTCATGCTACGGAAAATGCAGAAATTACACACTGTAACGTGCACATTTATTGTTTACACATGGAAAAAATGAGAAAATGTTGGGAACCGACAATAAGTCATTTCCAGTTGTTATTCCACTCATCATTGGGCGGATTTAGGAAGAAACTATAAATAAGTAGTAAACTTGCGGAAGACGAGCAGGGTATACTGTTCGAAACGTCGAGACCACACCGGCTCTTCTCAGAGCCAACACTCTCACAAAAGAGATTTACACATGGTTGTACCCGCAAGTTTACTATTTATTTATAGTTTCTTCCTATTTCTCCACACCATGCAAATCTTCAAACAATACTTACTTATTGGGCGGATTTGTTCGTGCTTATAGCTTACCCTAAAAGGCAAATTAAACCGTTGGTTTTTGGAACCGTTCTAATCCTAATATACATGTATAAAAATATACACTAAAACCGACCTGTAAAAGTTTATTTTCGAAAAGTGGCAGCGTTTTTTAGAATTAGCCGAAAATCTGGAGCAGTTATGTCCACGCAGGAAGAATAATCCGTATAAATTGGAATACACAATCTGAGAAACGTTTCATGCAGAAACGTTTCTCAGATTGAAATGTTTTGTATTCCCTCTCTTTAAAACCACATTCTTTTGAAGGGAATCGTTTCTCAACATGTCATACATTATCAAAGGCTGCAGTGCTTCTTACCAAGTAAATTTTTGTGGACATTAATTGTCAGGAGTAATTACCAAAGGTATACCCTCCCTTTAAAGGAACATTACAGAATTGGTAAGAAAAAAACTTGTGAAATATACTTTTTGATCACAGATTTACATAAAACTTACACGGTCTAATGATGATGATAGTAGAAAACATCCCTTGAAATATTTCTGTCTGAAATGCCATATTTGATGAGAAATGAATAAACTAATTTTCCGATTGGAGTTTATCGCTCAGTGAGCGTTTTATTCATTTTTGTTGAATCTATATGATTTCATGCAAAATGTGTAATCGTTTTTTTCCACTATTTTCTCGTGACCCAGATGGCCTATCGATCTCAAACTTCTACAGGTTTGTCAGTTTATGTATATGGTGGATTACATAAAGTGCTTAAACTGCCAGCAACTGTTTTGTTAGCAAAAACCAATTCTGTAATGTTCCTCTAAACGAAAGATTGTAACTTTTTAGAATCTATAAATTAGCTATTTAAAATTAAACTCTTTGAATGTTCGGGCCAAAACGTCCCCCAAATCGGATCTATCATAAGGTAGGGTCATAATTATATTGTTTTTTGTCAACGTAATGCTGATTTATAGGCAAAATTATAAAGAAAGATACGATGAAAGTCACAGTGTCTACTAATTGAGAAGAAAAAAACCCAGAAAAACTATCATCGAAGAACGTCAGCAGCGAGGTGACAGCGAGTACCAACCGTACCGCTGGCCGCAAACACTCACAAAACGGACACCAAGGAAATTTGAATCTTCAAAAGTCACATCATGCATGCGATCTTTGCAGATTTGTCGACATATACTTTTATTGACTCTTAATCAACGGTGGCACTTCACACGAAGTAATTTCGCAGGATGCTTACCATCTTTATAACAAGTATAGGCTTTCGGATAAAGGTTACACCCTTTTTGTTTCGGTGTCCCATATCAACACACGTTTGACCCTATGTAACGGGTGTTTTAAATGAAAGGTATACGTTTGTTAATCACTCTTAAAATTAATGGCAATAAAAACTTACTTCAGAAGTACAGCAGCTTTCGATAGTATAAAGCATTTTGAGAATCATTTCACTTCGAAGTAATGTGGTTATGGAAAATGTATCAGTTTTTATTTGAAAAAAAAAATTGAATCTGAGAAGCGTTTCTGTCAGAAACGTTTCTCAGATTGTGTATTCCAATTGCAGATTCTTCTTCCTGCGTGGACATAACCGCTCCGGATTTTCGGCGATATCTCAAAAACGCAACCACCTTTTGAATTGATACTTCCACGGGATAGTTTTATTGTCTATATTTACATTTACATCGGTTTAAAACAATCGAACGGTTCCAAAAACCAAAAGTATACGTTCCCTTATAAGTATAAGCTATTTGTCTCTCTTCAACAACATAGTTCTGCTGACAACATTTCTCTTGACCATTGCTGAACTTTTATAATCAGTGAGCTTTCAGATAGAAACGAGTACAATCTAGTTTGTCAGATTAATCGCGATGTGACACACCCCTTGGGTGATAGTGTTCTATTCCGACTTTGTCTTTCTCCTCTACAGGCAGGCTAGCTTTTGTTTTGTCTGTTGCCCCCTGATTATAATATGTTTGTCCAATTTCTGTTTCCTTGTAATGTCCTTGTTTTTTTCGTGGTCCTATTTGTGCGGTTTTTTTCTTCTCTGCATTGTTATTTTTTTCCTGTGAATTTGTTTTCTCGTAATTTTGTTTTTGCAATTCTTGCTGTATATTTTGGAGGTATTTCTATTTCTATATATTTTTTCTCTCTATTTTACAAAATCTGTATATTTTTTTGAGTATTGTGATATGCATGAATACAGTATCATAATTACAAGTCCTTCAACTCGGCCCGGATATCAAATGAGAAAATAATTTTCCCCACTACAGAATCAAGCTATAAACAAAATGATAATACACCAGACGTCAAATCAATTTGACAAAAGAAGGCCCGCATGGCCTACCCCACATTCCGAACAATTGAGTTGTTCCTCTCTATACAGGAAATGCTGCAGACAGACTTAATGAAGGTGGCCGACAAAACGCTCATTAGAAGAAACTATAATAGCAGTAAACTTGAGGGTGCAACCCATGGATTAAAAAAACTGCTTTGGGAGAGGTGTTGTTTCTTAGAAGAGCCGGCGGGTGTGGTATCGACGTTTCGAACGGGAGGTGCATTCTCTCATGAAGACGAGCAGAGTGTACTCTTCGAAACGTCGAGACCACACTGGCTCTTCTCAGAGCCAACACTCCTTCCAAATGAGTTTTATACAGGGTTGTACCCTTATGATCCACACCATGCAAAGCTTTAAACATCCCCAAAAGCCCATTAAAAAAATGCATTCAATGTACAAATCACCACCCCAAAACACCAACGATAACAATTAACGGTCGGCAATTCAGAGAACTCACTATAAAATAATTATTTGCTTAAAGCCCTGCACACCAACACCCTAGCTGGTACCTAACAGTAAAACTCTCACTAATTAGTTCATAACTAAATATTATTTTTTACTCAAAACAATTTTCGTGTGTTGTATATTATAGTCTTTCCTCATCAACGCAAACAGGAACAATTTAATTTGTCTGAGAAACTTCGTTCAGCCTAATCAGCTGCTTGAATACTTCAACCCAATATCTTCGTTTACAAATCCCCGGGGGTCATTATACCACACATTACAGCTAGCCTCCCGGTACAAAATAATTTTATGTCTAAAACAGAATTAATTACAATTGTATAATTGTATATATTTAATGATTGATATCTGCAAACCCTCAAAAGAGGCAACAACTTCAAGAAGATTTAAACATGTTTTTTAAAAATGTATATTCGGTTTGCGGTAACACCATGTGTATAATTATCTACTTTGCTATTGGATGATGTTCTTTAGAGAACTTGTCTTGCTATATTTGTTCTACTATACCGCGGAGTAGATTTTTCAGAATTCGGGAGACTTCTCAGTTCTGAAAGGAACTGTCCTGCTTATCCTGGGCGGGAGGTAGGAAATCGGCCTGGACTACTACTTTAGCTTTGTGGATCGGGGGGACTTTTCGTAGTATATTATGCCTGTCTGAAATGCTGCTAGAGTCTTGAAGATAGTCTTTTCACGACACCCCGAAAGCACAGTTGCTTTTACTTCGATTGTGACAGTCGAAATAAGCGCGAAGAACGGGCTCCAAAAACCCCTCAAAAAACATAAACGGTTCGTCTATAACTGTTTTCCCCACAAAATGGTTTTATGTAAACTCCAATTTGACTTTTGATTAAAAATGTTGCGGTAAAGTCCCGTCGTCCCTCTTAAATGATCTCTCTTCCACCACCCGCGTTTTACTACGTCAAAATAATTTAATGATTAGGTGTTTATCTTAAAGAAATTTTGAGCGCTGAATACGCATTAATCTGTCATTTACGGTGAAATACAGTCTCGGAAATAAAACACATTTCTCACCACTCTATCATCGAATATCTATCATGTTGCCAACGTCAGATGAAGAGAAAAAACGAGGGAAATAATATTGCATGGCATGCCTCAAAATAAAGTCAGACGAAATTATGCCATAAGCCAGCCATCTCGCCCCCATCAAAAGTCGCCCCTGCAAAGTCTCCCCCTGCAAAGTCGCCCCTGCAAAGTCTCCCCTGCAAAGTCACCCCTAGCAAAGTCGCCCCTAGCAAAGTCGCCCCTGCAAAGTCATCCCTAGCAAAGTCGCCCCTAGCAAAGGCGCCCCTAGCAAAGTCGCCCCCTGCAAAGTCACCCTAGCAAAGTCGCCCCAACAGAGTGGCCCCCAGACTCTTGTTCGATGCCAGCATGAGTATCAATACTTCAGTTCATCACTCAATCCTGGCGCCCATGTTTATTTTCATGTATCAATTTAGAATCATGTAATCAATCTAACAGCGAGTCTTTTTTTTCCTGCAGAAAAATCGAATTACTTTATCTTTATCCATATTACACGAAGTGATTAAGTTTGTTCTTCTATAGAATTAGGCAAAATCGCCCATTTTCATTTTCCGATCGTGACGACCAAGACAAGAGCATACAGCGTTCTCCCTCGAGGTTCGCGCACACCCAGCCTGCACTGTTTTACAGCGACGGCGTTACCGTATGGTCTATACCCTCGAAGCAGGCAGTTGAAGTTTAGAACACTGTCCCTCTCTCACATGTTCCCTACTAATTACAAACAGACACTTTATTTACAATGAACAATGACTACTGACTTACCTGTTGAAAAAGTCCCTTTGAAATGGCTCCGGTCTCGATTGCTCCTGCAAAGACCAACCAGACAAAAATATGCCAATCACTGGTATACCACTTCCCCGTGTACTTATCATACTTCGGCTGCGGAGTACCAAGGAATTTGGCGGGAATTTGGAATACACAACTGGTATGACATTTTTCCCCCTCATATAGGAACTGATTACAGGAATCAAATTTTGGGTCATAGCATGTGGATACGAAATGTAACAGAAGGTGTTAGTAGTTGCTAAAGGGAGAGAGTGAAACCAGGCTAGTTAGCGGTTTTTTTAAGCGGGAAGTTATGTTGGTCTTGCGCAAGCATGTCTGCAGGAATGTCACATGAAGAGATGTCGCAATTTGGCTAGGTTTCAAAGGCCATATTGTGAAATGATTTTTCTGAGGAATCAACTTTTATCTTTTTTTTAGGGTGCAAGCGTAGGCCTATACGTTAATTTTAACATTACATTATTCAGTAAAAAAAGTGAATTTCAAGACTTGCGTTTTTCGTGGGGGGAACAATGCATAGGCTTAATTCGTTATACTTAAATTACTACGGGTATGTTCTCATGTTAACTGCAGACTTGGCACTTCATTCTTGAACATGCAAGGCATTTTTCCCCTTAGTAAATGGCACCTCAAATGAGGAAAATTTGAATTTCTAATGGAACAAGTCACAACCAAACAAGTATCTCACTCAAGCCGTCCTCAAACGGACTACAACAATAACTTCGAACCGAAGACACCTTAAAATCAACCCTACCGTCTACATTAAAGGAACATTACAGAATTGGTAAAAAAAAAAATTGTAAAAATTTTGATCACTTTTGATCACAGATTTACATAAAACTTACACGGTCTAATGATGATGATAGTAGAAAGCATCCCTTGAAATATTTCTGTCTGAAATGCCATATTTGATGAGAAATGAATAAACTATTTTTCCGATTGGAGTTTATCGCTCAGTGAGCGTTTTATTCATTTGATGAATCTATACGATTTCATGCAAATGTGTAATCGGTTTTTCCCTATTTTCTTGTGACCCAGATGGCCGATCGATCTCAAACTTCTACAGGTTTGTCAGTTTATGTATATGGTGGGTTACATAAAGTGCTTATTATACACTGCCAGCAACTGTTTTGTTAGCAACAACCAATTCTGTAATGTTCCTTTTATAACACGAGGCATATTCGTCTAGAATCAGCTATTTGCAACTGATGATTGCCCATACTTGAGGCATGAAAACATGTTATTGCTACTCGAGAATCTGAAAGAAAGAACAAATCTCCCCAGTCCCATTACCCTCGTAATAGCCACTGACTAAATAGTCATGCTGGTTCCTGGTCGAATTATGATTCACCAATATCCACAGTCAACATGACACAAAATGAACATAACACCCATACATGGACCTAATCCATTCAACATTGTAATCATTATCCGGTTTTATGGTTTTCAAGTCAACAGTTTTGGAGTGACACTGAACTGGAAAGTGCCATCATTTATCAACCATTTTGGAACGTTTCAAGGGGCACCGAGGTAATGACCATGGGGGGTCCGTGAAATATCAGACCTGTCATTGTGTATGCAGAAAGTAACTCATTTTAGGTCATCAAAACAAAATTTCATGTTCGGCTTAACCCTCAAAATGCGATCGACTCTACTTTAAAAAAATAACTCAATACTTTTCAAACAAAATTATTGTAAACAAAAATTCAAATACAACCCCATCCTTTTATTTTTAATATCAACAAAACAATTGTTTTAATTCTTTCCCGAATACATTTTGTCAATATTGTTTTTTTTGTATCAAACTGTCGGTGTGCGGCTGGATGTCTGAGAGACCAACAGTGTTTAAGCATTATTCAATTAATAATTTTCTAATAATGATTGAAATGTTGGCCCATGCGCCAATTAAACAATCTTTTTTTCTTGTACCCCTGGCCAACTAGGCCTACGACTTGTTCAAAAACCAATTATGATGAATACGTATCATTGACGACAAAGCCGCCCGTAAAATTACTGTAAACAGGCGTAAAGCAAGTCTCCGATGGCCATTTAAAAGGTAAAAGCGAAAAACAAAAAGACAATCATGGACAAACCTTTGAATGCGTGGTTAATTTGTTTCTCAAAGGCAGGGTAAATGAAGAAGTAGAAACACACCGCCGGTTTAATTCCATAAAAGTGCATTTATTTTACCTGCACTACAAATTATTATACTGCGAACTTATAGGCGTTGTTATAGGTTTTTTTTTAAAACGTTGCTTTCAATAACCGCTGTGTGTAGCATTCGACAAAAGAACAAAACTACACACGCAGGCTCCCTAATGGATTTAACTTCAGGCCGTCGACCATATCCGACCTGGTTTTTCTCAGGATACAACAAAAATTTGCATTTCTTCAGAAAATGATGAGACTTGTACTTAAAATCTCTGGATACAGCGAGATCTGATGACAGTGATTTGTGTATGGCTTGTACTTGAAGCTAGCTTTGTCACACTGCAAAAACTGGGTTGTTAAAATTGACACTGTGGGTGTTGTCATTTATAGATACCAAAATAGAGTCAAAATTTACATATTCACAGGGTGTTAAAATAACACTAATTTCTGCCAACACAATGACATTTGTGTCATTTTAACACAATATTATGTTAATTTTGATTCTCCTTTGGGTACCTATAGGTGACGTGTCAGTTTGAACACCCCCGTTCTTTGCAGTGTAATGTTGTACGAATTGGGGGTTGTGACAATCATTTTAAATAAACAAGTGTGGGCGGTGCTAATGCTACAAAATGGAACTTTTACTGGGTTCAGATGATGCAATAAACTCCCTTACCATAAAACCATAGGCAAATCAATAGGCAAATCGGAAATGAAAGCGACTCCAAACCAACTGGTCTGAAATGATTGTCACACATTCACGCATCACACACACACACACACACACACACACACACACACACACACACACACACCCAAAAAGAGGCCCGCAATAACACGAACATGCAGAAAATATCGCGTAACCCAAAGCAACCATTCTTCAAGACATGCATATCGAGGCAGCACCGCAACTTAAAAAAGTCCAAGATGAGTCTCACCTATTATTCACGAAATTTTCGTTGATCTCGAACATTCAGTTAACCCTTTTGAGCAAAGGTCGAGTTTAACACTCGGCCATGGCATGCCGGATGTACAGGTCTGAGTGGCGAAGAGCCACCATGTCAAACTCACTTGCATGTTTTCCCCCTCGTTGATTTCGGGATTCCGTCATATGGCATGGTTTTCCCAGACGAACAGTTCTTCCAGCGTGAAACGTATTTCGCACTCCATTTCTTACCAAAGCAGCTATAACCCCAAAAACAGAGCAGGCAAGAAGAGAAGGAACACGGTTTTTACATGTTGCACTCTCCCGTTTATGTTAAAAAATAATATCTGCTCGCGACACGATCGGATTTTCTGTGGTTGGGTTTTTAGCATAGTAATGACATAGGCGACGTCTGCACACAGACTACTGGAGGTCAGACGCCAACCTCTGTTGCATCATGGGAGTTTTACTTTTCATGTCAAACGCCGGGACATTCTTTCCAACCCGAGTGACATTGTTGTTTGCAAGTGGGTCGACGGATTTGTATAGTTCTGCTGTGAAGTTGTCACGGTTTTTTGTTGTTTCTTTCTTTTCCCGATCTTTCTTGAGGTTTGATTAAAGCACATGTACAACATTGGTCATTTTCAAAGACTAGTATCCACACTTTATGTGACCCAACATAATATACATGAAATAACAAACCTGTGAAATGTTAAGCTCAATCGGTCTTTGGAGTCATGAGAAAACCGTGAAAAACCCCATTATATGTTTTCACTGTTTTCAAACATCGGACTTTATCACTAGTGATAAAGACTAACAGTTTTACTCATTTCCTAAAAAAAAACTAAAGCATTTCAAGCAAAACTATTTCAAGTTTACCACCGTGACCATCTGTGTACCATGCAAGTTACGTGCAAATCAATGAACATTTATATTTTCAATCTTACCAATGTTGTACACAACTGTTAATGACATTTTAAAGGTAAATTTCATGATTGGCAAATGAACTAAAAGTTCTTCCGATGTCATTGTTGCGTGGTTTATACGAATGCGAACATAATTGCCGGAGGCAAAATGAGGCTTAACATTCCACACAATTGAAAAAGTCATGTTAAAGAAATGGTAAAACAGCGAATTCATGAAGCAAGACTAGACATAAACATTTATGACGATTACGTGTGTATACAAACATTATACGTGACCATGACAATCAAGGAATAAACAACTACAGTCACAATTCGTCGGCTCAGTGCTGTGAGGTCGTTAATTGCAATTTCAAATCCATAATGATCAAAAGGTCGTTAAGTGAAAAATGCAAATAAGTTTGAAAAAATAAAACAAAAATCCACAAGTAAATCTTTTTTTTAGAAACTGAATGATTCTTTTTGCCAAACTTAGTTTTGGAGACCACTCTTGATCGATAAACTCCATTTACCAGGAGCTCCAAAATGTGCAAAACCAGTTTGATGAAATCCATACAAACTGCACTAATGACCTTATAGTTCTAAGCCGACGAATTGACATTCAAAAGTCACACCAATAAAAACCAAAGAAAAGCAAAGTCACATGGAATGTAATCAAAAAAGGAGATGCACATGAACAGTTACACTTTCTTTAACTTGATACCTCCATGAATTGCGTATAGATAAATATTCCTATGCTGACTATAATGGCCGAAAATAGCATCCAACGCCAGAAACAAAATACCCTGTTCTCAGTTCTCATTAAGTTTGCCAATCACATGCACACAAGAGCGTGCATACAATTTTGCATTAAAGGTACAGTATACCTTTGGTTTTTGGAACCGTTCGATTGTTTTAATCCTATATAAATGTAGATACATTACAATAAAACTAACCTGTGAAAATTTCATTTCTAAAGGTGGTAGCGTTTTGGAGATATCGCCAACAATCTGGAGCGGTTAATGTCCATGCATGAAAAAATAATCCCTAATAGGAATACACAATCTGAGAAACGTTTCAGAAACGTTTCTCAGATTCAAATTTTGGGAGATAAAATCTTTTTCCATGTCCACTTTATTTTGAATTGAAATATTTCTCAAAATGCTTTGTAGGCCTACTATCGAAAGTTGCTGTACTTCTATTCAAGTAAGTTTTTATTGCCATATTTTTTTTAGAGTGATTACCAATCGTATACCTTCCCTTTTAACAGTAATGTTCGCTTGGTGTGTTTTTTTTCTCGAAAAAGCGACCACTTAATATTACATGAAATTTGCACAGGTCAATTTCCAATCACCATAAAAAAAATAAAAACCAGGTCAGAATTGACCCGGATGACCCAGGTCCTGTGGGGCCTGACACATTTCTGGGTCAGTATGACCCGGAATCTGTTTCAAAATGACCAAGAAATTGGTCAAACTACGACGCACAATCCGAAATCAAATCAGATTTGCTAACCACTCTCCGAGTCAGCCTGAACCAATGTTCAAAACTGACCCTGAATCCGGGTCGATTACGACCCGGGAGTTTTCAGGCTGTAGCCTCGTAAATTGCAGGATTGTTTTAATTGTCTTATTTCACTTGTTTATATTTTTTCCTTATGCAATTATTGACAAATATTGACATTCTCTTTTGAAGACCTTTCAATTGTTGATAAACAAACCGCGCTGGTTGGTATGGACGGCCGAATGGTAGCAAAACATTCAATCGTGTTAACGGATGTTGTGACCAAATTCAACATCTCTGCAAACTTTTGTTTAAATACAAAAAAAACACCCCATGATGGGGTGCTTTGTTCCCAACAAATTCAACACTATTTTTGAATATTTATGTAACACCGTTACAAACTGTGGCTATCGTTTTGTGCTTTGCATTTGTGGCTTCCCATAGTTTTCCAACCGTGGTTGGCCAAAAACTCCGGCTGTGACGTTTCAATGGACATGTACATATAGGATATACATGCCGATTCTCGTTTTTTGTTTGTTCTAATTTGTTTGTTTGTTCGTTTCTGGCTGTTAAGAAAAAAAAAGTAGGCCTTCATTTGGATATTTTGTTGCAGGCCTCATATTTGCATCGGGGATTAAGTAAATAATCTGGTGGCACCCTACTGATACTTTGGTGCTTGCAACTCGGTGGCTCAAGAGCAACACAACAAAATGTACATTTTAAGGAGTTGAACCCAGCTTTTTACCATAGAATTGGAAATAACAGTTTTGTGTATTTTGGCAAGAAGTGCATATTTCAACGTGCGAGCACGTACAGGGATGTGACTAAAGCAGTAACGGCGAGAACAGATTGAGGCGGGGAGGGGGAAGGGGGTCTGAAAACATCAGTTAGTCAAATTTTTAAACAAACTTGTCACACATGAATCAACAATAATATTAGTCCATAAGAGAATGACTTAATTTCATAGCGCAAACACTAATTATTGAAATGTTGACCAATCTAAACAGAACTGTCAAACTAACTTCTATTTTGCAAAGACTAATATAAATGTTGTTATTACTCATAACATAGAAAAATAGAAGGGGACAAAATAAAGGGGGCAAGCTTTGAAAATTTTAAGGACAAAAGATCGCACAACCGGGGAAATGTGCAGTGGACGGGTCCTGTGAACCCTTTTGTTCGACAAACGATTTGGACCGTTATGTCTGACCAATTGTGTCGTCAAAACCAGTATGTCAGACAATCAGATATTTCAGACCCATCCTGTCCGACAACACATTTTTGTCTGATCATAATGTTCGACAAACCATTACGTCCGACCCAATGTGTCTGACAAACCATTCTGCAAAACATAAATAGATTCAACCAAGCTTTAACCATGTTTTCGCGGTTTTTATCGGTTTTCGACTCGTGATATCAAAACATTTTTTTTTTACTAATTTCTCAAAAACGCTTGGTTTTTCAAGGAAAAATATTTTAAGGGACCTTTCGCATGCACTATGACCATCGTTTCCTATGTAAGTTATGTTCAAACCTGTGAGCATGTATATTTTCACTCTGACCATTCTTGGGCACACCGTTTAATTAAAGCTGTTTTAAAGGTAAGGTCATTGGTAATACTTCAAAAATTAATGACCAAAACAACTTGCTCGGTGAGAAGAGCTGCAGCTGTTGAGTGATGTGTAAACTATTTTGAGAAAGGATTCCCTTCGATGTATGGTTTGGGTAATTAATGTTCACCCCACACCAAAAAAAAAAATAGAATCTGTGAAACGATTCATACATGAATAGTTTCTATATTTCTGAGGGTTGGTGTCCGTTTGCGGAATGCTGCGGCCAGAGATGCGGTTGGTGTGGATGGATTCGACGTTTTTGTGAAAATACATAATGTGACAGTAGTTTGCTGTTTTTCTCAACAAAAACACACCGTATTCAGCTGAAACTTTCACAGGTTACTTTTACTGTATCTTTCTTGATAATGTTGCCTATAAAATCAGCATTAGGTTGACAAAAACCAATCTATGACCCTACCTTTAAAAGACACTGGACACCTTTTTGGTAATTGTCAAAGACCAGTCTTCTCACTTGGTGTATCTCAACATATGCACAAAATAACAAACCTGTGAAAATTTGAACTCAATTGGTCGTCGAAGTTGCGAGATAACTATGAAAGAAAAAACACCTTTGTCTCACAAAGTTGTGTGCTTTCAGATGCTTGATTTCGAGACCTCACGCGTGAGGTCTCAAAATCAGTTCAAATATTTTACTGAGAAATGACTTCTTTCTCAAAAACTTCACGTTACTTCAGAGGGAGCCGTTTCTCACAATGTTTTATACTATCAACAGCTCTCCATTGCTCGTTACCAAGTAAGTTTTTATGCTAACAATTATTTTGAGTAATTACCAATAGTGTCCAGTGCCTTTAAAGGGAGTCAAAATAACGACATTAAGAACTACTGTTTGAATACTTCGCATAAAGGAAGCAACGCCAGCATCCAAGGTATCAGTCCAAAACTTCGTTCACCATAAAAACCACTGCAAAAATCACAACCCAATGCTCTTTTGAAAACATGTCAGTGACTAAACATTAATTTGCATATTACGTCATATATAGACAGACTACAGTGCTGACATATTCACTTTGGCAAAATTTACTTGATTTCTTTATAATAGGACAGAGTGAATTTAATGTATATTGCTTTGTGGTGTACGTGGTATTTTGTAACTTTCTAATGTGCTTTTAATTGACTCAATGTAAATATAGACGAAATTCAATCTGCTGAAGTCTTTTGAATCTTTCGAAATATAGATAAACCATTTTATCATTCACATGAAGGGAATCTGGTATAGCGACGAGTTGATGGGACCAACCAGCACGGGCACGTGTTGAACAGGTGACCTAGACATGTTTGTTCGATAAGTTATCGCCTCTTATCAATGTATCGATAACTAAGGGCGGCGTATCGATGTCGGCTTAACAGCAATAATAACTACGGTTCCAAGGAGTGGCAGACGAGGTGGCGAGGAGAAACCGACCGTACCAAGAGGTGACTGATCGGCCTACATTGCGACTTGAACGAACTCCACTCGCCGTAATCTCGAAAAACCAGTTGTACTTCGATATGTTTCCACATTTAAGAGTGAAGAAGTAAGTAGCAGTACGAGTACGAGTACTTTTACGTGAGTTTTGGAACGAGTAACAGTAAAAGTTACATTAATTTCTAATTAAGTACAATCAAGATTACGAGTACTTCTATAAGAAAGTGTGGGTACAAGTTCAGGTTATTTTCCCCAGTGAGTAGCGTACGAGTACTTTTACGTGAGTTTGCAACGAATAACATTAAAAGTTACAATACGTTTCAATTAACTACTAGTAAGATACGAGTACTTCTATGAGAAAGTTTGAGTACGAGTATTTTTCTTTGAGAATGAGTACGCACTCTTAAACAAGTTAGTAGCAGTACGAGTACGTGAGTTTTGGAACGAGTAACAGTAAAAGTTACACTCAAGTAAGTACAAGTAAGATACGAGTACTTCTATAAGAAAGGTTGAGTACGATTTTGGGGGGTTGAACAAAGAAACATTGACAAATAGTTTGGGGTTGAACAAAGAAAAATTGACAAACCAAACTATTTTAAATATACCCAGTTAGTTTCCCTTGTGGTTCTTTACGATTATTTTTCTGTAAGTACGAGTTCGAGTTAATTTCCCCAGTAAGTAGCAGGGGGAGTACTTTTACGTGAGTTTTGGAATGAGTAACAGTAAAAGTTACAATCAAGTAAGTACATGTAAGATACGAGTACTTCTACAAGAAAGTGTGAGTACGGTTGATTTTTCTGTAAGTACGAGTTCGTGTTATTTTCCCCAGTGAGTGGCAGGGGGAGTACTTGTACGTGAGTTTCGAACGAGTAAGAGTAAAAGTTACAATTGACTACTAGTAAGATACGAGTACTTCTACGAGAAAGTGTGAGTACGAGTATTTTTCTTTGAGGATGAGTACGCATTCTTAACCAAGTGAGTAGCAGTACGAGTACGTGTACTTTTACGTGAGTTTTGGGTCGTCGTTTGGATTTTGTCAACATATTGCTGCTGTAGGCACAGCTATCAAGAAAGATAAAACAAAACTGTCACGGTATTTTCAACGAGAACTTCGAATTCATCCACCTTTGGTGGCATTCAAACGTGCACCAGGGACATTTTCAAAAGTCGCCTGCGGGCAATGTTTTGAGATTCAAGTTTGTCGACAAACTTTTATTTATTTGTCATCAGCGGGAAAAACTTCAGACGAAATACTTACCATCTTAACAAGTAGAATTACACAATTTATTTTCGGGGTCATTTCCAATGCATGATCCTACCTATTAACAACAAAATCATTTAGCCTGTATATATATCTCATGTATATTTTGTCTTTGTTAATATTTTGTCTTGGTTAAATATACATATTTTCTTGGTTAAAGGGCGTGTTGCAATCGAATTGGACGCATCATCAATAACACATTTTTTTTTTGAAATAGTGTATCAGCAAATAAAACGCCAAGTATACAAACCACAAGGAAAAATGACTTGGTAAAATTAATGGGGATTTGGGGATGAATTTAAAAGTTTGAAAAATAAAAATGGTCCTTGTGGTTTATTGATTAACATTATTGAAATAAAAACAAGTCACAAGTCAGGGGTGATCCCCTGGCTGCCGCTTCCCAGGTTGTATCGTACTCCGGCTACCCATGTTACAGGTTGATTGGTTTCAGACTGGCACCCCTGAACACAGGTATTGACGAAATAGGGACACCGCCACTATGGAAGGATAGCTCAGCTGGTACAGCGCCGGCACGTTGATCCGGCGGGCGCTGTTTGTTCAAGTCACGCCCTAGTAATCTTTCATTTGTTTAACCCCAAATTATTCAGCAAATAAAAGGTACACTTATATAAAATAAAAGCCATTCGTTGTTAAAGGTATACCTTTATGCTGTCGAAACAGAAATTGTTTAGCCTTTAGTTCATACTGGTGATATGACATCTATTTATGATTAGTCGGTCTGATATTTTGCTAGGCCTACTTACCTTTAAAAAAATAATATTAACATGAAAGTAAATATATATATATATAATATATGTCATAAATTCAGAATATGAGTTAAACAAACTCTGGCATATCTCTCTTCTGGACAGACTGTTTCGTACCATAAGGCACTCATCAGCAGAATGACCAAAATAGAATACAAGTAGCATCTTACCCATAGAGCTATATATATTGACATAGCTCTATGATCTTACCTTATTTCGAATTAAGCGCGCGCAAGCGCGACGCGCGTTACGTCATTGAAGTTAGTACGCGCTTACGTCACTGAAGTAAGAACACATCTGTCTCGATGCCGGCACTTTGAGACGATTTCGCTTTTCTTATTCAGTGTACCTAGGTCTGGCCTAGATTATGATTATGTACTTCTCTGCTATACCCAAATTGCATCTCTTATTTACGTTTAGAGTATGGCAGTGCTTTATGAACAATGTCCTATAGGGTCATACTTTGGTAGTGACTCTGAATGAACCTGGAAAGCAATGCCATTGTACTTCTGGCCTAGACGTACAAAAATAAACAATCGGTTTGGGATCAAAGAACAATAGACGCGCATTCCAGTGTGTTACACGGCAGAGGGTAAATTCGCTGTTGGGGGGCAACTTCTGTTGATCGCCACCTTTGTGCTGTCGAAACAGAAATACTCTAGCCTTTTGTTCATACTGGTAAAATGTCATTTATTATTTGCTAGGCCTACTTACCTAAAGAACAAAAGGTTTGATAAACTATTACATTTTGTCTATTATTTCTCTCACAAGTTGAAATGAAATAACGTTGGAGACTTTCAATAATAAGAGGTTGCATACGCAATGTTTTTCAGTTTCTGGAGTTGGAGGAGGCGGTAACTCTTTTATTTCGAAAAATGGCGCACTTCAGACTCCCTTCTTCATGGATAATGTTATTTATTTAGTATTTATTTGTTCAAACGGATACCCAAATATAAGGTCATATGGTGTTAAAAGTTATGGTCTTATAGTGTCAAAGATTACCAATTTAGCAACGTTTAATGAACCATGTTTTAGGCACTTGTTTTATCTAAATTAATTATGCTTGAACAGTGTAGACCGAGATTAGGGCTATGTCGGTAGAGCGCCGGCACGTTAATCCGGAGGTCGCAGGTTCAAATCCCAACCAAGTCAAATCTTCTTTGTTCAACCCAAGACTAGGTGAAAGTTCGGATCTGGATGTTTAGTGGCGTGTGTGTTGAAACCAGAGATCCCCCCCCAAAAAAGGAATCAATCCTAGATTCTAGTTGTGACTCAAACATAACAGGGTTAACGGACAGATAAAAAAAACACACAGCATAACCACGTGATAAATGCAGGATGAAGGTATAAACATACAAACAAAAAATGAAACAATTCACAGCAAACAATACATTTAGACTTGTTCCATGCTATTGTATTCAAATAATACTAGAACTATACTAGGTTCCTGAGCAAGAATGAGTGCAATGACTTTCTGGAATTTCTGTGCACCTGTTAAATTTTGGGTGGAGTCTTAACGTGGTGCTGTTTATAAATTTTCTTCTGTTTTCAATTTTAAACCTTAATGTATATTTTTGTATTTTACTAATGTGCGTCATCAGATGCGAATAAAGAATCATGAACTGAACTCAGTTATTGCACCGGGGACCACAATTCAACGGTATTGAGTATTCGAGGAATTTTATGTGCCCGAGGTGTGGACGATTTACTGACGGTGCGGTACCAGCTTTGGTTGTTGGACGATCTGTTCCTTCGGCATGCCCTGTGATTTTCCAACAACGAAATACACCATTTCATCAGAACAGTGCGAATTCAGTGGTTATGTTTCTCTTGTGTGTGGAAACAACGAAAATACATGTTGTTGTGTGTGAGCGATTTGGAACACATTGGCGCTCGGTATTGTGTGTGTAACCCCTCCTATTGTGTGTATCCATTGTGTTCTGGGAATATCAGGAATTCTTTAGAGGATTTTAGGGATTGGGGGTGGGGGTGGAGTTACTTCTGTACAAGATGAAAAGAGTGTGTTTAAGTATGGGAACATTTGGAGGGGGAGACACCCTCTGCCACATATCGGGCATGGTAAGATTAAAAGTCAATTTTCTCTCTTAGACGGAGAGATTTCTCTGGACGAAAAATTGATGGTGAGATAAAGTTCGTATAAAACATCACCTTCCAAATGGAAAAAAAAAAACCATTTGTTCATTTTTGTATCAAGCGGGAATTCTTTTGACTATGCTTTATGTGACCCCAATATATACATGCAATGACAGACCTGTGAAAGTTTACGCTCACAATTTGGTCATCGGGGTCACGAGAAAATCGTGAAAACCCAATTACACGTTGTCACCGTCTTCTTACATCGAGTTTTTGACTAACGAGAAAATTTTACTGTCATACGCAATTCTTAAAAACTATACCATTTCAAGAAAAACAAATTTTAATGGAAGTTTCCGCCACGACCATCTGTATACTATGTTAGTTATGTGTAAATAAATCTGTGAGCATATATATTTTTAATTTTACCAATGTTTTGCCAGACTCCCCTCTAAGCGAAAAAGAACAAAAAGTTTTATCATAATTTTGTATTGATGGTACATCGTGAGTTTCAGAAGAGTACACTTATTTTATCTACCCGGTATTCAAGGAGAAGTCCCCCCCCCCGATCCACAAAGCTAAAGTAGTAGTCCAGGCCGATTTCCTACCTCCCGCCCAGGTAGTAGTTAATAAGCAGGACAGTTCTTTTCAGAACTGAGAAGTCTCCCGAATTAAAAAAAAACCCTACTCCGCGGTAGTAGAATAAATAGCAAGACAAGTTCTCTAAAGAACAAATCTACACCTCAAGTAGATATTTTTTTAACACATGGTGTTACCGCAAACCGAATATATACTGATACCTCACCATGCAATGCCTCAAAACCCATATGGTATTCAAGATAATTACCATAAATAGGTTGAACATCGTGCGTTTTGGGAAGAATGCATTCATTCATTCTCTTCTCTCAGTGTTCAAGAAAATTATCATCAATAGGTTGAACATCATAAGTACATTCATTCCATTGCTCCAGTATTCAAGAAAGTTAACATAATAAGATGGAACTTCGTGAGTTTTGAAAGTCTGAAAGATAAAACAATAAAGTCTTCAAGAAAATGACCACGAAGTGATTGTATATCATGAGTTTTTGGAAGAGTTACAGCTCCAGTATTCGATAAAATTTTCATAATGGGTTTGGTACATCGTGAGTTTTTGAGGAGTACATCCATTCCATCGCTCCAGTATTCGATAAAATTATCATGATGGGCCAGTACATCGTGAGTTTTTTCTGGAGTATAAAAGAAAATTATCTTCAAGGTATGGTACATCGTAAGTTTTTGAAAGAGTATACATTCTTTCCCTCTCTATGGATATTTAATAAAAATTATCAAGATGGGTTGATACATCGTGAGTTTTTGAGGAGTACATCCATTCCATCGCTCCAGTATTCGATAAAATTATCATGATGGGTTGATACATCGTGAGTTTTTGAGGAGTACATCCATTCCATCGCTCCAGTATTCGATAAAATTATCATGATGGTTGATACATCGTGAGTTTTTGATGAGTTATCCCGTTTCTTTACAAGAAAATTATAATAAAGGGATTGAAAATAGTAAATTTTAGAAAAATACTTTCCTTCCATCTCTCTAGTATTCGTTAAAATTATAATAAAGGGACGGGGGTCATTGGTCTTTGAAAAAAGTACATTCTTTTCATGTCTCGGGGTTCTCACGAAAATTATCATGATGGGTTGATACATCGTGAGTTTTTGATGAGTTATTCCGTTTCTTTACAAGAAAATTATAATAAAGGGATTGAAAATAGTAAATTTAGAAAAATACTTTCCTTCCATCTCTCTAGTATTCGTTAAAATTATAATAAAGGGACGGGGGTCATTGGTCTTTGAAAAAAGTACATTCTTTTCATGTCTCGGGGTTCTCACGAAAATTATCATGATGGGTTGATACATCGTGAGTTTTTGATGAGTTATTCCGTTTCTTTACAAAACAAATTAAAATAAAGGGATTGAAAATAGTAAATTTTGAAAAAATACTTTCCTTCCATCTCTCTAGTATTCGTTAAAATTATAATAAAGGGACGGGGGTCGTTGGTCTTTGAAAAAAGTACATTCTTTTAATGTCTCGGGGTTCTCACGAAAATTATCATGATGGGTTGATACATCGTGAGTTTTTGATGAGTTATTCCGTTTCTTTACAAGAAAATTATAATAAAGGGATTGAAAATAGTAAATTTAGAAAAATACTTTCCTTCCATCTCTCTAGTATTCGTTAAAATTATAATAAAGGGACGGGGGTCGTTGGTCTTTGAAAAAAGTACATTCTTTTCATGTCTCGGGGTTCTCACGAAAATTATCATGATGGGTTGATACATCGTGAGTTTTTGATGAGTTATTCCGTTTCTTTACGAAACAAATTATAATAAAGGGATTGAAAATAGTAAATTTTGAAAAATACTTTCCTTCCATCTCTCTAGTATTCGTTAAAATTATAAAAAAAGGGATGGGGGTCGTTGATTTTTGAAAAAGTACATTCTTTTCATGTCTCGGGGTTCTCACGAAAATTATCATGATGGGTTGGTACATCGTGAGTTTTTGATGAGTTATTCCGTTTCTTTACAAAACAAATTATAATAAAGGGATTGAAAATAGTAAATTTTGAAAAATACTTTCCTTCCATCTCTCTAGTATTCGTTAAAATTATAAAAAAGGGATGGGGGTCGTTGATTTTTGAAAAAGTACATTCTTTTCATGTCTCGGAGTTCTCACGAAAATTATCATGATGGGTTGATACATCGTGAGTTTTTGATGAGTTATTCCGTTTCTTTACAAGAAAATTATAATAAAGGGATTGAAAATAGTAAATTTAGAAAAATACTTTCCTTCCATCTCTCTAGTATTCGTTAAAATTATAATAAAGGGATGGGGTCGTTGGTTTTTGAAAAAAGTACATTCTTTTCATGTATCGGGGTTGTCACGAAAATATCATGATGGGTTGGTACATCGTGAGTTTTTGAAAGAGTACATCCATCCCATCTCTCTAGTGTTAAAGAATATTATCTTAAAGGAACATTACAGAATTGGTAAAATAAAACTTGTGAAATATACTTTTTGATCACAGATTTACATAAAACTTACACGGTCTAATGATGATGATCGTAGAAAACACCCCTTGAAATATTTCTGTCTGAAACGCCATATTTGATGAGAAATGAATAAACTAATTTTCCGATTGGAGTTTATCGCTCAATGAGCGTTTTATTCATTTTTTGAATCTATATGATTTCATGCAAATGTGTAATCGGTTTCTCACTATTTTCTCGTGACCCATTTGGCCGATCGATCTCAAACTTCTATAGGTTTGTCAGTTTATGTATGGTGGATTACATAAAGTGCTTACACTGCCAGCAACTGTTTTGTTTGCAAAAACCGATTCTGTAATGTTCCTTTAAAAGGAGGGAATATCTTGGGTTTTTGAAAGAGTTCACTCATTCCTTCAGAATGTACCATCAATTTATGATAATTTTCCTGATGAGCACTATAAATTTGTTTTATCTTTCAGACTACCACGGCTATATCTCGAGAATAAACCCTGCAACTCACCACCCAATTGAGGCAATTCCTCACTCCGGAAAAAAAACACGAGTTCGAGGCTTGCAAGAAATACAACCAGATATCCCAAGCTTCGTTGAAAAAAAACACACCCGTATATGCAAAATAGTGCCATAGCCCATGTCGTATGACATGCTTATCTATACCTTGAAATGCTTACTTCACATTGGGTTTTTATATTGAAAATTGTATCTTTCTTGAGATTCGTGTATTCAATTTTCTACTTGATTTTACCTTTCTAATGCAATAGCCAAGGGAAGCCACATTTCTTTTTTCTTTTTTCTTTTTTTAATGATGCGGTCAAATTAAATATCTTTACTTACACCATTTTAGTGTTTAATGTTTGTTCTTATTTATTTATTTTTTCCTTTGGGTCATTTGTAATGTTTAGGTTTTGAATCAAATTGATGTAATGCTTTTTTTCCCCATTTTGCTGTCTTTACTTGTAAATCATGAGCAATTCAAATTCAACCTTTATCGCTGCGATTCATGTTGGTTTAATAAAAACCCTTATGAATTGAAATGAACTAAAATGAAATAACTGTTTTGGGTAGGTTTAAAAAAAAACAAGAATAATAAGAGTGAATGTCAATTTCTGAATACCAGTCGCGAATAACTCCATTAAATTGCTCGGTTTGAGAAACTCTTTGGCTTGTTTACAACAATGTTTATCCTATAATTGCACTAGACAACAACAAAAATTGCAGCATTTCCTTTTATTGATTCTGGTCTGTTGCACTGGAATTCAGTGCTAATTTTTAGAAGTATAAAAGGAAAAAAATCTCTTGCAAAATAAGTTTCATTCACGAGTCTAGTCACTCTAGCAAGTAAGGTTTGTTAGTAACGTGTAAAAAATTCGTCCACATTCTCGACACTCATTTAAAGGCAGGATATACTTTTGGTAATTGTCAAAGACCAATATCCCCACTTGTTTTATCCCAACATATGCATAAAATAACAGACCTGTGACAATTTGGGCCCAATTGGTCAACAAAGTTGCAAGAGAATAATGATGAAAAAAAAACCATTGTTGCATATAGAAGTGTGTGCTTTCAGATGCCTGAAAAAGGCTTTGAATGCCTGAATTACCTCTTTCTCAAAAACTACATTACATCAGAGGGAGTTGTTTCTCACAATGTTTTATACTATCAGTAGCTCTCAGGTGCTCTTTACCAAGTGAGTTTTTTTTATGGTAATGTATTTCTTGAGTAATTACCAAAAGTATCCACTGCCTTTAAAGAGATTGTTCGCGTGATTCTTACACCGCAAACCGTTGCTTTTTAAACAGTTTCCTCAATATGCCAAGTTTCAAAATTCTACAGACAAAAAATATTTACGGGAGAACCGAGGGCTCCCTGCTCCTGAATCAGCTCCGGGCCCCGTTCGATGTTGAAGCATCCACCGTGCACTGAGCCAAAGCAGCAGCCGGAACCCAAGCCTACAATCTCGGCCGATAGTCGGCAGGCCCCCAATCCCTCTTGGCTGCTGGTCAACGTTGGCTCTCGGTACGCGGTGCAACTCTCCCATTGGTGGAGACGGCAATATTATGGGGGACTCGGGGGAAGGGGAAGCTATGTTTCACTGCCCAAATATTTTAGTCTGGATCGTAGGTTTGGGAGAGGCCCAAAGATTCACCTTCATTTTTCAAAGAGAAATCGAGTAACTACTTTGGGAACCAAACCGACAGAATTAAAAAGTGGAGTTTCTTTCGTTTATATCTGGGTTTTTAAATCGTAACCGATTTCAATGAATTAGGGCTAATAAATTGCCAAAGTTTTCTGTGTGGCTTTTGGTACAAGTACATGCTAATCCGTACAACGGTCATTCAAGAGACAGAAAGAACCTAAATTGTGAAAACGAAAATCCTCAGAAATAGACGCAGAGTTTTTTCAGACACAGCACAACGAATACACCTATATATTAAATACCATGTCACAATCCACGAGGCAATTTACAGACAACCAGCTCAAGGCAATCTCCAATTAGAAAATTCAACCACATTTCAGTTTTTCTCACTTGGGGATAGTGAGCTACAGCTAGAAGAATGTCTCTTGTTCTGCCAAAGTGTTCCGTGTACATGCAGTGCAGTTGGCTGTCACCAATGTGCCTGAAAATGTGGCCTTGTGTGACAAAGGCTTAAGAACACATTCGTAAATTTAGCAATCGAGTACATTAATTTATGCTCTGAAAGTTGACGGACCAGAATTCCCCCCAGAACAAAATTATAAATAAAATCAGATAAATGTTAATAAATTAATAAATACATCCAAAAAATAAACAAAAAATAATCGAAAATATAACGAAGATATTTATTTGATTTCGGACAGACACCCGATTATTTTGTTGTTAAAATTGCCACCACACAGCAAACCTGAAACATAAGGAAATATTCTAGACAAAAGAAAGGTGGTCTTACCTTGTCCTGTATTATTGCGATTCATCTTCCAATGAGCTATATTCGGAGGAGCATCGGGGAGAACGGTACCGAAGAATGCCTGAAAGAAAATTGTAACACGATTATCTCGTGAACTTGCCCGCTGAGCCCAACGGGTTCCCGCCTGGAAAACGCCGGCAAGGTGATCAGGCTCATCAGTGCGGCCACACGGGGGGCGTTGTCCACCAACGCCCGCTATCGTCAACTGATGACCCTCGGAGAAATTCAACGCAGACAACGAACAACCAACTTAAAAGTTCCGGATCTTAAAAAGCTATGAGAATATTTTTTGAAATTAGGAAAAAAAAAACGAATAGATTCGTTTTAGAGCGGTATTAAAACTCTAAGGAAATCCTTTGAGATACAATTTAGGTCTTACTTACAGGTCATCGGTGCAAACGCTTCGGTGGTGACTCGGCAGACAAAGGGTTTGCAATGTTTGCTCATTGGGAACGAATGTCATATTTGGCTAGCAGACCAATATGTTAAACGAAACCTTTTCGCTACTTCGAAGTCATGAAAAGTGGACCTATAGGGTTTGGAAGAAAGCTACGACGTAACATCTCGTGGATTACGAGCCGTCCGCTTGAGAGTGCAGGCAGTTCGAATAGACACAGGGTCAACGTGTCTGCGGCGCTTACCGCGAGTTATGATGATACTGAACAAAAGTCCGAGGAAATGTTGTTCAGTGAGCGGCATGTTTAGAGATGACAGACCGGGGGCTGCGTCGCCAGATCACGGCGTGCTGGATTTGCTCGTTACTGCTTTCGGCATCACAGTCACCCCGTCATCTGGTGCTGAAATGTGTATGCCCGGATGTGGGGGGTGTTTTACCACGTGTGGCCCCGCCCTCATAATCCACCAGTGTAGACTTGCATTAATCATGACATTTTCAAAACGGAGCAGAGGATGGGGTTCGTAAAATTTGGCATTACACGGTAAATGGATAAGCCTTTATCTATTTTCACACTTTTTCGATCTCATTAAACCCTTAAAATCGGACAAAGTTTTTCGCGCCAACCTTCTCTGTAAAAACATTGCAAATTTAAACTCTGGTGGCATATACATTATAATTAAAAACGAACAGAGAACCTGTGAAACGGTGTGACTCAATCCTCTGAAGGAGAAAGGGCAAACATTGCTTCCTGTGTCATATGTTATAAACATTGACAGTCGGTGTGATCCACATGTTTTAACCAAAATAAACTGTACAGAAAGATGCGATTGGGTATATTGTACTGTCGCTTTGTTTTAGCCTTTACAGATTGGCTTGGTGTTTTCTTTCCCTGCCTTTCACCTCTGTGGACCCCGGTTCGAATCCCATCTCAGACTGGTGTCTCACATGTGGATTGGGTTTTCAGTCCCTACCTGATTGCGTAGGTTTTCCCCATTTGGGGTTTTTCCTCCCACATCTAAAACTGAAGATTTCTTCACGTTTTCTATTCAAATTCCTTTGAGTCAAAAATGTGGTTCTACAAAAAAATGGCGGACTGTGTTTGTTTTCGCCGTTAAAGGAAAACCGTACGCAATATCGATGGATATTTGTGTGGATCATTATATTCTACTTTTAAAATATCTTTCCAACCGCATCCATTGCATAACAAACGCTTTGTACAGCCCAAATCGCCCAATCCAATGCAACGTGTTCCGCTAATTTAATGTAGAACCATTTCTTCTTTGAAATATTTCCCTCTGAAATGAGAAAACTGCATCTGAAGACCTTAAAAAATCGCAACAGCTAAAAATTAAGGACATAATTTTGGACTACACAAAATTAAGAACAGTGTTGTTCACGAAGTAAAAGGAAAACCACAACAATTAGAGGGATATTCTTTCAAATTAATGTGTTTACATGCTGAAAATTGTGCATGGTTTTTCCCACTATTTTCTCCTGACTCACACAGCGGACTAAGCCCAAATTGTCACAGATTTGTGTTTCCATGTTTATGGTTGATAACACAAAACATGACCACTGTCTGCGACTCTTTTGTCGGCTCTACAAATCCTGTAAAATACCTTTAACTTTGTTTATTTGTTTGTTTGAAATTGTAGTGTCCGTTTGATTGTTTTCGTGAAGGGATTTTGTTGGGAGTGTTTATTTATTTGTTTGACGTTCGTTTGCAAGAATAGGGTACTCAGGAACGTGTGGAGAGCAAAAAGGCGGCAAAGCAGTCCAAAAATGACGCCAGCCTTTGTCTAGCACGGAGCTGCCGGTCGGCTGTAGCCCTTTTTCCCGCCAAAGACATCGAGCGCGCCGTACACCTCTTGAAACGTGAGGTCCCGTATATACAGAGCAGAACAAAATCCTTCTATTTTTGCAGACGTGTAATGACTTTTGACCTTGAACGATACACCCCGACCAAAAGGTTTATTGGTCTATCGGTTTATTAAAAAACATTTCAAAAGTCACGGCCAGAGGCCGAATTGAATTTGAATTACAATATCGATCAACAAAGATTTTTTAAAATCGTTAAATAAAAGGCACAAGGCCAAGTAAAGAACCTACTGTAACTCTAAAATATTGAAGAACTAAGTCAACAAACCAAAAACAATTTACAAATCCAAAGAAAAACGACGAAGAAAGAGAATATACACAGAAACCACAACAACAAAAGGACGAAAAACGTGCATGAATATAGACCAGTTGAAAGTGATAAAGAAAAACTAACCTGTTAGGCTCTATTTGCAATGCGAGTGAGGTTCTGCCACATCTATCGATTTGAAATTAGATTCTTGGAATTGTTTTGTGTGTCTGAGTGACATAGACTGGGTACGTTGGGTATTTCTTGGGACGCAAAGCGGTTACAAGAAGCACAACTTTAGGTAAATTTTCCACACAGTTTTTTTCTCCTGTGAAAGTTCCACAAAGGTATAAAAGATCCCCCGCATCATGAGAAAACACAGTAAAGACATGACGAAACATTTTACATATAAGATTTAGGAAACTATGACATGGCTTCCAATCTTGTAGTTTTCAACAAGCATACACAGCTATGTGGACATTCCTTTGTTCTGTGCACTTAAGAAAAAAACATATTCTTTAAAGGCAGTGGACACTATTGGTAATTACTCAAAATAATTATTAGCATAAAACCTTACTTGGTAACGAGTAATGGGGAGAGGTTGACGGTATAAAACATTGTGAGAAACGGCTCCCTCTGAAGTGACATAGTTTTCGAGAAAGAAGTAATTTTCCACGAATTTGATTTCGAGACCTCAGAATTAGGTTTTGAGGTCTCGAAATCAACCATCTGAAAGCACACACCTTCGTGTGACAAGGGTGTTTTTTCTTTCATAGTTGTCTCGCAACTTCGACGACCAATTGAGCTCAAGTTTTTACAGGTTTGTTATTTTATCCATATGTTGAGATACACCAAGTGATAAGACTGGTCTTTGACATTAACCAATAGTGTCCAGTGTCTTTAACATTGGTGAAAGCAGTATTGTGAACGTGTGTTTGTCCACAGAGTGTTTCAAGTCCCAACACTGTGTGGAACTCTTTTGTTCTCATGTTCAGATTTTGGATGAAATGCTCAAAAAACCAAGGAGGCGGAGATATCAATTTTTAAAACCCAAACTAGACTAAGATCCCGAAATATCCTCCCCCAGCCCACACAAAAGGACTTCAAAAACCTCCCATAAAGTCAATAATGCCTGCTAATCACAACAGTGACTTCCGAGAACATCTAAGGAAACCGAAGGAATGATGAAAAATTTGAAGCAAATTTAAAAAAAATTATTTTATCCTAATCCACCACTGACGTGTATAAACCCCATTGTATTTTGTTTTACACAAACACACAGATCACACCTAACAACCAATTCATGAAACAGGAATATAAAAAGTAAAATTTATACATTTTGTAAATCAAGGTATAATGTCACAAGAGCAGCGTTCATCTCTGACCCACTTCCCTGCAGACCGCGTCTTTCCCCCCACGATCTTTGGCATACATTATGCGATAGTAGAAGGTTCAAATTGCACAATTATGTCGGGGCCGAATGTAGAGGGACGCCACAGCACGGGATGTGTAATAACGAGTGCTTGGTGCTTCGGACTGCAATTTTTTGGGGGGGTGCGCAAGAAAGTGTCTCTTCTCTCTCCCTCATAGGTAGTTAAAGACACTGGACACCTTCGGTAATTGTCAAAGACCAGTCTTCTCACTTGGTGTATCTCAACATTATGCACAAAATAACAAACCTTGTAAATTTGAACTCAATTGGTCGTCGAAGTTGCGAGATAATAATGGAGAAAAAAATCACCCTTTGTCACACAAAATGTGTGCTTTCAGATGCTTGATCTCGAGACCTCACGCGGAGGTCTCAAAATCAATTCAAATATTTTACTGAGAAAATTCTTCTTTCTCAAAAACTACGTTACTTCAGAGGGGCCGTTTCTCACAATGTTTTATACTATCAACAGCTCTCCATTTCTCGTTACCAAGTAAGTTTTTATGCTAACAATTATTTTGAGTAATTACCAATAGTGTCCAGTGCCTTTAAAGAGGCACATCGCCTTCGAATTAGGCGCCTTTGGGCTAAACAAAAGTGTTTATTTTAAAATTAATGGTTGTAAAGATATTCTTAAAGTAGAACAAAATGATTCACATAGATGTTCCTCGAAGGTGTGTGGTTTTTGTTTAATTTTATGACAGCACACGGTACGCTATTTCAATGTAGGACCAAATTGTTGACTCGACAAAATGGCATAACGTATGTTCTGCTGCTTATGTGAAAAAAGGGATTTTTGTTTTGTTTTTTAATCACTACTCACTAATTACAAAACACTGTAGGTGTTTTGTGCTTGATCAAGTCTTGAAAAGGATAAAGAGCAAATTCAAAACAGCAAAAACTTCGAGAGATTTGAGGGCATTGTTTCCCCTTTTTACGAAACAACGCCACACAATGTCAATATCCCTCAATAGTTTATGTTAACGAATGATGGTGTTAAATATCGATATCTAAGACCGAAAACAGTCATTCGATTGGTCTTCCATATGAGGTGTCCCATATGCCGTCACCAAGGTTTTCTTCCGAAATGAGGAACAAACGGCGCGCACATGACCGCACGTACCGGGCCCATCGCTCATGATAGACGGCCAAGTGCAGGCCTCCGTGCTCGCTATAGTTACCGTACCCAGTCTTGCCATGGTGCAATTTATACCCGCGAAGCGTACGGTAGGCAAGTCACGTAGCCAGTAGGCCTCCCGTCTGTGCAGAGCCGTCGGTATTAACATCGTACGAGGACGTGTACAATCTGCACCCGATGACGAACCAGCATAGACCGTGCAACTGCAAGTCTCGCTCGTATCTTCGAACATTTTTTGGGACCACTCAATGGTCCCACATACATTGAAACAAACTCGTACACTTGAACGGGTCCACCCAATGTTTGAATACACGCGAGACTTGCACAGTCTATTGGCAGCAATTTCTCCCGATCTGCTCAGACAACAGCCGTCGTACTTTAAAAAAAAAAAAGAGCTTTTTGCTAAAGCTTTGACTTAAGATCTTCTTCTTTTTGTAAAAGACACAATACAGGATTGGTTAAGAAAAATATTTAACACGAATGCTCAAGTATCATATCAGTGTCAATCCTGCAGGAAAATAACTCAGTTTGAAATAGCGTTACTTTCAAAATTGAGCAAAATAGCATCTCAAGGAAACCCCAATATGCATTGCAAACTTTGCACGAAAGTGACAACTTTCGTTTTCACGAACTGATACAAAGGTTCCAATTACCACTGTTAACGCAAGGCGCGCACCACGCTCAATAGTGTAGTATGGGGGAAAAAAAAACGTTTTTACGAACTGACACGAACCTTGTGTGTGGGGCGCGCGCACCTCCGTTTTCACGAAGTGACACACACGTAAAATGTGTCACTTCGTGAAAATTGAAACTGTATGTTTTGCTTTTATATCGGTGTCACGACCTAACACGAACCTTTCTTACTTTATTGCTGATTAATTCAGGACGTAAAATATAAAAAAAACCTGTACGTTCAAAGCGTCAATTGTCAATTGTCCATAATAGTAAAACTAATTAAAAGCACTCAGACATTTTGAAGGATAGTGGTGTTTTAAAAAGGCGTTCAACTTCAGACGCCGTTTTCAGGAGATTTTGTCTGATAGCGCCCTCTTTCGAATCAACTTCCAACAGCCCTTTACCATATAAAAGGGCGTTAACTTCAGACGTCATTTTCTTTGATTTCTAGTGAATTCGAGGTAATAAAAATAAAAAAAAAAACGATTTGCCCCACATCTACGCTCGTCTGTTGCATCTCTAGGGATGTGTGGCTCTCGGTGAAAAAACAAGGCAACATGCAATTATTGAGACAAGTTTGTCAATATTCTAAACATGGCTCTCCGTGAAAACGGCGACTCTTTTTACCAGAATATCGTTTTGAAACTTGTTGGAACATGTTCGCTCTTTGTAGCCAGGCCAAATAAAAGGGTGATTTCAGCGGGATGTGAAGAACTTGGAAGCCATAACGATGAGTTATTTCACTGAAACTTGATGTCTCGATCTAATCTTGACCTGATATAAAGATCAACGGCACCTGGCAGTACACTACACATTTTCATTGGGGGTGGGGGGGGGGGGGAGGGGGTGGCAGGCAGGGGTACAGATACATTTTTTTCGGCCAGAGACGCAGTTCGTACCCGCTGTCACCTCGCTAAACATGGATGGATTCTACGTTCTCGTGAAAATACCTTGACAGCTTTTTCCCTTTTTCACTACAAGTAGGCACTAATATTCATATGAAACTTTCACATGTGACTTTGATTGTATCTCTCCTTATAATTGTCAAGTAATGAACCACAAGGGAAACTGACTGGGTAACTAATTTCAAATGGTTTGGGGGTTGAACAAAGAAAAATTGACTAGAGCGGGATTTGAACCAACGACCTCCGGATTAACGTACCGGCGCTCTACCAACTGAGCTATCTAGCCATATGTTGGCGGTCTCCCTATTTTCTTTATAATTACTATTCTGAATTCGTTATGCCTTCTAAATCAGCATTACATTGACAACAACCCAATCTATGACCTTACCTTTTGAGCTTTTGAGTCAAAGACAAGTATCCACACTTTGTGTGACCCAACATATACAAAAAATAACAAACCTGGGAAAGTTGAAGCTCAATCGGTCATCGGAGTCACGAGAAAATAGTGAAAACAAAACACCCCGATATGTTTTTGTTACCATTTTGGTACATCAAGTTTCGGACTCGCGAGATCAATGCTAATGGTTTTTACTCATTTCTCAAAAATTATAGTATTTCATCGGGTAACAACATTTCAAGGGAAGTTGTCCACCGTGACCATCTTAATACCATGTAAGTTAAGTGTAAATATGTAAACGTTTACATTTTCAAACCTACCAAAGTTGCACACGCCCTTAAAAAAAAAATCGAAAATAATCTCTGAAGACCCGCCTGCTTCTTAAAGGGAAGGTATACCTTTGGCAATCACACTAACAATTTATGGCAATAAAAACTTACTTGGTCAGAAGCACAGCAGCTTTCGATAGTATCAAGCATTTTGAGAAATATTTCAATTCAAAATAATTCGGATATGGGAAAAAGATGTCGGTTATTATCTCCCAAAATTTGAAGCTGAGAAACGTGTCCGAAACGTTTCTCAGACTGTGTATTCCTACGAGGGATTTTTCTTCATGCGTGGACATAACTGCTCCAGATTTTTGTCGGTAACTCAAAAACGCTAGCCCCCTTTTGACATGAAATTTTCACAGGTTAGTTTTATTGTATATAATCTACATTTGTATATGATTAAAACAATCGAACGGTTCCAAAAATCAAAGGTATGCTTTGCCTTTAAGACTTCGGCCGTTGTCCCCCGTTGTCTATTTTACGGTATCTTTAGGCTATCCTCTGGTAATTTGATTCTCAATAATTTTCAATATTATTTTTATCATTATTAAGATGATGTCATTTTACAGAAAACTAATCTTCCCATCTGCTCTTACTTATCTCGATGTTTAATATTACAATATGTATAAAAAAGATAACAAAAACATGAATATGTATTAACTGATTACATCACCTCATTCACTGACATATCTAGGGTTTGTTGAAAGATGATGACCGAAATTGAATTAAACCCCAAACCATTGCAACCACATTAATGCAATTACGTTCGCATTGTTTATAACAAACTCAATGTCATCATACCATTTAGGCCTATTGAAATAAGCAACACCAAAAGGCTAAAAAATAACGCTGGTGTAAGTCCGTCATTCTGGTCAGTCAAGGCTATTTCAGCAGTACAAAATTACATTAAAGATTCCTGTTTACCTCCTTAAAAGTTAACCTTGTCCCCCCCCCCCCCTGCCTCCTACCCCGACCGACTTCCAGAGGTCTGGTGCCGCCGTTGAGAGCACGACTACTGGATGTATACACCATACTAACGGAACAAACACAGACCCACATTTTGGATTTGGACTCTGTGAACCATTCCATTGTTATCGTTAAGAAACGGACAACATTATCACAACCGAATTCCTATTCCCATTCGCTAGGAGAGCTTATTTTTCCTGGCGATCATTTAAAGTTATTGTACAGGATTGGTAAAGCTGACAAAATAGTCGCAGACAGCGTCCATGTTTTGTGTGATCCTTCATAAGCACGAACTAACAAACCTGTGAAAATATGGGCTGTGCGAGTCAGGAGAAAATAGCGAAAAACCAAGCTCAATTTTCAGCATGTAAACACATCGTCCTTAATTTTGGTTGTAACAACCGAATTCAGTTGTTGCGGTATATATGATAGGTTTTCAGATACAGTCTTCTCGAATATGACTTCATGTCGGAGGGAAATATCTCACAGGAAAAAAAATAGTTCTAGTACGAACTTCATAATCAGTAAGCTTTCAGACTAAAATGAAACAATCAACGGCCTATACCCTATACGTCGAGTTCGAGTTTTCGAAATGATTAATTTTATACGAAATTGAGTCGACCATCCCTTGGAAAGCGTCTGCCTGAATTAGGAGAAAAACCTAAGTCAAAACAGGGGACCCAATCTAATTGAAAAATGTATTTCCCATCAGAATATCGAGACTTAGATCGTGTGGGTTTGATGTGGGAGTAAAACAAAACCTCCGGTGTGAAATAACGAAATTGAACTTGCAGAAAATACAAACCTCCAGAAAATGTGTCAGAAAATGTGGGAGTTTTTTGCTCAACTTTTGAAAACATGTAATACTGTGTGAACAAGTCCACATCAAAGTGTCTCAGTACTGCACAGTTTGGTCTGGCTACCTTTATGTTCGGATTAACAGTTTGTAAAGCTTGCTCTTTGTGTAACAAACGAGGTTTCAAACAATCACAAAACATACTTAAAAATGCACTAACCCTATAAGGAAATGCCAAATGCATTCGTCTAACATCGTAACAATGGTGACAGAATTTAATCAAATATTGGTATACTAACTTAAAGGCAGGATGTATTTTTTGTAATTGTCAAAGACCAGTATCCTCACTTGGTGTATCTACCTCCATGGTGTGTCCCAACATATGCATATGATAGACCTGTGAAAGTTTGGGCTCAATTGATCATCGAAGTTGCGAGAAAATAATGACAGAAAAAAACCCTTGTTGCATAGAATTGCGTGCTTTCAAATGCCCGAGAAAGGCTTCATTCATGCCTGGAGTCTTTCTTAGATTCAAATATTTCAGTAAGAAATTACCTCTCTTTCAAAAACTGCATTACTTCAGAGGGAGTCGTTTCCCACAATATTTTATACTATCAGCAGCTCTCATGTGCCCTTTGCCAAGTAAGGTTTTATGGTAATGTATTTCTTGAGTATTTACCAAAAGTATTCACTGCCTTTAAGGATTGAAACATTTGATTTTAGACCTAGCTAAAAGGAGAAACGAACACACCACTTGTATACAATTTCATGTCCAGACACTTAAAGGAAGTATACAATAACTTGGAGAATTTGCACGATGATCGGTAACGCACCAGCCGAACAATTCAGTCCAGTCTTCACAAGTTTACAACAGTCTTGGTTTTATAAAAATTGACGACAGAATATTCCATTAACCTTTTTGAAGAAATGGTGGACACTATTATTGCAGTGCACTTTTTGGTTTGGGTGTCTGCATATACAATTACCTAAACCGTTGGTGTCCTATAGTAATGTGTCCACCATACCTAAAAAAAAATAGCTCATTACATTTTTATTCCGAGGTGTAAACTACAAGTCAAACAATACTTTACACATACATTTCATGGATGCAACACATGCATTGGGGGGGGGGGGGGGGGGTAAGGTTTTACCCTGACACCAATGTGTAATAATCACTGAATACCCCGTGCTTTGCGAGTCCTGTGCTCGAACCAACGACCCCACCCCCCTTTCATGTCCACAGCAGATAGGTTGGGGGTCATATATTGGTTGTTGTCAACATTATGCTGATTTATAGGCACAATTATCAAGAAAGATACAATAAAAGTCACCCGTGAAAGTTTCAGCTGACTACAGTGTCTTCGCGGTACTTTCACAGGGGCGTCGAATCCATCCGCAAGTTTAGCAAGATGCCAGCGGGTGCCAGCGGGTGGCACCCGCATCTCTGGCCGCAGCATACGCTAACGGACACCAAGGAAATTTGAATTTGCAGTTAAACCTCAAGAATCCTGGAAACGATTCGTGCATGGATCGTTTCTCAGATTCAAATGATTTGGGGTGAAAAATTGATGAGCACAACTGCATTTGTTCAGTTGTGTTCTCGTTTTCGATACGCGCGAGACTTGCATAGTATAGATAGGTTGCAGTATGACGTAAATCGGCCATCTTTACGGGCAGTTTAGAACAAACAGTCGTGCGTTTCGTGTGAGAACGGCGTGCAACACGCGCGCATTTCACGTAACTCATTGCAGGATTGGTCAGTGAACAACGCGGCTGCATTAATAAGTTGAGCGTTTGACGCACCTGCAAGCCAAAATGCAATTTGCCCGTAAAGATGGCGTCTACTGGGAACTATCTATATACAGCAAATATCTTAACCACGAGACCACCGAGTGTAACTGGTTACCGAGAGCCTAGTTTGATTCCTGTTTAGCAGCGGGTACCACACATAATTGTATTGAAGTAATAATTGCATCTTAATGCAATTAATACTTTTAAAATAAAAAGTTATTTCCATAAAGGGTAATTTGCTCTGTTAATATTCACCCAAGCAATGCCGTTTCTTTTCATACATTCATCGTGACGCAGTTATCGTGTTTTACTCCGAATTTAATCGGTGTAACAAAACCGAGACTGCGAGGGGAAAAAAATGCATTTTTTTAAAATGCAAGTTCGCCCAAAACAAGGCTTTAAAATAGACACTTTTTGTAAGGGGCCACAAGAAGAGTATTTAAGATGAGCTGAAGGTAGACATTTATTTTCCTCTTAAGACAGTCTAGGTTGTAGGATGGAGGGAAACATGCACCGGGCAAGGAGTTCCAAAGAGATGCAGTACGTGGAATAAAGCTGTTGGAATGGCTCCTTGTTCTACATCTCAGCAAAGCAAGAGCGTGTGGTTGAGAACGGGCAGAGAGCTTTGTTTCACGCTCAAACGCCCTTTGTTCCGCATCTCAGCAAAGCAAGAGTGTACGGGTGAGAACAGGCAGAAAGTCTGGTTTCACGCTCAAACACCCTGATAGGAGGAACCAGGTCAGACACGCTGGAGGCACATCTGCAGAAAAGACAAGAGGCTGGCTACAGACCTACGCGTAGCTACGGTGGGAAAGAGGTTGTAAGCTCCCTTGTTTGAAAATGATAGCTAGCAGCCGCGATCGCTGCTGTTTACAGGGTACACGACAAACATATACAAAGTTAAGAGTTACATTCGAGCCTTTAAAGGCAGGGTATACTTTTGGTAATATGTCAAAGACCAGTATCCTCACTTGGTGTATCCCAACATATGCACAACGTTACAGACCTGTGAAAATTTGGGCTCAATTGGTCATCGAAGTTGCAAGAAAATAATGAAAGAAAAAACAGCCTTGTTGCATAAAATGGTGCGCTTTCAAATGCCCGAGAAAGGCTTCACGCCTTACATTGAGCCTTTCTCAGACTTTCTAATATTTAAAAATATTATGAATTTACCTCTTTCTCAAAAACTACATTACTTCAGAAGTGAGTCGTTTCTCACAATATTTCATGCTGTAAGCAGCTCTCAAGTGCTCCTTACCATGTAAGTCTTTATGGTAATATATTTCTTGAGTAATTACCAAAAGTATCCACTGCCTTTAAAGGAACATTACAGAATTGGTTTTTGCTAACAAAACAGTTGCTGGCAGTGTAAGCACTTTATGTAATCCACCATATACATAAACTGCCAAACCTGTAGAAGTTTGAGATCGATCGGCCATCTGGGTCATGAGAAAGTAGTGAAAAACCGATTACTCATTTGCATGAAATCATATAGATTCAACAAATGAATAAAACGCTCACTGAGCGATAAACTCCAATCGGCAAATTAGTTTATTCATTTCTCATCAAATAATGGCATTTCAGACAGAAATACTTCAAAGGATGTTTTCTACTATCATCATCATTAGACCGTGTAAGTTTTATGAAAATCTGTGCTAAAAAGGTATATTCTACAAGTTTTTTTCTTACCAATTCTGTAATGTTCCTTTAAGTAAAATTTTTACAGAAATGCAGGTCGAAAACATGTGGAAACGTCTTTGCGGTTCCAGGCTGTCGCGTGCCAAATAAACCGCAATCTAAGCGGTAACATCAACCCAACGAGGCATTTAGTTTGACATATTACTGTAAGTCATCCGATGTTGATATTAGTTCTTAAAGACAGCGTCAGGTTTTATAATAAAGAAGAAAGAGAGAGCAGAGAGAGAGAGAACAAAAAACTCTGTGATTTTCACTTCATTTCATTTCATTTATTAATTTTAGTTGTGAAGCCAAGGACTCTCAGAAAGCAAACTTAATCACTATATACTAGCCAAGAAACCCCGCGGAGAGAAGACAATGAAGGAAGTTTCTGTTTTTAGGTGTGGGAGGAAAACCCCAGAAAGAAATATTGCAGGGAAAACCCACGCAATCAGCGCCAGGGACTGAAAAACCCTCACCCGTAGCGTGGCCAGCGGGGGCAGAGGGCGCCCCCTCAGAATTCTTACCACCCCACAGCTGTCCCCCAAATGAGATCGAAAAAAAAAAGCACAAATCAAATGGTCCGAAACATCAAAAGGCCAACCCTAATTATATCTTTGCCCCCGCTTCCACCCCCCCCCCCCCCCCCAAAAAGAGAAAAAATCTAGTAACTGTAATTTTATACCAGTACCAAATCTTCAGAGACAATTTTTTTTTTAAATGACTGTAAGAGTCGAGAACATTTTCATTGAAATGCCCCACATTTCACCATTGCTTGTTCTGGTTGTGCAATCAACATAAACCTTATGTGAAAGTGCACAAACTACTTCCCCCCAAAAATAATAATACTATAAACATACAAACAGTTCTTCATTAAAATTGATTTCACTAAAAACAGAGATTGAATTTGAGGAATTTGAAAAATTCCTGAAAAGCAGCTGCTTGTGGACCTGCCCTCCCGATTATTTTAGAACCAGAACCTCCAAGATGTTACAATTCAAGATGTTGCAATTCAAAATGTTACAATTCAAGATGTTACAATTCAAGATGTTACAATTCAAGATGTTACAATTCAAGATGTTCAGTCCAAGATGTTACAATCCAAGATGTTACAATCCAAGATGTTACAATTCAAGATGTTACCATTCAATATGTTACCATTCAAGATGTTACAATTCAAGATGTTACAATTCAAGATGTTACAATTCAAGATGTTACAATTCAAGATGTTACAATTCAAGATGTTACAATTCAAGATGTTACAATTCAAGATGTTACAATTCACGATGTATACAGTCTACATGACTGTTTGGCCACAATGTGGACTTTTTCTTTCTCCCTTTGGTGACGGCTTTACTTCGTCTAAAAAACAATTCTGTGCTTTCCCATTTAATTGACAAGAAATATGACTTATGAGGGTCAGACAGCATCAAATTTGTTTTTAAAAATCTGCATTTTAAGTTCCAGCTCATTTGTTCAAAATCGGCTGGAGGTTTGTACTTTTTACAAGTTCAATTTCGTTATTTCATAATAGAGGTTTGTTTTACTCCCACATCAAACCCATACGATCTAAGTCTCGATATAATACATTTTGCAACAAGATTGAGTCCCCGTTTTGACTTGTTGGTTTTTTCTAATTCAGGCAGACACTTTCCAAGGGATTGTCCACTCAATTTCGTTTAAATTTATCATTCCGAAAAACTCGAATTCGACGTATAGGCCTATGATACATCATTGCTTTGTTGTTGTATTGATCTTTAAAACATACCTGACGAAAAAAAATGATTGCAAATGCATATTTTGTCTCTGAGGTAGGGTATAGTTTTAAAAATATCATGTGGCAAACCTGTTTGCACACGGACGGCTTAATTTCATCCGCTTGTCTAAGCTCCGGAGCTTGACTTGAAGACCAGAACGCTCTTCAAACAATAAGTGCTACTTCTTTTTTTCTTGTTCATGCGTTTCTTTAAAGACACTGGACACCTTTGGTAATTGTCAAAGACCAGTCTGCTCACAACATATGCACAAAATAACAAACCTGTGAAAATTTGAACTCAACTGGTCGTCGAAGTTGCGAGATAATAATGGAAGAAAAAACACCCTTCTCACACGAAGTTGTGTGCTTTCAGATGCTTGTTTTTTTCGAGGCCTCACGCGTGAGGTCTCAAAATCAGTTCAAATATTTTACTGAGAAATTACTTCTTTCTCAAAAACTACGTTACTTTAGAGGGAGCCGTTTCTCACAATGTTTTATACTATCAAAAGCTCTCCATTACTCGTTACCAAGTAAGTTTTTATGCTAACAATTATTTTGAGTAACTACCAATAGTGTCCAGTGCCTTTAAAGGCAGGATACACTTTTGGTAATTGTCAAAGACTAGTTTCCCCACTTGGTGTATCCCAACATATGCATAAAATAACAAACCTGAAAACATTTTGACTCAATTGGTCGAAGTTGCACGAAAATAAAGGTAGAAAAAACACCCTTGTTGCATACATTGTATGCTTTAAAATGCGAGTCGTTTCGCACAATGTTTTATACTATCAGCAGCTCTCACGGTGCTCCTTACCAAGTAAGTTTTTAAAGTCATGTACTTCTTGAGTAATTACCAAAAGTATCCACTGCCTTTAATATCATCAAAGCATAAGTTGAAGTATAATATTATGACATGTTTTTACATCTCCATGCTCTACAGGAATGTTTCCTTTCAAGTCAATAAGTTGTGTAGTATTTCCTAATTAGTGAACTATACGAAACATCCGATTTACAGATACAACATTGCTTTTGTTGACTTGTATTTAATTAGGAATAATAACCCCACTCTTGAGATCTTTAAAAAAAAAAATTAAAAGTAACCATGCATGGTCGAAGAGCTATATTATACTTCACTGCATAAAGAAAACCATTTCCAAAAATGTTTTTTTTTTTTTTTTTTAACAATAGCAGGATGACTAACGAGGAAAAACAATTACCAGTTTTAGATACGGGAGGAAAACCCCAATGGGAAAAAAAACCACGCAATCAGGTAGGAACTGAAAACCCAATCCACATACAAGGCTCCGGTCTGAGTTGGGATTCAAACCGGTGTCCAAAGAGGTGAAAGACAGGGGAAAACCACTGAGCCAACCTGATAAGTACATGTTCAAATTCCTGTCAAACTTGTCATCAATTTTGATCAAATCAAATTTTACCAAAATCCAGAAGAGAAAAGGAGGTAACGAAATTATGCATTACCGAACGAATGGAATAAGTGCACAATATTCAACCAAACCTTAAAACCTCAAACTGACCTACATGCATTTCCTTATGTTCATTTATTGCACTTGAACAAAAGTAGATACAATAACAACATTAACAACTAAGACGACAGCAACACTACAGCAACAACAACAACAACAACAACAACAACAACAGCAACAACAACAACAGCAACAACAATAGCAACAACACCAACAATATCAACAACACCAACACCAACACCAACAACAACAACAACACCAACACCAACAACAGCAACATCAACAACAACAAGATGTCAACAACAACATAAACAACAAGTACAAACGGGTAAAGACAATTGAACAACACTTTTGTAAAAAACAAAACAAAAAAAGCTCACGAAGGATTGCTCAAAATAGAGGGTGGGCGTTTGCGCTCTCCATCCAGAACTGCTCAATTACAACAACCATCACAGACTATAATAACCATTAGCCGACGTGAAATGTTCCTGCGAACGAAATGTTTAGCTTCCCTTTAAGTAACCTATACATCTATCCATCCACCATCAGACGGTGTCAACAAACTTAAACTTCCACTTAATGGGCATAAATGACACCGAAATTTGCAAACTTACATCGCAACTGACGACCGCGTCTAGGTCCTATCCACTTCCAGTTGATCCCGAACGGTGGAACAGTTCCCAGGGTTGCCCCAACACACGATCATCCCCAGGCACTACATCCCTGGGTATCGGGTACCCGGCAGTGGGGGCCAAAGAAGTAGTTGATTGTACGCCTGTCTCTCTTTCTGTCATTTATTTTTTTTTGGGTGCAAGTCCAACAGCAAATCCCGCCGAAAAAAAATAACAACCGCAAAGTTCTCCCGCTCGGATTTTTATGGTGGCGTAGCATCCAGATCAGTGCCAATTATAATACCGCGTGTGTGTACACCCCAATGTTTGGTTTTAGTCTGGCTGCAAGGCTCTCCGATTTCCACAGACACAACATTGCCCAACTCACTCTATACGGACTCTCCTCCCCTAACGGTGGACCTCAACATAAAAAAAGCTTAAGGTTGAGCTTGTGTAGTACGCGGACTATGTACGTGCTTCGTCTGGCGTTTTTTTTTATTTTTTATTTAACACCATTAGATATGAATTTTCCATGCCCTGTCTGGTTTTCGCTAACAATCGTGCCGGTTCATAGGTGAATGGAAGGTTTCGCTATGCATACTTTGCTAAATAGGTTGTATATACGGGCACTTCGTACATTCTGTATCATTACACATTTTTGATCAATTATTTATTCCCTGCATTTGATAGCTAAGCTGGAATGAACAGTAAAATGCTCATTACAGGAAAATTAGGAATTTAATTATTTAGAAAACGCTCTGATTATTTAATGTCCCTAATAGGTTACTAGGACAGCCATACATGTAACTAATACGCAACAAGTCAGCGAAGTATTTGTCGGTAGTAATATTTCACAATGCTCAGAGACCGGTCAAACAAAAAATGCTTTAAAACAACATTTGAAGGAATTTTAGAATTGGGTCGAGATCGGTGGGTGTTTTGTTTTGAGCTGTTCATTAGAGTGAACCTGTTTCCGTGCGTGACGAGGGCAGCGATGTACAGCATGAAATAATAATAGCTTACTGGTTTTGCAAAGCATCTAATAGCGGGGTACCAGTCATAATCATGTGAACTTTCTGGCGGGTGGATGGTAACCAGTGTATGCTTCGCAAGAAATAACGATTGTGTTTTTACCATGCTTATTTAAACAAGTTATAGCTTACTCTTTTAAAATAGTTAGCATGAAATAATTATAACTTATTCGCTTGTAAAGCACAGTAAATAAACTGCATAGATAGCGGGGTACCAGGCCTAGCACTACTGGTATTTGGATGGTACGGGTTTCGGCTGAGCAATTTGAAACAACAATGTGTGTTCACCATTTTCAGAAACTGTGCACCAGTAATACAGTGTACTTCTATTGGCCAATTCTCAGTCCCTCTCTCTCATTCAAATCATTGCTGCCAAATCGAGGCTGAGAGTTAAAGTTGCCATTTTGGTGGTAGGCCCCTTTGAAATGTGTGATTAGGACACTCTTTTTATCGTGATAATAGGAAGTTTAGCCGTAGAATTGACCAGTAATAATCTTGTGTGAACATCATGTAAATGAGTAATATTAATTACTAAATATTGCAATGTTTACCTCACTGCACTCATTTGATGTCAAGTCCCCTGTATACTCACGTTCTAACTCTCATTGCATCAATAAGCACCAGACCATTTCCCCCTCCATGATCTCTGTTTGCTTCACAAGAAAAATAAATTAAAGAGGACACATAAAAACTTCAATCATTAAAAAATAATAACTGATAACAATACGTGGCTCTTCAAATAGCGCATGTAATTATATCCATGAGGGTTGCGTTTTCGCGGTCGTTACCAATAACTGTTTCGGTTGAATTGGCCATTGGTTATTCACTGGCCAATGACCGGAAACCGTTATTGGTTATACAGCCGCGGAAACGCCCCCTAGCTTGATCAAGGCACTTTACAACATTATTATCCCTGTTCATCGGGCATAGACTTAGACCAATCATGGACCAAAAGAGCAAGCAATTGCTCTATTCTTAGACCATACTTGCTCAACTTCCTGTTAGCACATCCAACCTTAAGCTGGGCTTAGTTTCATAGAGCTGCTTAAGCAAAGAAAAGTAGCTAAGCTCAATAAATATATGCTCACCAGAATAAGCTTACCCAAAAAATCCATTCTACATGCGCTATTATGAACACTGGTATCCTGCTTATTTACTTAAATTTGGCCCTGTGATTTTAAGTTGAATTAGCGCTATAAGGGGTTAACCACACAAACCAATCTCAGCCCTCGCAGGTTGCCAACTATTATCTAATTAATATACACAACAAAATTATCATTTTGATAACAAAATTATCATTTTGATAACAAAATTATCTAACCGAAGGATGTGTTTATTTTGGATTTATAATTCCTGAACTTGTGACTGGAATGGTTTGGAGAAAGCAAACTTACGGCGCTTACACGATGCCAGTACAAAATGTCTTCAAAAAATGATATATGAATTCAATCTTACATCGGCAGAGTGTGTGTGACAACTGACAAATCAGTCCAGCGTATTCACCTTAAAGGAACATTACAGAATTGGTTTTTGCTAACAAAACAGTTGCTGGCAGTGTAAGCACTTTATGTAATCACGAGAAAATAGTGAAAAACCGATTACACAATTGTATGAAATCGTATAGATTCAACAAATGAATAAAACGCTCACTGAGCGATAAACTTCAATCGGAAAATTGGTTTATTCATTTCTCATCATATATGGCATTTCAGACAGAAACATTTCAATGGATGTTTTCTACTATCATCATCATTAGACCATGAAGGTAGGAATAGCCTACCTCCATGATTAGACCGTGTAAGTTTAATGTAAATCGGTGGAAAAAAGAGTATATTTTACAAGTTTTGTTCTTACCAATTCTGTAAAGTTCCTTTAAAGAACGAGCACATTTGGTGCTCGATGTGGGGCATGGTGTACCCCCTGTTGTGTCTTCATTGTGTGCTTGGAATCTCAGGAATTCTTTAGAGGATTTCAGGGGGTACTTCTGTACAACAGGAAAATAGCCTGTTAAAGTATAGTAATATTGGGAGATACCCTCTGCCATGTAATGGGCATGGTTTAAACGAGCCCAAACCCAGACCCTCTTCCATATTAGATGGACGGGCTTTTGCAGTGGCTATGCCTGGCGTGGCAGGAGTTTCTGTCCCCCGGAGACCCCCCCCCCCCCCAACACACACACACACGTGTGTAATGAACTCCAATCGTGGACCCTCCTTTGTTCAACTCTTTGTCCTGACAAACGTGGACCCCACTGTTTTCCTTTGTGATAGCAAACGTGGACCTATTGTCCCTTTTGTTGTAAGTCCTCGGTTTGAATGTCACTAAAAACTCACACACACACAATACGGCAAATTGGGTAGAAATACGTCTGATTGCGCCCTCTTTTGAATCAACTTCCTTACAGCCCTTTCCAATATCCAGATGGGGATAAACACTGGGGACCACAGCCCCCATGACACCGGAACGCCGAAAGTCCTATTCCTCAACGTTGTCTTTGCAGCCAACTGCCATAGACGAAACCGATGTACCATGCCCGATGTGTGGCTGAGGGTGTTCCCCCAAATGTCCCATACTTTAACACACTCTTTTCCTCTCTCACATAAGTACCCCCACCCTAAAATTCATCATCAAGAACTCCTGAGAGTCCCAGAACACAATGCAGACACTATAAGACAGGGGAGGGGGAGGGGGAGGGGTGCACACCATGCCACATACTGAGCACCAAATGGTAACCAAGCCGCTTCATTCGGACATACAACATGTACAGACACTCGAGCTTGACTTACAGCACTGTTTTTCTTAATCTACAAGTCTTCCCTTGAGATGAAAATATCAACATAGTGAAATAAAAAACCTACCATTGTTCTACCTTGGAAGTTATCCATTGTTTGAAAATGAAGACTTGAACTTCCAACCTCTTCACCAAAGAGAGAACAAAAAAACTTGGCGGGAGTTTCCTGCAGTGCCATGTGTTGGATCTCGGCGTCACTATTAAAATTAAACAAATGCCCAGACAGACAGGTAAAATCGTGATCTCTCACCCTACGGTGTTGTTATCCCTTGTTACGTACTTGCAAAGGAATTTCCAAACAAACACTTTTGAATACCACACCCAACAATTGAGCGCCAAATCTGCACATCCGGCATACCGTCCACAAACCACCTGTCAGATGATGCTTTCTCGACTGGCCAATCACGATGCCGTATATCTGTTAACAGGTGGAGTTCACCAATCAGAACATCAGACATCTCAAAACAGATGGAAGAAATTAGTTCTGCCTGAACAATCATTATCTATGAGGACACGCGGTTTTAACAGGATGAAGTGTAGACTTCTAAGCCCAATATTAATTTTTTTAGAAGAGTCCTTTATTCGTCTCTCTTAGGTAAGAGAAATGACATGTTGTCAATAACAGACAAAGTGCAGTTCTGTAAATGCAAAAAAAGGGGGAAATGGCCGACCACACTTCACTTTTCACACTTTTTCCCCCAGTTTTCTATGACATCATTCAAGAAAAAATAAAGAAAAGAAAACAGCCTAATAAAGTTCTACAACGTTGTCGTTGCAGCAGGCGACGGCCATTGCTGTAGCCGAACACACTTGATTCGGACGCGGCCTACGAAAATGTTTCCATACATTACAGGTAGTCAACAACAGAGGGCGCTAAAACCGTTACTTCTCGAAGACAGTTTTACGAATCGTTTCGAGGCGCTTAGCAAACAAGCGCGGTAGGCCTACGTCTTTTCCACAGATCATAGTCTTTTATCGAATTGAGAAATAAATAAATTGTTAAATAAAACAAAGCCGTATATTCTCCTTCATTTTTGAAATGAACAAAATATAAATACACAGAAACACAATTCCAAGAAATTGGAGCTTCTTGAGAAAAACCGGTCCTTTTTTTGCCACAAAATTTTACTTTTTTCGAAAGCGGTTGGTTAAGACTTTTTTCTTAAAACTTCATAAATAAAAATAAGTTCATTATTGTATGTACATAATTTATGGTTTGTTATACCTTTGTGAATCTTTCTGAATTGTACTTTGTTGGTCAATGCTTCTACGCTATTAACAAAGGGAAACTACATATTATTTTTTGAAAGAGTAAATTAATTCATACTTTCAAATAGCCCACACCATTACAACCAAAGAGTACAAATTTTATCAATTCCTTTGTATATTAATCCTGTACATGTTATTAATATACGGTATACCTTGCCTTTAAAGGCCCTGTACACTATTGGTAAGATCGAAAAACACAATGTTCACAGATTCACACATAACTTACATGATTTAAAGTAAGTAATGGTAGAAAGGGTTCCTTAAAATATTTCTGCCTAAAATGCTATCATTTCTGAGAAACGAGTAAAACATTAGTAATTATCGCGCGCGATAATTTGAAAAAACAGAAAACACATAAGATCTCTTTTCACTATTTTCTCGTGACCTCGATGACCAATTGAGCTCAAACTTTCACAGGTTTGTTTGTTCATGCATATGTTTAATCACACAAAATGTGGACACTGATTTTGAGCTGTTACCAAAAGTGTACAATACCTTTAATTAACAAAAACAATGAATAAAGCGGGCTACAACATATATTTTTTGCCCGGAGCAGCAAGGGATACAACGTTTTTTGCACCGATTCGACGATTCGCAGTGCGACAAGTGTCTGTCAAAAACGCCACTCCTGGCACATAAAACAAACTCTGCTTATGACAGTACTTAGAGCCAAGAAAAGTGAGTTTTCAAGGTAGTTTTGAAGCTTGAGAGAGTGTCTGTTTGTCCGAGGTTTAAGTTGAAGACAATTCCAGAGAGAGATAGTCGGGGCATGTGAGAAAGCATGGTCTCCCCAAGTGTGTTTAGAACGAGGGACGTTGATTGTTGGGGAGCAAGGTGTTTGTAGAGGAAGTCATCTTGTAGAAACACTTAGCTGTATTGAATCTTGAATGTATCAAGGAGATGTGCCATGGATAGAATGATAGATGAGAAGTACAACCTTGAAGATGATGCGCTCGTGAACTGGGAGCCAATGAAGTGCTTGACACACAGGGAACTCGGAAGCAACCAACTGCACTGCATGCAAAAGGACCACTTGGGTAGTACAACCATATCTTACCAGGGCTGATACTTCATGCCTGGCCGAGTGGACTCAAGCTCTGGTGTTTCTGATCAGCAGAGTGTGGGTTCGACTCCCTGACACTAATGTGTCCTTAAGCAAGACACTTAACCATTATTGCTGCGTCCTTCTGATGGGACGTAAAGCTGTTGGTCCCGTGTGTTGTGTAATGCACGAACAAGAACCCAGTGCACTAATCTAAAAGAGAAGGGGTTGCCTCGGTGTGTTCATGGTTGGATTGGCAGCATATTGCCCCACACAGCACCTTGTAAACCATTACTGGTGCTATGTAAAGGAATAGGTCTAATACTTCAAAACGTAGCTCAACAATACCTTGCAGGTTGAAGCGCCTTGAGCGTCACTGAGTGACGGATATGAGCGCTATATAAGAAGCAACTATTACTATTATTATTATTCACAGGGGCAACAAAGGCAACTGCCTTGGTGCCCCTGGTCATTGCCTTGGTGCCCCTGGTCATTGCCTTGGTGCCCTGAAAATGTTCCAATAAAAAAATGTACAATTTCCTCATAGAGTTGCCTTACACTAATGAGAAAATGCCTTGCTGCCCTTGCCCTTTTCAAGAACGAAGCATCAGGCTGTCGTACTCTCCCCAAGATAATTATGTTGAGATTGACTGCGAATGTCTTGTCTTCTCCGATACTGCCTAAAAATCGTCGCCTGTAGATTGCCCCGTGGGACATAGCCCTACGATTGGAGAGATGCGCGCCATGCATTCACTGAGTGTGACAAGTCTGGCAGCCGAGTTCTCTTTGTTCAAGAAGAGATTCTTATACACGGCTGTTTCAGATGAAGTCAAATAGTTTTTGTACTACGTTTCTTCCTCTAAGTAAAACTTCTTGACTTCTTTTGTTTCACTCTCCACGGGATACTCTGAAGCCTCCGTCCCCACTGCATCCTCCTCAGAAGGGACCATGTTATCCTCCGGAGTTTCCTCCGGCAGTGGATCATCTTTTTTGCTTTGTGTCTGCGGTGTTTCTACGGCGATATCATCTGATGATTGAGAAAGAAGACGACTGCTATCTGATGCTTCCGCTGTGGAATCTGAACGAAGGAAATTAAAGTATTTCATTATCTTGATACAATTTTTTACAATTTGTTTCTCTCCTGACGACGGACAGAGTCTACTGTCTGAAACGTAGAGTCCCAGGCCTGGAGTTATACGGAGGCCATGGCCTCCGTTGCCCTGCTCTTGGCCTTGGTGCCCATAGACTTTAAGACTTTAAGAAGTGCCCTTTGCAAAATGAAAATTTGTGATCCCTGGCAGTTACAGGTTGAACGGCTTCTGACTGCCCAAAGATATTGACAAAAATAAGGAGACCACCAACATTAGTGCTAGATGGCTCAGTTTGTAGAGCGCCAGCACTTCAGTCAGCAGGTTGCAGTTTCAAATCATGCTCTAGTCATTTTGTCTTTGTTCAACCCCAAATTCATTATTTCTATCATTAAATTTCTTAGCATAGGATGATGTAGAGCATTAAACCCAAATCTTTCCGATCTCCAACTCAAGACATACCTTGTGGTTCTGTTGAGTCCATTTCTTGTATTTCAGGTTCTGGTGGCAGGAGTGGTTTTAAAGGCTCAGTGAGACTGCTGATGTCAAGGGTTCCAATGTTGCCCTGAAACACACAACAACAAAAAATCAAATATCAAGTAATTAACCACAAGGGAAAATGGGTAGATTGTAAATAATTTTGGGTTGAACAAAGAAAAATTGACTAGAGAGGGATTTGAACCAACAACTTTTGGATTAACATCGTGCCGGTGCTCTTCCAACTGAGCTATCCAGGTCAGTTGGTAGAGCGCCGGAGGTCTTTGGTTCAAATCCCTCTCTAGTCAATTTTTCTTTGCTAAACCCATAATGATTTAAAAACAAATCAACTCCATTCTCAAAATGATATTTCATTCGCACGAACAATTTTGTGGAAAACTTGCGACTATAGGCTGTGATGCCAAGCAAAATGTGGAAATCAAAAGCACTGAGCTGCTTTCTTTCCCTACACGCTAAAAGGATGTGTACATTAACCCTCTTGCTATCTGACCATTCAATACCGTTCAAGTGGTTTTGAATGATAGATAAACTATGCCAGCCTGAAATATGATACCATGAGGGAATGCATGTACACAGTACACAGTTAGTTCTGTGCACGGTTGTGCCACCGTACACAACCTCGGCAGTCGAATGGCTTCAAATGGTTGGTCAACTCACTGGAAAATGTTGCCAAGAGTCACTGACAGTAGGAGGGTTAATAAGATCTTTCTGTACAACGTAATATCATATACATATGTATTCATTCTGAAAAATTATAACGCATGTACCTTGCACTTGTACATCTGTTAGCGTGAAAGAAATGTCACCAAAAAGACTGCACTGGTCGATGACATCATGTGTACAGGTCTTTACTATCAGTACATTTGGCATAAAGTATAACGTCCCTCTACTTAATATTGCAACCCCCCCCCCCCCCCCCCCCGCATCCTCAACCTTTCCCCCAGACCCCAAACTGAAAATGACTAGTTAGGCCACTGGGCAATCAGGTTGGCGTAGTGGTATCTTGCCTTGCCTTCCACCTCTGGGGACCCCGGTTCAAATCACACCGGGGCACTACGTGGATTGGTTTTTTTCAGTCTGATTGCGTGGGTTTTCCCTGGAATATTTCTCTGGGATTTTCCTCTCACACCTAAAACTGAAACTTCCTTCATTGTCTTCTCTCCAAAGGGTTCTTGGTTAGAATAGTGATTGGCTTCACAACCAGAATTAATAAATGAAATGAAAAAAAAAAAAAAATGAGGCAATACATTACAAAAACGAACGCTGGGTGCACTGTATGCAATAGCGTCTACCAAGTAATGGCTGCACAGGATTGTTGCTCAGGCTGGTCTAGAAGAATTGCAAGTACCCTTGTAGCTAGCAGACAAACACGACTATGAATTTGTACCAACTTACCATTTTCTGTAAGTCTGCCACAGTTACACCGAGTGTCTGGGCAATGGTTGCCATGGGAAACAGGGCCTGAAGACAACGGTTGAGGTACGGGAGAAGCTCGTTGGCCGTCATTTGACAAAATGTGGAGAAGAAGTCCCTCTCCTTGTCGTTGAATGTGCTCTCCTCGGCTCTGGGGAAACACAAATGAAATTGAAACCATGGAAATAGAATATGGACAATGATGAGATCAGTAGTCTTGTATGTGCCTGCTGTGCACGCCCTCTATGTCAGCAGAGTATCAATACCATGTGCAGGGTTCTGCCCAGGATTTCTTTAGTGGTGGAAAAACGTTTCCCTGGAAACCATTAATAATAACTAGTTCTTATATAGCGCATTTCACAATAGCGTATCAATGCGCTTTACATTAGTGCCCTGGTCATTGGGCCAATAGCATTCCTGTAATCTTTCTCAGCTCCCTGGGGAGTATACAGCCCTGGGCTGCCGTGGTGCTCCGAAGGCTTTTTCATACACAATATCAACCTCTACCCTCGCAGGTACCCATTATACCCCTGGGTGGAGAGGAGCAATTATAGTAAAGCATCTTGCTCAAGGACACAAGTGTCACGACCGGGATTCGAACCCACACCCCGATGACTCGACCACCAGAACTTGAATCCGATGCTCTTAACCACTCGGCCACGACACCCTAATACGAGAGGTATCATATAAATATACTCAAATCAAAGAAGTGCTCAAAATTAATGGCTTCGGATACCATGTTTACTGGTAAATACCCAGTTTGACATTTCGTTGAAAACCTTTGATAGGAAATTGCAAATGTCTTTTTAAAAATTTTGAAAATGTGTGGTGGTCGGAAACAGACAAAATTCTGCCAGTGGAGGTTGGGGAATCCTGAGTGCCGGGCGGGTTTTCCGGCACCGACCCCTGCGGGCAGAACCCTGCATGTGACAACAATAATAATAATCTTGGCTTCTATAGTGCCAATTCTGAATGAATCTGTATGACATAATGGTACCAAGGTGTGCTCATCTGGAGGTTACTATGCAAAGATTGCCCAGAATCAACCGACATAGTAACCGTCTCTGTAGTCTGAGGAATTCAAATTTATACAGCAACATGTGACTCAGCAAGTCATTGCACATGTTGTCAAACCTAACTAGCAAATAATAATAATAATGGAGTCTTGTATAGCGCCGGTATCCGGCTAAAAAGGCGCTCACGGCACTCGCTCATGGTACATGAAACAGTACAAAAGAAAGGGACAACAAATATACATGTTGAATATCACTGGTCAACATTTACTTCAAAAAGATGAGTTTTGAGAACAGTTTTAAAAGCAGTTTTGAGAGCAGCTGTACCAACTGACCTAGATAGCTGGCATTTTGGGCTGTCTGATGATGATGATGAAAATGAATAAAACCAACCTGTGATATGCCAGTGTTGTTTGGACGACCCTCTCCAATGAATGATGGAGTGCTGTGGCTACGTCTTGAGCCAACGCAACAGGTGCACATAGCCTCAGATCATTGAAGGCACTCAGTACAGCGTTAGTGTACATGGCTAGAGGGGCGTGGTCCATCAACACTGTGGGCGGGGCTAAACTCTTATCAACCTGTCAGGAAAAAAAGTCATACACATATTAAGCTCAAAAGGTGAACATAGCCTAAGATCATTGAAGGCACTTAGTACAACGTTCGTGTACATGGCTAGAGGGGCGTGGTCCATTAACATTATGGGCTGGGCTATACTCAAATCACCCAACAAGTGCAAGGAAAACTTGTTTCACATTTTATATTGCAATTATTCTGAAAGTTACACCTGAACGACACAACAAAATGCAGGATTTTCTTCAATTAAGTGTGAAGTGTATACTTTTTGTGCCTGCAGGAAGTCCGAGCTCTGGGGAAGTCAACATGGGGATGGTAGTCATCATGGCTTACCTGCATAGTTCCAGAGGCCAGAGTGCTAGATGACAAAGATGGAGTGGCAATCAATGTGTAGGAATGCATGGCCTCTGCAAACCTAGGTAAGAAATGAACAATCAAAACAAATCCTTAGAACACAAAACACTGTGACACATTTAACCACTTTCGGGTTTTCACAAAGTTGCCCAGTACCACACAAGGTATTTGTTCCCGATCGCCGTAGCCAAAATAAGCCTGCTAGGATTTTTTTTTAAATAGCATGGACTGCCAGAATGTTTTGCTGACCCAGAACAGTAGGCTGAACATTGGGAGCAGTCTTACACACGTGAACACGCGAGGTGTTTGTGGCGTGTCATAGCCAAGCAGTCTAGATCATCGGACCCCAAGCTCTGGTGTTGTCAGCAGTAGAGTGTGGGTTCCAATCCCGGTCATGACACTTGTGCACTTGAGCAAGGCACTTAACCATAATTGCTATTTAAAAAGTTGGGAAAGTAGTGCATTCTGCTCTACCAGCCAGGCTCCTATGGGATGATACCCATGCCTACATCCTTATGGACTGTGAAGGGGAGTAACCCTGTTTCAGCCCCAGGAGTAGGTGGCAACGTGCCCCTGGTGACAGTTGATTTGGGTCAACAGCCCAAATCAGTTAAGTGTAGCCCTCACCTTGAAGTGGCCGTTCGGCCTTGTGATGTTAGGCGATATCTCATAACTATTATTATTTTAAAAATCCTTTACAGAGCTTGGATTGGAGTTCTACATTTTTGGCGCATTCTATTGAAGAGAATTTATCTCCGGGTGATGTGGGGGGAAAAAACACCAGATAGGGATAGATCCGCTATTTCTAGAAACTCGTTTACCTTTTGGTTCCTTCGTCGAGGGCCGTTGTGAATCCCCTCAGGGCAGCTTGCTGAAACAACGGAGCGAGCAGGCCTCGGAAGTCAGCCCCGACCCGACTGAAGGACAGACCGAAGTACATGCACTGACCCAGCAGGGAGTCCAGACGGCCACCCACACCCTTTGTAAGATCAGTCTCTAGTGTGCCCAGGAACTGTGACACCTTGGTAAAAAAAAATAGAACAATTTGTGTTAATAATAATAATACAAAGCATTTATATGGCGCTTTACAAAGAACAGAGTGCCTAACAAAGGGAGGGAAACAATAAAAAATATACAAAAAACCAAACTATTTACTGCACACATAGAACCTTGTCATCTGGTTGGTTGAACACACATCACATGTCCTACTTTATTTAGCCATGTATTGGTTTCTACATGGAATCTTCCACCATGTTAAAACTAACATACATGCCTAGGCTCAAATTTAGATGGAAAATCCACAGACTATGCTTGTAGCTCAAAATATTTATTTTGTTGCAAAACCAAATTCAAAATGAGTCAAAACCTGTTGAGGCAGTTTAGCATGCGTTTAACAGTTTTTATTTGAAGTAACACTAAACATGTAAAGAAGATTTGTCTCATTTGTTCATCATTTGAAGTTACTTTACTCAACAGAATTGAAAGGTGTTTATCAGACCTAAGTCAACATTTGAACATATTTTGTTTTTGTTATTACCTATGAGGCATCTTATTCAATGAAAAAAAACTCCATAAGACAACGACTTGTCAGGTTTGAGTCTACTGGCCCCGACACTAAAATCATGGCCTCGGGCCTGCGGTCAGACGATTTAGTCAACAGCCAAATCAGTTAATGTACCCTCAACCTTGAACATGGGCCCACCATCCTTGGGTTTTTGAGTGAGTGCAGATATATCTCATAAAAAATAAAATTAAAAAAAAGTATGAATCAGGCTTACAAGCTTCACCCTGGAATTTATCTTTGGACGACAGAGCACAGACATAAATTTCACCTTGATATGCTAGAGAGACTCAAATCTTTTAAATTTTTGTTAATCACTTAAAGATTTTATACAGGATTGGTAAGGATACAAAACATTGTTGCTAAATTTTAGTCTGAAAGCTTACTGATTATGAACTTCAAACTAGAACTATTTTTTTTTCTGTGAATTATTTTCCTCTTACCTAAATTCATATTTGAGAAAATTTTATCTGAAAACCTAAACAAAAACGCAACAGCTGATTTCTGGTTGAGACAACTAAAATTAATGGCAATGTGTTTACTAACTCCTCCTGACTCACACAACGGATTAAGCCCAAATTTTCACAAAATTATCATTACATGTATACGGTTGATCACGCAAAACATGAACACTGTCTGCACCTATTTTGTCAGCTCTACCAATCCTGTATAAAACCTTTATAACAACGGCAGTTTTTCGGATCGCACCAACTCCCCGACCCCCTTTCCAAAATTTTGAATGTGAAATTGGGTATCAAATTTATTTTACACCTGGGAAAGAAAGACGTGTCACTCTTTGGTTAAACACGAGATGTCAAATCGTCTATACCTTCTGTCCCACCCATCCGTGGAAAAGAGCGCCCTCGTTGGTGGCGGAATCCGGACTGGACGACAGTACTGGATCATCGTCTGAGAAGATCGCACGATACTGAGTGATGATGTCAAAGAGATGGACCCGGCTTGCTTCAATCACCTTCGTTATGTGAAAATAAGCTGTCACAAGAAAAACCACATTTTGTCATGTCAGAGCAAGTAAACAATGTATCTCCATGAATAGCATTGATGTCACACACGACTCTGACTAGTGCTTAAAGACACTGGACACCTTTGGTAATTGTCAAAGACCAGTCTTCTCACTTGGTGTATCTCAACATATGCACAAAATAACAAACCTGTGAAAATTTGAACTCAATCGGTGGTCGAAGTTGCGAGATAATAATGGAAGAAAAAACACCCTTGTCACACGTAGTTGTGTGCTTTCAGATGCTTGTATTCGAGTCTCAAAATCAATTCAAATATTTTACTGAGAAATTACTTCTTTCTCAAAAACTACGTTACTTCAGAGGGAGCCGTTTCTCACAATGTTTTATACTATCAACAGCTCTCCATTGCTCGTTACCAAGCAAGTTTTTATGCTAACAATTATTTTGAGTAAAGTGTCCAGTGCCTTTAACCTTGTCATGTTGAATGATGTCTTTTTCCGCCAAACTTTTCCAAACTGGCTAATGGCGGACTTTTCTGTTATGCCCTGAACAACATCTGAGTGCCCTCAATGTTTTGCAGTCATTCAGACAACTGACGTGTATTTTTCACTTAATATACTAAATATTATGCATGTGGCGTGTCGTGGCCGAGTGGATAAGAGCGCCAGACTCAAGCTCTGGTGTTGCTGATCAGCAGAGTGTGGGTTCGAGTCCCGATCATGGCAGTTGTGTCCTTAAGCAAGACACTCAACCATTATTGCTGCGTCCTTCGGATGGGACGTAAAGCCGTAGTTCCTGTGTATTGTGTAATGCACGTAAAAAAAAAACAGTGCACTAATCGTAAAGAGAAGGGTTTGCCCCGGTGTTCCTGGTTTGATTGGCAGCATTTTGCGCAACAGCACTGTGTAAACCATTACATGGTGCTATGTAAAGAAAAAAGGTCTCATACTTCAAAACGTAGCTCCTTTACCTTGCAGGAAAAAATACTGAGCGCTTTGAGACACCCATCGGGTGTGATAAAGCGCTATGTAAGAACTGCGTACTATTATTATCATTATTAATATTATTAAGATGTTTTAAAATTCATCTCGTAAACGTGTTATTACCGTCCTCCTTAGCGACGCCAGTAAGGATTCCTTGGAACCAAGCATCTCGGGCCTGAAGGAACTTAATCCTCAATTCACTCTCGCTGAAGAGATCCATCCGCCGTAGGTAGCCAATCAAACGTAAGCATGCCGGCAGCTGGATGTTTGTCCGCAGTTGTTGTAACATTTGGTTCAGCATGAGCTGGGTGGACCCTTTGACTTCATTCACGATGTCCTACAGTTTGAATAATTGAAAAAATTGATCTTGTTTATAAAATGTACGTACTTCTGACCCTAGTCAGTAACCTGGGCCGATAAATTTAGCACGATTGTCCCCTCGGTATTGGCAGGCCTGATTTAATCAACTCTATTTATAGTGCACTTGCTTTGATAACAACAACCAAGTGACCTTCAAATGACCTTGAGAAAATTCAAATTAGGGTCAAGGACATACATTTTTTTGTGAAAAGTCCACAGTCTTGATTGATGGGTGGATGATTTCAATTAGCAAATGCTGAACAGTAAAACTTCACTTGTAATCACACCAATTCAAGCATTTGCTTTCCCTTAATGTTTTTACTACGTTTACGTTTTTGCTTAAACTAGCATTTACTAATTGTTTTTATTCATGCTACTTTAAGCAGGGCTCGATTTAGACACTAGCCTGGCGCGCAAACACAAGTCAAGAGTGCTGCGGGCTAGTCAAAAGTGCTTCTAGGTAGCCCGACGGGCTAGTCAGAAAATAGCAACTTGATTTTAACGCACCCCTCACACACAAATTAAATTCTCTAACAGGCTAGTGAAAATTTGTGCAGGCTAGTCGAATGTACAGCTGTACTAGTTAAGAAAGCAATTTGATTTTGATTTTGTCAGTGTACATGGTTTGGTGTACTTGCGGCTAGCGATGACCTCGCAGGAGAAATAGCGATGATCGTACGCACATTTTTTTAATTTGAGAGGCTTAATCATCCTTTCTAGAAGCTGAGAAGCTGAATTGCAAAGGTACGGCTACAGCATGTTCAAGCAGCAGGCATGCAAGGGTGCCTTTGGCAGCCAGCCACATCAACCCATATACACAAGGAGCAAAGCCAGGGATCGAAAGGGTTTGTTTTTTCCCGAGGGAGAAAAACCAGAGGGCCGGGAGAAAAACCCACCACTGGTCCGTGAACCATTAAAGCCCTACCTGAATGACAGGGATGTTTGTGTGTTTCTTTTCCAGTCGTTTGACGTATCCAGATAGCTCCAGTGCTTCCTCATAGTAGCTGTTACGCACACAGGTATCCATCAACTGTGGAATCTCAAGTATTTCTAACAGCTGGGTGTGCTTCGTCAGCGTCAGGTTGTTCATCCGACGACTACAGAAGACGATCAAACAGAGAAAAGAAAATTTAAAAAAAAATGGTGTGTTATACAGAACACAGATTTGGGCCCAATTTCATAGAGCTGCTTACAAGCAGAAAATTTCGCCCTACAAATTCTGTGCTACCCATGGAGGTAAGAAATTAATTTCTACCTCTGTGGTTTACTGGCAAATAGTGTGAAAATACTCAGTTGCCTTGACACGTTTTAAATTTAGTTTCATTTTTTATTTATTATTACTTTTTATATTTTTATGACAAACTTTCATTTGTTTTAATTCTCGTATAACCTTAAATCACTCTGTTTGCAACCTTGGGTTGTGCATTTATGATTTTCTTTTAAAACACTTTGTTTCTACCGGTAAACCCACTGTTTCTAATCTGAACTATGAGCCGATCTGTAAAAAGAAGCAAATGTCAACACACTTGCCATGATTGACCAGGATTACAAAAAATAACACTACAGCCAGTGGGCTTCGTTTTTTCAAATAATGTTTAACTTTTTTTTCTTACCTTCTACTGTCAGCTTCGTTTAACCATCAAGGCAATTTGGAAACAGATTTTAACATTATTTTCAGTTAAACGGTTAACTGGTTAAAGGTCCCAACCTAATTGTAACCTACTAATATGACAGCTGAAGGCAACTACTTGACCTCTGACCCACCTTATGCTAATTTGCTGAGCCTCTTTCATGAACTTGTTGCAATCCTCTGAAAAAGATGGCAGTTTGACCAGCAGACTGTTGACATGTTTCTCCACAAAGTTGAACTGTATAAATATTGAGACACCAATAAAAAAAAAGTTTTAAATACTTGGCCTCCTAGGTGGAAGGGAGCAATGTACGAGTGAAACAAATATATTGAAAGTATTTTGTACACGGCTAGTTGGCTCAACACAGTGGGGTTTTAAGCACATATTTGTCAATATGTATTTGTACTATGACATCCTTGCATGGTGCAATGATACTACATGTGCCACATGTTCATCAATGGCTCTATGTGACACTTGTGTTCGGCACAATGACATGATGTGACACCTGTGCATAGTGCAATGATACTACATGTGCCACATGTTCATCGATGGCTCTATGTGACACTTGTGTTCGGCACAATGACATGATGTGACACCTGTGCATAGTGCAATGATACTGACAGGGTTCTGCCCAGGATTTCTTTAGTGGTGGAAAAATGTTTCCCTGGAAACCATCGCAAGATGGATCAGTTACATGGTACAGTAGATCATATAAATATACTCAAATCAAAGAAGTACTCATAATTAATGGCTTCAGATACCATTTTTACTGGTAAATACCCAATTTTACATTTCGTTGAAAACCTTTGAAAAGGAAATTGCAAGTGTAATTAAAAAATTTTGAAAATGTGTGGTGGTCGGAAACAGAGAAAATTCTGCCAGTGGTGGTTGGGGAATCCTGAGTGCCGGGTGGGTTTTCCGGCACCGACCACTGTGAGCAGAACCCTGACTACATGTGCCACATGTTCATAAAGCACAGACTGTATGTGACACTTGTGTGAGGCACCATGACACTATATTATGCGACACACGTCCATGGAACAATGACACTAGATGTGACTCAAGTCTGCGTCTTAAAATAAACAAAATGATAACAAAACGAGATGATCACACATTGTATCAGGCCTGGAATTTCATCTTTGAGAGGGATCTAGGCTATTTTCAGTTTGAAAAGGGCACTTTCATTGGAAAGTGTTAAAGTCTATGTGAAACTCTTGAAGGGGCACCAAGGCCAAAACCAGGGCAACAGAGGCCCATGGCCTCCATGGAATTCCAGGCCGGTTGAATGTCAACTTACATCTTCCACTATTTCTTTGGAGCATTCTGCTGTTTCAATGAAGGTTTTGTAGTTATGAAAAGCTAACTCTTGAGTTTGTTGCAATATCTGAGATCTCTCTTCTGCCAGACGATCCGGTTCACGATCTGGTAGCACAAACAATAGAAAGCACAATTAAAGGGACACGTTGCCTTGGATCGGGCGAGTTGGTCTATAAAAAGCGTTTGTAACCGTTGTTACAAAATGCATATGGTTGGAAAGATGTTTTTAAAAGTAGAATACAATGATCCACACAAATATGCTTCTTAATTGCATGGTTTTCCTTTTACATCGCGAACTAACACAGTCGGCCATTTTATGGAGTCAAACTTTTGACTCCACAAAATGGCCCACTGTGTTAGTTTGCAAAGTTAAAGGAAAACCAGAAAAGGTTAGTTTTAATATTTATTTCTACATCTATATAGTATTAAAACAATCCCAAAAACCAAAGGTTGACTTTAAATGAACATTACAGAATTGGTTTTTGCTAACAAAACAGTTGCTGGCAGTGTAAGCACTCTATGTAATCCACCATATACATAAACTGACAAACCTGTAGAAGTTTGAGATCGATCGGCCATCTGGGTCACGAGAAAATAGTGAAAAACCGATTACACATTTCCATGAAATTACATAGACTCAACAAATGAATAAAACGCTCACTGAGCGATAAACTCCAATCTGAAAATTACTTTATTCATTTCTCATCAAATATGGCATTTCAGACAGAAATATTTCAAGGGATGTTTTCTACTATCATCATCATTAGACCGTGTAAGTTTTATGTAAATCTGTGATCAAAAGTATATTTTACAATTACCAATTCTGTAATGTTCCTTTAAAGGCCCTGTACACTATTGGTAAGATCGAAAAACACAATGTTCACAGATTCACACATAACTTACATGATTTAAAGTAAGTAATGGTAGAAAGGGTTCCTTAAAATATTTCTGCCTAAAATGCTAACGTTTCTGAGAAACGAGTAAAACAATAGTAATTATCGCGCGTGATAATTTGAAAAAACAGAAAAACACATAAGATCTCTTTTCACTATTTTCTTGTGACCTCGATGACCAATTGAGCTCAAACTTTCACAGGTTTGTTTGTTCATGCATATGTTTAATCACACAAAATGTGGACACTGATTTTGAGCTGTTACCAAAAGTGTACAATACCTTTAACTAACAAAAACAATGAATAAAGCGGGCTACAACATTTATTTTTTGCCCGAAGCAGCAAGGGATACAACGTTTTTTGCACTGATTCGACGATTCGCAGTGCGACAAATGTCTGTCAAAAACGCCACTCCTGGCACATAAAACAAACAAACAAAAAATTGAAATACACATTCTAAGGATGCCATGTCCTCACCACTGCCAGAAGCGAATTTGTTGCGTGCTCAGTGATGCCAGTGTATTTAAATAACAATACAAAGCCCTTTCATTCCCTACGAGTATACTCGTAGTGGCAGAAGCGGTAACACCTGTTACTACAAATATACTCGTAGGCGGCAGTCAACGTGTTAACGTTGATTTCTATGCGTTATACTTACTGAGTTTATCCACGCCATATGAACTGAGTTCCGCAAGATAAAGTGCAAAATCTGGGTTCTCTCTCCATGAATCTGAAAAAGAAACCAAAAAACAAACACGAATATTAAAGGGGAAAAACAAAATTTACAAATACAGGGCTAGAATTTGGGGGAAAAACCCACAAGACCGCAGGGCTTGTAGCTCAAAATATTTACTGGACCGGAAATTTTGAGTACAAGACCAGAATTGAAGTGAGAAGAAAAAATGCCTACACAGGTTTATAGTTGAACTGTTTGAATTTGAAAAAGCACTAAGAAAAGATTTATCTCATTTGTATTTTATGGGTAAGTAGTCTTCGATAATCAACAGAATTGTATCTCTCAGACTAAAGGTCAACATTTGAACACAAACACAAGACCGCCGGACTTGTCCGGACATAAGTTTACTGGCCCGATGCTAAATTCACTGGCCTCGGGCCAGCGGTCCAGTGTAAAATTCGAGCCCTGAAATACGATCGTTCATTAAAAGAGTGCAGCAAGATCAACACTTATGAGAAAGAGATTGGCACACAATGGACAGTTAAATGTCTGGTATTTCATTGTTGACATTGGAGAGCAAAGGTAGGTAGGCTTTTTTCAGCTGTTTTGTCTTTTTCGTAATTTGGGCAATTTTTGGAAGGTGATGTGCGGAAAATCCTGTTTAATTAGAATAGACAGATACTTATAAATCGTAAATTATTATAAATATATTTTAATATGTTCATTACCCAAGCCTATTTAATAATAATAATAAAATTATCTTATAGTTATAATTTTGTTATTTGTATTTAGACTTTGAACAAATTTACAGTGTAAAATAGTGTTACTGACTGAGTGTTACTGTTAACACACTGTGTATTACTACGTGACTAGTGTTAACAACACTGTAGTCAGGTAGTCAAGTTAGTGTAGTGTACTGTTTATCATGTTACGACAGCCACACTCACGATCACAGTGCATGGATGGACGTTGGAGAAATTCGTATACTAGTATAGCCCCATGAATAGGGCCAATCCACTCTGATCCTTGGCCCCAGCACCACTGCAGTCCTATTCTTTTGCCCTATGATGTTTTTAATCCGCAAAGATCTAGATCGTGAAACTTACCGATCGAATGCCAATGTGCTCGTAGATAGCCGGACTGCTGGAATTTGTTTGAAAAACATCACACGTTTTGGGGTGAAAATTAAATTATTTTCGAGAGTGAACTTTTTAAAATGATCTCAACGATCTTGATTATTTGCACTCGCGGCGTCTGCGAGTAAATTAGTCTGGTACCAACTCAATCGTAGCAATTGATTGTATCGTTTTTCTAATGCTGTTGAGGGAGCCAGACAAAACCTAGTTTTCGAACCCAAACATTTCGATCCCGTCGTACAGTAACGAGGAAAGCAATTTTTTAAACGTAATTATGAGAACGTGTGTTATACTTCAAAATAAGCAAGTTGTCAAGATCGTTGAGACAATTCTAAATATTAATTCTCGAAAATCATTTGATTTTCACCAAAAACGTGTGATGTTTTTTGAAGAAATTTAACAGTCCGGCTACTGCAAGTACATGGGCATTCAATCGGTAAGTTTCACGATCTAGATCTTTGCGGATTAAAAACATCATAGGGTGAAAGAATAGGTCTGCAGTTAGACCCAGTAACTGGGGCGCTGTACTCCTTTTTCAAAATTTTGACATTTTCTGTCGTACTAGCGCCCCAGCGAAACCTACCAAAAATATGGGGAAGTGCAATATTTTCATAAAAAATCAGAGATGTCACACCAAAAATGCCCCAGAATGACGGAAATACCCAACGAATTACCTTCAAAACTGCCAACTGGCCTCTCCATATGTTTAAGATGTAACACCAGGCATGAAATTGTACTCACGGAAATTTGTCCGGCTAAAAAAGGATGATTTTTGAGACATTCCCGGTTTCCGTTGATCATGTCCAGCCATATTTTTTTATCTGACTTCTCGCAACGAGAAGTCAGATGCATTGTGGGTCATTGCCGGGCGCCAGACCTCACTCCCCGAAACCAGGTTTTCATAAACAGCCGGACCCACAATGCATCTGACTTCTCGTTGCGAGAAGTCAGATAAAAAAATATGGCTGGACATGATCAACGGAAACCGGGAATGTCTCAAAAATCATCCTTTTTTAGCCGGACAAATTTCCGTGAGTACAATTTCATGCCTGATGTTACATCTTAAACATATGGAGAGGCCAGTTGGCAGTTTTGAAGGTAATTCGTTGGGTATTTCCGTCATTCTGGGGCATTTTTGGTGTGACATCTCTGATTTTTTATGAAAATATTGCACTTCCCCATATTTTTGGTAGGTTTCGCTGGGGCGCTAGTACGACAGAAAATGTCAAAATTTTGAAAAAGGAGTACAGCGCCCCAGTTACTGGGTCTAGTCTGCAGTCATGGCAGTGGTGCTGGGGCCAAGCCCAAGGGCAAGGCAAGAATACGGAGTGGATTGGCCCTTTTGGGTAGTAGTGTTTCACTGTTTGTGTTACTAGTTTACATCGCATTTGTACACCCAAATAAAAATCATAATGAGCACATCCAAATATCTGATACAATACTGCGACAAAAAAACTAAACAGGATGCAAACAAACCTGGGAAAACATCTTTAAACACTGATGCAAGTATAGTTTCATCTTCCACGTCAATGGGGGTCGCCATCTTGAAAAACTACTGCCCTCTATCATTGCAAATCTCCCTCAACTTTCATTCATAGCGCCCTCATACATGGTCGTTATCATAAAAAATAATTATTGCGCTGTCTGCGTACGTACGTGTGTGCACATGTACATTGGTAGTAGCTTGAACAAAATGCCTCAATGCACCATAGTTTGTTTCTCCTTATATTATGCGTTGTATTTAAAGGCAGAATATACTTTTGGTAATTGTCAAAGACTAGTATCCTCACTTGGAGTACCCCAACGTATACATACATGAACAAACCTGACAAAATTTGGGCTCAATTGGTCATCGAAGTTGCAAGAAAATAATGAAAGAAAAAACACCCTTAATTGTTGCATACAATTGTGTCACGGTGCTTTCTAATGCCTACTTCAGAGGAAGTCGTTTCTCACAATTGTTTATACTATCAGCAGCTCCCAAGTACTCCTTACCAAGTAAGTTGTTATGGTAATGTATACTTCTTGGGTGATTACCAAAAGTATCCACTGCCGATGATTGTGCTATGGAGCACGAGTTTGCTCGCCCCCATGCACAGGGTCCTGTAAACGACAAATACAATATTGTCGGTTATTTTGAAGACAAGTGAACTGGTTAATTTAATAAATCGAGCAATAAACTGTATTTTTTGTTTTCGATTATAGTTTAGTAATGAGTTGGACAACGAGTTATTTTTAGGTTCCGCAATACGTTTTCGTCAGGACCAACAACTGCAGGATTGCCGGTAATTGTTTAGTTTGTCCTTTCATTGGTCACTTCTCCAGCCGGACATACAACTTTGTTTGCTTGGCTCCTGAACGCATGTGTCTGGAAACGGCTCCTCAGCAAAAGTCCATCCCCACCTAGGATACTATCGTCTGCCATGGAGAGTGTGTAAGTGTGGTCCCCCCGGTTCTTCTCCCACTTCAGCCGTTGGGGGCGAGCGAACTCGTGATATAAACACGTACATCTCCACGAAAAGATGGCGGGCTAGCTCGTGCTTTTACATATAAGGCTTAAAAGGTGAATCAAAATAAACAAAACAGAGAACAAAAATACCTTTAATTTAAAGTGAAATGCTTTACCCTTTTATGTACATTAAGATAAAAAATACATTCTTTTGACTTTTATTTGTTTTAGTTCGGTTGAGGGTTTGGGACAACATCACCCAGTACAAAAAAAGCTTCAATATTAATGAAAGCTAACGATCAGGGCCCACAATTTCATCGAACTGCTTCAGCAAAAAATATTGCTTACAAAGTTGTCAGCTTAGCAAAAGTTAGCAGGATACCAGTCACAAATTGTGCATGTGACATTTTACTGTGGCTGGTAACCTTATTCTGGTAAGCACAACTTTGTTTGTGCCCATACAGCTACTTGTTGTGCTTATAATTATGCATCAGCTCTATGAAATTGGGACCCGGATTGTCAAAATCATACCGGTACTAACCCTTTAGTCTAGAAAACATCTGAAAGAAGACCCCAGAGCACTGATCCCAACCTCGTCCCAATGGTTTACTTTATTTCCAACCATGTATACAAGAGCGGTCAACCTGGTCCTGCTCGACACACCTCGACTGGGGATGAGGGACGAGGTTGCACTGTTCCTTATTTCAATTGCTGCCCAATGATGTTAGCCCACTATGCTCACTGTTCTCACTAAAACGTGATCACTGAATTGCGATTTGAAACTTCACAGGTTCGCCCCCCCCCCCACGAAAAAAACGTTATTTCCCTCACAATTTCCCCTCGATGTTGAAGGGTCTAATGACAAGGTTGGACATAGATCTGCACAACGGAAACATTGTTTCCGACAATTTGTAAATCAACACCAGTCCAACTACAAAAGTACTTCCTCTTTCGATTTGGGAACGAGAAAAATGGATTTATTTACATTTGAAAGCCGGAAGCTAAGTAGGAACACACACACACACACACCCAGCTCTGTGTTACATTCACTCTGCGGACACTCCTTTGTTCTGTACACTTAAAGGGAGGGTTGGTAATTACTCAAAAGATTAATGAACAAGAACTTACTTGGTAATAAGAAGCACTGCAGCTGTTGATAAAATATAACATTTTGAGAAACAATTCCCTTCAAAGGAATATGGTTTTAGAAAGAGGAAGTCCAAAACGTTTCAATAATTATGAGAAATGTTTCTGCAAACTTGATGCCAGTTTCAATTGTCCCGTTAATGGTTGTTTTTGTCCCGTGAATGGTTGTATACCTTTAGTAATTACTCCAAAAACTAATGACCATAAAAACACTTTCTTGGTAAATAGCACTTGGAGAGTTGTTGATATTATAAATCATTGTTAGAAACGACTCCCTTTGAAGTAATATAGTTATAATAAAGAAAGTGGTAAGTTTTCACCAACAACAAAATTGAATACGAGAAAGGCTTCAGGCATGAAACCTGTCTCAGGCATCTGAAAGCACACAATTCTATGAAACATGGGTGTGTTTTCTTTCATTTTATTCTTGCAACTTCAATGACCGATTGAGCCCAAATTTTCACAGGTTTGTAATTGTATGCATATGACTGGATACACCAAGTGAGTATACTGAGCTTTGACAATTACCAAAAGCATACCTTGCCTTTAAAGAACTGTTAGTGTTACAGTGGATAACCTGATGCCACTATCCAAGTGCCATTTACTTTGATTTGTGAACCGAAATGATGAGTATGAAGTTGCACGAAATCGCAGTGGACGAGAATAGGCCTTTTCGAAACCACGCATTGGGCTTGGACTCCGGCTTTTAGGCTCCAGCTTTTAGGCTCCGTCAGTTATTTTAAAAAAACTTGTGCGTTCGGTATGGGGCTTGGTTCCTATGCACATACCTCAATGTGATGTATTTTACACATTTGAACAAAAGACCCCACAAAGTGTTCTTTTGTTCAACTTGGCCCACCACCCACAGGGAAATTCCTCAGAAAAGGGCATAATAGAACAACAATGACAGGACCCCACAAACCCGATCCCATAAGTTTGTGTGAACAGGCGGACACACATGGCCTATATATGGGCCACTAGACCAAGTCCAAGCAATCTAAAAATGAAGAAGCAGCAGCACCAAGTATGAGTAACAGCACCAACAAAATAACAAAATAACAAGCACAAAGTTTGAAGTCAACAGCAACCAAACTTTGAATAAACAAACCCAGCTGCAACAAGTGTATAATAGCAACAAACATTACAAACAATGTGCTTAATATTTCATTTCCCAATGTTTGCAAAACCAGACAGGATAAAGCAATATGCACCACTGCTTGTATTCTGGATTTGGTGAAGTCTTGCTGTCCAAAGAAGTGAACAACACACTGGATATAAATATAATCCTAATTCTTAATTCAGGGACCTGGAATAATGAATTCTGCGATTGTTAAACACCGAGCAACGGTTGAACTAATTTCTGCTGTTTAATATCTGCAGAATATTGTTACTCCAAGCATGGAGGAAGGAACTCCAAGCATGCTCCAACTATGATCCGTTAATTGCTGACTTTCTTATGCTCAAAATGACATTCCACCAACCCTGCATATAATGAGGTTGAGGTTTTTAACAAGCCTCACGGCCTCTTCATCGCACTAATTATACACAAAAAAACGCTGGGTGGTCTTTCTGGCTGGCAAATAGGAGGCCGAAGAATTTAGTTTGTCTTTTTAGTTCATGGAGATAGGAAATATAGTTTTTTTTTTTTTTTTACATTTGAGTTGGATGGATGTGACCATGACAGACCTTTGCACTGAGCATGCTTTTGTAATTAGGAGGTCATGTCGGGGTCACTGTGGGAGGGTTGAGCGAGCTGGCTGCACGCCAAATTATTTGCAGCACAAACTAAAGACGTGACTTGCCATGTCATGTAATGAGTAATCTGGGCCCAATTTCATGGAGCTGCTTAAGCAGAAAATTTTGCTTAAGCAAAAAAATCATTGCTTAGAAAAATCAGACTACCGGCCAAGACTATACACTCAAATGTTATGCTAAGTAAACAACAGCTAAATACCAGTCACAAGCAATGTATAAGGCATAAAATGTTGGCCAGTAACATGTGTAAAATAAGCAAGCTATTTTCGTGCTTAAGCAAATTGTTTACTTAAGCAGCTCCATGAAATTGGGCCCAGAACATGCAGCCACCTTCTTTTATTATAGATAGGTTGCAGTGTGACGTAAATCGGCCATCTTTACGGGCAGTTTAGAACAAACAGTCGTGCGTTTCGTGTGAGAACGGCGTGCAAAACGCGCGCATTTCACGAAACTCATTGCAGGATTGGTCAGTGCACAACGCGGCTGCGTTAATAAGTTGAGCGTTTGACGCACCTGCAAGCCAAAATGCAATTTGCCCGTAAAGATGGCGTCTACTGGGAACTATCTATTTCATTCAATAAGTGGGTTTACCGGGGTCTCATTTCATCAATCTACCTCAGCAAAAAAAACAGCCGGGGGGGGGGGGATGGGGCACCAGTTGCAACAAAGTAAATATCATGGCCTGTCTGGGCTTGAATCTGTTTAGTGCTAAGTAGAACTTGTCTATATGCTTAGGCCTATGTGTTTATACTAAGTTTATGCTCTAGTTATGCTAAGAAGGATTTGTCTCTGCTAAGCATGTTTTTTTAATTATATGTTAACAGCTTTATGACATTGGTCCGAAATAGGACTCATTTTTGTAAAAGCCTTACTACCAGAAAGTTCACTATACTTAAAAAAAAAAGCATAACAGGCATAACGAAGCAATTTCGCAACTCCACTATACTGCAGTTCCAACTATATACACGGCATTTCAGCTGGGGCCCAATTTCATGGGGCTGCTCAAGCACAAACAATAGCTAAACACAAAAACTTATACTTAGCAGAATAAGATTACCAGCCAAAATGCCATGTCACATGTACGATCTGTAACGGGTATCCCGCCTATTTTTGCTTAGCAGATTTGTTTAAGCAATGGCCGTAGTTCCACGAACCAAGAAGCTTCCCCTTGTTTACAGGGAGGAGGTAGGTTTCCTCAGGCTTGCGAGCTATTCATATCACATACAAGGCACCCTTGGTTTCATTACCAGACATATATAATGATAATAATAACCTTCATACACCTACACCGTAAGATTATCTGATTTTAGGCCCTTATCTTTGCTCTGCTCATATTTAACCCATTGGAAACCTCACTAAAAAGTGCTATAGTCGTTCAAGAGGGTGAACGTGTTACGCATGCATGATGCCACAGTTGTTCTTTTACTAGTTTGTTTGTTAATCTGGTTAAAAAGTTTCCCTTTTGTGGATTGTTGTTGGAAGTTTTCTGCCGGGAAAATACTTCGTCCAGCCGGCCAGGCACGCAGAAAATACACCCAGACAAAAACATCGGCACGGGTTGCTGGGTGTTACCCTACTCAGACCCTGTTTCCAAGGTGAGCGAATTCTTTGACTGGTATTTCGGGGGCCCCTGCGTGGCATTTACGACCTCCACGTCCCTGGTTTTATAAAGCCTGGCCAAGCCTCTCCTTGTGTGCTTCCTAAACAATAGACAGGGGGCCAACTGTACTATGCGTGCCTGGTACGAGCATTGCGGAAGTACAGCTTCCATATCTGGCATGTTGAACAAAGGCTTTTCCTACCAGGGTCGTTACTGCTATCAACTAACTACCAATTATTGATTTCCCAACTTTGCCAGTTGCATAGTTGTTTGCATTATCAGTTTTTTTTTTAATCACACGGATCCCTTGCTCTACTCAGCACAGATGTTATACCATAGAGCAAGGGTATACTAGTATATCTACGACACTACAAGGCACGGTGCACTGCCCCGCCGACGATCCATACATTTCCCGATACTGGATGTTTGAATATTCATGAAGCAACGTCATCGCTTGATGACCCGACTGACTGCATAATATATTTGTAATACACGCAGTGTGTGATCGCAAGTCTTCCATAAAAAACCTCGCACAAATGTACTGTTTTGGGACTCAAATGCTGTATTATCAGCTACAGTGTCACCAGTTATTGTTCCTGTATAAGTGATGAAGCCCTGGTTTATCAACAGACGGCGTATTTAAATGTTGGGCTGGCTGAACTTTGTCGAGACCGGCGTGGGACGACGGGGGAACGAAGTGATGACGGTGTTTCTAAATTTGGAACACACAACAACGTAGGGCACACAACACGTAACTATTTGCAGCGGGCTGATTGTAACCGTCAAAAGCTTCCACAAAAGACCTGAATTTACGTTTTTGTGATGAGATTATGAGGTGTGGTCTGTGCCTACAAAGACTGAATAATGTCCAGGGCGAAAGTAGATGTAACATTGCACGTCGCCATCAGCTGTTAGGACGCTGTTTTTAATGTGTTTATTGAGGTAAGTCTACACTATTTTTTGGTTCACATGTAGGGCGGTCAATCTGAGGTCACTCATAACTACATTAGACACGTTCCCATTGCATTGCGTTGTACTTATCATATCTGCAGAAAAATAACAGACGGTATGCAGGGGGAGTTCTTGTATTATTAAAATTATTAATAATTTCTCTACTAATGGAACTTGGTGAGTTTCATTTCTCTGTTCTCGAACTGTCCAACGGCCATCGTGTATATATTTATCATATATACTTCCATATGTTTAATTTATGAAATACTGTTGTTGGTGTTGGTTTACAAACTCCTTCTGGCTACCGTCGTCATTCTATGGGGAAAGAAAATTTAAGTTTCTGATGTTCTTCTACTGATGTTCTTCTTCAGTCCTTTCAGGGGATGTTTTTTCTGTTGATCCCTGCATTGTGAAGTAAATATTCACTTAATAGAAGTGATCAAAGCAGGAATATGTATCAAAATCAGTCACAAGGAACTAAAATATAGTGTGACGTGGGTTTTCTTGTCCCTTCATTAATTGGTAATCGGGATGTTACAAAATATTATTATTAATGACACTCATTTTTACCCTTTCACTTCCTCCAATAGTCAGATGTGTAACTCTGAATATTTATAGCTACATTGCTTCGGTGCTTTTTCTTTTTTAACATTCTGTTCGCAGAGTTTCAATGAACACACCGTTCAACGAACCGGTAAAGAACTAATGGAAATTTGGAAAATCATTAAGATTTGTGCACACTCACTTGTACGAATTGGGCAATCAAAACAAGCAATGATGACTTCAGAGTCTTCAAATGCTATTTCCTTAACTTTGACTGTATTTTGGACGGAAATATTCCCCTGGAGGATTGGTTCTGATCTGATTTTTGTACACATCAGTAAACTTTCAGATTGAAACTAAGCAATCGTTTCCTTGATAATTTACCAATCCCGAAAGTGATTACTTTTTCTCTGGCAACGGCGTTTGATTATGACAACGACAAAGACAACAGATTTTATGTCCTTGTATCGCCTCTAGGAAATCTGCAGGCAAAAGAGAACACTAATATTACAAACCAAAGTTAGGGTAATAAGTTAGACACTAAGGTACGTACCAAGGTAGGAAGGTACAAAGTTAGGTACTTTTGATTTATCGTATACAGATATTGACTTTTATACATATTTAACAAAAAAGAAATATCGCCTAACTCACAGTCTTCAAGGTGAGGGCTACACTTCACTGATTGGGGCTGATGACCCTATCAACTGTCACCAAGAGAACGTTGCCACCTACTCCTGGGGCTGAAACAGGGTTACCCCTTCACAGTCTTTACGGATGTAGGCATGGGTATGTTTCACAAGGAGCCTGGCTGGTAGAGCAGAATGCTTGGAGTGCTATGGGTTAAAACTACGACTCTCGAGATAATCCCCGAAGCGTTATATTTTCTGGATTAGAAGCAGAGGGGAAATAGAATGGTCCGGGGATAACCGAGGGAGTCGTAGTTTTAACCATAGCAGAAGTAAAATCAGGCAATTTAAAAAAAAATTACACCCCATCTAGGTACCAAGATGCTACCATTGCTACAAAGAGTATAATACACTAGTTGCTATTGGTATTATGCTGGTTGCTATGGGTATAGTAAATTGGTTGCTTTGGATATAGCTTGTTGCGTATGTGAGGCTTGCTAGTAAAAATAAGACACATCATGTGGTAGGCTCTAAATCAGTCTCAAGGCAGAATATAAAGAGTGTTATATAGTATCAACTGAATAATTTGTTTGTTCAAGAATAAGGCCATATCCGAAATGACGGCTACGGCTAGTGCTATGGGTGTTGCTAAGGACGTCCTATACTTCAACGCATGATGACGAGGAAATCTAGCCGTAGCTGTAGCTGTAGCTGCTAATTCGGACACAGCCTAAGTTCACTTAGAACCATAGTTTTCAATAAGTTCACCACACAATCTAATACAAGCAGTTTAGCTGGTTACAGTCGTATTTGACATGGAAATGCAGATGAACAGATGGTTTTAAATGCAAATTTGAAATCAAAACCCCAAATGAATGTCTTGGTAGGCCACTCACTGCATGTTAAAAACTCACATAGCACTCGGTTTTCTATTTAACTTCCAAATGCTATATTGCAATGGGCATTTCCAATTCCCTGAAAGCATATAACCCTTATCTGATGTATTGATATTCTTTTTTTCCTACATCCAATGGTCATGTTTTGCTCTCTGAACCCTCAGTCTGTTTTCTATTGATGCAAATTCCCCAATAAACAAGTACACTGCAAACACTGGGGCGTTCATGTTTACACCATGGTGTTGTCACATTATAGATACCAAAGAGAGAATATAAATTAGCATACATGGGTGTTAAAATAACAACAATGTAACTGTGTTGGCAGAAATGAGTGTTGTTTTAACACCCTATGATGTAAATGTGTGTTCTTTTTTTGTATCTTTAATTGACAACCTCCATGGTGTCAATTTTAACACCCAAGTTTTTTGCAGTGTAAACTGCCATCATTGTTTTTTTATTTGTTATCCTTACTATATACACAGTTTTCGAGAACATGGTTTTCATTAAGGTCGTCATTAAAAAGAGAACTTCCACTTGTAAGTGTTTTGGACAAGCCTGAACCAAAAGCGATTAATTTGGAATATATTTTAGAAATGCCTAGAGCAGTTACCATGCATGGTGTTCGTTCTACTTATAAGTTTGATTTCCGATTTTTTCGACCCTTAATTTGTTTTATTCTGTAGCCTGGAAGGTCTATGTCCATGTAGGTCAGCTCTAACTCAATAAAGTTCTTCTACTTTAAAAACAAAAAGTATCTTGACTGCTTCATACCGACACACACAAAATTGAAAATAATCAACTGTACAAAAAAAAAACTATTTTTGTTGTTGTTCAATTTATGTGGGTAGTTACTCTGGAAAAACCAAACCAAACTCATCATGGACGTTGCATTTCCTATTGTAACCATTTCCGTAATAAGTTCGTGACATCAGTGCTTGTTACTGCTTCCGTGGGAATGTCAGATGTGAAACTGATCCCCCGCTACTATTTTTGGTTGTTTTTTCAAACCTCATTCTCAGAAAACAACCCCCAGTGGTTCCGAAAATGTTCAGAAGCAGGTACCTGAACCCGAACCGGTAAAGAACTAATGGAAATTTGGAAAATCCAGACTTGCATGCAGTTAAAAAAAAACACGACCAATTAATGGTTTATGAATGTCTTGTCATTAAGATTTGTGCACACTCACTTGTACGAATTGGGCAAACAAAACAAGCAATGAAAACTTCAGAGTCTTCAAATGCTATTTCCTTTACTTTGACTGTATTTTGGACGGAAATATTCCCCTGGAGGATTGGTTCTGATCTGATTTTTGTACAAATCAGTAAACTTTCAGATTGAAACTGAGCAATCGTTTCCTTGATACATTACCAATCCCGAAAGTGATTACTTTTTCTCTGGCAACGGCGTTTGATTATGACAACGACAAAGACAACAGATTTTATGTCCTTGTATCGCCTCTAGGTACTCTGCAGGCAAAAGAGAACACTAATATTACAAACCAAAGTTAGGGTAATAAGTTAGACACTAAGGTACGTACCAAGGTAGGTCAGGGCTCGAATTTGGGGGAAAAATCCACAAGACCACAGGACTTGTGTCTCAAAACTTTTACTGGACCAGAAATAATTTTACAAGACCAGATTAAAACTGAGATACTTCCTTGCACAGTTTAACTTGCATTTAATTGAACAGGCACTAAGACATAAAGAGAAGATTTACCTCATTTGTCTTTAAGGGTATTAACTATATTTCAAATCATTACTCAAAGTCAACATTTGTTTCTGTTATATTATAGAGTGCATTACATAAATTGAATTGAAAACACAAGACCGCCGTGAAACTGATCCCACGCTACTATTTTTGGTTGTTTTTTCAAACCTCATTCTCAGAAAACAACCCCCAGTGGTTCCGAAAATGTTCAGAAGCAGGTACCTGAACCGAAACATGATCAATCGGTTGCAGTGCACGCGTTTCAAGGTATTATGTGTGAATGTGGAAGTCAATCGAGCTTGTAAACTGGTTCCAATGTGTTATAATGAGCAGCCGGGACAGCGCACATTGTGTACACGCAGGGCGGGTTTGTCTTGTTTTCTGGGCCCAATTTCATATAGAGCTGCCCAGTGCTCAAGCACAACAAAAAGTAGCTAAGCACAACAACATCATGCTTACCAAAATAAGGTTACCAGCCAAAGTACCACGTCACATGTACATTTTTTAACTGGTATCCTACTTAGTTCTGCCTATCGCAAATTGTAATGTTCGTCAACAACATGTAAATGCGAATAGTATGGTTTGTACAAACTTGTTGAGCGTTTATTAAAAAAATTACCTTAATATTCTAGATTGCATGAACTATATGTATAAAAAGTAGAATGAAATGAATAGATGAAGAAAGAAACGTATCATCAGTTATTGGCAAACTAAACCTGTGAAATTGTCCGCCACAGTATTTTCTCTCGCTCAAATGCATGGTGCGGGGGTGTTGAAAACAAAATATTAGTTTATTGGGTTAATGCCGATCCTAAAGAATGTATCAGTTACGTTTAATACCATTTTGGTGTGCCCTTTATTTTATTTTTTACCAACTGAGAAATCTTGCCATTATAAACGAAGAAGTGTATCGATAGACCGTACCTTTGTTTACAGAACGAGTGCGTGACCCTGTATTTTTATGGTCTTTCTGGTAGGCGAGAAACTACAGTGGTCTTACGGTAAACATTACATTTTGCGTCATAACTTCCACATTAATTCAAACGTTCGTAAAGTAACGGCTGAACAGGTTTGTAGATGTGCCCATATACTTCATATCGAAAGTTGATAAAAAAAAATCAGACTGTGCAATCTCCGCAAAACGTAAGATGTTTTGTTTTTTCTTTCATAGAGCATGTGTTCAAATCATGCCTGCAGGAAGTCCATGCTCTGTGTAGCTCTTTTGTAAACATGTGACGTCACATGTTTGTCTATATAAGTGCCCAACTTTTCAAAGCTGTTAAGCAGATCATGAGGGCAGACAACCCTTTTTTACTTCACAAATATTTACACGGTAGGCTACCCGTGTCGCAGCATAGTGAGATTGCTCGCTCGTTTCTGCTAATAAGCAAGATTTAAGTGTGTCAAGCACATTGTAGTGAACCGGGCCCACGGGCTCGCAAATTAATCACACTCAATTATTTCGGTTGATTACCCAATCAGTTTTCATATCCTCCCCATTAAATATTAGACACACACTGTGAATGCTCGATGATCTTGCTTGCTGAAGTTTCAAAAAGTGTCCATTTGGCGCGACTGGCGCTGACTTACTTACATTTTGCAGGCTGAACTTTACACAGGTTGAAGTCATTGAGTAGAATAAACGTGTACCGCCCTATTGAACGTGTTCAGACAAGTTGCACAATTTAGAACCCGACGCGTTTGACAATTGTCAACATCGGGTGTATACAAAGTCAATTGATCAGCATAAATTGTGCAAAAAGGAAATTTGTTTGGGAATTTCCATTTTGACTCCCACACTGTGTTACAGTGGACGGAGGGCGTATACGGATTTAGTTTATGACAAGTATATTTGTGATTTCATTCGACAAATTTGCTTTGAAGAGTTTCTGCTTGTTTGTTAAAAAAGCACTGCTGCCGGATAACAAAGTGGGATTTGAAAGGGGAAATAAATAATTGTTATGTCGAGTGAAAAAAAAAACACCCCTAACTTGCCTCGGGCAAGAAATGAAAACGTATGATTCATGGTTTAGACTGACTTTTGTCGCCTCTCCCACCCTTCAAAGTTCAAACGAGTCCAACCAAAAATTATAAAATACAAAATATAATGGAAGAATCATCACATGTATAATATTACTTGAAATGGTCTGATAAACATTTATTAAAGGTAAATGATAATTATAAAAACATAATTGTTTAATTTTAGTCTGAAAGCTAAATGATTATGAAGTTTATACTAGAACCATTTTTTCCTGTGAAATATATTAGGCCTACTCTAAAATAAAGTCATGTTCGAGAGAAATGTATCTGAAAACTTAAAAAACTAAATAAATAAATGCAACTGCAGTTGTTTCAGCCCAAATTTAAAGGCAATGTGTTTACATACTGAAAATGATGTGTGGTTTTTCACTATTTTCTCCTGACTCACACAATGGATTCAGCCCAAGTTTCCACAGGTGTGCTATTTCATGGTTGATCAAACAAAACATGAACACTGTCTGCCACTATTTTGTCAGCTCTACCACAATCCTGTACAATGCCTTAAAATAACTGCATTGGTAGTTTCTAATGTGTGGCTTAAAGGGAAGGTACACGATTGGTAATCACTCTAAAAAATTAATGGCAATAAAAACTGACTTGGTTCGAAGTACAGCAACTTTCGATAATACAAAGCATTTTGAGAAATGTTCCAATTCAAAATAATGCGGATATTGAACAATATGTCAGTCTTTATCCCCAAAAATTTGAGTCTGAGAAACGTTTCTGTAAGAAACTGTTCTCATCGATCGTGTGATCCTATTGGGGATTATTCTTTATGCGTGGACATATTCACTGCGGATTTTGGCGATATTTCAAAACCGCGACCACCTTCTGAAATGAAATTTTCACAGGTTAGTCTCATTGTATATTTATATCTATACATTTATATAGGATGGTCCCAAAAACCAAAGGTATACTTTGCCTTTAAATGACTGCATTGGTAGTTTCTAATGTGTGGCTTAAAGACCACAGCATCTAACTACCAAAAATGACAATGTTGTTCTTTCACATTTTAATATCGATGGGTCAACGATACATGTGTTACATGATCCAAGTATCTTTCAAAGGAAATCCTTTGAAATTTGACCTCACTGCTCTGGAGAACGCGACCCACGCCACTGCACGACATGCGATTAATAGTGAAATAAAAAGAAAGTGCATATATTGCTAGGAACAAATAAACAAATATAACTCTATATACTTGAACCTCTGAAGATCCGGAATATACAAGTTACTAATTCTTGGAAGGTATACCAGTCCTTCAGTTTTGTCTGATTTTTATCTGTACAAAAACCACAGACAGCCCGGATTTCATGCTAAAATTAGCCTCGTAAAAATAACCAAATGTGGTTTAAAAAAAGAAATTGGAAAAGTGATGGAGCAATTACACGTTGGTACAATTTCCCCAGCAGTCTAGCATCCGACTCGACTGTTTTTTTTTCTTCTCCCCTACGGGACTGTACCACAGACAGCCCGGATTTCATGCTAAAATTAACCTTGGAAAATGAAAAATTACAAAATGTGGTAAAAAAAGAATAGAAAAAAAAGTGGAGCAATTACATGTTGGTACAATTTCCCTAAGCAGTCTAGCATCCGACTCGACTGTTTTTTTTGTCTCCCCTACGTGACTGAGATGTAAAACAAAAATAATTTCGTTGTCTTTCGAATGAATAACTATCATGATTAATTATTAATATTATTTCACTTCTTGAATTCTACATTAATGAGTGCATCAGCGAGTGTTCGAGTTTATTTCAAATAGAAAGTATTGTCTCTTTTTCCATTCTGGGCATTTTGTCTCATTAAATCTTCATCTTCCTAATGGAATGTTTATAAATAATCCATACAAAGGTGTAGAAATAAATTTTAAAAGTTGGTCTTTTTTTAATGTATAGATGTGCACAGTCGCAACTATGGGTACACTTTTTGTTACAAGGGGAAAACAAATGAACACCAGCTTAATATTGAGTAACTCAAGCTCGAGTACCTTGTGTTTCTTCATTGACAAAGTGATGATGGATATCAATGATTAATACGCAATGTTCAGATAACTGTCACTTCGGTGGTTTTCAAACGGTTGTTCATATTATGGACACCAAGGAAATGCAATTGAAACACACTTAAAGCACATGTAAAACATTGATAATTGTCAAAGACCAGTGTCTGCACTGTATGCGACCCAATATATATATATGAAATAAACATGTAAAAGGCGAAGCTCAATCGGTCATCGCAGTTAGGAGAAAATAGTGAAAAACACTCTTTTATGTTTTAACTGTTTTCAAACATCGGATTTATCACCGTGATTAAGACTAATTGTTTTACCCATTTCCTAAAAACTATAGCATTTCAAGCAAAACTATTTCATGGGAAGTTTCCCACCATGACCACCTTTATACCATGTAAGTTATGTGCAAATCTGTGAACATTTATATTTTCAACCTTACCAATGCTATGTACACACCCTCTAAGAAGCACAATGTGGTTGCTTAATAAAAATTATGATTTAATTTTAGCACTGGTAATCTTTGTAAGGACATTGAGGGGAAAAACAAATCATTTCCAGAACAGGAGACGTGCAGACGTATTAGAAGCGGATGTTCGGGGTGGGAAAACGACTCCGAAATGTGTCCCCAAAAAGCTGCCACATTGAATTTCCTCGAAATGGATAATTCGCTGGAAATGTGTAATTGGGTACTATAGGGCAACACTCTATGAAAAAAAAAAAAAAAAAATTGGTTAAAAAATTTGAGTTTAATAAGGATTCGGCGTCCTTGTTTGACCCTTTTCTATGTCATTTTGACCCATTTCTCGGTCATTTTGACCCATTTTCGGTCATTTTGACACAGAATCCGGGTCATACTGACCTAGAAAATGGTCAGGCCCCTTGGAGACCCGCATCCGGGTCAATTCTGACTCAGACTTTTTATTTTTTAAATTTTAAAGAACTTTCCATAACATTTTTGGGTATAAAATTAATGGATTACACCTAAAGATGGAACATTCAATGCAATAATAAGTGAATCAAGTGAGTGTTCATATGATTTACAAAACCGGACACAACAAGTGTCGTCCCGGTACATGTTTTGTCGAACCAGTAAACTATAACAGTGCCTGTAAAAACTTTACATTTCCCCCCGTGCGGCATACCATTGAAAATAGGAAGCTAGGTAGATGAGGTGGAGGCCACGTCTTGCGTAGTGCACTTAACATTCTTTCATGATCATGAAAACTAAGTTAAAGGCAGGGTGTTATACGTTAAGTAATTAATCCACAATTTAATGTCCATAAAAACTTACTTGGTAAGGTGCACTGGAGAGCTGTTGATAAACTTGATATATTATATAACACTTTTAGAAACGACCCCTTTGAAGTAATTTAGCTTTTGAGAAAGAGGCAATTTGTCACCCCAAAAATTGAATCTGAGAAAGGCTTCACGCATGAAAGCACACAATTCTATGCAACAGGGATGTTTTTTTTCTTTCACTATTTTCTTGCAACTTCGATGACCAATTAAGCCCATTTTTTCACAGGTTTGTTTTTTTACCCATATGTTGGGTCCTAGCTCTATGGATACACCAAGTGAGGATACTGGTCTTTGACAATTACCAGAAATATATATACCTGCCTAACAATACAAGCAGGATAGGATGATTGGTAATAACATCCGAAGAAATATGCAAAGTGATTGGGAGCACCACCAATTGTTCTGAGAAAGATTTCTATCTGAAGTCTCACAACATCCTTCTTCGTTTCTATTCTGAACCAAATTAAAACTGAAACGTGCACAACATCCCTGTCGGTGTTTTTGTTTCCCCGAAAACCTAAATCAGACTGTGATGGAATTTGTAGAAGTTAGGTAATTCGAAAGCTTGTCACAAAGGTTGAAATGGATTTCCTGTATTCGGGAAAATGGTTGGGATATCCTGAACTCCAAATTGTCCAGATGATTGTGTTGCAACCAGTTAAATGGGAGATGGGCCTGCCCCCTCAAAAACAAAAACATTAAGGACACTGCATCGTTACCAGCAGCCGAAACGCCATTGCGAGTTTGTATGCTATTGGTAATACATGTTAAAGGAACGTTACAGAATTGGTAAGAAAAAAACTTGTAAAATGTACTTTTTGATCACGGATTTACATAAAACTTACACGGTCTAATGATGATGATAGTCAAAAACATCTCTTGAAATATTTCTGTCTGAAATGCCATATTTGATGAGAAATGAATAAACTAATTTTCCGATTGGAGTTTATCGCTCAGTGAGCGTTTTATTCATTTATTGAATCTAAATGGTTTCATGCAAATGTGTAATCGGTTTTGTTACTATTTTCTCGTGACCAAGATGGCCGATCGATCTCATCCTTCTACAGGTTTGTCAGTTTATGTATATGGTGGATTACATAAAGTGCTTACACTGCCAGCAACTGTTTTGTTAGCAAAAACCAATTCTGTAATGTTCCTTTAAGGTCGAGTTGTTCTACTAGTAGCGGCAAGGGTAGGGTAATAGTTTTTTTTTTTTTTTTTTTTTTTTTTTTACAGTCAAGTTACATCAGTCGGGGGAAAATCAGGTCTAGTGTAAACAAAAAATAAGACATAATGCTAAGGAATGCCAATTATTTCAACCCGCAGAAATATAATTTCACCTTACATTCTTGGCGCGACATCCTTGGGTTATCTTGATGCTTCACACGGTATGGTGCCCCATCGACAAGATCGAGGCACCCCCGTGTCCAAGGGCTGCGTGAACCCGCCGCACACCCCATTGTTGTACCCCTGGAACCACCAATACCGTGCATTAAATCAATGCATACATCGCGGCGTGAACCATTTAAAGGTTGTTAGGGGACGACTGGGCGAAAAGGGGCTCTGATTACCGTAATTGGCGGGGCTTTATGAAGGCACGCAGAAAAGCTACAGGTGATCGGAGATCGTGTTTGTGTCCTCGGCTGTAACAAGGCTAGTGTAGCCCTTGAAAGACCGTAAAAAAAAACTCAATTGCTACTGATAAACTCGTAATAGCGTCGTGTTAGGTCTCGTTTAGTGTTGTCTTCACTCCGTGGCTCACGAATCGGTCACTTGCCGTGGAATACGGTACCTGGGAGGTTTTACTGTTCATTTGAGCTCGGAAACAAGGGCCGGGTTTTGGGGGTGGACTATTTGTTGGGGGGATATTAAAAATTTGATGCAGCGCTACGGGGTAGCAGCGACAGGTTATTCATTCGTTACGGTAATTATCTATGACGTGAATACAAGACAGAATAGCCAGTTATACTAAATGCATACCTTTATTGAATTTGAAAGAAAACAAAGGTGAGAACTTTTCTGGCAACGGATGCTACTCGGTCATTGCGGCAGGATGGGGAATAACTTCTATATGGGTATCGGTAACTTTAAAACAAGCTGGTCCCAGAGGTTCTTACTCAAAAATAATCTCTCTGCATTGTTTAAGCTTTTGTAACGCACAACTGTTCGTTTATTGTGGACATCACCCACGCGTATTAAGGTTTTTAACAGGTAGTTCTGCTTATAACAAAAGTTGAAGAGCACCAGTCCCAACAATGTAATTAACTTGTTTTTTTGACCGGTAAAACTCTTTCTGCAAAGAAATATTTGCCATGCTTTTAGCAAAGATGTGTGTTAACCAGCTTCATATAATCGGGCTCTGCAACAGTGACTTTTTAAAATGTGTATAAATATTTGAACATCAGAAGATATCAGTCATAAAACAGCCGTCTAGAATCCAAAGGTCACACCAGTTGACTATAATAGGGACATTAATTAGTTATGCAACAATCAGCTGTCTTACAGCAGGATAGTAGGTTTGATTTGATTTTTATATCCGTTTTTATATTATGGTATAATTGAAAATAGATTTTCACACACAGACGCGTCTAGACGCATTGTAGTAAACACAAACGGGTATATGGTCAGAGGGTCTGTTGAAAATGGCAAAATTGTAAAAGATTCGAGTCAGATTATATTTTTTTACAGACGTCATTGTGAAAAGTGTTGTAAAGTATATATTGTAATTAATTATATCGTCATCGGACTTTCCGCATAATCAAAATTTAATGGGGCAACAAAGCCCCATGGAGGGGATATGTGTAAAAGTATAAAAGGCTAGATAACTCGATTCATAGTTCCACACGTTTACAAAAGATCCAAACAGCCCGACAATCCTGTAGGATACAACACAGCTCAATGGAAGAAAAGTAAGTCTTACCATTTATGACGGTTGCAGTGCAGGATTTCTGGAAACTTTTTAGTATGAAGAAAGGGAAAACATAGTTAGATGTTATTTCTACAATTCTTCACTGCGGCTACAAAATTTAAAGCTTTTCACATCGATAGCCCTCTTGCATTGGTTGCCATCGCTGAGGTCTAACAATGAAAGTGTGCGCGCCGCGCACACTTCTCAGCCAATGACGGGTCTTCATTAACCTCAGTGAGCCAATGACGGGTCTTCATTGACCTCAGTGAGGGCGCTGTGTTGGGCTTGTGACATCATAATGCAAGGGGGTTTATTGCCTGGCAGAAAATGCCCTTGAATTCTCAAGAACTCCGAACACGTCAATTCACGGTGAGCACGGGGTTATGGTTAAAGGTCTCTTGGGGGTCGTGAGGTGGCCATGAGCAGGTCACGAGGTGACCACGAGCAGGTCATGATGGGAGTCTTGAGGTCGTGATTAGGTTATGATTTGAGTCACGGTTAGGTCAGGGTTAGGTTGTGTTTAGGCCCTGATTAGGTCACGATTATGTCATGGTAAAGTCATGGTTGGGTCATGATTACTGGATGTCAGGTTTGTAGCTCCTGCTATACTAGTTGTGAGTGTTTGCTGAGTTAGCGATGAAATGCCCGGATTCACTCAGGCCAGGAATGTGTCCTTTGGAGGGCAAGGCCATTTTTATTTTGCTTCTAGGGCTAGGGCTCTTCCATTGGAAGTTAGAATGTCCATACGAAGGGGCACCATGGCCAAATCACAGAGAGCCCGTGGCCTCCGTAAAGCTCCAAGCTTGTTAATTATAGTACACGACCAGATAGATGACATAAGCAAATAACATTGAAGCAAATGTAAAAAAAAACATGTTATCTCTCTTACCCGTTTTTAACAGGTAGTTTTATCATCATCACGTCTTCCATTTATCAGAGTATGAATCTTTGAAGTAGCCTCGTTTCACTTTTTGAGGTAAGTCACAACTTCTAAAGTAGTTTATTATTAGTGTTTTTAACTTTATGCGTTACAATAATATTGCAACATATTTGAATTTCAACTGGTTACTTTTTTGCAGTTGTTTTTTTTTTGCTGTTGGTTGTCGCTTCAGAACAAAACGGTATGATTTACAATGCACTAAAATTTACGTTATGTTATTGAAAGTTCTGTAAACATATATAGCGTGAGTAACATGGATTATGGTAATATGGTAATCTATAATCCTTAAAAAATACATACATACATAAATAAATACATAAATAAACAAAATAAAAATGCAGCTGTAGCATTTCAATTGAATAAAGTTTGTGTTCCACCTAGAGATTAAATTCACAAATCAACTGCATCTTTCCAAAGTGGATCGAAAAGGGTTATATAGGCACGTTTATTTCTTTGTGATTTGTGTGAGAACAAGTTGCCCTGTCGTCAACACGCGTGTGAAGTTTTACGGTGGTAGAAAGACCGCGTCACGTGCTGCAACGCCGGTGTACACTATCACAACGCCCCCGTTCGTAAACCAACCAGGTAACAAGTACCCCGGCACTACCCATGGAACATGCTCTACCTCGAGGCGATTAGCAAGAATTACAATTGATGGTGCATCCACGCGTTATTGGAACTGGCGTATTGAAATTAAACAAGGCGCGCCTATGTCTCTTGACCTACTTCCTTCGAGCTATGCCAGTCGCTTGAAATCATGGGAGAAATGTCTTCCAGACAAGTTGTCACAGACGGGGGAAACCTTTGACACGACGTGGTTGAAAAAGTTGGCATCCAAACCTCGGAGTTTTTGGAAGTGTTTTATGGTGTCGCCGCCTCCTGCCTGATGGGCGTCGGTTCAGACACTGACTTTCCTGTACCCAGTTTCTTGAGCAGAAGAAAACACAAATATCCCCGCCAAACAAAAACTTGCGGGAAACTACACAGATGCAGGGCAGATTACATGGCGTTTTGGCTGTTAAGCAGGTTCTGCGATTACCAAGATGTCTGCACTAAGCGCACTTGCGTAGAACAGGTTATGAAACTGGGTCCTCTGCTATGGCTGCTGATATATACAGCAGGTCTACCTCCAGTTAGTATGTTGCAAACTCTACATAACATAGACCGTACAGAGCTGCCAGCTCTCCCTGATTCTGCAGAAAGTTCCTTGAAAATAAACTAATCTTTCCATGTTCTTATGAACAATTTAGAAATCTCGCTGATTATGGTAACTTTATCCTCGTTATGCTGAATGTAATTCTAAATATCTCCCTGATATTTGTACAAATTCTTCCTGATCGCAAGATGCAGCTGTGACTTTAACCCGCACAAAGGTCACCACGGGTTGAAAAAAGTCCAATAAACCAGTTGTTGCATGTTCAAACAGTTGTGGGGTATTTTTGAATATCAATCTATATGCTAGAAAATCATGATTTTTTTTCAAAGTAAACACCAATTGATCAGATATTGTTATACAGTATTGGTATTTTTTAACGAGCCTCCGCCCGGATTTTATTTATATAAGGGGACCCTGGATAAGCAACCGTAGCGCAGACGATTTGTGTCTCTATGTCACACGTGGCTCACTGCGTTTTGTCGAGTCACCGTGACCTTGTCCTAGTTTTGGCTTGTACTTTTTTTTTTTTTGGCGCATGTACTTTTATATAACACAGGTGTCGAGGAAAGCTTTATAAGCTTATCTGAACATTTGATAATTAATTACTAACCATCAGTGCGAAGTTGTGCCTGTGTTTGGGCATCTCATCATAGAGCAAAGCACTGGCTATGATCTCACTATCTATTTGAGCCAGCTTGGGTACTTAATTGAACTTAAATGGTTTTTCAGGCCTGTGATTTGTCAAGACTTGTTATCATGTTGTCATTCCTCTTTTTTTTCACAGACCACATTTTGCCTTCAAACTGTCTTGAAATATGTGATTTAAGCACAATTAATAGAACATGTTGCTGTCAAAAAAAAAAGCTTTTCAGCAAAATGTAGCAGGAAACCAGTCAGAGACGGTGTGTGCGGCGATATAGTATTGTGGCTGGTAACCTTATTCTGGAAAGACAGCTTGTTTTGTGGTCACCTTATTGTGCTTGGAGGAGCTCTCTGCAATTAGGCCCTCAAAGAAACAGCCAAGAAGTCTTGAGTCCTGTTTTCAAGACTTTTTTTTCAGACCCCCATTTTTGCCTTTAAAGTGTTGAAAGATGTGATGTGATCTTGCCATCTAGGGGAGAAAAGAAACCCCGACCGCAGTCTTCATTTCCTCTCATTTTGCATTTTGTGATGTTGTGTGGAGAGCGTGTTTTAAATCCTGTCACACTCGGGGCTTCCAGGGGGATTTCATCTCCAGACCAACAGTAGACATTAATACCCATCTCAAGATTGTTTCCATTCTTTTGCAAATTCTCACTCTTGGTTTATTAATTGTGTGTTGTTCCGGGGCGATGCCTTGATAGTAGTGTAACGTCATAAAAGGATGTCACTGTCGCCGTGTGGACGGGGAGGGCATAGCATTGTAGTATGACGTATACCCTGGGAATGCACTTAATTAAACCACCTGGAAATGACTATCTGTTGTGTAAAGTTTAATCACAGAGCAGGGGTTGAGATTACAGAGTTCATGTAAAGCTGCATTTGGAATATAACAGTCTGATGTAAATGTACACGCACATCTGCATTGATTACTTGTTTTCTGTCATGTCTCTAGTGCATTTCGATCCCGTTCACTTGGTTCTCCTTTAGTATAAATTCGTTCTCCAGTGCAGTGTATCTTTGTTCTCTAGTGCAGTATAACTTTGTTTTCCATTGCAGTATACCTTCGTTCTATAGTGCAGTTACCTTCGTTCTCTAGTGCGGTATAACATTGTTCTATAGTGCAGTAAAACTTTGTTATATAGTGCAGTATAACTTTGTTCTCTAGTGCAGTACAAGTGTTCTCTAGTGCAGTATAACATTGTTCTCTAGTGCAGTATATCTTCGTGCTCTAGTGCAGTATATCTTTGTTATCTAGTGCAGTATAACTTGGTTCTCCGGTAGAGTATAGCTTTGTTCTTTAGTGCAGTTTAACTTGGTTCTCCAGAGCAGTAAAATGCAGGCCTACCTATAAAAAAATACAATGCCAGCAGGAAATTGGGAATTGATTGTCTTTTATGTGTGTAGATTTTTCAAAATTGGGATACCCATAACATGGAAAATTGTTTTTAGAACTTCAAAACTTCTCTATTTATGTCAGTTTCAATCTTTCTGGTAATGAAACCACGAAATCCTTGCTCTGTGACCCGTAGGCCCGAAGATACATGCGTACTGTAGAGAAGATGAGGATGAAGAATGAAGTGTGAAGTTTAAGATGTGTGGGGGAACCAAATAGAGAAAACCCACGTAGGAAGGATTGACAAACCCATCTACTTGCGAGGCTCCGTCCGAGGTGGGAATCGAACCGGGTTCCACAGAGGTGAAAGGCTGGGCAAGCTATCACAAAATCTAACCTGATCAAGGTAAAAGTCCATATCCATTGAGCTTTTACCACGCTCTATAGAAATCTATGTCAGGATTCTTGTGTACACAACCATAATCATAGTTTCGAATTGCATATCAGAAAAAGGGTATCAGACTACTTTCATTTACATGTGGCTGGTCTTGGTTTGGTTTCATTGCTTTTATTAAACAGGGCGACAAAAGGAGAAGCTTTTATTAATTTGGTCTTGCTGCATCTTTGCCACTTTTCCTACGCTGTCGGCTTGAAGCAACTCATACACAGTCCAATGCAAGCGTCTTCTACCGGAACGAATAGTCTGTGTCTGTCGACAAATTACCGTCAAACCACAGCAGTTCTTCGTTAAACACTAAGGAGTCCCAGAGATGACATTTAAAGCTCTTCCTGCAGCGGTGGTCGGCAATTGAATTATACGGCACCAAATTGCTGAACAATGACCACCAGCGATACCGGGTTTCTGTTGACCACTGCCGATAGCAGCCTTCGTAGTAAAAACAAATAGTCTTGCCTCCAGACTTTATAACTGTCCATGTTTCATATAGTAACTCGATTACTAAAATCGTCTATATAATTGTCTACAGGAACGACGGCTCTTGAGTTTCATGTAATTTTTTTTTTACAGCCGGCCCTTTAAGCCGATCACCGAGCATGCCATCATAGATATCAAACACTTTAAATTATACTGTGCGAACGGACGGAGAGTACCGTGATAGGGGGGGGGGGGGTGGGGGCGACAATAATCGGGCTGTAGCTGCGGTGCGAGGTTGAAAACCACATGGAATCCCACGGCAGGCTAATGTTATGACGCCGTGACGCACTTGCAGGTATATTTTAGGACATTAATATCACACTTAATCCCATGCCATCGACAGCAGGCTAAATCTCTCTACCCTGGAATCCAGGAGGCTTGATTTTCTTGCAGTTGAGCTTGTTTAATAAGCTCTTGAACTCGTTTAAATTTCATCGATAATGCTCCCACCAGGAAAACGATACCAATGGCGGTGGGGACTCGGATCTGAAACTGTTTCATATGAACTATACCAAGATGTAACACTGTGCGGTACCGACAATTTAATATATTATTTTGTATACCCTCACTTGCCAGATCGTACAAATTTAATTTGTCGATACGGTCTTGCTATTGTGTGTAACCCCTTCCCCTAAATGTGCGTCCGTCATGTTTTAAATGCCTTAAACATTCTCGCCCAATAAATGTGTGTATACTTATAAATATTCGGTAACTTTTTATAATATTTAAAATAATTGAGTTTGGTGTTAAAAATAATGTGATTTTGATCGTTTTTTGGATAACCGGCCACCGGTGTCGGATAATAATGTACACGGTATATTAAATTTAAAGTACATGCAGATGTAGACTTCTTCGTAGTGGAAAGACTGCTCATGCAATTTCGTCTATATGCTTGGCTGAACCGTTGCAGACAGGCAACTTGGCCATGTGCACCAAAACAAAAAAAAACCGACAAGGCTTGTACATTGTGTACATCTCTCTTGTGTTTGTATTTTTCAACTCGCTACCAGACAATGCGAATGAATCCCAGCTTGACCGGTCAACTTTAATTCAAAGTCGGTAGTGCCTGCTTCATCGTCAAACCCGTGAAGCCCTACGAGCCTTGACTCGAAAGGTCCGAAAGTGATGGTCACAGTAGTAAAGAAGGTCAGTATTTCCATTGAGTTTAATTCTGTGTTTGCCCCTGGAGCGCCAGTCACAGTCATACGGCGCTAAGTTGACCTTTTCTTCTCAGTTTTGTCAACCCCCCTAAGCTGTTAAACTGATCGCAATTATCGGAAACATCGTTTTCGATTCTGCCAGCTGTCCACAGTGTAAACCAGTTTAAGCCCCTCTATTCCTGCGATATGCCGATTTTGTTCAGTAACAATATCCGAAATGGTTTCAGGGAAGCGCACAACTTGGCAACAATTCAACAGCCATAAAGGCTTTTAATGTCGGGCATTTGGGGGGGGGGGGGAAATCGACGTGTAGCTCGCAGCCGAGGCAGTAGTCATTTGTTATTGAGTGCCTTATTCAATAAAAGGCGATGGGAGAGACGCACACTGCAGAAGATAAGTAAGGCGTCATTGTTTTCCTTCCTCTGGCCCATCCTTTCTAGATTGTCACCCAGCCTTCTGTAGCATGTATAGGGGCTGTGTAACCTGTCAGGGCAGCAGACGTTTAGATTAATGATTGAGGAGATGACTGGACGGATCGTAAGACTTCGTCACCCACGCCTGCTTAAGGGGAATCTGTCTCCCGGTTGGAAATGCACACCGTTTTGCTGACCAGCCAGTCGAATAGTTTGACCGTAAAAAGCAAATGAGAGGAACAATTCAGAAAATGTATCAACTGAATATTCCGTGTGATAGACCCCTTGCATTGGTCGTCATCTTTGATGACAAACAGTGGAAACCTGAACGCGTGTACGCGCCTGCTTAAGGTGGGTCTGTCTTTCGTGTAGAAATGCACACCGTTTTTTGCTGACCAATCAAATAGTTTGACCGTAAACAGCGAACGAGAGGAACAATTTAGAAATTGTATCAACCGAATATTCCGTGCGATAGACCCCTTGCATTGGTCGTCATCTTTGATGTCTAACAATGGAAACGTGCACGCGTGTACGCGCTGTATCGGCCAATGATAGCTCTTCAGTGACCTCAGTGAGGGGACTGTATGTGGGCTTGCGACGTCATATATGCACGGCGGGTCAACAAGTTGTGGATTTCACTATGCAATACGTGCATTGCATTTGTCCATTTCACATTATCTTCCATATAAATGATCTTCTTCGTCACGTCCCTTCTGTTAATTCACATGTATTTATTTTTGGAGTAGTTCTACATTAGAGAAGGTCAACGTATCTCAAACACTATATTGATTTTATTTAAACTGTTTACACAGTAAAATCGTAGTTAGCGAAACAGTTTTACTGACCAACTATTGCTAATAGGCCTGTAATACACGTTGAGTCAAATGATTACAAAGTTATATTAGTCTTTTTAATTAGATATGGTTGACCGGTCAACCATTGCCCAATTCCACGAAGCTGGTTGGCGCAAAATATTGTGCCAGCACATCAAAAGTTGCTTTGCAGTTTCCAGCCAAAATGTCAACCAGGGTTGGCCTGGTACTCTGCTGTTATTTTGCTTAGCAACAATCTCTCCGTAAATAGCTTTTATAAACCAAGGGACCTGATTCGAGGCTCGAGGACAAGCCCCTTTAACATCGCAGGGTGCTGCGGTTCTAGTTCGATGACACATTTTAAGGAGGATTTTTTTTTTTGCTCGGGGAACCTTTATCATCGGATATGCTGACTCCCTTATCGGATCCCCCTTGTGCTTAACAAGAGGAACAAACTCATCTAGCCGGTTGTGATGAGGCGAATGCAACCCATAAGGGGTGGCTTAGCGGGAACCATAACACTGCTATTGTAACCTTATGCTTTTAACTGCCATTTCCCCCTCAACCATTGGCAGCGTTGGAACGTTGCGGATTCTTTCTTCCCAACATGTGAGCGTCGAGACTTGCACAGGTACCCCAAACGAGAAGTTGATGCCACATTTAGTTTTGGAAACATGTTGGGGGAAAAAATGAAGGAAGTATGTTGAGCCTACACCCTGATTTAATTTTTGCTTGTCACTGCGGCAAAAGGTTGGCTTTAATTTACTGCTGGGATGTACTCGTATAGAGTCACGTTTGATGACTTAATAAGAGCAGCCGTTCTTTTCTGACAAACCTTAAAACCTGCCGCCTTGTTTGGGCAGAGTTGACCCGGACGCCGGTCCTGTTCAGTATTGATGGTGACGAACGTCCGTCTAGACAACGCATCATGACCCCCCGTACGTCCCCCTCGCTATCACGCTGACAAAGTGTCAACAGTTGGGACACAAGTATAGTGCGGGTTCGATCACCACTCGGGTCACTGTGAGGCAGAGCTACGCAAGTGGAACACACCGATCAGCAGCACAAAGCTGAACACTCTCATCCGATTGGGCTGTGAGACTTTCACCGGAGTTTAACCCACCACGCCGACCGAAGAATAATTCGAATTGTAGGCCGTTGACGTCTGCTCGATAACGTTTTTTTTTTTTTTTTTAATACCGATCGATTCCAACCGACTGGCGCGCAGTGGCATTCTGTTTTTTCACTCTCGGAGATTTCCGATCACTGAACATACAAACGCGGGTCGCTTGGTCAGGAGTTAACATCAGTTCAGTTCGCCCTCCTCCGCACATTATTGACGGAGGCACACAAAGGGACAACAAAACAGTCGCTGTTTTATGTCAGGCGTGGAGTGTTTTAAACTCGGATAAATCCTACTGGGAAATATCGCCAACTTATGAGGAACGAAATGAAAAGTGGATACGCATCAAAGTAAACCGCCACCATGAGTAAGCCAATGCCGCGTCTGCCGTCTCGTCTGCTGCCGTTGTCGAATGGCTCGACACGGCTGCACCACCACCACCATCGTAATGCGTCAACGTCCGTCAAGGTAAATCAGTAAAAAATGCATTGTGTATCAAAGTCATGAGCTGCACTCTATTAATTAATGCCATACCTGTAATCACCATTGTTCTCATAATTATCCCGTTAAATGGCACAGTGTTAGTTATTATTTACCATTTAGTTTTTGTTTTTACTTCATGGGCTTGCGCATGTTATAATCACCTGGCGTTGATTATACAACTTCAAGTTCAACAACAGTAAGCATAATTTGATTACACACTTGGCGCCTGCTAATACTATTGACGTAAATAAGACATTTAAATATGTACATGGATGCGATGTCTGTATGATTCGCGAAACACACACACACACACACACACATCCTTACGGATCCGGTTTGTGGGGTACTGCTATTGTTGTTCTATTATTCCCTTTTCTGAAGAATTCCCTTGTGGGGCCCAATTGTTCCTATTGAAATGACCTTGTGGGGTCCATTGTTCCATTGTTGTCAGGACCCCACATATGCCCTTCTGTGTGTACACTCACACACACACACACACACACACACACACACACACCACACAATTGAATATTGTGCATGTTTTTGATATCTTCGTAATTTTTTACCCGACCAACATCCATTCTCATCATATGATGACGGAGATAAACATTTTTTTTTCTTAGCGTCTGCAATACGGATTTGCTTAAAGGCAGGGATACTTTTGGTGATCACTCAAGAAACACTTTATGCCATAAAAACTTACTTGGTATAAAACATAGTGAGAAACGACTTCCTCTGGAGTAATGTAGTTTTTGAGAAAGAGGTAATTTCTCACTAAAATATTAGAGCCTTCCTCAGGCATTTGAAAGCACACAATTCTATGCAACAAGGGTGTTTTTTCTTTCGTTATTTTCTTGCAACTTTGAAGACCAATGGAGCCCACATTTTCACTGGTGTGTTATTTTATGCATACGTTGGGATACACCAAGTGATGATACTAGTCTTTGACAATTTACCAAAAGTATGCCTTTAAACAGAGTATACCTATTTTATATAGGTACCATGCTTCCCCCCAAAATACAAAAACAATGGTGTGGCGAAACAATCACGTGTAGGCCTATGCTCGGTATCGGTTGCGATCGAGACCCAAAAAAGCTTGGTTTTCTTTTACAGCCCCCAGGCCATAATCACTGATTAAATGTTTCAACTCAGTAAGCATCTCCGTTACACCGATCGAACATTTATTAAAGGAAAGATTTAAAGGAAGGATTTAAAGGAAGGATTTTAAAGGAGAGAGGTGAAACATTCTCCTAGACTTACGGCCGTTGACGAGCGTTGGAAATGGCAGCAGACGGACTCGGGTGTCTTTGCAATGTTCGGGATGTATCGGTTCGCCGGGTGCATCCAGCGCGAGCAGTCTTTCCACACTGTCGGCCATGCCAATCTGCATCTGTTTCGCTTGTACTAGTTCACACAGAGTTCGGTTTGCTTCCTCTACAACAAAAAATACAAATAAATAAATTAATAAAATGAAATTAAATATTAAAGTAAAATGAAGAAATGAATATGGAAATAAATAATAAACTCGTATGAAATTTTTTTCCTTGTCACTTTTTTATTTTTTTTTTTTTTTAGACAAAAACAAATTATAACCGATTTTAGGAGTTTTGTTAACAATCGTCATTTGGCCTTGAGTTTTTGTCCTGAATAAGTGAAGCCTACCAGAAACGGAAATAAGTAAATAACTCCATATTGTCTTCTCTTTTCTATTTCTTGTTGAGCCCTCTGCATATTTTCCAGGATTTTTAGTCTTAAAGAAGTAGTTACAAAGTCAATTTCAGTTTTGTGATCCAATCATTTTCCAATAATTATAGATAGAGTCCTTATGGAAATCGGAGAAAAAAACCAAGGTCTCTAACCTCAGTTTTAAATCGGTGTAGATGCAACTGGCGTCACATTTCAAATATATGGTCTGTACAGATTCTGTGAATCTGAATTTTGATGATATTCAATCCAAACGTCATTGAATGTATGACTGCGCAAAACTTCCTCTTTGGAATGTACAGACTCTTTTGTTGTTGATGTCCGATGACGTAATGTTTTCAAATTTCGCTCTAACAGAGTATCAAGTGAACTGACATTTTACACCATTTTTTAACGTGAGGTTAGAGACTTGTAATTCCCCCTTCCACTTTCAGGAGGATTCTCTCTGTTGGAAAATGAGTGCAAGACAAAACTGAATATGGCCTTGGAGCCCTTTTCAAAGGTCCTTTAGATTAGCTTTTTGATACAATGCATGACTTACATGAAGTCGGTTTCTCACTTTAGAGCACTTAGTTAATTGTTATAAAATGTCAACTGTCTAATTATTGGATTACATGTTTTGACAAAGAAGAAACGTGTGTTTAGATTTGGAAAACGTTTTACTCTCTTTTGAGTGATTGCCAGTTGACCAGTCTTATTTTCCTTATCTTTTTCTTCCATTCCGTGCGTTTTTAAAATGCGCCTTTGAAATTTTTTTTTAAGGGAAGGGCGCAGTACACATTTTAAATAATAATAATAAGTTTTATTATTTTTTAGTTTGAATTCCATTTGTTAAGTTTATTGTGAAAATGCGGATCAAAACCTTATCGCATTGAATCGCGTGGACAATTATGTATAGCAGTTTCACAAAAGAACCTGGATAAAATTGCAGTAGCCGTCGTAGATGTTTTAATTTCCAACAATGAGGCAAATCGGATCTTGACTTTTTAGTTGAATTTTGCTTTTCCAACATAGCGGAGAAAATATATTGTCTCCAAAAGTCGCGGTGTACTCGAGATTGCTGCGTGTAAACATGATGTCGGCACACCAGGGGCCGATTTAACAAAGCAGTAAAGATCCATCTTAAAATGAGTCTGTACTGCCATAGTGGTTTGTATTGTGACATCACACTTCGCTTAGCAGTTGAGGTCAATCTGAGCTCTTCGTTGAATCGAGCCCAGGCCTCAAGATGTTATGGCGCTGCTCAGTGCCTCAGCGCATCTTGTCATTGGAACCAAGTACAGAACAGACCTGATGCCTCGTTCTTGAAAGGGCAAGTGCACCACGGCATTTTCTATTTGTTAAAAGGCACCTCTATGAGGACACGTAAACTTATTTACTGGAACATTTCAAAAGGCACCAAGGCAATGGCCAGGGGGCATTGAGGCAATTGCCCCGTTGCTTCCAATTGAACGAAGTATCTGCATGGAGTACTATGTACCGTAAGCGCACAATCTGCAGTATACATTGTCACGAAATTGGGTGGAGGAACTTTGCTTCGGATCCTTAAAATTGCTGGAAATAACCCTTTTTTTCCCGCTCACATGCATGATAATTATTAGGAATATCATTAATTTATCCTCCATCCTAAAAAAATAAACCGCCCAGAACTAATAGTCTCAGATGCTTCTAATTTCACCCAAGGGCATTGGTTGGTAAGGCTAAACCCAGGGGCGTCAGTCCACAAGGTTAAAACACTCTCCAGGACAAATCCAGGTCAGCGATTCCCTTCGGTCCAATCAATGTACAAGAGCCTTGCACCCTGCGAAACCCTCTCTCCAAGGTAAGAGTTTCAGCTAAACCCCGGCTCCGACTCAATAGACGATTCCATTCTCGTCATAGTTCAGGCGTGAGTTTGCTCCATGGTTGTACAAAAAAAAAACCCACCACACAGGACTTCTTTGTTGCGAGCCCCTCAACTTATAATTCGCGGAATCCGGACCCTATTGTGTACGTGTCGCATACTTCACGTGTACTTTGGAATGTAAACCCAGTGCGGCAGACGAGTGGAATGTAACGCCGCGGACCACAGAAACATTTTTTCTTTTTGGGTGGTAGTAATTCCACATGTGGAGTATAATATAGGGAAACTGGACTAGAACATCATGGAATTCGTGTATCACATTTTCGGGAAGCTATTTTTGGTGGGATAGTTTGTTTTACAGCGGCGGCCTGCCATATAGAACGGATATCACAAAAACAATGACCGGTTTGGTATGGTAGGAATGCCACCTTTGTGACATACGGGAATAAGCCAGTGCTTGAATCGGTGACTTCACACGGAGTTGGGCGCTTTGTCTGATGATTTAGACGCGTCGTCATTTAAAGGTAAGCTTATTGTAATAAGGCTGTATACAATAGCTTTCGCCAAGTACCTTGCATTGTACGGAGTACACACGCAACAATTGTGAATATGTTTTATATATCCCTAGCCTAGTACTATGCTTAAACTGTATGATTTTGGTTTGTCCGTGGTTTACCAGGAATAGATTGCCTTTGCTCTATGATTGTAGGAAGCCGAGTTCGTTTGTTTTGGTTTTACCATACGCTCCAACCCCAGTGTAGTGTTATTTTTGGTAGTTTGGTATGTCAAGGTTTCGACTATATCAGAGTCCAACCCGATATATGTCACCTCTGCGTATGTCAGTTGGAATTCTATTCTGACGTTGCTGACATTGAGCCGAAAGAAGAAGCTCTTCCTCTTTTAAGTTCTGAGTTGTACATGTGGGTATGTGTACTCAGCATGCATGCAATCATCATGCGCTTTAATTGGGATTAGGACTCTTACTGTTGAAGAAATGCTCTCGGATAGCTCATTAAAGGGATTGCCTGTCTACAACGTCGGGTCTGTTGGGACACCCATTCGCATGAGAGATTTTTCCCTTGTGGTGATTCGCTTTCCCCGTGTCTCCTTTCGTTAAAATACCATTGGAAAAAAAACCCAATTTTGCACCAATAAACTTATTGGTTTTGAAGAACTGTCTTTCTTGCGGGTCTAAACTTAAGTAGCGCCGTCCGAACATACTCAGTAGACCTTATATGCACATGACGTCATTTGAGTAGGGCGCCCTCGCCTAGAGTTCAATACGAAATTTATAAAATTGCCATTTGGGGGGAAAATGAAGAATTTCACAGTGTATGCCCTATGTCTACAGAACCCGTAAGATTCAAATATTGCAGTGGTTTTTAATATGGTTCCTACGGTCTTAAATCAAACATACATTTACTCTCAGTATTTGTATGCGTTGAAAAGTAAAGCCAGACAAGGTCAAAGGCTATAGGTTTACAATGTGTATACCATGTCCCAAACGTACCTCGGACTAACAAAGGGTCATGGTCTCATGTGGAAAAACCCCTCAGTTGTTAAGGTTTCATTTAATTGACAATTAAAGCCCTTAATTTAGAGGGTTTTTTCCACGTCATTTGATGGGTTTTATTCATCTTTGAAGATAAAAAGGTGTATAGAAAGTTTTCCTTTGTTTACAGTTTTGGTCGCCATTTTGTTTTTGGGCTGTTGAATTTCGTGCAGACACCTGCGTGGATAGAACGTGGTTATGACCATTTCAGCTAATCTGTGTAATAACTAAGACTGGGTATTAAGACGTCCACTGTGCGATCTTTTGATTGGTTCTTCTTTGTATGAAGTTAGAAGCCAGACTCATGGCTAGATTTCCACCCCTTTCAATTTCAGATAGGTCTTGATTGCGTTTTGCGGTCGCCCGCACCCACCCCGAGCGGGTCGCACCAGAGTTCACCCCGACAGAAAGTCAAGACCGGTCTCGAAGCGTTCATTATTTAGCAGGATACAGTATAAAAGTTCCTTTGTGGGCTATGATAACCGTAGCGTGACCATGCGACAAAACGGTCCCTGGGGCGATCGGCCATGTCCCATACCACTGACCTCTTGTCTACTTCAGCCACGCATTGATGTACTAATTTTACTTTTTTATGCGAAATATTTGCCCTATTAATACTTAAGTATGGGTACATGTTTCACACAAGTACTTTGTTCCACTTACAGATTAATTAGAGGTAACCATACAAAATTATCCCCACCTTAACGCGTGGGTAGTTTATTCCTTCTAAATTGTTCGTCCCCGCTGTATTCGTGTTCATTGTTGGCCCAACTCGTATATTAATGGGCACTTGATATTTAGACCCACTACTCACTTGATACCTCCCCCCCCCCATTACACCCTTCGACGGGTACCTATCCCCAAGAAGTGGCTGCTCGGTTTATAGTGGCCCCCTCTCTGATTATGAGTGGGTGCCCAAGTTGAAAGAGTTCTTTGCCCCACTAAATATAAGAAGTGGGTACCCTGTTAACGCCGGCGTCACAAACACATGGATACCCGATTCATTAAAAATCTATCTAGTGCAGCTTGTTTTAAGTGAGCCCCCGTTGTACCTTGAAGTTATGGGTATATAAGGTGTTGTGTCGCACAAAATGAGTGCCCGATTGAAAATTGTCCAAATGGGTACCAATTCATGTAAGTGGTCCACTCGTAAGTAACTGTTACCTGTACTGTAATCATTGGGATGACATTTGAGTTTCTCGATAGGAAAAGGTTGTTCAGATGGTATCTTTGTTGTCAACTTTAAAGCTGCACAACCTTTACAGCTTTGACATTTTAGCTAGACTCACGGCAATTTTCTATTTAAACGGCCGTGAACCTTAATAATCAACACCGTTTCATTGACAAACTATACTTGAATATGCCTTGAATATTTAGTGGTTGTCAAAACCGATGGTTTCCCTTCAGTGTGAATAATTAAATATTTCCAGAAACGGGATTGGAATAAACCTACAGCGGCTGAACCACGGTGTCATAGTGTTTTTTTTTCTTTTCTCGGTATAGGGTTGTGGGAGGCGTGAGGTTGTGGGTGTAGACAAATTACAAAGAGTGAGTCACCATTTCGGGTCAACCCGCAACTTGGTACGCACTTTCAGTTTGGCTAATACTAGACTTGTCCAAGTACTACCAGTGTTGGAATACACGCTGCATCAGGATGTAGTAAATAGAACAAACACAGCGAACATTAAAGAGACTCACAAAGTACAAAGGGACTTATTGGTACATGTACTTACATAAACGCTGTTGTCTGTTTTCCAGGGAAATGTACATGTACAATGGGGGAACAAGGAAGTGGTCATGTACCCCCCCCCCCACTCCCTGTGGATGAAAAAGAAACGAAAAGAAAACATAGATAAACAAAGAGATAAACACAAGACCATGGCCGATCGTACTGACATCAATATGAAAACATCAAAATTAAAACCAAATGGGGAACACACATCATGTGAAGAAGGAAACACACTTGTTTTCCCTGTTTTTTAGTGAAAGGGTTCGGGTTTCGACGGCGGGCCTCTTTTTGAAGAAATTAAGGCGTGCAGTTTTGAATAAAAGGGGTCTTAGTGTTTTTTCTTCTTCTCTTGCTAAGTGTTGTGTTTAGCCAAGTGTTGTATTTATAAATTATATATGGATTTGTAAAAATGTTTACACTGGCAAAACGCTAAATATGATGTTTAGATCATGTGACTCCGAAGTCGTAGCAGGCATGTATAACCCCTCAATTATTGGGCCACCAAGGGGTATTAGCTTTCGTGTATGCTGTATGAATTTAAAAACGATTCTCGTATGCAAGTTCACCTCAAACAAGGCTAAAAGCCACTCTTGGTTAATAATGGGAAGACAAGAGGAAAACATTTAAGATGAGAATAACTCGGGGGAAGCTGAAGGGAGGAATTGATATTCCTCTTGAAGCAGTCGAGTTTGTAGGACAGAACTAGAAGGAAACACGCACCAGACAAAGAGATGCAGTATATACGGAGAATAAAGCTGCTCTTTGTTAATACAGACTCAGCAAAGAAAGAGTGTAACAGGGCTCGAATTTGGGGGGAAAATCCACAAGACCACAGGACTTGTATCTCAACATTTTTACTGGACCAGAAATAATTTTACAAGACCAGATTCAAACGGAGAAAAGACTTCCTTGCACAGTTTAACTTGCATTTAATTGAACAAGCACTAAGACATATAAGAGAAGATTGACCTCAATTTGTCTTTAAGGGTATTACGTATATTTTGAATCATTACTCAAAGTCAACATTGTTTTTTAATTGAAACCACAAGACCGCCGGACTTGTCTGGTCATGAGTTTACTGGCCCAATGCTAAAATCACTGGCCTCGGGCCTGCAGTCCAGTGTCAAATTCGAGCCCTGTCTTTGTATATACACGTTAACCAGTCTAATAAGTGTTGAGAAGTTTTGTAAAATCGTTTAAACTAAAGACATTCCTGTTTCCGTCTTCACAAGGGGATGGGGACGACGACGTCACAAGTCTAAACTGGTGCCGTACTTGGTAACCTGACCAACAGCGAATCCCAGGTTGGCTCGGCCGTTGGGTCTATGCTTAAATCTCTGCCCTGATGTTGATATAAATTGAATACATTCTGTTATCAGTATCATGGTCGAACATCAAATGCCGGGGCCATCAACAAACGAGTCATTTCCATCGCAACGCGGAAACCCCTCTAACGAAATATTAATGGTAGGTGATATCGCGTATCACAGATCATTACTGTATGGTATCCTTATGGGGGTTTCATCGGTAAATTGGGAAATTGTTACTCTCCAACTATAGCTTTTCGTCCATGTTATAAACGGGGCCACTTGGTGTTTCGCCCCAAGGCATTTCTGGTACGTGTACAGAGCATAACTTAACCGAGTAAATAACTGTGAAAATAAGGCAGTACATATACACAGTCAAATTTTCCCGTTACGTCATGATTACCAGGGATTTTTTACAGAATGAGGGAAATACCCTTTTGTAATGAGTGGGTTACGAAACGTTGATAACACGGCATGGACGGGCTTGAAGTCCAAACTGCGCGGTGTTACGATGTAAGTCTCATTGCTTCCTCCTAAGTATAAAATAGGTACAAGGCGACATCACCAACTCCAAATACATCGCACCGATTGTACCTCTCGCGCATTATGCATCTTGAATGAAGACCACGCATCGCCTATATACTACACTCCTGCACCACCACCCGACCAGTCACTGCAGACAGAATTACAGTCTATTTAGTATTATAATAATCATTTTATGTATACCACAGAATTATGGGCTGTCCCAGTTGGTTTTTGTAACCTCAATAAATGGATCAATTTGGTCTCATTTTGTACCGACGGAATTTGTACACTACTGTAATAGGTCGATTATTGTGGAGCATCAAATCTGATTGGAATGTTTTATTCAGCCGCAATCGCTCCAGCTAGCATTCCTTGCCAGCATCAGACCGTAACCAGTGCACACTGGATCACTCTTTAACTGATAGGCAGGGCAGGGATTGGACATTCCCCAGGGCCGCTGGAAAGAAGACCAACACTCTGAATACAAACACTGGCTTTGTGTTGCCAAGTATTCAAACGCGGCTCGACTACGCATTAAAATTTTTAAGTAGAACGCCAAAACTTCGGCCCACCAGCTCCGTGGGGGCATGCACGTGAGCACAGCTTAAATTATTAGTACCCACATATTTTAGGAGTCCCAGATGAACTATGAGATTGGAACCGACTGATGCAACGGTTCACCACTTGCTCGATGGGTTCACCGAGTATCGATGAGTGCAACATCGATAATTAAAATATAGACCCTTTGCGTTCGACGTTCCAAGCTCAAACGGCACACCCCCCTAAGAAAATAAGACCCCTTATTTGCCGATATTCATGCGTGGCGCGTAACACGTACGCGTTTCCATTGTTTAAGGGACGTCTCCAGAGGTGGTTTACTAAAAAAGCGCTTACAAAATATAAATACTAATTATCGGGAACCATTTTGTTAAATGTTCTCGGTTTCAACGGCTAGACACGCTCACACACATGGCTCTGTGGACATTTCTTTGTTCTGTGCACTGGAAAAACATACAATTCAACATATTAGTAAAAAAACACTGTGTGGTCGTGTATACGTGTGACTTCTTTTGTTCTCAAGTCCACACTTCGTATGTTACCTAAAAATACACACATATTTCTCTTTGTTCTGCCATTGTTTGGTATTAAGTTTGTGAAAAGCGACATCCCCCTATGGTTCTGCACACAAAATTGTAGCGAGGACGTCCTCGGTCTGCCACACCACTCGGATCCTTTCGTCAAAATCCTCGGTGTCTCAAGAGGTAGACAGGCTCAGGGTACATCAAACGAGGGCGAGAGCGAGGGAAAAACGTGGGGCGAAATTGGATATTTGAAATGTACGTTCCTTTTTTTTCTAAAATGTTGAAATCAAATAGTTGACACGGGTCATTATTTCTAAAGGGGGAATTGGCACAATTCCCCACATTGATGCTTTGATATGCCAACTCAGTCGGGTGTCGTTTATTGGTTTGAAGGAAAAACAATGTATCCCAACAATATTGAAGGGGGCACGTTTTTGATATACGATAATGTACACCTGACAATGTTCCAACTATACCACGAAGCACAGCACTATACCCACCCGACGACCCGAGGGCGTAGACGTTGCTCCTAGCTGGGACAGGCATTTTGAAGAAGAAGAACAAAATCAATAGTAATTTCATTGTCCCACTTTGTTACCGGGCGTGGAAAATAAACCAGTGTCCAGGGATTGACGTCGTTGTGCATCAAAAGTTTGCGTACGCTTTGCCAATTAAATCCAAGGTTAGGGTTTACTCGATCAGTGGACGTAATTGCTAAATTTAATGTACGTGTACATTGTAATAATGTTGGCCACTTTAAACATGTCTGTTGACAATTTTACTTCAGCATACATGTTACCGTTGATGCATTAGAGTGTGTGTCGACATTAGTTTGCAAATAGTTGTTGGATTATTGTATGAATGTAATTATGCAAATAAAAACAACATATAGACAATTTTAATAACACTAACATCGAAACTGTACCATAATCATAAACGCAACAACGAGTGAACAAACCGAGAAGTGATTTGGCTTTTGGCTTTGTATTTCCGACAAAATGCACCAGTGGTAATTCCGATGGTCATCAGAGAAGTTAATTCAAATAAATTTTGTTTCACATCCATACCTATTTTTGAACGTATATTGTTAGGAGCGGTATGAATAATGTTATCCATCACGGCCAAGTTTTCCTGGAACATTCGCTTAGAATTACCTAAACTACCGGTTTAAAAAAAAAAGTGTTTGGGGCTTTTTTGTGGTATTTACCTTCTGTACCTTTTGATCATATCAGGAAATGATTTCGACACTCGCCAGAAATCTTAAACTCGCGCGCCCTTTCCGCTTTGGCAAGCATGACATTTCCCAGATTAGTGCACCCTTGACTTGGTAGCAGAGGTTCGTTGGCCAAAAGGTCGTCCGGTCACGCCCTCTTACATTAAAGCTGAGTGTAGTATAATAATAATGATGTTGGTCTGGCTATATTTGAGAAATTGAAAAATAGTATTGTACAATATTTTGGCCAAAACGTTCAGTCAGTTACGACCTCATACCGTATAAAAAAAAGTACATTAGCATGAAAGGAAGGGTATACGTTTAGTAATTACTCCAAAGTTTAATGACCATCAAAACTTACTTGGTAAGAAGGTTTAAGAAGCACAGCAGCTGCCGATAATCTTTTTACCATTATTAGAAACAATTTTCTTCAAAGGAATGTAGTTTTAGAGAGAGAGAGATTCAAAAACGTTTCTCAGATTGCGTATTCCAACTACGAATTAGTCTTCCGCATGTGTGGACTTAAACGCTTCAGATTTCCGGTGATATCGCAAAACGCTACCCTCTTTGAAATTAAATCTTTACAGGTTATTCCTATTGTGTATGTCTACATTTTTGTATAGGATTAAAACAATAGAACGGTTCCAAAAACCAAAGGTAAGCTTTGTATTCAAAGTAGGCTAATATACGTCACCAATGGTATTTTAGATGTTTTAAAACATCCTTGTACTCAATGGTACCTGGGCCGAAATGGCTCTCAGTCCACACATTAAAGAATATAATGTATATTCAGTTTGCGCAAAGTGAATAAACATTTATACCGCACGATGCAATGCATCAAGGGTGCACCCACTATAAAAAAAAAAACCTCCCATAGCATACAGTGCAAAATGCTAAATATTCAAAAATACACGAAAAACACTTATAAGTCTTGCAGCTTTTTACAGTAGAGGGGAAATTATTAATTGACTCTTGAGCTTGTATCCTCTTGCTCAATTTAATACGGGGAGTCCCAGGGCTCGTCGAGTTATTCTCCCTCCAAATAGAAACACTCTACGCCGGTGTAATTTTCCCAGCGTCCGAGCATCAATCTTTAAAAAAATGTCCCTACACCCCTCGGCAAATAGGACCATCTATTTCAGGGCCTATTTCAACCCCCAGTTCACAAGTGTGTACATTTTTTTACACTGTCCCATTTGGCTCTCAAATCTGTCTAAGTAATATAGAATATTTGGAGGGTCTACAAAATATGAATGAGGCCGACGCTCTGTTTTCTCCTTTTTTTTTTTTAGTGGGGTGCACCCTCAAATCCAATGAAAAGTGTATAATGTGAAAAAAGAAAGATTAGTTACGGCCTTCATGCCGTAGACAAATTGTAAAATTTTTTAGAACGGTTTTGCCCCCGTGAAATTGCATGCCAAAACATTAACAAAGAAATATTTGGAATGCTTCAAAATGTGTGGCAATTGTATATTGGTTTTGATGATACATGCTGTTTCGCTGAAATGGCATCATACTATACACGCAAGGTGTGGAAATGTGCAACCCATCTCTCTCACAACTATTTATAACCATTCCGGGACAACTGAACTCGCGTTTATTTACGTCACGGAAGGACAGAGAATGTATGAGTTGCCCCCGAGCGGAGCAGAGCAGAGCGGAGAGAGATTCGCAAAGCCGATGATGTGTGGAAAAGAACGGCGTAGCCGTCGAGTCAATGACCCGGACACGCCGAACCAGAGCTCATCGGCTGGCCTGGATGACTTCAATACATTTTGGGTGGAGTTTAGAAAGCGGGATTTAACCGGTCACAATGCGAACAGTCGCAGCTTGTTCAAACGCAGTCTAATGCCATTGTATGCAGAAAATGAAAGCCTATGATACGAGGCTATTTCATGAAATATGTTTTCGATGGTTCGCCTTCATTCGGATGGGCTATTGAGTGGTTTATAAGGGGCTTTTTAAACTGAATTAAGCAACATTCCATCGTGAGACATTGACTAGTTTACGAAACCTGCTACATGAAAAAGTAGTCTGGTTGATGAAGTTATTTTAACATGTAGTTCCACGTTGCATTATTTACATAATGATGACCCGATACTTTTTGTAAAGCAAAACAGTTTCTCCTGTTTAGCTAGAGTAGAGGGCAAGGATGAGGGAAACACATTTGTACACAACTTTTCAATGTTTTTCTGTTTACATGCAGACAATGTATCAATTGGTTTTTTTTATGACCACGTCAGATTATTTTATAACAGCATAACAAGAACGCTGATGACAATTGGCTTGTTTAAGAAAACATGCAAACGGAAACTGCAATCTTCATTGGCCAGAAGTGCCCGTAGAAAAAAAATGACGCACCCCTTGAACCACCCCCTCTGCAAATGTACCTTAGTTTCGCTGCTGTTTCATTGCAGTGTAGAGATATGTAATTTTTTTTCAGTATTGCCTTTAAATATTTGCATTGTCTCTTTTCTGGCACAGTCCAGCCCCTCACCGTCTGTCGGATGAACCCTAGTCACAATACACAGTGTGTGCATTGTAAAAGGTTGTGGGTTGAATTCCTGTGCGTTTCGCGCTGGAAGCCGACCTCGGGTTGTACAGTAAGCAGCTTCGCATGGGCGGTCGTGCAAAGGACAAGGTTTAGCCACGGAGGAAGGAAAAATAGCGAGGGCCCTGTGTGCGCTCGGGGCCCCTACACACCGCGATATAGCAGGCATGTCACGCGCTGCATGCACCGAACGACTGTTTGCAGCTGCTTCGATTTTCTATTTGGTATTGAAATATCGAGCAATGCAGGGGTGTGATTTACATTTGTTTAAAGTTTTGACACACCCCTCCCCCAGAAAAAGGGTGTTGTAGTCTAGACACACAATGTCAAATAATGACAACATTTAATTTGACTCTATGTAAAGTTCCTGTTGCAACGACTGTACTTCTATAGTACTACCACACTAAGCCTAATTGCTTCTGACAAAACAGAGGAACTCCAGTTATAGTCTTTTCAAAGAAACCGGATTTCATTCTTATCTAATTCTTATCAGCAAAGAACGGTTTGCTTTAGTAATTCGCGGTCAGCTTTTCAGTGAGAGAGCAATTTAGCGAGGATCCCTTGCTATATTTTAGCATGGTTGTAAAACTTCACAAGTTGCACTTCGTGTGAAATGATATACACTGTTTGAACAAAATCTTCCGCAAGCGTAACCGCTCCCAAAACCTTTGTCTTCGCGAACCCGTAGATAAAGCAGCCGTTAAACAGTCGTTTGTATAAGCGGGGGGTGGGTGGGGGGGGGGGGTTTCTGTCTGTTAGTCTTGCGACGTAGCTGAGGGATTCCAGTCGCATTTTTGTACTAATTTATGACCTCCTGCCAGCGGTGAAGCGTGCGACCTGACCTCCCCAGGTCGCCACCCCCACCCCACCCCCCCCCCCCCACGATCAGCTGCTCTTTAACTGTACCAAGCATCAGGTCAAATAATAGCCACCATCGTTTTGGGCGTTTGCCTCTTTACCTTTCCAATTTGGGGGCTGGGGTCACATATTTTTTTTTTCAAGTTGTCATAATTTTAAGCGCCTCACCATTTTCGGGGAAAATACTCAAGGGTGTCTTTGTGGTACAGATTGTGCTTAATAGTTTGAGGTTTGCACTCTCATTCGCGGATTATTGTGGCTTTGCTGCGGCATTTTGTTTTATTTGTTGATATTATAAATAGACGTGCTGCTGATTAGGAGTGGTTAAGGGAAGCACTCGTTAAAATAAACATAAAAAGCAAACTAAAACCAAGAAATCAGAGCTTTGTTTAACCATGGAGGAAGGCGTTTAACTTCAAATAACAGTCCCAATGGAAACAATATCATTTAGTCTGCAGCCGATAGAATATCAACTATTACTGTTTCTAATCGAACATTAAAAAAAAAACCACACACACACAAAACATTACTTTGTACCAAATCATGTGCATAATTCTGGTGATAATTAATTAACGGGTGAGATTAGGAATACCGTGATCTCATTCTAATCGATGCCACCACCAGTCTCCATTTCCGCTCCGGTGTCGTCTCGTTCTAACCTTGGTCACGGCGTCATGCGCCGGTGGCTCGCAGCGATCATGCCATCGTCGGGCGGAAAGTGAATCCTAATCAGGAGTATCGAATGCTACCGAATGTTCAAATTCCAAAGGATAGTGTTTAAAGATGCACTCTCGCCGTAGTTGCCGTGACCCACATTTTTATTTTTAGGTAGAGACTTCCCGGTTGCTCATCCCAAAATGTGCGACGTTGTTTGGGGCAAGCACATGCGCACTAGCTCATCACGTAGAACATGAGACCAAGGGTAGACTGTGTGGCCTCGAACTGAACTTTGAAACCTACAACTAGATAATAATGTAAACCTAGTTTATAATATGTGTGCACACTGGCACGGCTTCAGGTGCAACTGTTGTATATAGTGAAAGAGATATGATCTCCCTTTTTTCACCCCTTCCCTGCGAAATGATTCAGTCACAGACAACCAAAATGCCCGTACCCCCCCCCCCCCCTCCTGCCACACCTTGGTCTGACTCCGGGGACGAGACCGAGGAATGTTCTTTGTTCTCACACAGGTTGGAGTTGGCTTTTTATTGTGTACCAGTTTTATGTTTTAAGAGAAATTTCGAACCGAGCACACGTACCGGCAGTTCGTTCGTCACGCCAATCGGTTCCCCCATTCGTTAAGTACTTCAGATTGTATACCATGCCCGGTATGGGGGGGGGGGGCAGAGGGTACCCCCAATGTTCCCTTACTTAAACACGCTATTTTCCTCTTGTACCCCCCAAAATCATCCATACAATTCCTGACATTCCAAGCACACAATGAAGACACAATAGGTGTGTGTCTAGGGGGTACGACCATACCGAGCACCAAATGTCAGGTTGAAGGCGCACGCATGACACTCACACAGCCACTCTATTGAGGAGAATACTACAATAACATATACCAATTTCCATGGATACTGTCTGGCAACTTGTGGATGTTTATTTAGTATATTGACCAACACAGGGACACGTTGTCAGCATATTTTAATATTTCCATTGTCTTGACCACATCGCACACTCCGGTTAGCTGGACCATGCTGCAGGTCCCGAGAGGCGGTGTCAATCAACATGGGGCAGTGGTTTGATTAGAAAGGGCAGGACAAAACTCTGCCAGCATCTTTTGTCTACAAAATCGGCCTGTCAATTGTCAATGGTAGATGAACCAAATTATAAAAAATAATTAGTTTAGCAAACAAATAAGCTTAAATTTACCCAGGCAATATCTGGACTTGTATTTAACAACACTCTAGTGAAAGATTGCAAAACAAATCCTGTTAACCTACGGAAGAAAACTTGGAGGAATGTGCTATAAACGTAAGGGAGTTACCGCTGTCCCAATTAGGTGCCCCGTTTTTAATATATAAACACTGAGAGAGTATCGTACGTACAGGCATGGAAGAATCTAATCCCTCCTCCATGGTACAGCCATGGTACAGGTAACCCATAGAGCCTGAATAACATTTAGGCACGGATTACAAAGTAGGCCACAGCTTATCATGTACTCCCACGAGACGTTAGCAATTAATGGAGGTGCTGAAAACACACACAACACCCAGTGACCGCGTAATTGCCAAATTCAGAAAACGGTTCCACGACAAAAGTTGCCCGGTATGTTTGCCATCAGCCCAGGTGACCCGGCCGTCACCGGATGACAACATTTTCAGTTCGGACTCTTTGGTTTCACCAAGAGTGCAGGCAACAGTTGCCGCCCTGTTATCACATTAGAGAGTGCAGGTGAGAGGTGTGCGTGGTGTATCGCATAACGTATCCATTTCCACGTCTTAAATGCATCTCCTCACGCTGTACACACAGTGTTGAGAAGGTTAAACACACACACACTTTCAAATCGCAAGCACAGATGTGCTAACGTTAGGGGTATATTACACATCTTTGGGTTTCTGTAAGAGTGAAATATTGTTATTATCTAGTTTAAAAAAAACCCACAAAAACAACACCATTCAAAAAACTGGTGAAAATCGTATGATACCGTTATTATAGTGAACATAAATTAAACTGTTTATGTTTTGTAACTGTGATTTCATTTTCACTACCTTACGGAGACCGAGAACAAAACAGAAAAGGGATAGCAAAGAGTCTCCATTAGGGAAACTCTAAAGACTGGGTTGCTCCACAGGGAATTTTGTGCACAAAGTCTATGGGAGGGTCCTTAACTACAGGGACAAAGGAAAGAACAAAATATGTCTCCACAGGGATGCAAAAAATAGAATGTGTGTTCGGTGACGTTTAGATACCGGAAGTACTTTTGCTTATTTCGATTTATAGCAGCAATCAATATAAGCAGTGGTGATGGGGGTCTTCACGAAACGATTTCTCTGTTCGATTAATTAGTGAGCTTTCGAATCGAAAGACCCCCCCCCCGTTAATTACAAGTGCTGTACGGCAATGTTGGTGTAATTGTTATCATTTTGGTTATCTACATTCACATTTCTTAGTTTTCATTTAACATAATTCGCGGAATGGTGTAAAATCTCCAAGTTGTTTCCTGAAACACGTGTAATCAAAGTGTTCTCGTTTTACAGAATTCGGTTCCTTAGAAGTCAAGAGTGAAACTTAGCGACCTTCATCCCCCTTTTTAAGCTGGTTTATGTCATGTTAATGTTCTGCTTCCCTTCTTTCGGCACTCTGTGTTTCATGTTGGATGTTGGGCCATGTCCGAATTTGTGGCTACGGCTGTTGCTATGGCTGTTGCTATGAGCCCCCCATGCTGAAAACGCTTGTTCACGAGACAATCAAGCCACAGCCGCTAATTTGGACACGGTCCAAGGCTAATACACGACGCCCAATTACGGATTACCAACTCATCAGAGAAATTTCTGGTTTTTGTCATCATGATAACTTTTTTGCGGACGTGGTAGTCGTTATAAATGTCAACATATTAGTTACAAGAGTAAGTTTTAATCCGACTGAGGAAAAACCCTTATCTAACTGTCCGGTTACGCACATATTGTTCCCATCTTGTGCTGTTGACCACCGCAACGCTGTGACGTCATACATTCGGGGCTCTGCAACCTTTTTGTGATCCGTATAGCTTTAGTCTGGTGACTTTTTTGTTGTTGAACGTACATGTAACTCAAGGATGATCGGTCTAACATACAGTGATATCAACGGTCGCATCATCTGTCATACGCCATCATAATTGAGTTATCGCAGTGGAGCACAAGGATATCCTGTCGCGGTTCCTCTGCCTTGCCTGCCAGACAAAACATCCATCTTGTTAGCCTCACCCTTGGTACGCCTGGCATGTGGACGCCCTCTGGTGGCGGGATCATCTGCGGTTCACTATAGACTGGCGCCAGTCCCTTGCCCTATATTACAACAGCGCCTATGTTACACTCATACAGAGGTTGTTAATGTGCAAGTATGCATTTAACACATTTTCTAACGTGTGCAACGACTGTGGCATCTTCATTGTGGAATGTGCCGTGGGGGGGGGGGGGGGGTAAAGGGGAAACCGTTATATAGTAGCGGCTGAATATGTTCGGATGTGCCCCCCCTTTTTCACAAAAGAAAAAAAAGAGACTAGATTTTAAATTGTACAATGTCATCTGTGATGACTCCACGGCTGCCGAAAGGCCAAGCTCTTATGGCTCGTTTTGTAAACACAAGATCACGTAACCTTTTCCCCGGCGGTCATTGGTTTTGAAGTCGCCACAATTACCTTCTTAATTACAGGGAAAGGTAATCATCGCTTTGTTGTCGACCGCTAATCACAACAGACGGAATAATTATTACCCTCAAGTTAACCTTTAACCTCTGGTGGAACAGAAGGGTTTGTGGCAGGAGAAATTGCCGTTCAATCTTGAAATGCTAATTAAAGACCTCTTAATATAATGTTTTTTTTTTTTAATATACATGTAATTCTTTCATGTTAGGCCACAGATACAAAGAATTTCTTTAGGGGCCAGAGGCCTTTTGCATGACGTCACGTGAGTAGGGCGCCCTAACGCAGAGGTCAAAATGAGGTTGCTCCTTGGCCATTATTTTAGCGCTGCGCGTACATATCTGTACGTTTCCATTGTTATGTAAAGATGGCGGCTGGATGACGTCAGTGCACTCAGGGTCTACAGGCGACCGCGTGTCATGACTTGTACTTTTGTTGCTCCTTGGGGCACGGGTTCTTCTTTTAATCACCGGACCCGAGCTCAGAGAACTGCCAGGTAAAATATGTTGCCAAAAAGTTGTCTGCATATACCTTTTTGCTATAGCTATAACAAATAAACATGCAAGAAACCAGACACCAAAAAAGTATACATTTAAATGTATTTTTGCCGGTAACCAGTTTCGTTTAGTAAAGAAATATTGCGCATATGGTGTTGAGAAATTGTTACTGTAGTATTTTAATAAAAAGATAACTTGATCACTATTGTCTTTTTATCATTATACCATCTCCTTTTTTCCCCCTTTTTTAAATATATTACTTTAATGACTATGCAACACATTGCAAAACCATTGACATCACTTTCCCAGCCACGGCATATCAAGCATTACACGACGGCATTTTCGACATAACTGTCATTTTTCCCCCTCATCCCGCGAACTACCTGAACTAAAGTTGATTTTTATTTCTTTAATGTAAGACATCAATCCGTGTGAATGATTGAAAATGTCAAGGCAATCATCCTGGTCCCCAGACGTTCAAGCTCTGGCTTTACCAGGGGGTTTCCGACTCGCCAACTAAAGGGGGCCCTGACTCACTTCCGAATATGAGTCTGCAACAAAGAGTCTTACTTGACGCAGGTCATACACGGGGTGTCTTGTTTTGTGGGACAGCGAAATTAGTTCACATCTCGTCTCAGGACCCAGATTTCTCTGTTGACATAAAACAGTTGCAGACAATGCAGACGTGAACGAGTGTGCTGCGCAGTATAAATTGTTTGCCTAGGCGATGTCCCCTTTTTTTTGTTATGTGTAACGACAAAAATGAGTTTATGAGCAAAGATGGAGTGTTGATTTTAAAAAAGTTTAAAGCTGAGTGTATTCAAATCGGTGGCAGACGGCCGACCTTATGAGAAGCAGTAGTTTTGTTTCAATTAATGACGTCTTGCAAGATGCAATGTTTGTACAGTAAGCTGATTTTGTTAGTTTTATTTTGAAATCTAAGAAAATTAAGCTGAAACACACATAAACCCGGAAAACCTAGGACTTCCTTTTGTTCCTCCTGACCGTCCCCATTGTTTTGCACACAACGTGGAACCGAGGAACGCCTCCTCTGTCAGAACATAATTGTAGACACGCCACACATCCACACACAAAATGAAAACAAAAATCGTAACATGTTTTTTTTTTCTTCTCGGGAAACGTAAACACAAATATTCTGTCTTACTAGGCCTATCCCTACATTGACAATAATAAACGATCGGAATTATTGGAATGAATTTGAAATCATAAAGGGAGGGTATACCTTTTGGTAATTACTCCAAAAGTTAATGACCGTAAAGACTTCCTCAGTAGGAAGCACCGCAGCCGTTCATAATTTATAACATTTTGAGGAACGATTCCCTTCTCAAAGATGCTACCTCCATTTGAAATTAAATTGTCACAGGTTAGTTTTGTTGTGTATCCATCTACACTTATGATTAAACAGTTTAACGGATCCTGAAACCAATGTATACTTTGCCTTTAAAGCTTTTATAATAACTGATAATAGAACAACATGTCGCGAGAATTTCTCCTGTCTTTTCTTATTTCGATTGACCCGGTCAAAATAAGCACATAATGATTAATGAACTATTCGATGATTCCTCTGCAAAGTGATGAAATTGTTACGGGTTGTTTACGCAGAGCTGCCAACTCTCCCTGATTCTGCAGAAAGTTCCCCGAAAATAAACTAACCATTCAATGTTCTGATGAACAAATTAAAAAATCTCCCTGGTTATGCAAACTTTTTCTCTGTTATGTTAAATGTCATTCTCAAAATCTCCCCGATTGCTGTACAACATCTCCCTGATTGCAAGATGCAAATGTTGGCAGCTCTGGTTACGGGCTGTATTGTGTGTCACGTGGCTATAGATTATGAGAATGAATGACGTGTACGTCTTTAAACATTGTACAGTCCCGTTTGGGGTTTTGCTATTTCATCTGACGTGAATCATACACCATTGGAAATGTCGTTCCATCAAATCATGACTCATAATTCAAACGGTTGAAGTATACAACAACAAAAATATCAGTGTTGATTAAATCCCAAACATTCCTTGACCATTTCAATAACTTCAAAAATACTTGAAAAAAAAAAAATCTAGACGCTTTTTCGTGTAGACTGTGGAGCCTGAAGGCGAAGTGAAACGAACGAAAATCGACCCGCAAACTGTCAAGCACAATCACATCATAAAACCATCCGAGGACACGCTGGCCCCCAAAAACTCGGCCTCGGGTTGGAACTCGGCCAACGTTGTTGGACGACAAACACTCCTTAAGCATTTAGTCATCAACTGGATTTCCTCAATTGGCAAGGAGGATGTCGAGGTATAGACTTTACACACAAGCATTACTCATACGAGCCGCCCATGCAGTGATTTTTTGGGGTCTAAATAAGATGTCGAGTTATGCACGTACTTTGGTGAGTAGCCCATTTGATAACCCCCAACCTATATATTGACCGTTTCCACATATTCTTCGAAATCCGCGCCACAGTGATACCCCATTCGTAGAACTTAATTAGGCTACATTTTGTTCCTTTTCATTTCACATAGAAATCGCGTGTTAATTGTTGGTGGGGTTTTGTAAATGTATTGGCGTGTTTTTGTTTTCTGGACTTGCACATAGTTTTGCTTTTTATTTCACTAGAAAATGAGGTGGGTTTTGTTTGTTCGGGTATTTGCAAAGTAATGGAGAGTTTACTTTCCTGGGCTCGCGAAAAGTTTTGCTTTTTATTTCACAAGAAATCGCGTGGGTTTATTGATAGTTGGGATTTCCAAATATTGGGTTTGATATTATCTTCAACTGTTTTCGGTTTTCCAGCTTGGTTCTATGGTAACATCTTTAAGAGTAATGTAATATTTAATGGAACTTAAAAGGTATTATACAGGATTGGTAAGGATACAAAAAAACAACATAATTGTTTACTTTTCAGTCTAAAAGCTTACTGATTATGAAGATCATAGAACAATATTTTCTCTGTGAAATATTCCCCTTCGAAATGAAGTCATAATAGAATTGAAAAACTGTATCCGAAAACCCACAAAAAATGCGACAGCTGATTTCACCGAAATTACGAACATTTTGTTTTCATGCGGAAAGTTTGCATGTTTTTATTTTAACTACCATTTTCTCCTGACTCACACAGCGGATTGAGCCGAAATTTTCACAGGTTCGTTATTAATGTTCATGTTTATTAGTCGAACACTGTCCTGAGACTATTTTGTCAGCTGTACCAATCTTGTATAACACCTTTAAGGGTAATTTAGGAAATAATGGCATTGAAAATGGGATTTTCATTGGCATAGTATCTGGTAGGTAGAGTACCCATTCTCGCCTAGCCAGTCCATTGTTTCAAATCCCACCTGGGATCAGAGCCTAGCTCATGGACCGTTCGATCCCGGTTTCATCGGTAGAGTACCCATTCTCGCCTAGCCAGTCCATTGTTCAAATCCCACCTGGGATCAGAGCCTAGCTCATGGACCGTTCGATCCCGGTTTTATCGGTAGAGTACCCATTCTCGCCTAGCCAGTCCATTGTTCAAATCCCACCTGGGATCAGAGCCTAGCTCATGGACGGGGGGTTCGATCCCGGTTTCATCGGTTTCCCCCCACACACCTTAAAACTGATCATTTATTATGCATTATCTCTCATGCAGCTGTTGTTGCCAGTTTGCTGGGGGTACAGTATATACAATTTGCGTTTCAGTCGTTTACAGTTTTGTTTATCGAATTGAACTGAAGTGAACTTTGTTTTTGTATTCCAAAATATGCCATTGTCCTTGTTACCCAAGCGAGGGTCACTAGACACTGATAGCAACAGATAAAATTGATACAACGTTCGGTGTAATAATTTGTTTGTGACACAACAAATAGTAACATTTAACATTTCCATCAGGATTAATTTGACCACTTTTATTTTACTATTCTTTTATTTTACTAGACCTTTCACAAAATATTAAAATACTTTTTACGTAGGTTTTAAGTTAAACTGTTCACATATCACTAAAATTATGGATTTCATAACCTCCACTACAAGACGTTACGGAGATAAATACCCAAAACCCCACCTAAAACAAATCCAAAACAAACAAACAAACAAACAAACAAACAAACAAACAAACAAACAAACAAACAAACAAACAAACAAACAAACAAACAAACAAACAAACAAATTGGGGAGACACACAGGCGTACCGTTCCCATAGTCAAACGCATCGTCGTAGACCTTAATAAAATTATGTACTTTATCTTAAACAAGGCAAACCGAGTCTTTGTGTAACGGGAAAACACGTATGTGTTTGTTTAATTGTACAGACTGCGTCAGGTTATAACAATGATCACGCGCCTATACATTAACTCTAATACAACGTTCACAACAAGACGTCCAGTCACAAGACGAACTCTTCAACCTGCACGTGATTCTTACTAGCCGCCGCAGCCATCACGTGCCTTGTCAACATATGGGGGCCCTGTTATTTAATAAAAATTAATATATCATTGTCTGTGCCATCTGCTGGTCGTGCGCTTTGTCGCACCTTTAGCGGATATGCGTTAGCGACGGGTGGATGCCGCCGCGCTGCTGCTGCCAATCGGATATTATGACATTTTCATTGGAAGTAACGCTTCGTTGGCGACCACGTGAGGGCGCTGTTCATAATATTATATCGCTTATGCAAGTCGCACTGTATTGGGGTTTGTATTTCTTTTAGAAAAAAACTAATGCGTAATCACATATTATGTGTGTCCACGAAACCGAAGCTAATTTTAACTTTTAGACGACAATCCTGTGAAACAATCCCGCGAAGATACGTGGCATGCTGTATACACAGACCCAAACTTGTAACAAGTTACGCGGTACAAAGTAAGGCTGTTGCGGACGTGATTGCAATAATTGTTTGCAGCAGTCGGGACTGTCCAATGTATTAGTTTTTGTTACTCAAAGAAACGTTTATTGTAAGCTCTGTGTTGCTTTAGTACCGTAACTTTGGTGGAAAAAGATAATAGACATGCGCGGTGGTCTTGACGTTGTCGTAAAATTTCGATTTTTTTTTTTACAATCATGTGTTTCTTTTGAAATAAGCAGGGAAAAGGATTTACACATTTATAATTTAGTGATACTAACAATCCACCCTGACACAGACTTTAAAAAGGGTGTATCTAAAATAGTTTACCATTAAACTATCTATTATGATTGCAAAAACATGTGTTCTCTCAGTTAATGAGCTACATAGTAGTCCTAAACATTATAGGTTAACTCTGTTACTTACAGTAATAGAATAACAAGATGAATCATTGTTCGAACTGTAAAGTTACGCTTCATTCCGAAATTGAATTTCTGTCGAATTGAATTGTTTTGAGATAGCGTGACACTGTCGAAAGTTACAGTGGCTGACACCACTTTCCTGAGCAATTTCCTTTGCCGAGGGTATGGTGCTTGACACAGTGCATAAGCAAAGATTCATTGAATTTGACGTAATTGAACTTTCTCTTTTTCGTACATGAGTTCATGCTGAATATAAATGTTGGGGGTATGATAAAGGTAGCGTCTTTTGATCTTGCATCAAGGCCCATGTAATACGACAGGTAGGTGATGTAATTGTGCCGTTGATGGCATAACCAAGGAATGTGGCACATAGTCACAGTATGCCATTAGAAAGGGTCTTCAAAGATTTGTGCTTTGACAAAATATAGGTTGTATAAAAAGCAGTGGCTGCCATTTTGAAAATTTAAAAAAGCGCTTGTTGGTTCTACCTGTTTTTTTCTTCATAATTTAAATCTGTGATGGCCTGATAGCTAAATATCTTTCTCACAACATACTCAAAAAATGTGTAAAAATCCATGCTTGCATCATCGAAAGCACAATCCTCCACCAAATATTTCTCTATCCGCCTCACTGCATGTACTACTTTTTGCAACCTGACATCTTTACACTTCAAACAAGAACAAGCAACGTCCCATAGTGCATACAGATCCGTAGAGAATATCGAACAAAAGTACTTGTTTTGACCGATTTGGACCCGATAATCAATGGGTACTGAGGTGCAGAGAGACCATCGTGGCCGTCGGTTACGAGGGCCCCCTATCCAGTTCATGACGTCGTTAGCTGGAAGCCACGTTTCGTTGCCGTTGTGGTGTTTTTGAGTGATGTACCAATTGCGTGTTGTATTGACGTTGGATGAAACCCGTCAGGGCCAAATTACACTTTTACTTTGTACTTTTTTCTGGGTCCCTTCTTCGGATTGGGGATTTGAGACCTTAGTCAACATACTGGGCTTAAAGTGTTCAGTTTTGTTCCAAACAGATTTATATGTGCAGCATTGGGCGGAAACTATAAAACAAAAAATTACAAGCAAATAAAAACAAAGGTGCTATTAGCTAAAGATCAATTTAAGACTTTTATAAATGTACCTTTTTCATGTATTTTTGTTGCAACTTTGTATGCCTACATATACAATTTGTTGGTTGCTTATGTGCTTATGGAGTCTACCTGAGCTCGTTGCACAGGCCCGATTGTGACAAGAATGTTTGATTTAAGAAGAAAAAAAATAAGGAATTGTATGAAAGAGAGGCATAATCTGGGATGGATGACACGTATAGGGCCTATAGTTATGTGCTGCTGCACCAAAGTTTAAACAGCGCCCTCTAGTCATTATCAACGGACAGTTAACAAGCCCGATGTTCTTATTCTATATACATAGCCGCTACGAATAAGGAAGCCTTCGTCTGCCTTCTCGCTCTCGCTCTCGCTCTCTCTTCCGATTACAGCTATTTCTGTCAGCCTGAGTGGCTTCCACAACTGCAAAACAACTACGCTCCAGGGTCGGGCCCGCGCACGTCGTCGTTGACTTCCCACTTAAGCGCTTAAGTGTCGCTCAGCCTTTGGGAAATTCTCGCGAGACTACGCGAGGAAGCGATCCCGCAAGACGTTATCTGACAGTTATAACCGCGTTTGGATCGAGGGTTGTGTTGCCGTGCGCCTGGAAATAATTAGCTTCTATTACGAAAACATAATGTATGTGGATTTATTGATATGATTTGACCTTGGCTGCAAGAGTCAAAGGGGTATTTTTTTTACTGTCATGTATTATTTATTTTTTAGTTTTGGGTTGGAACAAAGCAAAATTGACAAGCGGGATTTAAACCTACGACCTTCAGATTAACGTGCAGGCGCTCTACCAACTGGGCTATATCTAACCCTAATGTTGGCGGTCTCCCTGTTGTGTCAGTCTCTTTGTTCGGGGGTGCCAGTCAGAAGCCATTTTAACCTGTAACTGCCTTATAGCCAGGGATCACACCCAAGTTAACACAACCTTGGAAGTTGCGGGAGAGGGACCACCTTACGGGATGTGACTTTTTATATCATGTTATAATTATTTGTGCGCACTCTTCCATTCGTTGTGTTCGTGTCAAGGACAAATGTTCTGATAACATTCTCATTATGTCTTGTCTTTCTTGACAAACACAAAACGATGTATGCATCATTAAGTCTTCACTTTGAACACGTCTATAGGTTGATGTGTATGGCAAATGGTGCATGACCCGAATGATGTTTTGACGCAGTATGGTTTTCAATTAGGCTTACGAGACATTTCAGTTCAACCTTGAAAATGAATTGTAAAAAAACAAAACCCAACCCCCCCCCAAAAACAAAAAAAACAAAACAACAACAACAACCACACCTTACATTGCAGGTATAAATTAATTGCCAGTCACAATTTACAACTAAGGTTTTTTTATATTAAAATGTCTGGTATTTCCACCCCAGTTCATAACCTCCTAGACATAATAACAGTTCCCCAGAGTATATTAACTGGTGACAAATGAGCATTTTTGTTTTATTGACATAAACAAGCTGTATATACTCTTTATGCCTTATGCGAAAAACGTATAGTTGCTACAACAGTAAGTTTGCATTAGTTAGTAGTACTATTTGTAAGAGAAAATAGCATTAGCTTTTGCAATCAAAAGGACCTATGGTATAAATGCAAAAAAAAATAGTAAGTGGCCTGAAGTTTCGACCCTGTACTAGCAGAGTCTTTCTTAAATAACAACACAACAAACTTAAACAGGTATACTGGTGTAACAAAAGCAGTCAAGTGGAAAGAGATGACAGAGATGAAAGCACACAGTACTGTTAGTATTTACTCTTATAAACAATTTGGGGGGGGGGGTGATGACGGTATAGACTCGAAGCAAACTGCAAGTTCAAGCATTACTGTTTACGCTTGAAAAGTTACAGAAATGTTTACCTATTGGCTTGGGCCGTTTGTTGTGTTGCACTTCTTTTTAGTAGCAGTCACAAAAGCTACACAACGCTGAATATCGTGATAACCACAATGCATAATTGATACCAGTTTTAAGTGAAATCGAATCACGGGTAACGCTTTGCATACCAAATCAAATTGCCTTTGCCATCGATGTTCCGAAATGTTCCATAATTACTTGTAATACCAAAAACCCCAAACGATGTGATGTTTATGAAGGACCTCCGACTTGTCAAGACATGTTCGTTGCTTGTAATGGGGTACATTAGAATGCGAACCGGGACTTTTCAAGTGTTAACCAATGGGAGTTACTTTATGGTTCGGTCTCTTTCCCTTAAGCAGTATTTTGTAAAGGTCAAACCATAATAGAAAAGAAAGGAAAAGGAAATAAAGTTAAAGGAGATTGATTCATGTATCAAAACTTTTTTGTTTTTGTATTAAAGGTATTGTACACTTTTGGTAACGGCTCAAAATCAGTGTCCACATTTTGTGTGATTAAACATATGCATGAACAAACAAACCTGTGAAAGTTTGAGCTCAATTGGTCATCGAGGTCACGAGAAAATAGTGAAAAGGGACCTTATGTGTTTTCTGTTTTTTCAAATTATCGCGCGCGATAATTACTATTGTTTTACTCGTTTCTCAGAAACGATAGCGTTTTAGCCAGAAATATTTTAAGGAACCCTTTCTATTACTTTAAATCATGTAAGTTATGTGTGAATCTGTGAACATTGTGTTTTTCGATCTTACCAATAGTGTACAGGGCCTTTAAAGGAGTGCTATTTAAGGAAAAACAAATATTTTGGATATGCGCAAAGTTGCATCATAATTACATATTTCTCGATGACAGAATCCGTGTATAGGTCTACTGGGATGCAATTTATACACCCCACTCTTGCACATTGATAAAAAAGGGAAATCTGGGTTCAAAGTCATCTTGTCAATGACTTAGCTACACATAGTTGGTTAGGGGGAACCAAGAACTTGTTTTCCTGCAAGAACTTGGTTTGCTGTGGCTCCGGCCCACAGAACTCGTGTCAGCTATTAGTGTTTAGTAATAAAGAGGGTGTGTCAATTTGACCCAGCATCCGGTCAGACTGACCCAGCATCCGGTCAGACTGACCCAGAGATTGTTCTTGCTCCATAGAGATCAACATTCTGGGTGAATTATCACCAGGTATTCAATAAATTCATTTTACAGTAAGAGAAAAACAACAAATGCGTTATGAAATAAAGTTGAGGAGAGAGAGAGAGAGAGAGAGAAGAAAGTACAGGAAGTACAGATGCGTGCTTGAAGTTCAGGAATCGTTTGAACAAAAACTTGTACAACTGATTAAATAGAGCCCTTGCAAGTCTGGACAAGATCATCAGCAACACGCAAGACATTGATGTTTTCCTTCCCCAGGCGTAGTTGCCTTATTAAATTTTAAATTTGCGAACCCGGAGTTTTCCAAATGTAATTATGCATTGACTCCTATATGTATATGAATACTCATAGTAATGAGTTTGATCAATTCGAGTTCATCCCCGGGTTCGACAAATTGCAAGTGTATCACATTTCGAAACGATCGTTTGTTAACTTGAAATGTCAAAATCGTTTTTAGTTTTAGATCTTACTGTGTTTTTTTTTTCTCCATGAAATTTTAAAGAGCTTAATAAAGAAGCTTTCCTCTCCCAGTATCTGGCATAGCTTGTTCTCAAATGTTCTCTTTTTACACATACACTTAACTTATTTTTCTTTCTTTTTTCATAATTTCTGCCGTTGTTCAACCTGTCTGTACCTTTCGCTCTTGTTCCTGTTTACATTTTGTTTGTCTGTACATAATCATAACACAAGCCCCGACTTCTAGAAGATGCCTCCATAATTATTTAACTTTCTGCCCTAAAAAAATGCATTAATGGTCGCTTATGTAAAAGGGTTTGTCAGAACACGGTCGAAAAACAACCTGGCAATCTTCTTAGTGACAAGTGACAAGCGACTTTTTTTCCCCGTGTCGAAACGAGCACATGCCTAATGAGTGACCATTTCATCGCTCAGCGTATTGTTGAGAGATGATCCAAAATAACTTCAGATATATCAGAAACAAAATCTTCGTGCGTACGTTCCAAAAAGGAAAAAAAAAAGGAGCTCGAATTGTCCTAAGCCTTTTCAAAAAGCCCTGTCTGCCGTAAAAGGGTATCTTTTGACAATTTTCAATTCCTTCAATAAAGATCAGTTCTTGTAAACGTCATCTCCAGGTCCCGTATCGGGTTGCCGTTATAGAGTCGGAACAACACGTCGTCCGAACGTCCTGTTGGGACGGGCAAAAAATAGAGTCATGTACGCAGAAACTTGCTTTAAAAAAAAAGGATACAATCGTTTGGGTCCGGGGCAGTGGATGAGCGATTGTCACAAAGATGCGTGGTCTATTTGATCTCTGACATTTTGAAATCTATGAGCGGATGAGACCCGGGGAAAAAAAAGAAAAATGTAGACGGGTTGTTGCCGTAAAAAAAAAAAAAAAAAAAAAAAAAATTGCACAAAAGGCTGTTTTTGACCGTCGCTTGTGTAGACGTGCGCAATAAGCTAACAGTGATGACTGATGGTGGTCGTCATATTGTCTCTAATGACTTGGGATGTTCGGCATGATTGCGTCAGTAATGATGCAGCTTCTCCAATGGAGAGTATCTGTGACTGGTTAATTTGTTTGTCAGTCTGAGCCCCTAGTTGTTATTACATAACATTCATTATTTTACGCCTCCCCCTCCCACGGACGAGAAATAAACACACGCCCACAGTTAGTAGTTCCAAATAGGCAATGTATGGCAATGTGCCCTCTGTTAAAGGTAGGTTACATCTTGCTGCAAATACAGAAAGAGAAATGTTTCGAAGTACAAAAACAACTCACTAGACTGAAAGTACATATTATTCAAAAGTATCAAGTGAAATCGTTTTGGTAGGTTGTTATTTTATTTTGAAGAAAAATGCAGTTTTGTATCATTTTGAAACGAATTCATTTAAATTATATGTGAGCCTCATTACAACAATGTCTGTCTGACGGCTGCCGTGATACTGTTTGCTCGCATTTTTCTCGGCAGCCACGAACTGACAAAAGTGAACAGTTCGATGGAACAATATTTCGTGTAAAACCCTACCCCACAAATCCACAATTTCTCGAGAAACCCCCCCCCCAAAAAAAAAACCCCACCCCAATTAGCAATGATATTTGATATAGTTTCCCGTTAACTATTAAGAGCTACTAAAACATTGTACTCCAAAGTTGTATAGGCCTACATTAAAACAGTTAATTGTCCCGGTGCAGTGCAAAGCTTAATCACACTGATTACATCAGTTGAATTCAATAACTCAACATTTTATGAACTTTCAGGCAATACTGTCATTACTCACAAGCGGCGATTTCCTGTCATTAAAGTATTCGACATTTCGATAAAACGGTTCGTTATACGGTAATACTCTTAATTAGACGTTGGTCGGCAAACAGCCGTCGGAGTGGGGGCGAATGGGGGAAGCACTTGACATGAGCTACTTGATGTAAAAGATTCGTGAAAACCGATCAGAAAGTGTGGAAGTCAACAAGCGCTGGTGGTTGCGTGGAGTAGCTTCTATTGTGACTTGGGAGTGTCCAAATCTTGCAAGCACTCGTTTATCGAATTACGCGCCTCTTCTTTGTTCAGTTTTATGACGCTGTAAGAAAGAGACTACGATCGATCTTTTTTCACGTTATTGTGAGCGCTTAAAACTGTTTAATAGTGAATAGTAATAATAAAAATGTTCAGTTGCAAGTAGTTATTTAAATTGTAAACAATTTAAAACAAAAAATGATAAAAAAGTAAAAACCGGGGGAAACAATTAAATATTAAATATTTGATTAGTTAAAGAAAAAACCATTCTTTTTTCCTTTTTCATATCCAGTCATTGTACCCCGATTGTGTGGTCCCCTCAACCACATCCCCATGCACAGCTATTTCTACATCTTACAACTTGATATTATTTCAGACCCGGCGTTTCGTTTTTTAAAGGGCAAAAGCAACCACCAAATCGTTTTCTTCTTTGTAAAAGGGCACCACTATGAGGAAGTTGTACACTTCTATTTGAACATTTTAAGGGGCACCAAATAAAGGCAACGACCAGGAACAACGTGAAGTATTAATTAGGCCGGATTTTTTTCTTCTTCTGCAATTTCTCTTCAACGGTTTCCCCAGGCTTTATTTAGGGGTCCTTGGATTTAACAAGAACTGACGATGATAATAATAATAATTATACAAAACCTTGTTTCGGTATAATTCCCCTATTAAAAAGAAACTGCATAAATCATGAATGTGAGAAGGTTGGCTGTATAAATCAGACATGCATCCTTCCAGCTGATTTCCCCCCCCCCTCTTTCGTTCTTTAGTGCCAAAGAAAACCCCGTACGAAGATTTATTTGCCGGAAAGTTCCCCTTTTTGATGTTATTCCTGCCAAAAAAAACTAATTTGCAATTAATATATTGGTTGTGAAATCAAAAGTATGTGTTTGGAGTATTAGTACATCATTAGTTTTGGGGAAGAGCACTTTCTTTCCACCTTTTTGTTTTTCTCCAAAATTAAAACACAATGCAATCATCATGTGAACTTCACGAAACAAGGTGGCCACGTTTTTTTTATATGAACCGACAAATGGTTCATGTTTTCCATTAAACATAATTGTGTGTTTATTTCGATATGGCAAATCAAAAGAAGCTCAGAGTTTTTAGGGGAGGGACAAATTTCCTCTCGTACAGCAGTATTGTGGGTTAAAGGGGGACTGTCTTCATAATATACTTCACAAACACTTGTTCACGCGCGCGTTGGAATGAGGAGCACGCTGGGTCAAATTTCATGGCTCTTCCACTATACCGCGGAATAGTGCGCTTACGGCGCAATGTCAAGTACATAGTTCTATGGGCCGTAAGCGCAGAGTTCGGCAGTAACAAGAGCCACGGAATTGGGCCGTGGTCTAGTTAACACGCGCGTAATTTGCGAAGTAGTCTATGATCACAGCAGGCCTGTGGCCGGCTGTACATGGAATAGACCTTTCCCATGAAATATGGAAGTTGTACATCACACTAACGTTCATTACTGGGCCCAATTTCATAGAGCTGCTTAAGCAGTTGCTTAACATATTTTTCCTGCTGAGCAAAATTCAGTCACAGATGACACAATGTTACATGGCATTTTGGCTGGTAACCTTATTCTGGTAAGCATTTCTTTTGTGCTGTAAGCTACATTTTGTGTTTAAGCAGGTCTATAAAGTTGACCCCGGTGGGTATAATGGGGAACATCGCGCATTTTTGTATGGGGCTGATGGTGGCGTGACGCATACGCGTTTGTGCGTCTGCCTAGTGCACAACTCTTTGACGTTTGCCAGCCAATAGTGTCTGTGTGCATACGTGAATATAATTAACCTATGTGCAGTAACGGGTTAGAGTTCATAATTCCATGTACAGCCACAGGGCCGGCCAGACCGTCTTGACGACAGTTCCCCTTTAAAATGAAATGTTTCTCGGGACATTGCAGTACTGGTATATCCAGAGTATAAAATGGCTAGTAATTTCATCGATAATTATCAAGTTATGCCTTGAAATGGCAGAATTTCCACGCCAGTATTGTTCCATGGCCACACTCAATTTACATTTGGTGAGACAAAAAATTGTAGCGAATACGAAAATTGAAATCAGTTCCTGGATAGATCTAATCACATAACCGTGTCATTAGTGACAGCAGGAAATCAGATATGTATATCAAATAGAAACATGCCAGTGGAAATGGACACCTGAGCCAGGCATTTAGCTTAAAGAGGCACGTTGGTCGCAAAATTCACCTTTGGGCCGAGTTAAAGTTGAGTATTCCATATTTGGCGTGTAGACGAGTGGCGAAGCGCACTGACACAAGACCAGGAGAGTGTGGGTTCGAGTCCCAGTCTTGACACTTGTGTACTTAAGCAAGACTCTTAACCATTATTGTTTCGTCCTTTGGATTGGGCGTAAAGCCGTTGGTCCCGCGTGTTCTCTTAAGCACGTAAAATAACCCAGAACACTTATCGTTATTAGGGAAGAGGTGTACTATGTGTTTCTGAAATGTTAGGCTGCATTTAGTTTGCACCACAGCACCGTATTGTAAACCGTTACAACGTGCTACCTGTATATTCATGTAAAAATAAGTCCTATAATTCCAAACATAGCTCTGCATACCTGTAAATAAAAATATTGAGCGCTTTGGGATTCCTTTCGGCTGTGAAAAGCGTTATGTAAGAACTGAGTATTATTACTAATTACGTAAATTTATCTTTGTACATGACAAAGGCAGGTACAGGACACTTTTACGTATACGACTACACGTGTTTATATTTCAGGAACTACACACTTATATTCCAGCACATTTTGACGAGTACATGTACGAGTACGATAGCCTACAGACAGAACGTACTCAAGAACGATAGTACGAAAACGATAACAAACACCAGTACCATTTTTAGGAGCGGCCTACACAGGGACTTAAAATGAGCGAAAACGCCAACGATCAAGTCCAACTGTTGCATCTAACAAAATGGCTGAGATTAAAAAGCCAAGCGCTCCGTTTATGACGTATGTCTCCTTCACGATGCCCACGTATGGATTCCAGTGGTCAAAGGAACCTTTTACCATTATTGTCAGTATTTATCATTATAACAACAACCACGTCCGCAATAGTATTGCGGACGTGGTGATTGTAACAAGTGTTTGGTGTAGGTGCCAACTAGAGCCTGGATGTCTATTTGGAAGCTGTTCACTATTGTCGCACTTTATTCATCAGGCGTCCCAGCCAGACAAGATGGTTAGAAGGTCGGAATGGTACCTGTACATTCATCCAAACCGCCATAAACAAAACTTGTGACACATTATTTTTTATGGAAATTGTAAGTGATCACGTTCTCGTAGAAACGCGTTTTCCTCACATGTTATAACTCGAACTGGTTTTCATTCATACGCAGTGTTAAGGAAAATAACAGCAGTATAATCAGGACGCTTCCAGTATAAACGACTTGTCAGTTTTTGTTTTGTTTGTTTGTTTGTTTGTTTTGTTTGTTTGTTTGTTTTGTTGTTGTTGTTGTTTTTGTTTTTGTTTTTGTTTTTTTTGGGGGGGGGTAATTCTGTACATGGGGAAAATAATGTGTAAAAGTATGAGAACATTGGGAGGGGGATACCCTCTGCCCTATATCGGGCATGGTCTAAGCGTGCCATTTAAATTTTCTGGGGACCTCTCTCATCTAAGGGTTAAATGGTCCCCAGCTTTGTTTTACTGGTCCATTTTAGGATTTCCATTGAACATTGCCTGTGACTTGTAATGTGAAGCACTAATGGACAATCAGTGGTTGACATGTAGCGGTGGGAAGCAATGAAACGAGCCAGCCGACCGGACAAGTTGGAGAGAGTTTTGACTGGTCCTCGGGTGTTTTAACTGGCATTTGGCTAGCGGATCACAAAGATTGAAATGATACGAAAAAGGTTATTGTGTTTTTAGTACATGCGAATCAACGTGGTAAAGTCATTTGGAGTGTGCCGTTTAGATGCGGTCCAGTTAATCTCGTGGGCAATTGTCCATGTTAATGCTCGCGTTACACCGATTGTATTTTCCGATGTTGTTATACTTAAAAACAAAATAATAACCTCGGCATAATCCAGTCAAGGAAAATATTGTCAGCTATATTTCCGTTTTCTGCTGTTGATGTACAGTGGTTAACGGTGGAATTTTCCACAAAGTGATAACGCGGAAACCCCACACTAAATAATCTTCACTTTCAAGTTTCTACTTATTTTTGGCAGTGGCCGTGTCACTGCCAGACTCAGTGTTGTTATTACCCGTATGACGTCACGGGCGTCATAGTCATATGATGTCGTTCAGGGGTAATTAATATTAATGACCCACATCAGGGAGCTCTGACGATATGTGCCCACGAGGGTGACGAGTGTTTGTTCAAGGAAATAGGGGCAAAAAGCTCCAGCGAATAACGCACACCAAAATACAAATAACAAAAAAATAGAATATATTATACCGGTATAGAATGTCAAAGATAGTGATGAATAATTTTTCTATTATATTCTGATTAGGATCACCCGTTATCCGCAGAATAGTAAAATGTTCACCCTTAAAGGCCATGTCCACTATAAGATCGAAAAACACAAATGTTCACAGTTTCACACATAACTTACATGATTTAAAGTAAGTAATGGTAGAAAGGGTTCCTTGAAATATTTCTGCCTAAAATGCTATCGTTTCTGAGAAATGAGTGAAACAATAGTTTTTATCAGACGTGATAAAAACTCGATGTTTGAAAAAAAACACAGAAAACACATAATGTCTCTTTTTCACTATTTTCTCGTGACCTCGATGACCAATTGAGCTCAAACTGTCACAGGTTTGTTTGTTCATGCATATGTTGTATCACACAAAATGTGGACGCTGATTTTGAGCTGTTACCAAAAGTGTACAGTACCTTTAAAATGTAAACTTTTTTTGTTCATTGACAATAACGTTGGATCTTGCTGATGATTCAACGGCCATAAAATGCTGTCTTCAACGTATCCTTTTTTTTTGTCTTCTTCTTCTTCCGCCTGTCTCATTCTGTATCATCTTTCCGACTGAGTGACTGCCTGGCAACATCTCTCAGAGCTCATACACTGCCTGATATGGCAGTCTCTTTTGATGTAGAGTTTATCTCTATTATATGTAAGGTTTTAGCAAGGATTTGGTAAAAGGGTGTCCAAATTGTGCTGGAAATTAAAAAACTGGGTGTCCAGATTGTTCCCTTACAATGCATTTACATGTAAATGACAGATAAAAACAGGGTGTCTAAATTTTAAACAGGGTGTCCGAAAGACACCCAGACACCCCTCTGGCCAACACTATGTCTATATGCATTACGATGATATATTTTGCAATAGAACATAAACAAGTTAACGTTGCGGAACTTTTTTATCACAATTTTTCATTTAAGCTATAAATAAATGTCCCTTTTCCTTTTTTTCTTCTCAAAAATAATTGAGATGGAAAAAAAAGTTGAAAATATTACTGCTCTTCTCTAAAACAAATTGACAAAAGGAAGAAGAAAACAAAAATACTAATTATTTCTTTGTTGTTCCGGTTCTTAGACCAATTGCTTTGATACTAAGAGACAAATAACAATACAACATTAATTCCCCGTGAACGACATCATATGACTATGACGCCCGTGACGTCATAAGGGTAATAACAACGCTGACGCGTCTGGCAGTGACACGGCACTCACTGCAAAAAAAGTAGATACTTGAAAGTAAAGATTATTTATTTATAGTAAGCCGACGATAACAACATTATCGAAAAAACGAACAAGAAATTAGCCAAATAAATTTTGTCTAGGTGATAAATTTGGTAGTCTTTGCATCATTACAAAGGAGACAGGCAGCCCCCGTTATGGTTTTCAAAACCTGGGAATACACCTTGAATTGGGAGCGCTCCTTTGGTTGGATAACAGAATACCGTAACGATCTCCTTGGAACGGACCTTTTAATATCATGGTGTGGCCATCTTGATTTTACTCCCATCCAACTCAGTTTAACCGAAACCGAGGCTGGAGGCAAAAATAGTCTGGTTCCATGTTTGTGCAGTGAATATTGGCATTTAAATACTCTTATTGGATACAGGTAACATGACCAAGTGGTAGCAGCATGATAAAGGTCTGTATATAAAGACTCTGGACAGAGCTGACTGGTTAGAGATTTTTTTAAAAAGTAGGCTCATCGTTTCGGCTTGGTTCGTTGAGTTTGAAACAACAATCCCTCTTGTACGAAAACATGATGTACCGATGAGATTGAAGTGTTATCTGCCCCCCCCCCTCTCCTAACCACCAACCATAAATTAAATTGAACGTCAGTTCTACCAATCGAGCAGGAAATTACTCTTTCTTTCATCAATGACAGTGAAAAAGTGTGTAGCAAAGTGACATGATTTGTAGGCGTTGTGATGGACTTTAGATCGAACGCAATTGTGATCCACCCCCATGGTTATTTAAACAATAGCACAATCATTAGCCAAAAAATGATGAACATGACCTTTCGTTATTTGAGATGAAACGTCTCTTGAGGATGCAACTCATCCTCTATAAAGCGTTACGTCTGTTTCGCTACATACGGTTGCTGATGGGACGACTTGTCCAAACGCATAAACGTTCGGTAAGGCTGCGTTAGGAATGCACTATGGTTATGCGTAGGCGGCTCTTACATTTCATTATACAAGGTCCAATGTATTAATTGGTACCTGGACGATGAAAGCGCGAGACCTTTTGAGCCGTGTGGAAATTCTTCTGACAAAAATGCCATTTTGTGTCAACTTTTTTTCCGTTTTTTTTTAAAAGTCTCTTCCATGCTTTCTGCTAATGTCGGAACTGTGTTTAAAATTTTTGCTTGGTATTCTAAAGCAGAAAATAATCATTCGGCTGTTTTTGTTTAGAAACAATTTTGATTTGGTGAAGACAATTACGACGCAAAATGAAAATCTTCTCATTATAAACAACACAGTATCTTGCCTGCCAGGAAAATACCTGAAATGTTCATGGTCACTTTTTTGTACAAACAAGGTTACACGATCTATAAAAAATTACAATAAGACTTCCAAATCCATTTCTTTATAAGTCAATCCTAATAATAAATGTTGACATCCATTTGGCATTATAATAAATACTAGCTTCTCATCCTGCGAGAGGGGGCCAGACTGCTGTTCCTCCAGGCCTCGCTTTGAATACATTGATTTTAATGGCATAAAGTTCGGCACATCGCAACGTGTATAGATCTCTTGCAACGTCACAAGCTCGAACAGTATACTTGACCGCACTGAGGTCAAAGGAAGAGCTATCATTGGTTGAGAGTTGTGTTTTGTGCGTCACGTGCACGTTCCCGTTTGACCTTAGCCATGGATGACCCTGTGCAACTGGTCTACGGAGGCTGAAAAGTGCTATCGTTTCTTCAATCTGTTCTCGAACAACTGCATTTTCATTGTTCCCCATCTTTGGAATTTTTCAGAAAAAGTGTTTATTCAATGTAATTCTGGACGATTTTTGTTTGCGCTTAGAAATGTTACTGAGTTCACTGGTATTGTTTGTTTAATTTTTATTAGCTTACTGGAGACAACTGTTAAATACTGCTTCAAAAACGAATCGATGAATGATGCGTCATTCACCTTTGCAATAATATAGTAATTGCATTGCGGTCAGTACAAAGGTTTCGTGTATTGTTGTTATTAATGGGAGACTCTTTTGTTTGAAAGGGATGCACCACTCACACGGGAAAGGGCTCGTACGTCATTAATAAACAACAAAACAATTTAATTAATTTCGTCAATGTTGCCAGTTATGGTCCAAGTCAAGCAAATTCAACATCTATAACCGGATCTACTTTGGACTTCATCTGTGTGCGTCTGTCATCTGGCGAGCGTGAAAAATCAAGTCCATTCATTATATTGTGTCATTTTGAGAAATTAATTACTCCCACGCGATTTCATGTGTAAAATGCATAACCAGTCACCCTATGTGGATCTCTCTTTTTGGGGGCACAGTGATATCGCTATTGCCTTGGTCCGGAAACCAGACACAAAATAGACCATAATGCTATTTTGATTGGTAAGCTGTTTTGATCAGCAAGGTCCCCCCCCCCCCAAATGTATTCAATGCTTGTGTCAGCTTCATTAGACTGGCCCCAAGTGTCCCCTGGAGTTTATTCCTAGTAGCAGACCTATTCTACATAAATGGTACTAGACTATTTTGCTGTCATTTCAACCTTGTTTTGGTCGTTTGAAAATTTATATTTATGTGATATATTTATGTGAGGGGGGATGGTATCCATAATGAATTGACACCAATTTCGTTTCGACAGATCCGAGTTGTAGAAGTAGACATTGAAAAAGAAGCAATCGCATAATCACATTTGAAACAATCCGGGCTCTAGGCCTAATACGTTTTTTTTTTTAAACTGTTTTCACCTTTAAAAGAATATTATAATGGGCGAACATTTTAATGATCTTTTCGAGAGACCATTGTTGTCAGAGACAATACTGTGTCCACCGCATTTACCAAAATGTGTTCAGTAACTGACAACAAAAATGGCGAAAGAAGATTGCAGCACTGGTACTTCACGGAGGCAACGGAGGAATTGTGCTCACATCAGTCATTTTCTTTGGCCCGTGAAAATGTTCCAAACTGACACTTATATTTTCCGAACTGAAGTGCAATTTATACCGAGGAGAAACAATCATGTTCGGTCTAGAACGACGTATCGGACTTGAGCTTGGTGACTTTTTTTTCGAACAAGTTATTTAGGTTCACCTTCAAGGGATGGATATGTATGCATTCCTTGTGAATCAATATGCGATTACACTTTTTAGCTTAACTGATTTATCAGCCAAGTCGTGGCGTAATTGCAGCAATACGGGACGTGTGTGACGTCACACGCTATAGCGCCCTCGCTTAGTGCGTCGGGACAGCGTCATAATTATAAGGATACTTTAGGTTCCCCCGGTCATTTTCGGCAAAAAGGTCAAAAACTTGCATTCGTATTTAAGCGGCTTTGCCTGTTCAGTTATTGAAGCCGTCATTCAATTCAATTTGAGGGAAGCGAATTTGTACAGTCATTATACATGTAATTATTAAACAAGTGCTCTTTTTTCATGCGAAGACGGCATCCAGTTTAAGAGATTTTGTTCTAAGCAACTAGAAATTTCTGCGAAAAGCTGCAACTAATTTGAATGCTGTTTGAGCATGCAGATAAAAAAACACAAACAACAAAAACAAACAAACAATTGATGAAACTTCAGTCAATTAAACTACAGGTCAAATATTACCTTTAAAAACATTATATAAAACACCAATACAAGAAAGAGGGGGCCTGACCCATTTGTGGGTCAGGCTGACCCGGAAAGTAGTGGGGAAAAGGGTATTTTAACCCGGATTCTGCGTCATTTTGATCCATTTATGGGTCATTGTGACACAGATTGCGGGTCACATGGACCCAGATATGGGTCAGACCCCATTGAACCCGGACATTATTAGAGTGTGAAGAACATTTAAAGTTCCTTCTTTGAATTAAACGTACACAAAAAACAAGGATAAACTTGTGGCTAATTTAGTGTCAGTGGCCAACGATACTGTCATGAATGGGTTTCTTCTGCAGTATCTGTAGAATCAGACCTGTTTTACATCTTGCAATCTAAACAAGCACAACTCATAGTTAAGCAGCTTTTTTTTTACATCATTCCATTCCCACCGTTAAACCTCGGGGCAAGGATAAACACAGCACGCCGCGTTGATATGATATGATCAACAACTATATACTGCTCAGAAAAGAAAGAGAAAACGAGAAAGGGGGGAAAAATCACCTCCCACGCACAACTCGTCGCATGATCAGCAGACGGAGAAAAAAAAAAAAAGAAAAAACCCCACATCGATTCAAACGCAGTTATACCCTGGACAGCCCGGGCCGTTGTCGTGTTTAGCTCTCGTGCACACTTGCCGTGTACCACGAGAGGGTATAAATAAAGCTGTGGCCAATGCGAGTATCGCGTCAGAGTTGTGTGAGGTGCTAATTATACTGTAACGTGTATGGTACCCGCTCCCAGTGAAAGCAACAGGTGGAAATCGTGGGACATACAAATTTGTGTACAACGCGGCAATACGAACGTAAGTGTTATTACCCTCAGTTCTCATTGGCACCATCCAGGGTAGCATTGTCTTTATTCTTTACAGATTTGTTTAGCTTTTCGAGGAAGGACTTCGCATAACCTTGTTATTGTTTGTTTAAATAATATACGTATACTGTATGTATATATTGTTTCAATCGTTAAAAACAATTGGATATCATGATATTGTGTTGTTGTCATTGCGTCACGGCTCAATGCTTGTGGTGGAATTGTGCACTTTGATGCAATTATTATTCGATCTCAACACTATTCTCACAGTAACATTTCTATTTTGTTAGCGTATGATTTGTAAAGCCAACGCCTACAGTAACATTTCTATTTTGTTGGCGTGTGATTTGTATTAAGCCAACACCAACAACACTTGCTCTCCGTGTCTGAGCTGTACTCCGGACACAATCAGTTACAAAACCGTGGCTATTGCCCGTATATAATGATGGACAGTCGGATATACTTCTACGGCATCTCCTCATGTCCGACGTCAGTGCACGGGTAAACATGTTGGATAATCGTGCTGCCGATGCAGATATATGATATCTTGACCAAAAATAAGTGACCTTATATATATTGGGCACGGTGTATGTGCAAAGTGAGTCTACAGCTATAGATAAGGTTAAAACTTCACCTGATAGATGCCGTGGTACTGAGCGCTAAACGGTCCACGATAACAAACAAAGCGTGTCCATAGAGGTCAGATTTTATGGCATCATCCAGTTTTTGAAATAATAATATTTACAACGATAATGGCTCTCGTTATTTATTTTTCCTTGAGGCTGGCCCTTCATGTATACAGATAAATATGGACAGTACTGCAATTTGCAATTAACGCACTGGAGTTTTTTAGTAAGATTCAACTTAATGAGAGCGCATCTTCGCTGAACTCGTCGGAAAGAAAGAGTGTAGATTTAGTATTAATAACAGTAAACGTTGACGCTGTAATATATCACAAACTAAAACATGTGTGTTATCAAATTGGTATCTTTTGTGCATATACACGTAGTTTTGTTCAGAATTATTGTTTGAAAACCTGGTGCAACTTTCAAATTGGTCTTTACTTTCCACAGTAACAATAACATCCTATTCAGAAAGCTACGCAAACAGTACATTCGTTACGAAGTCGCAGTACTTTTACAAGGGGATAGTAGCCATGCCCTTTCCACGCAAATGAGCGATGCAAAGTACCGTACAGTTTACATTTGGCTTCTCAGGCTTGAAGCATTTTGTAGTGTATAGCGCACTGCATTGCTCACCGGTGAACCGGTCAATGAAATGCGTGGGTTCTGCGGACTGACATACCATTATTTTTGAAACGGGGTGCAGTGTCCACCCGCCGAAGACAACACCGATAGTCCTTCAACTCGATTGCACGTCAAGTCAGAATCACACGGATCCATGCTGCTGTGAGATTCCGATGATGCGACGTGGATCATAGGCCTACAATTATGAACATAAACCACACGACCACGTGTACTCCCCCCCCCTCAAAAAAAAAAACCCCAAAAACACCAGCGGTTTCAAACTTATATGATCACAACTGTATTATTTAACGGATAACAAATCGCTGAGTTATCGAATGTCCGTGGATGTGCTACCCATTGATTTACTATTCCCTAAAACACAAAACCTGGTGGGATCGATTTCACAGAGAGTTGAGATCGATCTTAAGTGCCAATCAATCTTAATTGCCATGTGTGATGTCACAATACGGATTACTGTGGTAGCTCAATGTCGAATATCCGTGGATGTGCTACCAATTGATTAATTGACTTTCTGTTCCCTAAAACAAAAAACCTGATGGGATCGATTTCACAGAGAGTTGAGATCGATCTTAAGTGCCAGTCAATCTTAATTGCCATGTGTGATGTCACAATACGGATTACTGTGGTAACTCAATGTCGAATATCCGTGGATGTGCTACCAATTGATTAATTGACTTACTGTTCCCTAAAACAAAAACCTGATGGGATCGATTTCACAGAGTTGAGATCGATCTTAAGTGCCAATCAATCTTTAATTGCCAAGTGTGATGTCACAATACGGATTATATACTGTGGTAAAACTGGCAACTCATCTTGAGATGAATAGAGCTTTGTGAAATATCGACGCCGTACGATTCAAATATAATGGTTGTGGCTGCAAAGAAATACATCCTTAGAATATGCTAAAATTGACCGATTTATTTTCCTCCAAAACACTCATCCTGCCTCGTTTGGGAATATACTTTGAATGGGGTTTTGAGACGCGGGGTTTATAGTCGACTACTAACCCAGCGACACAATCTTGTCTTATGGCGGGGGGTCAAGTACTGTATGGGTTATTATGTTCCTATACGCAATAATTGCAGTCTGGCTTTCATATATAACAATATCTATCCTCACTTATGCATTATTGACAATCACAGAATGATGTCGGTGCTCCATTTAAAGGCTACTCGATTTGTGTGTGGAGATAATATTGAAGTTCTGAAGATAACATTTATTCCAAAGCCTCTATAGTTTTCTACAAACACGTCAGTCAAAAAAAAGTTATAATAATAAATGTCAATTTATTGTATTTTATTCTATGCTTGGGAAGCGATGTTTTTTTTCGGTCATTATTTATGACTTTAAAAAAGAAAAGGCAGCGGTGAGAAACCTCTGGGCTGAATTTCTCACCGCTGCACGCTTACCACTCAATGTTGAGCTTACGGCACCCTGTGAAATCGCCCGATTCTATACTCCGTAAGCGCATAATACCGCGGTAAGCAGTCTTAGGGTAAATTCGGCCCTAGTTTTAAGGAACATTGACCTCACCTGTGGGGACAGTGTCAGACGTCAAAATTGAATTTCACATGATAATGGTTACCAGTGTAAATTTATTAAAACAACTTAAACGGTTAAGATAAAGCATCTGCCCGTCTTTTGTTTCGATCACTACATGAAGAAAAACAAAATGAGACGAGACACTGTCACCAAATAACCTATCACGATCCGCGGCATTTTAGACCAGATGGTGAGCCCATTTCATCATAAAGAGGGCGAATTAAAAGACAAAAAAGGGGACAAAAAAGGGGGAAAAACGGTCAATGCGGTTCTCATATTTCATTCATAAAAAGGCAGATTCTCAAAGCGTTTTTTTCCCCTCCTTGCTTCTTTCTTCTTCTTTTGAGCGACTACGTCAGCTCGAAACCCCCTCTGAAGACGTCATAATGACGTCACCACGGGGTACACTTTCTTAAGTCCCTGCGTTTGTCCCCGCTCTCCGTGACGTCCGGATAATTAAATATCGAATGAAAAACGTGCGCCACACGTGAAACTTGTATGAAATTGGCCGTCGAATCATCGATGTCTGATGACCCGTGCACGCGCTGTACACCCGGCGTATGATTGATTGTAGGCCCTCGCCGTTCATTATATCAGTGCACGAAACCGACAGAATTAACCCGCGATTTCATTGAATCCATCCGGATTCGACATCTTCCCATCAACAATAACAGCGGAAACATCAACTCTTAACTTCCTCAGTTGCCATAGCGACCGCCTCCGTTGCTGAAAACGAGCGCGAAAAGTACGTCCACGCATCTGAAAAGCACAGAATGTTACGTACATGTTGTACTTATGTGTGTGTGTGTGTGTCTTCTGCAGGATAGCAGACGAACTGCTGTCCGTATCCGGCAAGTACAGCAGAGCTGAAATTCTCTACGATCATGTGCGGGGTGAGGTGGCGTGTTTTGCACCCTCCTCCCACACGCTGTATTTTTTTTGAATAAAAGTTAAGTCGTGTGAAACTCTAAACGGGGTTGTTGCTTAACGTGGTTTGAGGGTTCAGTCGACGCGTGACATTCGAAAAGGTGAGTTTGAGCGTTGTTATTGCGAAGTGATGTTTATTGTAAAATGTTTGGAAAGTAACTGTTCTTGATGATTGTTTTCGTGCGGCTTCTCATGTATGTTGATGAAATGAGAAACAGTTTAAGGAATATGTTGGCGAGACGTTGTTTAAAGGAAAGCTTAATACTTTTTCGAATCTATATAAACATCGCCATTTATGATTTAATTCTAAATTTTGGGGTCCAATCGGTTCAAAGTTGGACCTAACATCTTTAAACTTTCTGGAGTCATCTTAAAGCCCACTGGGCACATAATTGACAATTTCAAGTCGCAAAACATTGTAAGCTATTTTCGAAGTATCAAGTTATTGTTTTTTAGCATGACCTGTATTTTAGTTGTCACCATTAGAACCCTCTTGCTGTCTGACCATTCAAGTGGTTTTGAATGATAGATAAACTATGTCAGCCTGCAATATGATACCATGAGGGAATGCATGTACACAGTACAGTTAGTTCTGTGCAGTTGTGCCACCGTACACAACCTTGGCAGTCGAATGGTTTCAAATGGTTGGTCAACTCACTGGAAAATGTTGCCAAGAGTCACTGAGAGTAGGAGGGCTTGAACAGAAATCTTTGCACTGGATGAGAAACCCACATTGATCTTTCTTCTTGTCGAGTATTTTGAGGAGCAATATTTGATCCTTGAAGCAGTTGTTTATTGAAGAGCTTCAAGAAGTAAATAAGTTTGGCTGAGAATCTTCGACTTACTGTAGAAGGTGTATGGAAGCAAGGGGGGACTACAGAATTGAGCTTTTTTGATTGTTTTCACCAACTTAAGGCTTTCCTTATCTTTTTTTCTTAAAACTTTATTTAACCTTTTGGTTAAAATGTTGCATTCTTAGTTCAGGTTGTCGTTATTGATAAACTAATCCACATGGGGGAGGATGGGGGCGCTTATATCATGTACATGTAACTCATATTTTTTAATCTCCAACTTATTTTGTATTTATTTATTTTATTATTATAATTTTTGTCTCACTTTTTTTTTTAAATTGTTGTGGTTGGCTGAAAGGGTGTGTAATTTCGTCCATTTGTCCAAGTATGTAATTGTCCATTTTTATTTTAGTAACTAACTTATATTTGTTTATTTATTTATTTTGTGTATGCACTTTCTGCCAAAGCCTTGACATTGTTGGTAGCTTATCTTTGATGTGTTTTTATTAATGTGAGGGCCCACATGATCAGCTGTGCTGGATGGGTCACCCTCGTTAAATATGGTTTGAAATACATAAACAAATAAAGATGTGTCCATCCATCAAAAACAGCTTTAGATGGCTTACATGGACGACAGTCAGTCCCTGCGTAAGCGATTTGGGGGGGCGGAGGGGGAGGTGGATGACACCCCAACCACATATAGGTATTGTTTCCGGTAATTTACAATAGACCTTTGATTACATATTGCACATTTAGAGTTTTTCTACCTGATTTGATTTCGTGCATGGTGAATTCGCGAACACCTAATTCGGAAGTGCAACCGTGAACAACTGTGACCCAACTAATGTAAAATGTAAGATGCTCATTAGACCCCTTGCATATTATGACATCGCAAGCTTGAACAGCGCCCTCACTGAGGTCAAAGGAAGACCTGCCGTTTGCTGAGAGTTGTGCGTAGCACACATGCGCTTGCACGTTTCTATCGACTGACCTCATCGATGGCAGCCTACGCAAGGGGTCTACACAATGATAGGCCTCGTATACAGCAAGTTAATTGCACTTACCAAAAATCTTTAACATTCATAGACATTTCCAAGCTTGACTTATCTTGAAACTGCATCTTAATCTCGATTGTAGGACCTGAAAATGTAGGGGGATGTTGATAACATTACAGATCATCAGCTGGGCTTTGAAAACAAAGCTACACAATGTATGCTTGAAAAAAATAAAACAAGTAACACTCAATGCGGTTGAAGCAGGATTCAAACTTTCCTGTTGTTAATGGGCACGCTAATATTGGTTAAGACATCTGCTCGGGAATCGTGGGTTCTAATTCCACCCGATTAGCCTGTGGAAATTTGTGTCCGCAGGTAGTGCAGTGCAGCGTTTACAAATCTTGAAGTCCTTGGGAAGCATTTGAAGGGCACCCTAAACCAGGGCAACAAAGCCAAGCCCAGGGCAACAGGAGGACATTTCAATGACAAGTTTAACTTTTAACTTGTGGTACATGGTATAATATGCATGGAAATATTTGCTTTCTTCTACTGTAATCATCGGTCATAATCAGTGTGTACAAAGATGCCATTTTGAATAACAGACAAATACAAAGTGCGGATAATTAATACAGAGTTTGCCCTCAACTTTTTCAGTGACTAGCCAGCTTGTACCCATTAGCTTGCTGTTTCACTGATCCACCAGCTTTTTCACTAGTCCTCAGGTGTTTTATCTAGCATTTGTCCAGCGGACCACTTAGTGTTAGTGTTAAGTGAGAATGCTTTTGATATTATAAATACTTGTGATATTACAATGGTTGTCAATCCGTTAAAACAGGAACATCACGAGGTACACAACAATATCTGTATCTGTGCACCAATATTGATTCCATCCATGAACCCTGCCTGTACTTAACACTAATTTTCTCCAGCTTTTTTTGTTTTGTTTCCTTGGTTTTTCTTGCAGGCGTTAAACAAGATCTGTGTTAACTTTGATTACAAAAAAACAAACAAGTTTTCATAAGTGGTTATTGTCCTGTTTTGATTGCAGTTATCTTCAACGCATCAGCGATCGCAGCCCTGGATGCCTTGTCGTGTACAGCGTGGACCTAAAATGATGCACTATCGATGCTTAGATCCACCAACAACTCCTCAACACCAACCAGAACCCTCGCCCAGTGCTAGCATCCCAAGCCCGGCTACGCCTGTCTATAACACAGGTACAAACAATAATTTAATCAGTAATTCAGAGTGTCAGGCCCCTATTCAGAACCCTTGCTTCCCTCCCTCTAGTCTGTTAGGGTTTTAATGTTTGCAGAGGCAGAAGGATTGTTTTGCTGTTGTTATTTTTAGAGATATTTTATAGTTTGTTTTACTTTTTTTAAATCGCTGCTAAGTGCAGGATTCAAACTGGCCTCTCATCACTGGCCATGCTAGTTGTCTAGTGTTTAAAGTATTTGCTCTAGAATGCGTCGTCGAGGGTTCGAGCTCCACCGAAGTAGCATGCCTGTGAATTTTTCCCACAAAACTTCGGAAAGTGCCGAGTATACAGCGCGTATCATACATCCGTGTAAGGTCAAATGTAATAGCCCATATGTGCACAGCCACAATCATGGGTACACTTTTTGTTACAAAGACACCAAATGAACAACACATAAGTATTGAGTAACTCTTTGCAGATCTGGTATTCTACAAACTCAAGTACTTTCTACTCTTCATTCACACAGAGCTGGTTAATTAATTTACAAACAACATTGTAATAACTGTTACATCACTGGTTTTCAAACTGTTGTTCATAACATGGACACTAAAAAAATGTGTACCCATGATTGTGGCTGTGCACATATGCATGTCCCAATGCGCATGATCGGCTCGCAAAGGATTCTAGGTAAAATCTGAGTCCAAGCAACACCGGCAGCCATCTTGGCAACTGGATTTATATTTTAACTATACTCGGTTTTGTAAGATGCATTGCAGTTTATATTTTAAGATGGTGCTTGTGCATATGGGCTATTTCACCGATGCTGTTATAGATAGTTCCCAGTAGACACCATCTTTACGGGCAAAGTGCATTTTGGCTTGCAGGTGCGTCAAATGCTCAACTTATTAACGCAGCCGCGTTGTTCACTGACCAATCCTGCAATGAGTTTGGTGAAATGCGCTCGTGTTGCACGCCGTTCTCACACGAAAAGCACGACTGTTTGTTCTCAACTGCCCGTAAAGATGACCGCTTTACGTCATACTGCAACCTATCTATAGCATCTATTAATTACTCTTGTTTTTTTATGGTGTTTTAATTTTTGAAGGCAATATGGCATTTCCAGACTGGGCTTACAAACCGGAGAGCAGCCCCGGCTCTCGTCAGATCCAGCTCTGGCATTTCATCCTGGAGCTCCTCCAGAAGGAAGAGTTCCGTGACGTTATCACGTGGCAAGGAGACTACGGAGAGTTCCTGATCAAGGATCCAGATGAACTGGCCAGAGTATGGGGAATGAGAAAGTGCAAACCACACATGAACTACGACAAACTCAGCAGAGCGCTCAGGTTAGTACCCCCCCCCCCCCCCCCCCGTTACCTAATGTGTCTTGAGTCCTTCAAAATCAACCAGAAGATTATGACAGTTTTGGAGGATTAAGGCACATTTAACATTCACCTACATGATGTTACAGGAGTTCAGAAACTCATATGGGTTGATTTTTGAGGATTGAGGCAGTATGGATCCTACACAATTTCATATCAGTTGACTTAGGAGGATTGAGGCAGTAAGGATCCTACATAAACTCATATCGGTTGATTTGGAGGATTGAGGCAGTAAGGATCCTACATAACTCATATCAGTTGATTTTGGAGGATTGAGGCACTAAAGATCCTACACAAACTCATATTGGTTCATTTTGGAGGATTGAGGCAGCATGGATCCTACATGTACATATCTCATATCAGTTGATTTTGGAGGATTGTGGCAGTAAGGATCATATAATGGTTGATTTTGAACGATTGAGGCAGAAGGATCCTACAAAACTCATATCGGTTGAATTTTGGAGGATTGTAGGCTGTTCAGCAGGGATGTAGGGTTTAATAAGGTATTTTCTACCTGTCATCAATGAGTAATTTCATACCAAAAACCATCTCAAAGCTGGGATGTTTTGTAGCACTTACAGAATCTATTGTAAGAACTAAACTCAAGAACATTTCTTATGTTTACTGTCATACATTTTCCCTGAAATTATGTACACAATATTTAAAGTGACCTAAAAATTGACATATGAGTACTTTGTCCATTAAAGGCAGGGTATACTTTTTGGGTTAGTTGTCCAAGACTAGTATCCTCACTTGGTGTCTCCCAACATATGCATAAAGTAACACACCAGTGAAATTTTTTGCTCAATTGGTCATCGAAATTGCATGAACATAATGACAGAAAAACACCATTGTTGCATAGAATTGTGTGCTTTCAGATGCCTGAGAAAGGCTTCATGCCTTATAGCGCTAATGCCTGAAGTCTTATTCAAATTTGTGGTGAAAATGACCTCTTTTTCTGAAACTACATTACTTCAAAGGGAATCGTTTTAACATTGTTTTATAATATCAACAGCTGTCCAGTGCTCTTTACCAAGTATTTACTTTTTTTATGGTCATTAACTCGTGGAGTAATTACTAAAAGTACATTTGTAATTCAGCTTTTACCTAAAAATCTACTAAATTGCAATTTTTTCTTTAAACTTGTGCACACACAGGGGAAGGGTAAATAAGCCATCCCTTTCTTTTGTTGTTATTTACTTTCTGCCAACTGATGTAATCATGAAAAATTTCCTCTCATTTTCTTCTGCTAGATATTACTACAACAAGCGCATCCTACACAAAACCAAAGGGAAGAGATTCACCTACAAGTTCAATTTCAGCAAGCTGATTTTAGTGAACTATCCCGGAACAGACATGAAGTATATCCCACAGTACATGCCTCCCCAGTCAGCCCCGGCGAACAACCCCAGCTCCCCAGACGATGTCATTCTTATTGATGAACAAGGAGGCAATGATAAATCTCAGGATCGAACGGGAGGAAGTAGGACACTCAGTGAGTCTTCCAGTGACTCCGCAGAATCGCTTGATGGCTCGAAGAGACCAAGACCTGTTAGACAGCGCTCTCATAGCCTTGGCGATGCAGAGCCGTTAGGTGTCCCCCAACCTGGGATGAGGACTGAAATGCAGCCTCCCATCCTACCGATGGATGCCAGGCCACCGCCTTTCTCTCCCAGCTACCCTACGCTGAGACCGCCATTCTACTCTCACTCTCTGCCTGCAAGCCCCTGCTACCTTTCTCCAATGCCTAGTCCAGCCTCAGCCTTAAGCCCCATTTTCACAGCACCGTGTCCAAGGTTCACATACTCCCAGGCTGAGATTCGAGCACACCAGGAAGCACAATCACGTCTGGAGCATGATCGTGTCACAAAGCTTCGTGCCCACTTAATGCCTCGGACATTCGCCATGCCCATGACCCAGTCCCCTGGAACAATTTGGAGAACTCATACAGAGAATGAGGTTCGGATACGTGGGCTAGACATATCCCCAATAGAAACCCAAAGACACGAGAACGTGATACGCATTCCAGAGCGTCCTTTGCAGTCCGAGCTTTACCTGAGAAGAATGAATGAACGTAGACAATCCCAATCCCAATTGACTCTCTCCTCACCACCGGAGATCAAGTTAGCGCCATCTACCATCACCTCTCCGCCCAATGACAATAACTCCATGAAGGTACCTGAACCAGTGCGTCCATGGCAACACTCACCGAGGAAGTCATCCCCTGATCGAGGGTACTCCAGCGGTCTGCTGTCGCCAAGACCATCACCAGAAAGGACCAGGGCAGAGACAGAGGTCAAGATGGAGGGTCAAACAGATAAACACGGTCTGAGCAAAACCGAGCTATTGAAAGCTCAAAACGCAACTGCAGAAGAGAAAAGTGACTTGGAACGCAAAAATCAGGAGAAATGTATTCCAATCAAACTTCGTGTCAAACGAAAGTGGAACAGAGATAATTCCCGTCCTCCTTCCTATCAAGAGGTCGAACCTAAATCTCCAAAGATTGCTCTTGAGCCTAAGCCATCCTCCCGATCGCTTCCCTGCACCCCTACACAAAAGTCAAGCAGTTTAGGCACAGTCTTCCAATTCCCTCCAACGGCAGAAGATCCCGACAAGGAGGAATCCATGAGGAAGTTCCGCGACTTCTATTTTGACACTGGACCCTTTGACACCGGAGCCAGTCAGAGCGCCGGTTGCCCATCCCAGCCAATGCGGGTGCTTCGGTCACCTGGTGCTGTCAATACTATTAAGTCAGAACGCTCGTTTCGACCTCACCTCTTGCCCCAGGATCGTGGTTTGGTGCCTGAAGGCAGTCTTGTTAAAGTTGAGAGTGACTCGGTTCTGAGTCAAAGAAGGCCCATGGTATCAGAGCAGATACAAGAGGTATGGATAAAGCGAGAGCCTCATACTGAGACAAAAGACCAATAGGTCTGATGAATAATCAAATATGGGTAAAATCTTCCACCAACAAATAAAGCTAGCACATTAAAACTTGGCCTCATTGCATAATCCTGTTTAGAATTTACAGTTTTGTTTATTTTAAACAAATATCAGTGGACAACCAGTGAAATGTACACATGGTTCTTTTTGGCTTGTAACCTGTGTATGCTAAGCAAAAAACAAAAAAAAATATGTTAAGCATAAGTACCATGGGAACCAGGGTAATGCACATTACAGCTAATTGTTATGCTGGTAACCTGTGTTTGCAAAGTAAGATTGTTCTGTATTTGGAAAGTTTTACGCTAATCAACCGATGACATTTTGTCCCATGCCCAATTTCATGCTTAGCATACAAAATTGCTTAGCCAAAATGGGTTACCAGCTCAAACATTTTGCGTTTTCAATTGTTTGTGACTGGTGCCCTTAAAGTTTGTGCTAAGCTGGGAAGTTTGGCCCACAATTGATTTGTCAATACTCAGTAATTCACACTTTGTGTTGGAAGTGTAACGCTTTTGTTTAAGTCTGGCCCAAATCATGTGATTAAGTACCTGCGCTATGTTTTAAAATAGCTAATTAAAGATGACACGCTGGCAACTTCAGGATTCAAAAGAATCTTAAATCAGTAAATGAAGTCTGGGTACCATGCACGCATATTATTTTTCCTTGTAACTGAGCTATATATATAATAACAAAAAAATTGTAAATAAGATTTCAAGTTAGTTTTGTCTTTTTTAAAAGGGATACATAAAGTATAGTTTTTAAAATCATTTTTTTAAAGGCATCACAAATTTGAGTGGAAATCATTTTAACCAGAATTTAGAAAAGACAGTTAACTTTTTTGTTTATTGATTTTCCATTCTTATAATACTGTCTGAAGTCACAGGGCTGAATAAGTTGTTTGTTTGCCTCTTTTAGGGTTCGTTTTGTCTGTTTACAAAATCATGATAAAACGTTACCACAGCAACAGATTACAATTATGGCTTCCATTTTGCTCCAATTTGACAATTAATTAAATAATTAAGGTTTCAGTAGATATTTGGCTTTCAATTTGACTTATTTCCTTTTTTTAAGAAAAAAGGGGGAATAATATATCTCATTTTTTTTTACAGATGATTTTTTGGGGGATAAAAAACAAAAAAACAAAACAAAAACATATCATGTCTGATTTGCTGATTGTTTAAAGAAAACCCCCGCTGCATTCTTTTACAAAATAAGTGTCACATTAATTCTCATGTCAGCTTTTTAATTAACTCAATTTTTTTCACAGTTATCTAGTATATTTGATACTTTGAATAATCATGGTTCCTTGTAAGGAAATCTGTTCAGCAGATTTGGACAGAGTCGTTTATAGTGTGCCCGGTTTGGGCCCTTCACTCCCTGAGTTTGTTGGACCTGCCCAATTTCCCCAAGTGCCAGTACCTGCCAGTACCTGTCAGTACAGGGGCAGCGGAGGTTAGGCCTGTGTACTCTGCTTTGCGGACAGGTATTAAATTGAAAGTGGGATTATGCTCGTATAACATGAGTTGATGTTTGATGGATAGGCAAGGGTTAAACACTGAGACATTTGTCAATTGAATAAATTTGATCCGGAGGCGAAACCAGGGGGGGCATCATTTGTCAACACGCCCAATCGCTGAGGCATCGCGCGATGGTCGCGCGAATTGAAAACCGAGTTCGTTTTCAGATGCTCTTAAAAAACGAACACACGTGCACTAGTACTTAAGTGTAAATGTACTGAAGTTGCACATTTTCGCATTGGAAAGTATTACAAACAGACCAGAAACAATACAAATTTTGTTTAATTTGTTCCCCCTCCAAAATTTGTTTGGTTTTATTTTGTATTGTACATTACATTGTTGTGCATTTTTTTGTTTTGTTGTCGGCCACTTTGGTCTAATGCAACCAGTGTTTGAAGTCATCTTCAACTGCATTTTCATATCATGTGTTTTGTGATCCACAGTTTGGCTATAGTAAGACGGTGATTAAAGTCATGAATATGTATGAGATCGAACTTTTGGGGGAAAAAAATCAGTTCATCAAACCCAAATCACCATAAAGTGCATTAAAGTCCCCATCAAGTTTTCAGCCCATCATGTGTGACTACTAAGAATAGAAGTTGAAATTAAAGTGTGTTCGTGGGAAAAACAAGCCCCGCGTTCCCAGCGAGGGAATCCCAATTTACGTGGAACATGACAGGGGGAACTCCAAGGTCTTATTCTGTTGTTTGATCCACTCAGTTTGCAAATAGATACAGTCCTTATGAAAATGCAACCTATTCAGGTTGGGAAACAAATAATAGCTTGTCTTTTCTGTTGTAAGCCCAGCCCCAACAAAATTATACATAGGCGAGTACCATTCATAGCAGGACAGGTTTTTGTTACACACCCTTGTGGGAACAACTTGATGTGTGGTGAGGTTGGATTTTGCGGCTGGAGGGGTTGTAAATGACGCGGCAGAGCGATCGTCAGCATTTGACGCAATTGCCGTGATTTATGTTGGCTACAACGACCGGGGACTAATCCCGCCTCGGCGTGTCCCAGCCCTGGGAAGCTCGCGTCTATATTCAAATCTGCATTTGCATTTAGACAAAAAAGTTACCCTTTGAAAGTCAAATTCGTCGTGTTTATTTGAGGGAATTACAGATCGGGTATCTATTATTTATTGAGCTGTTTCCATAATCTGACTAATTGTAATTTGGAAGTCCAACCAAATGTCGCAGCTTTGTTGTCATGGGGACGATTCTGTGGATACGTTGCATGACATACATCATTATGGGGGGGGGGGCAACATTTGTCTTACCCTCGTTTTGTGACGCTTGTAATAATTTAAGTTAACTTCATTTTACCGCTATGTATATCCTTTCAGCTACAATACCAAAATTGTCCAAATTGCAACCATGAACTAGAGCTCGTCAGCTCAAACTGAATTCGACACTAAATGGTAAACATCAAAAGAAGGGTACCAGTTTATGTACAGACCTATTGTGTTTCAATCGGTGATATTGTTCGGGGTTGTGGTAATTATTGCAGATGATGTTGACAAGTTATTTTAGATTGGAACATCAAGATCAAAGAACAGTATTGGTACGGCATAATAAATTTTGTGTGTCCTGCCATTCAAAATGTGGAAAGGTCCGTGCAAGTTCTTCTTTCAAGTTTAGAAAGAATTTAACATCATCAACTTATCTGATACTTTGGAAGAGCGGTTGCCAGGGAAATATGGCAAGTTGCATTTTTTTTTTCATCGGAATTCGGCGTGTGATAAACTCATCGCCCTTTTTCTGTATAAAGTAACAACGAGGTGAACTTGTTTTTCAAATCAAAATGGCGCTCGAAAAATGTTCGTGTAATTTTATTTATTTATTTTGTTTGGGTCGATATTATGTGAGCGATTAATCGATGCCCTTCATATTGGAAATAAAATCGTGACTGTACTCAAGAAAGGCAATTACGTCGAACTTAATTTGGGACATTTGCTAATATTAAATTGTTTATCTCCCATCAAGGGGTTTACATTGAATTTTGTTTTTTGGACAGGTCCCGTGGTGTATGTACCTTATTCAATGAAAGTATTACATTATGAATATTGTTAATCCTTTAAAAAAAAACAATGTTGCCATGCCTTCCGTGCGTTTAGTTTTTTTTTTATAATGTTACAATTAATTTGACAGACTAAGGGCATATATTCGTAAACTTCCCTTTAATAATGTAGGTATTTTACTCAGTGTTTTTTGGAACCATTTCTTAATATTCTCATTATTATAGCATGTTTTTCTTTTATGCGTTTTGAGGGTTATTTCATTTTCTTCTGTATTGTAGTAACTTATACAGTTATCAATTTGTTGATATTAATGATTTAGTTTTGATCTTATTATATTATTATTGAAGTTTAAGTATACATTGTTGCGTCATTGTGTTATGGGTAATTTATTTCCTTGTATATATTATAACAAATTATCATGCTCATTTCTATTTGATCACGACCAGAGGCCATCCTTAATAGAGTTGCTTACAGCCTTCGCAGATATTGCTAAGCATTTTAAAGGTTATCAATCAATTCAGATGATTTTTGTCTCTCTCTTCAGATTAACGTGGGTAGTATGTTAACAGTTTCCAATTAATCATATAGAGTTTCTAAGCATACATAATTAGATAAGCCAAGAAAATTATGCTTGGCAGAGAAAGGTATCCATAATACACATGGTGCGACTGACTCTCTGCTAACGTTTACTCAGCAGAAGAAAACAAATATGCTAAGCAATGTTTTGGCTGAAAGCGGACTCAGTAAGCAACTCTGCTGTATGGCTTTGATTTTAATGAATAGTAATAATGCCTTATGAGGCATGCTGCATCATGTTTCCCATCTGGACCCATTTCAGCTGGCGTCATCACCCACGATCAATCTTGGCAGTTGCGCCATTTTGAGAGTCAGATTCCCGCTGCATCCGGGCTTAATTTCATAGAGAGCTGCTTAGAAACGGCCGATATTGTGCTTACTGTGCGAGTTTTCCATTTCATCGCGCTGCTAACCGTATAAGCGAACGAAAAGGCAAGCTAACCTTCCAGTGCTTACCGTATGAAAGTGAATGACGTAACGATGCAAATGCACGGTGAACGCGCAAGCTGGCCGCCTTATTTTCTTGTTAACCTGTGAAACACGCTTAAGCACATTTTTCTGCTACAGTAAGCACGAAAATTGGCTCACCGTTAGGCAGCGCTATGAAATTGGGCCCTGCTATTTACTGTGTATGGCGCATTTTTAGGCGAAATGCGCGCGGTAAGACGCGGGCCATTATCGGCTTTACTCGGACGACTAAAATGGCCGACCATTTTTCACAGCAGTAGCTGCGTGTGACGTCAGTGCAGGGGGTCAATTCTCGGTAAAAGCATTTGACACTTTTCTTGCTTGGGGAAAGAAAAAAACATACATCGCGTCTGACCTTATTTGCATAATCATAGATCAAGATGGCGCTGTAAGATTGAGCAGACTATTAATTACAAGACGCTGTGTTCCTTTCAGTGGAAAACGAATGTAAATATATTTGTCCTTCTCATTCCAAGAAATGTTGGAATTGGAACAGAGAAAAATGCAACTAATTTTATTATTATTATTATTTTTTGTTTGGGGGGGGTTTCTGTTCGGCTTTTTGTGAACACCATTATTGGCAGAACGGTCACTTGTACTTCTGTAATATGGAAGTAAGAAGGAGTAATGCACAGGTTCAAGAAGTGACTTTCCCCGGGGCCTTTCACTCGAGTTCGCGGGCATTAGAGCTTAACTAATGACCAAGCATCGGTTAACTTACAATTTTTTTCCCCGGTAAATAATACTTCTTTAAATGTGTATCCTTGTTATAAGAATCTTGAAAAATTATTCTTAGTCTCGATCCAAGACTACGTCTGTGACGAGGCTCCCCTCACTCTATCAATCGTTATTGAATTTCAAGACAAGCTCACTTTAAAAAGTACAGTATTACGTTTCTCCTCCTTCCGTGCGTGCCTTACAAAAAAACAGTAGTCTCTCTAAACAGCCACTGAAAGCTTGACGGGAGAAAGCGCGTGAGTGTTTCTCGCCAAGGATAAGGGAAAACGATGCCACTCGAAGCCCATTCTCGTGGGGCAACCTTCGATTCTAATATTTAGTTACGGCAGTATTATGATCCCTTTAAACATCTGACCAAAAATACTTTTTAGTCCCTCTCCAAGAAACCGTGAAGAGGGCACTCGTCTGTTTTCAAATATCAAACCAAAAAAAAAAAAAAACCCGCGGGTGAGGATATGCCGGTGCCACCGAGACGATATTCAAAGTGTAAAATCGTGAAATTAAATCCAGAATTAAAAAAAAAAAAAAAAAAAAAAATACACGGAGTGTAGAGAGAAGTAAAAGTACTGTGCGACTTTATGTGAACGGACAATCGGTATAAATTTAATCATTGTCCGGGATTCGATGTGGCGAGAAAGGTTTAACTCTCCAGAAAAACACGTTTTTTGAAATGTTCTTACTGCCCAACTACAGTCACCATAGGCGTATAGCTGTTAAATGATTTATACCCACAAAATTGATAGTAAACCCATACCTTGTGTTTTAAGAAAACAGTCTTCAGTTATAGAAAACAAAATTATCTGGCAAATTTGCTATAAATAATATCATGGTAACTCTAACCCTGTGTTAATTCCGAATACTCCTATATTCGGTGGTGAATTGTGTTTGTCAGTCGGCATGGCGATACACCGTGTACTCATTAAAGGACAAAGAAAAACAAACGTTGCCAGAATCGGGCTGTAATGTTGTGGGTCTTGCTACCTATTTCCCATCAATACAAATTCAGTTGAAGTTAGAGAGACAGTATTTACAGACTAGTTGCGTACATGCAAATTTTTCAATTCAACCCTATTTGATCAATAGTTTCATTGTCTGTCGACCCAATTGCAGTACAGTTTCAACATCTCCTAAATCTTGCTTGAGAAATGGTACTATAATGAAATGGAAACAAGAGATAGGCCCACACTTGTAAAGGTTCGAATTCGGGGGCGAAGTTGTATGGACCGGACACGTTTAAGCTTTTAGAAGGTGAAAAGTTAACTATTCCTTCATTAGTTTTGTCAATCGTTTCACTGTCAAAAGTGTCCGGGTCAGAGTTGTCCATGGGGCCTGACCTCATTGACCCTGAATCTGTGTCATAATGACCCCAAAATGACGTAAATTAGAAAATCCCATTTGTGTTGACCATTCCCGGGTCAGCAGGAGATGGTCCAGGCCCCCTGGTACCCGGACTCCGCTGGTTGGTATACACACGGACAGTCATTGAACTGACCGCATTGTATACCATTGTATATCATTTCTGTTTCTATGTGGGCGAGCTACCTACGATAAAAACCGCGCAGTTTCATTCTGACAGTAAAACAGCAAGGCCGAATTCATCGTGACATGCTGCTCCTTTTTATTCGAGTGACGTCTTTGACGTCACTCTTGGCTATCAATGATGTAATAGACTTTATAATTGTGAAAAGTCGAACGTTTTGCCCCGTTCAAAAAAAAAATAATCGAGGAAAAAACAATCTCAATTTTAGGAGTTCTGTTGTCAATGTTAAATCGCGAAGTCGTGTTTTTTTGTTCGTGTGGGGGAAAGGGTCACTGTGCGCTGCGGGTGAAAAGAAACGCTTTGTGTCTTTTCTGACTACAACAATATTATTCGTAGTCGACGAGTATTTTGTATGAATGTAAATTGATATTTTATTTTATGATATAATGTACATGTTAACACACGTGTATATTCACATCATTTAAATAAACTGTGTCTACAAAATGTGTTTATACAATGTATATTTATATCAACTGAATTTCAATTTAAAAGGCTTATCGCCGTGTATTAAAAAAAAAAGTTAACTTGTAAACTAGAAGCGTAATACTACGATAGAACTGTGTGCCATTTATTAGTACAGGCATACACTTTAAACAAAAAATCACTTGTAACATTCTATTGGAATTTTTGAACAAACTGTTCTCAGAAAGTAACATTTTACTTATTTGCACATGCCTTGGTCATTTATATTTTGGGAAATAAAATTGCATATTACAAGGTGTTAATTATTGGATTCCACGTGTATTGTTTCGGTTGTGAATTTGATTCAAGGGTTGTGTACACCATTAGAGCCCATATGTATGTCCCAATCATAGAGCTATATATATTGACAATGGTCCCAATACGCATGATCGGCGCGCAAAGGACTCTGGGTGAAATCCAAGTCCATGCAACCATCATGGCGCGCTGATTTTGAAGCAAATGTGGTACACCTATTAAACCTGGCAAAGTTACATGTAAACTACAGCATGGCGTCCAAATACTATTGGCAGCTTGGTTTCCCAAGATGCATTGCTGTATATTTTTTAAGATGGCGCTTGTGCAAATGGCCTATTGGTGAAGCTTGCCTCGGCATTGACCCCATTCGAGAATGGAAGCATGTCAGAATACTCGCGTTTGAAAGTGCTGCATTGACCCCTGCAGAACGCATCTCATAAAAAATGAGCGTGTACCATTTCCACCATTTGGGGGGGGGGGGGTCAATAGACCGATCCATTAAGCTCCGCCCCTTACGTGTTGACCAATCACAACCTTGGCTATACGCCACCGAAAGTCCGACAAAGTCCGACACGCTAAAATCCCATTAGAAAAGTAAACATGCGTGCGCGCGTACTTAAAGCGCGCACGTTCATGTCGCGAGTGTGGCATTGGAGAGACGCACATGTGCTGTACACGTGTGCAGTGGTGAGGCAGCCAATGCTGTGATTGGTCAATATGCTAAAGGGGTGGGGCTTAATGGATCGGTCTATTCCTTGGTGTACTTTTGGACACCCTATTGGAGGGACAGGAGTGGCGCGTTTAGTGCACTGCACTGCGCGTCGTGCAAGTGGTCAATATACCCCTATGACGTCACTAGCCCAATACAGTCCCCTAACTGAGGTCAATGAAGAGCTATGATTGGCTGAGACAGCGTGTGCACGTGTGCACGTTTCATCAAAGATGACGGCCAATGCAAGGGGTCTATACACAATATTGGTCCCTGTAGATTCTTCGTGGAGAAGCCACAGCGTGGTTCAAGGCCTTTCATCTAAGTCTTTGAGGCAAAATAAAAAATTTGAAAGAGGGCCCTTTTTTCAAAAATGGCCGCCCGACACATTTTTCAAGATGGTTGCTATCTTTTTTCTGTGGTTTTTTTTCGAGTGTGTGAAAGTAAAACAATTCGACCTTATTTATAAAAAAAAAAAAAAATCGTCAAAGATCGTTAAATTGGAGGCGGTTTCTAAAAAGGAAGCTGGTGGGGACGCTAAACATGTTTTATTTATTTATTTGACCTAAAACCAAAGCAAGAAACCTGCACAGGCATTTATGTTCATCCCTATGTGATAGCAATGGAAGAACCCAAGAATACCTAAGCCTATCATGAAAACATAATCCACAGATCTATTTGGATCATCTAATCTATCAAAACACCTGCTTATCATAAGAGACGACTGGGCCCGAGGTACAAAACAGTGAGAGTTTACTTGTCTAACGAGAAGACGATACACACATGGGGACGGTGGATAAGAAAAACTAATAAACTTATGGGCACAACCACGTGTAAATCTCTTTTGGGAAGAGTGTTGGCTCTGAAAATTAGCCGGTGTGGTCTCGACGTTTCGAACAGTGTACTTTGCTATGTGCGAAACGTCGAGACCACACCGGCTCTTCTCAGAGCCAACACTCCTCCCCAAAAAGATTTACCCTAGTTAACTAGTTATAGGCCTGCATAGTTACTTCGTATTTTCCACACCATGCAAAGTTTCGATCATCACTTACACAATGGATGTTTCTGCTGTTTGAAGAAAATGTGCTGAAGACAAAAAGGGCACACTGTGCGAAACGTAGAGACTTATAACACCTCTGATTCCACGGCCATTTCCGAGCACGTGTCAAAGAACTCAGGTAAGGCACGGAAACAAAGAGAGCAGGCAAGTATTAAGCAACCAAGTCAGCTAGCAAGTATCAAGGAACTCAAGTCAGGCACGGAAACAAAGAGAGCAGGCAAGTATTAAGCAACCAAGTCAGCTAGCAAGTATCAAGGAACTCAAGTCAAGTACGGAAACAAGAGAGCAGCAAGGAGTGCAAGCAAGTCAGCTAGCAGTATCAAGGAACTCAAGTCAGGCACGGAACAAGAGAGCAGGCAAGTATTAAGAAACCAGTCAGATGCAAGTATCAAGAACTCAAGTCAGGCACGGAAACAAAGAGAGCAGGCAAGTGCAACCAAGTCAGCTAGCAAGTATCAAGGAACTCAAGTCAGGCACGGAAACAAAGAGAGCAGGCAAGTATTAAGCAACCAAGTCAGCTAGCAAGTATTGACACCTTGCATGCACGTCACACGCGACGACTTTGCCCCGCTCACCATTTTGGGAGTCAACTGGTGAAAGCCGCGTCGCCTAAAAATAATGCGCGCTACACAGTAGGGAAATTTACTCTCAAAATGGCGCATCGAGATTGATTGTGGTGATGACGTCAGGCGAATTGGGCCAATAACAGGCTAGCAAAACAGGTGCTAATCAGCTGAAGCTAGGGTCTTAAAGTCATGCATAGAGTCCTACAGATTTCGAAAAGTGAAAAGAAAAAAAAAAGTGAATTTCCGAACAGTGAACCAGCTCCGAATGCCATGTTATTCATTTCAATTTCCATCACAGAGAGCATGCAGACCAGTTTACGTCTCGATAACGCAGTCAAATTCCCGACCCAAAATGGCTTCGGGGACAGGGTTTTATGTATTGGTCCATGGGTAATAGACGTCCAAGACAAGGCTCGATGCAAAAGCAGGAGAAATTTAGGTGGAAAAGGGAAAAATCATCGAAGCTCGTTGACGCAAAATGTTCCCGTTGGGAATTTCTCATTGTGCTTTCTGTCTGTTCTGATTAACAATAATCTCTTTTGAGTGTTGACACTAAACAACCGCTCACTAGACGGACATTGTAATCAAATTTATAATACAAGCAATGAGGCTAAGTAATGAATTCCGCATAATTATTCATGGGAGGATGTCATGTGAGCGCAGTTTAACTCTCTGCTAATTTGTTTTTTTAATTTAATTTATGCTCTAGGGTGGGATTTGGTCTATATTGCTAGATCAAAGTGAAGGGTTAGGCAAGTATTTTAGGTTTGCAGAGACCTGGCAGAGACCCTTTTGATTGGAGCATTTTGTGTTTATTTACTAGATTGTTTTTTGGAATGTTTTTTATATTCGTTTATTTGTTTATATTACTCATTATTTTGGTAAGTCATTATTTTTTTTTATTTTTTTTTATTAACGTTCTGTTTATTCATTTTGTTTATTTTTCATAGATGTGAACATTTTTGTTTCTATCTATAAATAGTAATTGTACAGGTTATTAATTTATTTGTTTAGTTTTTGTGTGTGAGGATAGTGTAGATCAAGATATTTTACCTACTGTACCTGTGTGAAGTTATTTTAATGTAATTGTTTCTCAAATAAATAAAACAAAACACTTCGGCTCCCTTAGTGTGGGGGAAACGAGAGCGCTTTGTGGTATCATGCTAATTAATGCAAAATTGACTTCCTGTTGTGATCTCACGCAACAGCGCCCTCACACAGTTTAATTTACTCTTACAAAAACACGTTGACGTTTTCCCTTTTAGTATTTTTCAATATAGGGGAAGAGCGGATAGCCCCCGTTTGTTCCCTTACTTTAAACACACTTTTTATCCTCTTGTGCAGAATGACCCCGCCCTAAAATCCTCTAAAGAATTCCTGAGATTCCAAGCACACAATGAAGACAAAATAGAGGGGGGGGGGTACGACCGTGCTACATATCGAGCGCCAAGTGGTATTCATTGCGGGGGAAAAAAACAGAGATTGACACTCAGCTCAATAATGATAAAATTCATCCTCCAGAGAAATATTTACGTTTGAAACACTGTCAAAGTCGAGAGAATATAATTTGAAGAAGCCCAAATCACCTTTGCTGGGCCTACCAGGTGTCCCCGCAATCAAAATAGGCAAATAACCCCGGTATGAAAACGGCGTGTGCACAAAATTCCTGACAAAATAAAAAATATTTGTCGTCGATTTTGTTGTTGTTATTATTATTATTTTTTTTAAATAAAACTGCATGACTACCGAAATTGATGAAACGTTCACAGACTGCTTGTATTGTATATTTGTTAAAAACGAGGCACGTTGTTAGCACATGCTTCCATATTTTAATATTTCCATTGTCTTTAAGTTGTACTCTCTGTAGGCCTACAACCTGAAATAAAAAGTTAAAAAATCTGCCGGTCCCTAAAACTTAATTGTGCCTCATGGTTTCATGTATGGTGTAACGAGTTATACACTCGTGACAAAGGAAGAGTATGCTTTCACTTGCAGCTACTAATGGGCTAACTTCTTTAAAAAGTATAGTCATTATTGTGGTTGAAAATCTAGGAGTTTTGGGAAAACAAAGTTTTGCCAAGCAACAAATCTAAAGGTCTTGAGCATAATTATTTCACGTAGGCCTATATGCCTTGTTTGTTGGCGACTGCGTCCCAGCTGCTATTATTACCAGCACGTACATCTGTACCTACGGTGAATTGGTCCATCGAGCTAAGGAGTAAAGGACATTCAAAGTTGATTGTAATGTCGACATCAATTTTGCTTTAGCACCTTGATTACGTTGCTGCCTGAAGAAGGCCCTTTGTGGGTTTACCTCTTGTGTGGGTGTGTGTACATGTGTTGGTGTTAGGGGTGGGGGTGGGGGACAACATAACGTGTGTTGCGAGATGCTTCCTGTTTTGAAAAGTTGAATGTATTGTACAGTGTTTAGTATACATGTACAGGTACAGGTACATTGTTTGTACGTGTGGGGAATACACGTGAGTTGTTAAAAACCATAAACACCGCACTATCCCACACGATTTGGGGGTTAAAAACTTCACAACTCATTCAAAAATTACCTCTCAGATGGTCCACTTTGTAGGGGTCAATCCAACTTCGTGACTGGTTGCTTTCACAGGTCCAACTTAACCAGAAAACGTCAAACTCTTCCTTTTAAGCACCGCTTCGAAAAAACAGACGAACTAATGTGCCGCCATTGACTTAAAATTTTACTCACAGGCACGTGATCTTATGAAAATGAGCAACGTGTTGTTACGGTCAGTGAGCACACCCCGCTATAGGGTGTGTGAGAATTAGTGGTAGGACTTCGATTTAGTCTTAAACTAACTGAATTAATAAGATGAATGTCACAAATAAACTTTTATAATAAATAACACAAATAATTGTGAATGGGTCCACCTTCACGCAACAGTTGTCATATTTTAAGTTTTATTTACGGTAGGCCTATGTGTAGCAGTTGGTTCAGTGATTTCATTTCTGCATTTCTTTTCTGCCATCCACCTCTGTTCACCTCGGTTCGAATCCCGGACCAGAGCTTTGCATGTGAATTAGGTTTTGAATCCCTATCTGTGTGTGTGTGTGTGTTTTCCTATGTTGTTTTCCTCCCACATCGAAAACTGACTTTTCTTCACCTTCTCCACTGCACTGGTACCAGAGTTTAAAGAGGGAGCTCTAACTTCACATTATGTTTTTTGATGCAATCATTTTTCAACAGACAGAGTCCTTATGGAAGTTAGGGTTGGGGATAACAAGTCGCTAACCTCAGGTTAAAATGGTGTAAAAGGCAATATACCATGTAACCTTTGTTTACAAAAAGAGTGACCTTTTCGTACATTCCAGGGTCTTTCTGGCAGGCAGGATACTACATTGGTCATTTGGGAAATGTTACATCTTGTGTCATAATTTCTACATAAATGCAAGAGTTATCAAAATAAAAGATTACAAGTTTTGAGGTGTGCCCCTTTCTTCAAAACAAACACTTTTTACAAATCAGACAGTGCAAGATTTTATGTTTTCTGTAATTGTGCTGCATTTTGTACAATTAAATGGTGCCTGCATGAAGTCCGGGCTCTGTGGCTCCTGATTGTAAACTTGTGATGTCACATGTTACATGATTCTATTGGTGCTTCATTTGCCGAATGATAATTATTCTTTTTAAATACCGACTTCAAACAGTTCCAATTATTTTGGTGAAATGCCCCCCCCCCCGCCCCGGCCCCGCCCAATCACCACCACAACCTCCTTCCCCGGTCGCACTACGCATCCGATCCCACATAAAACATCGATATAAGTTAATACCAATACCAACGTTGAGATTGAATCAGTATCAATTCTGCCTTCCTCCTCTCCAGCCACTCTTCATTACCTGCAATTACAACGCAGCCCTTTTACGTTAGGGACATATTCTGTGGTCGCCTTTCGCTTTCGCTCTCCAGACCTCTGACGTCAAACACTCCCTAATTTTCCCGCCAAATATAGGCAGCTTTTCGCGGCAGACAACCTTATATATATTCGGGATTAAAAAGATGTGGACAGGGAGAGAGAGAGAGAGAGGATCCCCAAATAAACGATGGCGTGTGTGATGGTTTATGTGTGTATGGAAGTTAATTATAGGGCTCTTGGTTGTGTCCTGTTTACACGACGGGTGGTAAAAATGGATCTGCCCAATTTAGCATTCATAGTCGAATTTGATACCGTGTTGTATCAATGCCCTGCGCGTGACATTTCGAATTTCGATCGCTCGAGTCTGCTCTCTTTTCACGATCTCTTCAGCTTCCCTCCTTTGAGGAGCACACACAATAGTTTCAGGTCTCTTCCCGTGTCCTTTGTATAATTTAATATCCTTATTTTCAGTCGGATAGCGAGGCAGTCCAGAACGGAACTGGTTTTTGTACCGAGGAGAAAATGTCGGTTTTTTTTGTTTTTTTTTGTCCGGTGAAGTTTAGGGAGGCTATAATACTCGAATTCGCCCTAATAGATTTTAATCTAGCGGAATTTTTCTAGTCGACAAAACAACTCGGTTTGACCTTTCAGATTCGGAATCGAATTACGTGAGTCTTTTGTTCAAACCTACCACTTTCCGAGGAAGCATATCAACGGATGGGCAAAGTGTTCATTCTAAAAAAGAGGGGGGAAAAAGGGAAAAGAAAGGGGGAACAAACGACAAATGAGCGTCCTTTAGAGATTTTAAGATCAAATTTGCAATACCTTTTCTAAGGTGTACTATTAAAATAGCATTGTCCAAGTTTGTCAAAAATACATGCCAATGACGTTATTGCTGATTTGAGATGTCATTAGATTACAAAATTCTCACGAACAAAGAAATTGGATTAATCCAGAAAAAACATTTGATCCTCGAATACGAGGTCGTTTGAATTCAACTGCGCCACAATCGACGTCAATGCTGTCATTAAGTATGCAGTTATACTATTTCAAGGTTGAACAACTATCGTTATACTGTAGGTTGTTATGCCAATGTTCAGATACAAGTAGTTTTTTGTCGATAAATATTCATAAGCCAGTGAGCTTTGTCAGTTATAAATTAGGTCTTCGACCTTTTTTTAAAATCCTGAATGTAGTAAATCACTATAAAAAAATGATAGGCTGTATAACACAACAACAAATTAAGTGTTTTTAATACCCAAGCAGCCAAACAAATCTAACAATTTAATTATATGTTATTTGGTGGTTTGAAGATATTGTCATTGCAAAAAAAAAGGTATGATATTTGGCCTTTTGAAAAAAATAGTAGGGATATACTTTAGGCCTACCATGGTGTAGGCTTCTTAAATAGACTCTCCATGCCTTAATATTGAGTAAAAATATCTGATCTTTTGTTTTTAGATGGGCAACAAAAATGTCATCCCGAAATACGTTATGGTATCATTTTAATCGAAAAGATTTAGTGCACGTTTTTTTTAACGAGCTTTACTCGATTAACGAGAGCGTCATTGCAGCCCGTAGCCATGTCCAAGGCCAATAAAACTGTTCCGGTAAATAATTCGAGCATTGATTATCCTTGAAATTATATGAAAAATAAAGTAAGGTTTTTTTCCTTCTTATTTTTCTCTCACACAATATGATGAAATTTTCAGACAGTGAGTACATGTCCGAATTTGGCGGTTGTGGCTCTGGCTATGGCTAATGGTGTTGCTATGGACCTAGTTTATATTCAGCGCATACTCATGTGAGGGCCAAGGCGAAGCCAAAGCCAGTAATTCAGAAATGGCCTTATAAACAAAATCAAATCTATACTAGGCCGTGTCCGAATTGGCGGCTACGGCTACTGGATCATTGTACCTTTAGGTATAGGACGTCCTAAGCAACACCCTTAGCAACAGCCGGAGCCGTAGCTGTAGCCGCTAAAAGATGGCTTGCTTATGACGTCAGTGACCGCCATCTTTGATGAATAACAATGGAAACGTGCACGCGTGCACACAACTCTCAGCCAATGATAAGCCAATTCCACGCGTGCACGTTTATTCGAAGATGGCGGCGGATGCAAATCCGTCAATGTCTTTCGCTTATTACCGATTACTTCATTATCGTTCAAGCTTTTGTCAGAAAATTTCAAGAAAACTGAAGCAAAAATCTGCACTCTTCCGGTATCTTCAGATTGATTTTTAATTCCACAAAACTCTCACACCTTCACGCTAAACTTACAAATTAATACACGTAGATAAATCATTAAATGATTGCAATAAACAAACCAATTCAAATGACAAAAATTAATCTAAAAAAACAGCAATACCGACAATGAAATAAATTATAAAATGTACATTATTTCCAGTCGCTTGCACAGGCCCTATTAATGCTGCCCCAAAATTAGTCTATGGCGTCGCTGTCTTAAAATGAGAGTAAATTTGTTTCAACCATCTAGCTCTGAGCACTAGACATTATGCACATGACGTCATTGGCTATATAGAGGTCAAAAGAAGGTTACTCATTGGCCGATTTTGTGCTCCGCGCGTACATAGATGTGCCTTTTCCATTGTTAAATCATTTTTTGTTTACCTCCAAGATGGCGGCGTGATGACGCGGTCCAATTAATAGTCTTAAGCACATCGAGTGTAAGCTTCAAAACTTGATGAACGGTGACGAGTGTTTTGTTCTATTTTGCCTCCATGGCATTGGCAATGAAGCCCGCTTGTTAATTCAAGAGAAACTCGACTTAAAATCAAGTTCTCAAAGACTGATGATAGTCGGGGATTTAGACTGACATATTTCTCGATACCAATACAGGGTCAGAATTGAACCTAAACAGGGGGACCTCAGGGGCCAGACCCAATTCTACGTCAGCTCAGCCGCAAACAGGTCAGAATGAACGGGTTTTGTGACCCGGATTCTTGGTCAGGGTGACCCTTGACCCTCAAAATGTTGTGCACGGAATATAAATGCTGACATGGGAACATTGAAGTGCACAGTCGAAGCAACCTTTTACACAAATAGAGCTTTTAGATGAAGTGATCTTCAAAATTTCCCCTGAAAATCAAAAAGTATATCATGTTTCTGTACAGGGCATTATGGAAAAGACTAAAACAAAATAAACCACTACAACGCTATGCGCATGCGCGCAGGGTGTAGGGCCGAAAAGAAGATTGGGTGTACGAACACGCCTCAATCCGCCTTCCCCTTCCCTGATTGGATAAACCAGAAAAAACCTTCGAACCAATAGGGATGCATGCAGCGAAACCTAAAAGCCCATTGTTACGTAATGGCTCTCGATCCATACAAGATCATCCCCTTAACGACGATCGGTGTGTTCATAATACTACGGTACCATTTTTAAGAGACGGGGTTTACTACAACATAATTCAAAGCACTTTTATTCTGCCGCCATTGTGGAAAAAAACACTACTGTCCAGTCCTAATCAACTAGGGATTACATATTGTTGGTAATTTCAACCTTTCTTCTGAACGACAACTTTGCCCCTCCCCCCACCCACGGAAAAAAAGTCTGACTTATCTCTTGCGAAGCAAAAAGACAGACATAAATGCTTCACCCACTTTTTCAAAACTCTGCAAACATACCAACTTCTTTAGTCCAGCAACATCATGTAAAACACTAACCACCGGAACCAAAGTATTTATGTTTTCTCGAATAAAAAAGTCCACAACAGCGATCATGGCCTTTACTGAACAATGTGCTTTGAACGACTGAAAACTGTTTTTTCGCGGATAGTCTTGCAACCGGTGTTTTTCCTTCTGTATTACTTGTGAAGCGAATAACACCCTGCTACAATATTTGACATTAGACAGAAACAAAGGGAAGCGGTCAAGCTACGTGATAACTTTTACTCTACAGTATGCCGAAGAACTGTTGGTATTTAAGCCCCCGGTAAACAGTATTGGAGAAAAATTCTTGCCTCTGGTGGGTGAATTCAACCAAATATTATCTCCAGTGAATGTAGATGCAACAATGAGTTCAGACCACTTGTTTTTCCCTCGTGCTCAAGTTCGTGTACCGTAAGCGCGAAGTACACATCAGAGATTTCCTTTTTATGATACCTTCACACAAGGCGCAGTATGTTTAAGAGATTTTGAAAACGATAAAAAAAAGACCTGGAATCAGCAGCGTCAAAACGAACTACTACCGGAAGAGCGCAGAACAGCGGTCCCTGGACTGCTTGTAATGGAGACTATAATCAGATCGCACAATTTGGATCGGTTTAAAGATAAAGAGATTTTTAGCGCATTATCACGTTTTAAAAATAAACCCTTGATAAGAGTTCTATTCATGGTATTGTCATAAGTGTTTTCTTTAAGGTCTTCGTGCACACTTCGAGCAGGAAACAAGACTGATGCACGTGGGGCCTTTTCGGAAAAAACTCAAATGTTTTGTTTACCGCAATCTGCAGGGAGTGGGCAAGGGGCGAGTTAAAACGCGCACGAACCACAATATTGGCAAGGGGGGAAACACAGTGTGGATGTGAGTAGAGTTGTAAGAGGGAATATTGTGACAAAAAATGAAGGAGGCGTAAGGAGGGATGGGAGCATCTTCACACACACACACGCATCGGTGAACCAAGGCCGCGCTACGCATCCCAACCCAATCTCGATTTCGGGGAAAAACTTGTGACATCTTAAAGGGACACATTGCCTTCGGATTGGGCGCTTCGGGCTATAAAAGCGCTAGCCGTGAAATAAATATCGTTGGAAAGATGTTTTAAAAGTAGAATATAACGATTCACACAAAAAATATCCGTCAAGATTGTGTGGTTTTCCTTTTACTTCGTGAGCTAACACGGTCTACCAGTTTGTAGAACCTAATTTTTGAACCGGGTTAGTTCACGATGTAAAAAGAAAACCATATACTTTCGAGGGATTGTGTGAATCACTGCATTCTTCTTTTAAACCATCTTTCCAACCATATTCAATTCACAACAAACGCGTTTTATAGCCCAAAGCGCCCAATTCGGAGGCAACGTCCATTTTCTCTCTTTCTCTCTCTCGTAAATGGCAACATGTCTCAAGGCAACCCAAACCAATCAAGATTTTACACCCGATTTTGATGTAGGGGCTGGCTTGGAATCAACCCTCGTTAACATTGTGGAACACTACACTTGGCATACATCCCTACGATTCTCTGAAACCCGACTTGTTTCTTATCTTGAAATTGACAAAATCTCGCCCGAGATCAGACTCCTTATATAACACCCGCGGGCTGCCTAGTCTGGTTTAAACACTTTGTTAATCTTTTGGCAAAGTGATTTTAACTTTCCATTCCAAGTGCCTTGTGTTTGATGCTCTGCCCAACTGATTGTTATATGATAAGGGACGAGGTTGAATTTCTCGAACTATCTTTGACCGACCATAAAAATAATCTTAAAGCAAGATAATTTCAAAAGCAAATTGTCCCACATTATGATGGCTTTTCATATCAAATAAACACACATTGTCATGTGTGACATGGTCCAGTTTGTAATGCATGGTTTTCTTGCAAGCAGATAGTTAAATGGCTTTAAGCTTGAACACGATTTATCTCCATTTTTAAGATGTAACTTTATTCTACTACAAGAGGGCGCTATAACTGTTACTTTTGGGACAATGACTTTCAAATGGGGGCTGTTACATATATTATGCCCTTTTGGAAACTATATGACTTTGGCTCGGGCTCGGGCTTATGGCTCCGTGGACCATGCTGTCCATTTAGGTCATGTTCCTTTGTATCCAGTAACAGTATATGGATGCTTATATTCATTGTACAAAAAGGAACCAGACTATTTCTTCTTCCAGCCTCGGTTTGGTAATACATGATTTGAATGAGAGGAAATCAAGATGGCCGCACCATGATAAAGGTCAATATACTTTGATAAAAGTGAAGTTACAACGTGATGACTCGAGAGGGTAGCCTATGTCTGGTCTTATGAATGATTTTTTGTTCCTGAGATATGTTGAAATTTGTTAAGGATGATAACCAACAAAAATCAACATAAAGTCACAAAAATAATGCAGAAACCAGATTTCTTGTACCTTTGGTTAATATTGTAACAAGAGTGACATGGGATTCTCTGTGGTATTCCCTACAGATCCCAAGAATTCATTGGTAGCACATTCTGCAATAATACATATCCAAAAACATTATCATAAAAAGGGAGTTAAACAAAACTGCAGTGACATTTATTAATAAGTTAATATATTGGCAAACAATGTAAGTACACAATTAAATGTTTCCTACACAGAAACAATACTTACGGGTAGGATGTACTTTTGGTAATTACTCTACAAGTTCATGACCATAAAAGCTTACTTGGTAAAGAGCACTGGAGATCTGGGCCCAATTTCATAGAGCTGCTAAGCACAACAATTTGCTTAGCATGAAATTTCTTCCTTAATAAAAACAGGGTTACCAACCAAATTTCCACGTGTTGCATATTGCTTGTTCCTGGTATTCGGCTGTTGTTTGCTTATCCTGAAAATCACGTGGAAGTTTGGTTGGTAACCCTGTTTTTATCAATGAAGAAATGTCTATGAAATTGGGCCCTGTTGATAATACAAAACATTGTTAGAAACGATCTCTTTGAAGAAGTGCAATTTTAGAGAAAGGGCCAATTTTTCATCCAAAAATTTGAACCTGAGAAATGAAGCCTTTCTCAGGCATCTCAGAGCACACATTTCTATGCAACAAGGGTCCTTTTTTTTTCTTTCCCTATTTTCTTACAACTTTGATGACCAATCGAGCCCAAATTTACACAGGTTTGTTATTAATATGCATAATGGGATACACCAAGTGAGGATACTGGTCTTTGACAATTACCAAAAGTATACCCTGCCTTTAACTTATCCAACTTAGAAGTGCAACGACCAATACATCAATAATTACTTTTGGCTACAAAATTGCACACACCCTTATTGACAAAGTATTGGGGAAAAAAAACACTTTAACAAAATTAACAATCGTTTCAATCTGAAAAGCTCACTGACTACAAAGGATCTACCTGGGTGAGAACCAATCCTCCAAAGAAATGATTTCTGTCAAAGTTGAGAAAATACTAGCTTTCGAAAAAAAACCTGAATCACCAATGCTTATTTGGATTGCCACAATCAAAATAAGCACGCCCACTCATGGTTTTTTGTTGTTTTTGCAAAACCAATTGAAACAGGTTGGCTTGATGGTGTGTATCTTGAGGATTGAATATTATTTTACTCTTCCCACCCCCTCCTCCCAAACCAAAACAAACACCCCTAACACACCCAGTAATGTATCATACATTCAATGATCTAAAAATGAACTCTCATAGCATGAGAGAAAGAAGAATATATAAAAAAAAAAAGTGCAAAGGAAAATCAATGTGTAAAATGGCAATTAGACAGGCAAAATCTGTCCAAATCAATCATGCTACTGCAGTCATAACGAAAAAGAAGTCTCTGGTTCTGCTCTAGAACCATTTCTGGGACATGACCCTCATTTATGGAGTCAAAAATAGTACCGAATCTCCCACATACCGTTAGATTATTCTTAGATTGGTTGACAAGAATCTGACCATTATTGAGTTCACTGGGCTAAGATCTTTTCATACAGTTGCAGACATTAAATATTAATGGCAACACTCGCTCTGTTAAACCTACATTGCAGCTCGTTGAATATTCATGAGCAGCACCTGCTCTCTTATCTAAACTCGAGCTAGAGCGGTTGAATATTCATAAGCAGCACAGCCTCTGTTTTACTTAAGCGTTAGCTGTTGAATATTAATGAGAAGCTTGGCTTGTTTACTTAAACTCAAGTTGTTGAATATTCATGAGCGGCAATGGGTCTGTTTACCTTAGTTACAGTTGTTGGACATTCATGAGCAGCATTGAAAAAATATATAGGGATTTTTTGCAGTCTACAGCCTTTCCCACAGAAACAGTCTCCATTGGCAATATTTCTCCTTTACAAATCACTGTGCATTTAACATGCATTAAATATAACAAAACAACAATTAAATCAATCGTAAAACATTAAAAATGCATTGCAAATACACAAATAAATATCAATAAAATCAACAGGATGTTCTTCACTAATTTTTTTTTACTAAACCTGTGAAATCGCATACCAAACTCCGATTCACTAGAAATTATGGTTTTTACCAAAAGGGACATTCCAGAAGGGGGTTCGATCAAGTAAAAACATCTAACCTACAATATACAAACAGTGCATGAGGTTTGTTACCATTTAAAAATGTCTTCCCTACAACTAGAAGCCATAGCATCTACTGAATTATACAAATAAAGGAGCTTTTTTTTATTTAAACGAACCAACAACAATGTACAACGTTACAGTGAGGCTGGACAAAAACAATGTGAGCAGGCAGGTCCATGAGCAGCCCTGCCGTGACTCGCGTAACATTCACCGCACAGAAAAACAAAATCAGAATTATGTTTTATACATAATTTCGAGGCTTGAAATTTCAAAAAGGTTACAACAATTTTCGAAACAAGTCCCGTAAATCATTCCGACATCTTGAAACCATTCAAAATAAGTAACGTGTAACATGAGTAGCAAGTAACATGTAACACGAGTAGCAAGTAACATGTAACATGAGTAGCAAGTAACATGTAACATGAGTAGCAAGTAACATGTAACATGAGTAGCAAGTAACATGTAACATGAGTAGCAAGTAAAATGTAACATGAGTAGCAAGTAACATGTAACATGAGTAGAAAGTAACGTGAGTAACGTGTAACAGGAGTGGCCTATAACATGACTAACACTCCCTCCTTGTGTTGCGCCACATATTTTTTTACTACTGAGGATTCATACACTTTTGAGGTAAAGTCCTGCAGCGAAACCAACCGGAACCTTGGTGGGATTTGAACCCACGACCTTCAATGCCGAAGTTACATCAGAAAATAAAAGATGAAATTATTCATTTTCCATTTGAGGCTTATTTAAATTGAAGCATGAGGGACATGCTAACATGTAATCAGACATACCAAACCATGTACACTTCCGTTTTAAAGCATGTTACCGGCAAGAATATCTTTAAAAAAAGGTTGTTTTCAGGTCAATGGGGCACATTCTTAAGGCCAAAGGGTTAAATACAGCCGAAAAGACTGCCACTTAAAAACAACTAAAAGCAATGAATATCAGACAGAATATTGTTGGACTAAAAACCAAGACATTGACATAGTACTGAAGCTCACATAGCTCATAATAGTATTTATGCTCACGAGGCATGTGTTAGCTATATTTCACTGCTATTTAACAAGCAGTTAAATGTTTCATGGAAACAGTGATATTTCATTTAGGTACAGAAATACTTGAACAAAATCAATGAGTTAGCAGTCAAAAAAGCATAAACCAGCCAATGACTTTTCAGCGCCAAGGAAAAGCTATTCTTCAGATGACAATATACTTGCTGCTGAGGTTGGATTTGGGTTCCACGATTTGGGTTTCGCGATAAGCCATGTTTTTGTACACTAGTTTCTACACCGAAAATGATTATACTATTTTTTTTGCTTTATACCAGCTTATGGTACATGTATTGTCTTTGCAATGGAAGTTGTATAGTATATGCTGATGACATTTAAAGGCTCTCTATCTTATGGAAAAAATGAGGTATGATATACTTGAAATATCAGTTATCTTCCGAAAGCATGGTTTGAGTTAACAAGTCTACAAATTGTGAGTGAGAGTATTTCTCCATGCAAAGCTTTTCTTTTTAATGATATTATAATTTATGCTGATTTTAGATTAGAGTTCCGCAGGGTTACCTGATTGGTACTAATTTCTACACTACTGAAGCACTGGTCTGTTTTTTGCAGTTGACCAACTCATTGGCTTGGTTTTTCAATGGATGGGTAAACTTCTGCGGATGAGGATGGAATTGGAGTACCGCAGGGCTCATTACTTGGCCCATTTTCTCTGTTAGTGTTAACAATGCAACCAGAGAACCAGGGTATATTAAATATAACAAGGTTCTATCCGTGACAAATGGTTATATTCACTATACAGAGCAACAGATACTCATACACGTGCGTACAAAACAAAATATGACTTAGGTTTGTAAGAAAACCACATAGTACAACCAACTTACATCGTGTGCTTTTTACCCCAAAACTCGACGATTTGACAAACAAAAACAAACATTTTTTGTGTGTTTTTTTCTAAATTTTCCTCTTCTCATCTGACATATAATATCAGTAATATTCTATCGTATACAAACATTTTTGTAAAATGCAAAAATATGTAGGATAAATCTAGGGAATTACAAACAGTCCTGAAAAAATGTAATAATTTAATTCTTTTTACAGCATTAGTGATTATCACCACAATTTCATCCTTTCCGTAAAATGAGGGTCTTTTCTCTAAAAACCAAAATGGTCACAAGTATCAGATATTTAAGGAAAAAAAGAAAAGAATGGTTTCCGGTCGCAGCTGACCGCAAAGTGTTATGACTTGTCTAATTTGTTTTATTGCTACTATTAACGGACAAGTAGATGGTTGCCTCAAAACCACCATGAAGTACTGCGAGGTTTGCCATAAGTCTGCAAACACACCGATCACCCAAATTTTCTAATATGCACAAGACTAGCACGGTCTATTGTTATCCTTAATTGGTTGATTGATTGACTTATTCAGTTTTGGTATCGGGGAATCTATTCTAAAATGGGTAATTAATAAATGTTAACACAGTGATTAACAGCCTCTTTGTTGTAATCATGGAAAGGCTAGCATGCTCTTCCCTAAATTTAGAAGCAAATTTGGCAACAAAGTTGACAAACAAAGCTGACAAATGAAAGCGTCCATGTAAAAATAAAACGAGAATATCTTTCGAAATATCGGAGCACTTAAATAAAGTTAGCTGCAATCATGTCCCAGACAAACGTAAGCAATTTGCTAAGTACAGTAGTGTCATGCTTAGCAGAAATGGGTTACCAGCCAAAATGTAATGTAATGTGGCTGTCGTGATTGGTACCCCGCTACATATTTTTTGCTAAGCTATTAGTTTTGATAAGTACAATTTTCTGATAGCTTCATGAAGCAGGGGCCCAATTTTAATGCGCAGTGCCGACCAGAAACCATTTTTTTTTTTATAATGTCACAATTATTACTAAAAAAGGGAGATGTTATATTATGACATAATTGCCAATATTTGACAAACAGTTCTTTAAATGACGGACAGAGTTAATTGACCATGATGTTTCCTCAACTACACAAACACTCTCCCTTTTTCCCAAACACGTAAAGGTATTGTCGACAAACCCAAGTAAAATTCCGTTGCATGATCTTCACTGCTTGGAGGGAGGCCGATGGGGGCGTGGACTAGGATAAAAAGAGGGCCTTCACAATAAAGAACACGCCTCAGGTACATTTTATTCTCCGAACACCAAAATCCCTCAAATCGCACCAAAAACGAAAAATCAAACAAACACAAAACTTGGTGCCTAACTTTGGAAACTGGGTCTCCACATTTCAAAACTGGATGTCCAAATTTCAAAACTGGATGTCCAAATTTCACAACTGGGGGTACAACTTGAAAGTCTAGCTCCAAATTTGAAAACATGGAGTCCAAACATTTGCCGTGAATTGACAAACCCAGTTCATCAAAAGTTCTCGTCTACATTACTTTTACATGAAATGAAACCGACAGAAGTGTGTCCGAGTTCAAGCTGTACTTCCATGGGCCATAGCAGGGGCGTTATCTCAGAATTCCACACTAAGCAGAGCCATGAAATTGTGGGACCCGACGCCTCCCACGCTAAAACCACACCAGGAATTTTGACAAAACCTAGCGTTGAGATCGAGAAACGCTAATACTTGCCGTAAAACCAGCACCCCTTCATCACTGAAATTGGCTAAATACGTTAGAGTTACTTACACAATATAAGGATCATTATATTACAGGTTGTAAAAAATGAGTGCTTTATCTAATAAATGGAGATCACCACCTCGTTTTGAATAGTTTGTCCCAGTCTGTGGTCAACCACTCCCACATAAATTGTAATGCTACCCTTTTCACCCATATCAACCTGGAAATTATCTTTTGAGTTCACCCAAAACCATTTCATCGTTAAACTTAAAAAAGTTCTGGGACAAATCTCACAAAACTGCTGAGCAAAAAAAATTAAATGCTTACCAGACTTATTGCTGCTCATTTAATAAAGTAAAACTTATGCTGAGCTGCCAGCAATGTTCAAAACTTTACATTACTGGTTGGTCACCCATTTCTGGTTAGCAAGAACACGTTATTTATTTTCATCTTGCTACTGAGCACGACGTAAAAGTTAACGAGGAGCCAGTGACAAGCAGTGTACACTACAATGGCATCTACTCTCTGCTTTTCTGAGTTGCGCAAATTTGTGTGCTTAGAAGTTTGATGACATTGGGAACCAGACCTTATTTTCTTAATAGTAATGTACATTTTATAATGCGCATACAGACTATGCCAGACTGGTCCCAAGCAGTCATCCTGCATTTCAGTTGGTAGCCTGCTTCATAAAAAGCATTCTTTATGTGCCGAGTCAGCTCACCAGCAGTTTTACTCCATTTGCCCGAGATACTGTTTTCACCGGTTCCAGGTTCAACCCTCACTTGTTTTCATGCGTCTCAAGATTCAACCACTGCCGTGAATGCACAGCAACCAATATCAACCAATTCACCGGACCTAGCTTCGAATCCAACATATCTGACCGATTTCTTAAAAAATCCATTTTGTATTGAACTTCATAAAAAATATTGAAGTCTTTTTGTCTTTTTTAAATTGGGAGGGTGAGAGGAGGAGGGGGGGGGGGGGCCATCATCTTTGATTCTACAAAGTGATAAATTGCACAGCAATAACATTACTAAATACAATCTACATATATAAAACATCAGACCAGGTTCGAATCCTGTCGCTGGCAGGCACCTGTGTCACAAATGAGTAAAACTTTTTTGGGGGGTAATGATGTCGGAACAACATGGCTTTCATGTGCTGCTGTTAGTTTTCTTGTTTTGTTGTTCTTTGTGTTGGTAAACCGATGCTCTTCTTGTTTGTTATTAGGGTTGCGACGTACGTTTTGTTGCACGTTCAACCCGAGTTGTTACATTTCTTAGGAAGTTTACCTTCATTTAGAACTTCTGCTGTTAACCTACTGTATGCTTCTTGTCAACGCAAAGATGTCGACCGTAGGATGTTCCCTTTAAAGTTGTTTACCTTGGTTGTTGTTGTTTACTCACTGCAATCGGGTCAATGCACAGGATAATCAAACTATCCAAGATATTTTCCATATGGCTGAACAGGGTCTGAATCTGAAATGAAAAATTGATGTCCCTTTGAAAATTAAAAGCATTTATTGTTAAAGTTTGAATCCACAAGAAGAAGAGTAGCGGTCTATTGGCCGAGTGCGCCAGACTCAAGCTCTAGTGGCTGAGTCTACAGGGTGTGGGTTCCAATCCCGGTTGTGACACTTGTGTCCTTGAGGAATATGCTTTACTATAATTGCTTCTCTTCACCGGGGGTATGGATGGGGTACCTGCGAGGGTAGAGGTTGGTATTGTGTTTGAAACCAGAGTCAAGAGTAAACAATGTGTTCGAAGTGAGGAGGAAGTATCTATGTTGCTCGGTATCTGATCCACATCAAGAAGAGTGGGATCAGAGCCGGATCAGACAATGGTGTAAATACGACACCAGACCTTGATCCGGGGTCATGAAAAAAATGCAGGATCTCATGTAGGGTGTCTTGGCCGAGCGGTGTAGAGCATCGGATTCAAGTTCTGGTGGTTAAGTCATCAGGATGTGGATTCGAGTCCCGGTCATGACACTTGCGTCCTTGAGCAAGATGCTTTACTATAATTGCTTTACTTCACCCAGGGGTATAAATGGGTACCTGCGAGGGTAGAGGTTGATATTATGTTTGAAAAAGCCTTCGGAGCGCCACGGCAGCAAAGGGCTGTACACTCCCCAGGGAGCTGAGAAAGAGTACAGGAATGCTATTGGCCCAATGACCGGGGCACTAATGTAAAGTGCATATAAGAACTAATTATTACTATTATTAATCCACCTGTCTGGATTGAGTGGAAACACTTTGGGGCTTACCCCTCACTTTGTGCCATGTCAAACAGGCGATCCCACCGGCTGCTCTTCCTTGCCCTGCCTGGTATCTGACAACCTCCTCTGCTCCTCGGTCAACTTGTTTCCTTTCAGGTCGCCAGTACTCGACGATCTCCCCCGCCGGGTACTGATAAACTACTCCCGGTGCTACTGGGCGTGGTCGGGGACGGGGAATCGCCAAGGCGGGGCTCCGCCCCATTCTGCAAGTCGGTGCTGGAGCTGTAGGCGCGCCCCTTGTCCTTCTTGTCCTTCTTTAAGAAGCTCAACACTCGCTTCTTGGCGCGACTTGGTGAAGATTCTGAATGGAAATTTTAAAAAGGAATAAAGCGCAGTTAACACGCTGCAATTCAGGAAAAAATTCAGACATAAGATAGCGTTTTCTTGAACAAGGTCAATACTAAACAAACTGATTTTGTATTTTCTTTAAAACCTGCATGGGCAGACAGTTCGCAGGAGTTACCTGAGGGTATAAATATATATAAAATATCATGTCAATGAATATTCATGATCTTGGTCGGGGAATATGAGCGTGGTATTAAAAAAAAACGCACCTGGAATTAGCAATACATACGCTTCCTCCTAGAAGGGTTGCAACCCACTCATCTCTGCTCCTACTACTTAGCTACTGGGTACATTACTACTACAACTGGGTACATTATTACTACTACTGGGTACATTATTACTACCACTGGGTACATCAATACTACTGCTGGGCACATTAATACTACTACTGGGTACATTAATACTACTACTGGGTACATTAATACTACTACTGGGTACATTAATACTACTACTGGGTACATTAATACTACTACTGGGTACATTAATACTACTACTGGGTACATTAATACTACTACTGGGTACATTAATACTACTACTAGGTACATCCAGGGTGTTTGACCTCGGCATGCGACCCTGTTGGGGCATTAAACCATTAACTGACGAATTCTCACTTACTGCTCTGACTATGAATATTCATGTTCTTGGTTGGGGTATATGGGCGTGGTATAAAAAAAAAAAAACCATCTGGAAATAGCAATACACACGCTCTCTCCTAGATGTGTTGCAACCCACTACTCACCTCTGCTCCTACTACTGCCACCGGGTACATCCAGGGTGTTTGACCTCGGCTTGTGACCCTGTTGAGGCGTTTCTGAACCATTAACTGACGGATTCTCACTACTGCTTCGTCTCTTGTCCTTGTCCTTCTTCTTGAAAAGTTTAAAGAGGCGCTTGCTTCCTCTCGGGGAGGAATCTACAAAGAACAAAAAATAAGGAATATTTTAAACTACTGCGCGAGGGCGTGTCTGAACTAAACTCATGTAATGTGAAAGAAGTAAACTAAACTTTTTGTTGTTGTGCATTGTCATCTTTATTCATTTGGCCGTTCATACAAGAAACCAACATATTATACAGGCTGTCAAAATAAGATAAAACTTTAATTGTAACGCAAGGAAATTCGCTATTGAAAGCGCCCTCACCGGTTATCAAATAAATTCAATTGAATAACCTTCGAACCGTATTAATACGATAATTATTTTTATACACCACACACATAAATCCTTATCTTTCGATTGGTGGACGCCACGTCACATGTCATACTTTTTTGGGCCATGTATTTACTGCCATGACACGTGACGCTCCAAAATTTAATAGAGTCCTATATTTATCAATATAGGATGCTTGGGGCACTTCACAGCAATGCTTCTCTGAATCTTTCCAAAAAATTGTCGTTTCCTGCCTATTATTTTGTCAAAACGAGGCAAGATCGTGTCATGGCAGACAAGGTTGGTGTGTACATGGAGTTGACCACGTTGTTTAGAAGGGGTATTAGAATTTTCAGAGGGTGGGATGGATGAGTTTCCGTGTCCGTTTTGTGTTTATTGTAGAAAATGACAAGAATCTATCTGCGAGTTATGTAAATAACAAATTTAATGCATTTCGACCTGTGAGATGGAAACGTCCAGATTTCACTCTTGTGATTATATTCTGCGACAACTTGCATTCATATGCATCCAATATTTGTATAATATTCCAACTTGTACCTCGTTTTAAGCTGCCCTCTTTTGGATCCAAGGGATCGTCAGTCATGATGAAGTCTTCCGTCGGAGTCTGTGGAAAAAAACAAAAAGTAAAACTTCTTAAAACATTTTAATCCTGTGTTTATGTTTGTGAGTGCACACTCACAGCGTTATTTCAGACTTTAAAGCTCAGCTGACACGTTGAAAATAGACACAATCGGTGACAGGAGTCACATGACTCATAGTGGGTTATCATTGTAAACAAATGGCTGAGCATTACTGAGGGGAGATGAAGTTCATGACTTAGTGAACGTTCAAGATTGTTCATGAACAACCATGAACTGGGAATGCATGTTCTGGACAGTTCATGAAGTTTTCTTCAATTTTATTGTTCATGAACAACCATGAACTGGGAATGCATGTTCTGGACAGTTCATGAAGTTTTCTTCAATTTGTTGTTCATGAACAACCATGAACTGGGAATGCATAATCTGGACAGTTCATGAAGTTTTCTTAAATTTGTTGTTCATGAACAACTATGAACTGGTTGTCTCATTTGTTGTTCAAGGACATTCATGAAACTGTTCATGAGCATCATGAAGAATTTTTGATGGCCAGTTCCTGAACTGATGTCAATCAGCAATCATGAACCATTCATGGATATTCATGAACATTCCGTGATCATCTCGCCTGGGACTGAAAATAATCTGGAAAAATTCATCAACCAGTTGTCTCATTGGTTGCTCAAGGACATTCCTGAACTGTTCATGAGCATCATGAGGAATTTTGATGGCCAGTTCGTGAACTGATGTCAATCAGCAATCATGAACCATTCATGGACATTCATGAACATTCCATGATCATCTCACTGGAAGCAACGCGCAGTGTGCATGGAAAAGCATTGCTGCTTCCCACCTTACAGTACAATCACTTGGAAGCAGCCATTGCTTTTCCATGCCACTGCGTGTCGCATGCTTGTTTTGTGTACATCGTTTACCCACTATGAATCACGTGACTCCGGTCGCCGATTCAGTCTATTGAAAGAAGAGTTCTGCTTTTTCATTGGGGCATGCAAGCTTTTTCCAAATGATACTCATGTGTTTGTCTTGGACGAAGGCCATTCAGCAGAATCTGCTGAGCAAAAATTAGCAGGGAGCCATGCCAGTCACAAGCAATATACATTACCATGTATTTTGGCTGGTAACCTATTTTAGCTTTGCATGATTTTTTTTTTGTTTAAAGCTCAAATTTATGCTTCACAGCTTTGTGGAATTGGCCCTGGTGGTCTGATGACAACAGCGAAGTGTTTAGAAATTAGAGTTTTGCTATAAAGAAATGGAATACAATGGGAGACTTTTGAGACAACAGCAGGCCTTATCCATTGTTCTAAGCAACGAGAACAATGGAAAAGGCCCGTTCAGTGCAGGGTTCTGCCCAGGATTTCTTTAGTGGAGGAAAAATGTTTCCCTGGAAACCATTGCGATATTGATCAGTTACTTGGTAGATCATATAAATAGACTCAAATCAAAGAAGTACTCAAAATTCATGGCTTCGGATACCATTTTTACTGATAAATACCCAATTTTACATTTCGTTGAAAACCTTTGAAAGGAAATAGCAAGTGTAATTAAAAAATTTGGAAAATGTGTGGTGGTCGGAAGCAGAGAAAATTCTGCCAGTGGTGGTTGGGGAATCCCGAGTGCCGGGCGGGTTTTCCGGCACCGACCACTGTGGGCAGAACCCTATCAGTGGGATGCCTGCTATCGCCTTAAAGTCTACCATTTGCTGTACACACTGATGCCTGAAATCCATGCGTTCAACAGCGTGTGCGTTGCGTAAACGGTCCACCACCATTTTCAATCGCTGCCAGCCGCCTAAATGTTTTCAAAACGTTATCAAAATACGATGATGTAATACACAATACAGACACACGGCAGTTTGCCTGATGTGTATTCTATTCCAGCATACTCAGCACAATGTCTTATTACCTTCAACACACATTGAAGACAAGAATTTTTGGACGAAAAACGATTGTTTTCTTTCGATAAAGTTTCACAGACCATGGTTACCGGACAAAATATTGAACATGACTCCCTATGGGATCAAGTAAGTATACTGTGGTGTTACAATGCATGTCAAATCAGTTTGACTGGTATATTTTACAAATTTAAAGTGATTTGAGGTCAGACAAAGTTATTCAAATTTACAACTCATACACTTATGACATAATAGTTAACTGAGACAACTAGAGAATGATCCACCGTTATACGAAATATGAAACGACTAGCTATCACTTAAAAACGACACACTGAACTTACTAAAGCCATGCAAATCAAAACATGCTGGTGATTCAAATGAACGTATCGATGAAAACACTTTTTTAAATGTCATTTTGATTTCTGACATGTCACAAGGAATTTGAGATGCTGTACGTAGTCTGTAAATCGACCCCTTGCATATGACGTCACTAGCTTCAACAGCGCCCTCAATGAGGTCAAAGGAGAAGGAATCTCATTGGTCGACAGTTGTAGAACACGCCCACATGTAATTGAAAATGAGTGTGTATGGAAAGATAGATACAGAGACTGATAGGGTGATTGATATTAAAAATTACACCAGGACCTAGTTTCATAAAGCTGCTTTAAGCACAAAAAGTAGCCTAAGCACAACAAAATTATGCTTACCAGAACACTCGGTTACCAGCCAAAATACCATGTCACGTATACCCATTTTGACTGGTAACCTGTGCTCATTTCTGCTAAGCAGAAAATTATTAAGCACTATCTTCTGCTTAAAGCAGCTCTATGCAATAGGGCCAACGAGAGTGATTCTGGCACATGCTTTGCTTCAATGCTTGTGTGCACACCACCGCAAACACATTCAAGAGATGGTAACAAGTCGATGATAATCAATATCAATGATAATCAATAGACCCCCCTCCCCCCTTGCACAACGTCACATGCGGCTCCTGTCTACCCTCGTTCTGCCATATTTTTGGTGTCAAAACAACATGGCGCGTGTCTCACCATGTGTGTATTGACCCCTTGTACAATGCGCAGCGCACTTATAGACCTTTCTATTGCAACGTCACAGGCCGAGTTTTGGCCAACCAAGGTTGGAAAACTATGGGAAGCCATATAAACGCAAAGCCAAAACAGATCGCCAAAGTTTGTAACAATGTTACACAAATATTCAAAATTGCTGTTGAATTTGTTGGAAACAAAGCAACTAACCTTAGGAGGTATTTGTGTTAAATAAAAAATTGCAAAAGTGTTGAATTTTGTCACATTATCTGTTAACACAAGTGAATGTTTTGCTAACATTTGGCTCTCCATGCCAACCAGCGCAGTTTGTTTATCAACAATGGAAAGGTCTATACATGCCTATCCTGTCCACCATTTTTAGAATCAAAATGTACACAAAGGTGGAATGTAATGATAAATATCTTCCCTGATTGCTGTGCAAAATCTCCCGATTGCAATATGCAAATAATGGCAGCTCTGGTATTTTCCACATGAGATAGATAAAGGGATACGTGGAGATGCCATCCATACATGCCAGAGTAAATTTGTTCGCGGGAGAATTGAAGCTGCAGATGATGAAACAAACATGTGACAGGCAGGGTAAAAATCCCCAGGAATTTCCCAGGGCACATAGGTGTGAAAACGGCTGATGTTAAAGGAACATTACAGAATTGGTCAGAAAAAAACTTGTAAAATAAACTTTTTGATCACAGATTTACATAAAACTTACACGGTCTAATGATGATGATAGTAGAAAACATCCCTTGAAATATTTCTGTCTGAAATGCCATATTTAATGAGAAATGAATAAACTAATTTTCAGATTGGAGTTTATCGCTCAGTGAGCGTTTTACTCATTTGTTGAATCTATATGATTTCACGCAAATGTGTAATCGGTTTTTCACTATTTTCTCGTGACCCAGATGGCCGATCGATCTCAGTTTGTCAGTTTATGTATATGGTGGATTACATAAAGTGCTTACACTGCCAGCAACTGTTTTGTTAGCAAAAACCAATTCTGTAATGTTCCTTTAAAGCACACAGTCACAATAGGCAACGCCCCATTCAACAAAAGAGATACCATTCAATAGAACTGGACAGACAGAAAACCGTTTTTCACATTCAAGGCTTAAAAAAGCCTCATCTGAAACCAAGCAGCCTCGCTAATGAGGGCAGCGCGCCGTATCCACACCTCTCGTCACTACACCCCTGGTAGGGATGTAACGACAAACAATGCTGATTGGCTCCACAAAAACTACTGCTTTGCGCACATACTTATTAAAAACCGTTGAGTGCTTGTATGGCGCTTTAGGACGCCTTAGTATACTTAGCGTAACAAAATGCAAGCACCCTAAACTGCATACAGTTAAACGTGTCAAAATGTCAGAGAAGAATGAGAGGGGACCAGTTGCTCTATGACTTGATGCCTCCCAGGGAGATGAAGTTCATGATTTTGTGAACTTTCAAGATTGTCCATGAACAACCATGAACTGGGAATGCATGTTCTGGACAGTTCATGAAGTTTTCTTCAATTTATTGTTCATGAACTGAGGGGGCTGAAAATAACCTGGAAAAATTCATCGACCAGTTGTCTCATTTGCTGTTCAAGGCCAGTCATGAACTGGTCATGAGCATCATGAAGAATTTTAATGGCCAGTTCGTAAACTGATGTCAAACAACAATCATGAACCATTCATGGATATTCGTGAACATTCCGTGATCATCTCGCTTGGGCTCTTTTGTGGGCTATCATACTTGAGGGCGTGCGTGAAGCGGATTGGCTACCACAGGCCTACTAATTAAAATGTGCCATATACTGGCACATTTTCAATAACCAACACCAGGGGTTATGAGCGAGCAGCGCGTGCTGGGGAGAAAAAAATGGCGCAGCGAGATCGATCACCCCTCGGAACGAGGTTGAAACCCATGCTAATTGGTTGTGGGAAAACAGACTCATGAGGGCGACAGATAGGTGAAAGGCCATGCATCACAGTTACACTCTGTGCGTTGTAGTTGTAAACAGCAGGTTGACACACCACACCATTAATGTGAATGCAGCATAGACATTGTGACTCGTGACTTCACTTGTTTTACATAAAGAGCGACAGAGCCTGGACTTCCTGCAGGCACAAAGTGTACACAGCTCAATATAAGAAAAACACAAAATCTTACATTTTGTACAAATGGCAGTGCACAATTTGTATCAAATTATTCCTATGATGAAATGGGACACATACAAATATCAAACCTTATCCAGCTGTTATTATTTTTTTACAGCAACCGGTTTAATGTGTTTTTTTGTTTTTCTTCTGCCAAGCGGTTAAAATAAAATAATGGCCGCCCACCGTTGCAAGCGTGTTTACCTTCTGCCCAGGGGAATCCTGATGGTTTGGTCAGAATCCGGATGTAGACACACCCAGATCACACAGAGAGTCGCACAGACAGAGAGAGACAGTGTGACGGACAGGGTGATAGACAGGGAGGGGGGTAAGAATAATTAGTGTGGAGATCAAATCTAGAAGTAGCGACACTCTGTTATTAATGATGTCACCGATGATGTCACCATTTTTCAAGAGGTAAAAAAAAATAAGGTATCATTTCATGTTGAAGTTTTGAAAATGCTTTTGAATACACGTTCACTGTAGCTCATTTAAAAATTTGAAAATGTTGCTATATCCAACAAAGCTGGCATCAACTTTATATATCATCGCCTATGTTTAAAGGGAAAGTATACCTTTGGTAATTACTCCAAAAATTAATGACCACAAAAATTTACTTGGTAAAAAGCACTGCAGCTGTTGATAATGTGTAACACTTTGCGAAATGATTCCCTTCTAAGGAATGTGGTCTTAGAGAATGGGGTCAAACAAACATGAATCTGAGAAACGTTTCTCAGATTGTGTATTCCAATTACGCTCCGGATTTTCAGCAAAAATCTCAACAACGCTAAGCATCTATGCATTTTTCATTGTCTTGTTTGGATCGATTCCGTAGTGTGATGTCACAGTGCTGTTTTTATTCCAAGGCACTGAGGGGCTTGTCGTGAAACTGCATTTCCAAACGGTTCCAAAAGCCAAAGGTATACTTAAATCAGTAACCGATTGCTAAACTGTTGTTAAATATTGGAAAATACAAAAACTAGACCTGTAAGTCCAGAGCTCTGTAGAAAAAGAAATAATAAAACAAAAAAATTTACAAAGCGCACAGGATTTGGTCCTTGGTGACAAAACTTCCACCGTTTGTTGGTCATACTCTTCAGCACTTTGTGAAAAAGGGAAAGCAGCCCACTTCATGCTGTCATAAAAAACCACCATACCAGTGCTATTGTGCAATGTAAAAGGTGGCCATTAATTAGACCTTATGCACATGACGTCATTTGAGTAGGGCGCCCTCGGCTAGAAGTCAAAAGAAGGTTGCTCATTGGTCCATCTTGTGCGCTGTGCATACATGGATGTGCATTGTCCATTGTTTTTCATCATCGTTTTACCTCTAAGATGGCGGCGTGATGACCTCAATACATAAGATCCCTTATTATTCTGACTGAGTGAATCTATTGATTCCTGTGATCACGCTCACTCCTGAAGTTGTGAAACTATTACATTTTCGGGCTTGAAACTTTGGTTACAATTATGAATTACCATCGATGTTTTTATCTGCAAATCTAAATCTTTTTTCCCAACCCCCTTCCATACTTTTTCAAATGACAGCAGCAATTCTGGGTGGAGAATTTGATTGAGCAACTGGTGCTAGTACCAACTTTATGCTATGAAACTTCTCGGATTTAAAAAACAAACAAACAAGTCCTGGTCATGGCACTTGTGTCCTTGCGCAAGATGCTTTACCATAATTGTTTGTCCTTCGGATGGGACATTAAGCCATGGGTCCCATGTACTAGGATTGGTAGTGCACATAAAAGAACCCAGAACACTCATCGCGGAAGAGTAGGGGTTAAACCCTGGTGTTTTTGGTTCACATACCCAGCACCCTTGTTTACAGGTTTCCTCAGGCTTGTGAGCTACAGTGATTAAGTTCACTTATGAGGCATCCTTGGTTTCATTACCAGAAATATATAACAGCAATAGTAATAACGACTCTCACCAAACACCTTGTTTCAGTCGTGATAAACAAGCGATTATCGTGTTTGTGAGTGTACACAAAGGAGGGTTTCTAATGTGTAAACTGTGTTAACAGTGCACTAAACAGGGGGTGTAAAGGTGTGCCAAGGCAGAGTGGGATGGCGTATTGGTGTCGGGATCTACTGTTGCCAGTGTGGGTTCGGGTCCTTCCCAGGCGAGATGAAGTTCATGACTTTGTGAACTTTCAAGATTGTTCATGAACAATCATGAACTGGGAATGCATGTTCTTAGACAGTTCATGAAGTTTTCTTCAATTTATTGTTCATGAACAACCATGAACTGAGGGGGCTGAAAATAATCTGGAAAAATTCATCGACCAGTTGTCTCATTTGTTGTTCAAGGACATCCATGAACTGTTCATGAGCATCATGAAGAATTTTGATGGCCAGTTCGTGAACTGATGTCAAACAACAATCATGAACCATTCATGGATATTCGTGAACATTCCGTGATCATCTCGCTTGGTCGTGGCAGTTATTTCCTTAAAGGATGTGTGTGCCATACTACCTTGACCATTTACCCCATGTCAAAGTTTGTTATAAATAGATAACAAACCACCTGAAAATCACTGGTACGACCCAGGAAGGTAGGGGGAAACAGCTCCCCCCCCCCCCCCTGCGCAGTGTGAAGTGTCAGCACAAAGCACTCCGCACTAATGCTAAAAATAGAAGCTCAGCACCCAGTACCCGGAGGTCCGACTCACTAACGCACTAACGTACGCGCAAAGATATGTCCAAGCTTGTCTGTTTACTCGCGTGTACTGCCTGTACTAATGCGGTCTGGCGCGCCGATGCGGTGATCCTGTGAAAATCTGGTGGAATGCTCGTCTGACATACAGGTATTTTGAGCAGAAGTGACATAACTAGTGTGGAGTGCGGTTGAAGAAGCCACGAAAGCCTATCAAGCAAGAGGTCGCTTGCCTGGTGTTTTTGGCACGGCTTTCCACAGATCAGAGCCATCTAACTTTTACAAGGCATTTTTACAAATTAGCCTTTTAGGTTTGATCGCAAGGTTGATGCAGCAATGTTCTTGTTTCTATATATATATATATTTCTAATATAGCTTTTCCAGCAAAATTTTAACTAAAAAACATCAAGCGGTAGCAGCACTGCTCAAAAAAAAAAAAATCAAAAAAATTAACATTCCGACAAAAGTTTACACTCACTCTAGAAATCAAAAACAACTTTTTTTTTTTTAAACTTCCGCAAAAAATAATTTACTATTAAGTAAAATAAAAAAGGGGGAACACATATGTACAAATTTAATGACCACTGTATGGATACCACAAAGTGTTAGTTGAGGCTACACAAAATTAAACTGAGCCTCGGAGACTACAAACACAAATATTAAAAGCAGAAGGGCCCAATTCCATTCGGCTCATAAGAAGGAAATTCTGCTATTTAGAAAATCCTTTTGCCGAGCAAAATAACCACAGGTCACAATGCAAATCTAACTGTATCTTAGTGAAATAATGTCCGTTTTATCTAATAACGCTCACTTGCACCAACGTTTAGTTTTAGTTTTTCCCTTCACCATTGCACATAGTTATGATTTTATAAACTGATAAAAATTACCAGAAAGTAACATGAACCCTGCGACAACATACCAAAGTATTAGTTATGATAAAATCGTATCATAAAAACGGTGGATTTTGCCATTGTGGTGATATCTATTTAGAACAGATTACGCTAATAACTGTAAACCATGAAACAATGGACTAATTATTCATGATGCATGACATCACTTATGAATGATTCATAAACCGAAATGACCCAGTCATGAACAAACTTGGTGACTAGTGCGTCAGTGGTTAGACTGCTAGACTTGCAATCCACAAGGTTGTGGGTTCGAATCCGGCCAAGCTAACCGCTGATTTCACATTGACTAGAAACTAAGTATTGTCATCTAGTTACTGAATCCAAATTTCTTGATTTGAGCAATTCATGCCCATAGATGTTAAATCAATGTTTGTATGACTGAGAGAGATTGGCTGCTGCCAGCTTGGTGTTTATATCCCCTTGTGGGAGTTTGACGAGCTCCCTTGATGGGAAGATCATCTAAACAAACAAACAAACAAACAAACAAACAAACAAACAAACAAACAAACAAACAAACAAACAAACAAACAAACAAACAAACAAACAAACAAACCTGTGCCACCCCATGAATGATCAGGGTGCTTTTCTTGGTTGGTGTCCTCGGCCGCTCATCCTTGGAGCTTTCTGCAAGATGCTTGATGGCCGTCTCTGCCACAGACGCTGGCCCACTAGAAACTGTCATCATTTCTACAGACCAATCAGAATGGGAGTAAGATAATTAAAAGGTTGTGAATATTCAAATGGAAGCGTTAATATTCATGAGATATCAATGGGCATAGCACTGATAAGTTGTGGCACTCACAGTGCACGCAGCAGCAATGATAGCTTTAATGATGTGCTTCTTGCATTAGGAGAAGAAAAAAAACAACGGAATGAGCTATAGGATTCTTGTCACCTGGCGAGCTCGATGGTCCAGCAGTTAAAAATTAACTTAAAACGAAACTAACATTACTTCCTTTGAAATGAAGTCATATTCAAGAAGTGCAACTGCTGATTTTGGTTGTTACAACCAAAATTAAGGACAAAAAGTTGACATGCTGACAATTGCGCATGTTTTTTTTCACTATTTTCCCCCTTTCTCTCAAAATGGACTAAGCCCATATTTTCGAAGCTTTTTAATTTCAGGTTTATGGATGATCACACAAAATATGAACACTGTCTGTGGCTATTTTGTCCGCTCTACCAATCCTGTATGATACCTTTAAGTAGTGATGAATACTCTGAACTAAGGCCAAATAAAATAAAAACATGCTCAGCGTCTCCTTTTTTATTTAATTCTTTCTTGTAATTATCAAATTTTTCTGACAAAAACAACTGTTTTAAAAATGTGTCGGGCGGCCATTAAAAAAAAAAAAAAAAAAAAAAACCTGCCTCCTTTCTTTTTTTAACAAGGCAGGACGCTAAACATGTTTTTATTTTTATTTTGCCTAAGTGAGCCTTTTTTTAGAGCCTCTTTTTTTATTTATTTTTTAGAGCAAACTGATTGTGTGGCTAGAGTTCCTTTTAACAAAATGAAACAGCCGCTGTGTGAACATGAAGGGCAGAATATTTGATAAAAAAGGTTTGAGTTTCTCAAGAAAACATTTTAAAGTTTTCAAGATTTGTTTTAATACCACATTCTGTGTCGTACACAATTTTTGCAAAGGAAAACTTCTTCTCAGTGAGACTAATTTGTAGGAGCAAATGGTACCATAAAAATCTTACAAAGACAGTCATTACATGACGACTCCCTCGTCCAACAAGCCCCACCCCCAATGATGTGTGCGTGGGAATTTAATAGACCATTCAACCCCATGGTTTGGAAATGACTAACAACCTTTTGTCCTTGCCTTCTCCCTTTTCCCCACAACAGATATCCTCCTTTTTAGTCTGCCTTATTCACTAATGAATTACTCTTTCTCCCTCTTCCCATCTTGGATTTTGTCCTTTGTGTTTCCAACTTCTTGTGGTCAAACCAGACCCTTCCCTCCACCCCCCTGTCTCCTTATTCAGTATATTTTATCCCTTGCTTTTTCTGTGTGCTTTCTGCTTCTCTCTCTCTCTCTCTCTCTCTCAATTGTCTTTCCACTTGTCTGCTTCTGTTTCACTTGTATACCTGTTTGTGTGTGTTGTCATGACTAACCCGCTGGAAATAGAACGGCATGAATCAAGCATGAATTGCTGTGTATACATGTACGTATTAATTGTTGAATAGAACAATGCGGGGCAATTTAAGCAAGTACAAGTGCTTGATCAAATGAGACACAGGTACATGTATGAGCAGAGCCCAATTTCACAAAGCTGTTAGCAGCAGAGAATACTGCAAATGCTAAGCAAGTAAATCAGACTCAGAGGGCACCAGTCGCAACAACATAAAACATTGCCATTTTGGCTGGTAACCTTCGGCCGGGCAATTATTTTATCGCTGACAGGCTTTGAGAAATTAGGCCCAAAAAGTCTAATACAAAAAGTGTTGCCACCCTAGCCATGCTACCACATTGCACCACTGTTATATAATGTACTTTATACTTGTTATACCATGGTAAATAGATTGAGAATTTTATTGGTTGAGAACCAATCACAGGCTTAAGGATGATTGTTTTACCTCTGTCTTGGGTACTGTATTTTTATTGGCACAGAACGATCAAATGAGCGGGCAACAAATATCCATGTATCACTCTCCTCTCACGCGCGCGCGCTTCGTACAAAATTATCATCGTTTCGATGAAATTGGAGTTCTTCAGATGAGGAAAATATTACTAAGAATTCAAGACAGAGGTATAACAAAACAACTGTTGCCTGCTGTGACATGGTCCATGGGTTTTGTACACCCAAATGGCACCCTCGGCTTCGCCTCGGGTGCCATTTGCCCCCTCGGGTGTACGAAACACCATGGACCATGTAACCTCAGGCAATAATTGTATAATGTACATGGCTCAGGGGAGCATGAGTGATGGGTTACAGCTCGATAGTCCGAAGGTTCGATGTTCCGAAGGTTCGTTAGTCCGAAGGTTCGTTTGTCCGAAGGTTCGTTAGTCCGAAGGTTCGATAGTCCGAATTGACAATAAGGTTCGATAGTCCAAATTGACGATAAGGTTCGATCGTCGATTCGGACTATCGGACCTTATCGTCGATTCGAACTACCGAACCTTCAGACCAGTGAACCTTCAGATCAATGAACCTTCGGAATAATGAACCTTCGGACTATCGCATCAAATGTTCAGATTAACGAACCCTATTTCATTTTCGGACTAATGAACCCCCTGTTATGGGAAATTTGTGCGTTCAGACTATCGAACCTTCGGACTATTGAACCTTCGGACTAACGGACCTTCGGACTATCGGGCGGACACCGAGTGATGTACCCCATGGGGTACATTACCTTGATCGTGCCCATACAAGAATCAAATATTATTATTATTATTATAACTTGTCAAAAGCCAATTGTTTTTGGGAGTACAGTGCAGTGGCTGACATCAATGCATGACTGTGGCACACTTCATGTAATGCACATGTAACAGACTTCTGACATGAGGAATGGTGAATGAGAGCTACACAGAGCATGCTCACAGACCTTCGACCTTAACTGTGACCCTGGGTCTGACTACAGTGAAGAGGAAAAACAAAACATCAACAAACAGAAAGGGTTAGTAAATTAAATTTGCACATATCAACTGTAACCCCCTCCCCTCCCCCCCCACCCCCACCTCACTCCCCTAAACAATACTATAGGTCTGGGCCTAATTTTCATAGGGCTGCTTAAGTACAAAAGGTACCTAAGCATAATAAAATTATGCTTACAAGGATATGGTTACCAGCCAAAATCTGTGGCTGGTTTCTTGCTTATTTTTGCCAAGCAGAAATTGTTTAAGCAGTATTTTTTACTTAAGCACAAAACAATTTGGGCTACCAGAAATAGGTTACCAAACAAAAGTCCATTTCACAGAAACAATTTGTGACTGGTTTCCTGCTAAATTGGGCTAAGAATAAATTTTCTCAGCAATATTTTGTGCTTAAGCGGCTCTATGGGCCCAAGGACCCAAATACATGTAGTTCTGCCGTACAGCCCATATAATCATGTGTTTTTACAGGGCACCTTAAAGCACATGTATAACATTGGTAATTTTCAAAGACTAGTATCAACACTTTATGTGACCCAACATATACATGAAATAACAAACACGTGAAAGTTTAAGCTCAATCGGTCATCGCAATTACGAGAAAATAGTGAAAAACCCTCTTTTATGTTTTCACTGTTTTCAAACATTGGATTTTATCACCGTGATAAAGAATAACTGTGTTACTCATTTCCTAAAAACTATAGCATTTCAAGGAAAACTATTTCAAGGGAATATAAGGGTGTCGGAACAAAGGGAGTCAGAACATAGGGATGTCGGAACATAGAGGTGTCGGAACATAGAGCATTCACTGGGTTAAAGGCACTGGACACTATTGGTAATTACTCAAAATAATTATTAGCATAAAACCTTAATTGGTAACGAGTAATGGGGAGAGGTTGACAGTATAAAACATTGTGAGAAACGGCTCCCTCTGAAGTGACATAGTTTTCGAGAAAGAAGTAATTTTTCCACGAATTTGATTTTGAGACCTCAGAATTAGATTTTGAGGTCTCGAAATCAACCATCTGAAAGCCCACAACTTCGTGTGACAAGGGTGTTTTTTCTTTCATAGTTATCTCGCAACTTCGACGACCAATTGAGCTCAAGTTTTTACAGGTTTGTTATTTTGTGCATATGTTGAGATACACCAAGTGAGAAGACTGGTCTTTGACAATTACCGATAGTGTCCAGTGCCTTTAAGAGGACGGTTTGACAGCGGAATAGAAACGAGTGCATCACTGACATGGGACTAATAGGAAGAGCTCTTTTACCTGTACCTGGATCTGTCATGGTAGAGCTGTTATGATGTTGCTGTACAGCGGTCATCTCTATGGCACCAGGCGGCGGGGCATCAGTGAACATAGCAATCTGTGGCTCAGGTAAGACTGACGATGTGGTCAGGACCCTCGTAGGCATTTCTGTGATATCAACGACAATAAGAATACACCATTAAATAATATTCATAATTACCTCGGAGAATTTATCCATTCTGATTGGTGGAGAGCGTGTCACGTGGCCGGTTATAAACGGATGATAATGCACGGATAGAAGTGTTTAAACACACCTGTGGCGCGCAAGGTTATACGCAGGCCCTAATTTACGCGAAACGCAATCAACACATACTGCGTGTACTGGTATTCAGTCTAAATACATGTTAGTGTTATCCTTTGCGAAACAGGGCTCGAGGACGTGAAAGGAAATGAAAGTTAACAGAAAAGTTCAGATTTTTCCAACAATATTACGCTTTTTAACAAAAAGGGCATTTATGAATGGGAATAAAAGAGTAGAGACTTGGTCTTAACCGGCCGTTTAAAACCTTGCAGGGCCATGGCTGTGCGATAAATGACCTCGCCTTTGGCTCGGTCCTTTATCACACGGCCACAACCCTGCCGGTTTTAAAAGGCCGGTTAAGACTGCGTCACTACCCTTTTATTCCCTTAATAATAATACTTGGTTCTTATATAGCGCTTTTCACATCCCAATGGGTGTATCAAAGCGCTCAGGATTTTTTTCCTGCAAGGTATGTGGAGCTACGTGTTTGAAGTATGAGACCTGTTCATTTATAGCACCATGTAATGGTTTACAAGGTGCTGTGGCGCAATATGCTGCCGATCACACTAGGAATCACCGGGGCGAACCCCTTCTCTTTACAATAAGTGTAACTGGGTTCTTTTACGTGCATTACACAACACACAGGACCTAGAGCTTTACGTCCCATCTGAAGGACGAAGCAATAATGGTCAAGTGTCTTGCTTAAGAACACAAGTGTCACAACCGGGACTCGAACCCACACTCTGCTGATCAGAAACACCAGAGCTTGAGTCCGGTAATCTTATCCGCTCTGCCACGACAAGCCACTTCACAAAACCCTCGGTAACCATCAGCAACCTATTTTGATCACACGCCACTTTTGCACAAGTTTGCCTGCTCCAGTAGGAAAGATTGTTGCGAACTTCATCTCTTTTTTTTAAAGTCAGATTTCAAGCTGGTTTGACTGAATGTACGAACTACTTTACTTAGTCAGGCAGGGTCTGTTTGCTGCATCTGATAGTCCTTGGAAATATGTTTTCAAGGACGTTGTGAGGACGTTTTATATGGTTCGATTAATTAACGTGCAGCTCGTGCAGTTCAGGCAGTTCGTGCAGTCATCGACTTCAACCGTCTGTCACACTTCTAGTTTTGGAAAATTTTGCCGAACTTCATGATTGCTTGTTGTCAGTTCTAAGGTGTTCCCCATTAAAAAATTAAAAAAGAGTGGTCCGCAAGATCCAGCAGGAGAGTGGCCGTGTAATGAAGAACTTGGTCCTTTATCGCATGGTCGACCCTGCAAGGTTTTGAATCTTAAATGGCCATTCAAAACTGGAAGGGTTGTGTCCGTGCGATCAAGCACCGAGCCAAAGGCAAGGTCCTTCATCGCACGGCCTCGCCCCTGCACGGTCTTAAACCCCCATCTAAGACCATGTCGTCACTCTTAGGCCTGCGGCACATCGCAACCCCATCGTAACTTGCGATGAGTTTCTTGATATCAGGCCCTGGGACCCCCATACCTAGACAAGCCATAAATTCTCACCATTACTTGGGCCCCGTCTATCAGTCAGCTGCTTGGGTCGTGCGGTAGTCGTGGTCACGGTTGTGATCACTGTGCCATCGGGGGCGACGGAGCGTTGAGTCTCCACACGCTTCGTCGGCGATGCGGGATGACGGGCATGAAGCCCGAGTTATCCATCCAAACCTGGTCGGCTGGCTCCATGAATAAGAACTACGATCAAACAGAAGGAAGACAAAAACAAAGGTCTCGGTAAACAACAAGTATTTTCTGTGGTGTGACTGTACACACGTTGAAAATCCTAAAGATGAGTAAGTGGTCTCCCCTAGTTTGGTTATTGAACCCATGAACTTACAGGGTCGTTAATTTTAGATAATTACGACTCTCTACGTCACCAAAAATGGACAAACTACAAGTTGCAAATCCTAAAAGTGGGAATTGGTCTCCCCCAGGGGTTAGTCCATGAACTTACAGGGTCGTAATTTTATAGGATCACGACTCTCTACATCACAAAAAAAAAGACATTCTACACAGAGGCTTGGACATGGCAGGACTTAGTCTTTCTTCCTTTGTTTGTTTACATCTTTTCAGTCATTAGAACTGAGCGAGTCTTGGGTGAGACAGAAGTGAAAAATTGCATGAAGCTGGAAAATCTTGAAAAAGTCCATGAACTTACAGGGTTGCAATTTTATAGGATCACGACTCTCTACATCACAAAAAATGGACATTCTACAAAGAGGCTTGTACATGGCAGGATTTAGTCTTTCTTCCTTTGTTTGTTTACATCTTTTCAGTCATTAGAACTGAGCGAGTCTTGGGTGAGACAGAGGTGAAATTGCATGAAGCTGGAAAATCTTGAAAAAGTTGGGAGAGAGCCAACAGAACTTAAAGAACATTTTTACAGGTTACCGGCATGATATAATGGTCTATAGAAAAAAAGAGGGGAACATTTTATTGAGCAAGCAAGCAATGAAAAACATGTCATCGTCGTTGTTTTGGGTTGTAAGTAAATCTTTAAAGAACTTGGAATTGCGTTCAAGATCTTCCACTGTCCTTAAAAGAACAAAACAGTGGAGAATATTGTCACAACCATAATGAAAATGTTACCCTACATCAATATTAGACAAGCACTGAATACTCTGGGCTTTCCCCAGTCCTGTGGAAACAAATCCACGGGGCATACTACTCCGGTGGGATTTGAACGCACAACCACCACACACTTAGGAGATATCTTAACCACTATACTACCGAGAGTGCTCAGTGAAGAGCGACCAGTTTGAATTCTGGGATTAGCAAAGAGTGCCGCAAAAATTTTTTAAAGGAAAATTTAATAATTGCATCGGGAATAATATGTAATGTCTTTAATAACCCACAGCACTGGACTGCTGAGCATCACAACAACAAATTTGCTACTGTGAAAGAGTCAGGATGGGAGTTACTTTACAAACATACTCTTGGGGAAAGTGAGGATGTTGGTTTGAGCCTCAACATTTAACTACGGTAACTATTTCTTAAAGGTATTGTACACTTTTGGTAACAGCTCAAAATCAGTGTCCAGTATGCATGAACAAACAAACCTGTGAAAGTTTGAGCTCAATTGGTCATCGAGGTCACGAGAAAATAGTGAAAAAGAGATCTTATGTGTTTTCTGTTTTTCTGTTTTAAGAACCTCTTTTAAGGAACCTTTCTACCATTACTTATTAAATCATGTAAGTTATGTGTGAATCTGTGAACATTGTGTTTTTTCGATCTTACCAATAGTGTACAGGGCCTTTAAAGGAGGAAACCAAAAATCTGAGAGAATTCTAAAGATGAAAATGTGTGCATTATATTTTAGTGTAGGAAAAACAAGAACATTCTGCATTGAACAAAAATAATCTGCAGAGCAGGGGCCATCCGCATGAAACAAGTGGCTGCAGAACCAATTCTCAGCGTTGCTCCCACAACGGTTGCTCCCGCTCATTTGTCCCAACAAGGCAAGGTTGTGTCACAGTGGACAAACAAGGTTGGTGGCTACACGGAGTCATCCACGTTAAATAGAACTTTTTTTTTTTTTTTTTAAGTTTTCAGATTTAGGGTGGCAGGGCTCCGCGTCTTTTTTTGTGCTTGTTGTTGACAATTTTCAAATGAAAAAGGATCCATGTGTGAGTTATATAAAACAAATATTAACTAAATTTCAGTCGTGCATTGTTGCAGAATATACTCACTTGGTGAAATCTCGCTTTCCCATTTCATGCCACTTCACATAGTGAAATGGAATGGTCCAGATTCACTTTATGAAATGGAATGGTCCAGATTTCACTTTATGAAATGGAATGGTCCAGATTTCACTTTATGAAATGGAATGGTCCAGATTCACTTATGAAATGGAATGTCCAGATTCACTTTATGAAATGAATGTCCAGATTTCACTTTATGAAATGGAATGGTCCAGATTTCACTTTATGAATGGATGGTCAGATTTCACTTTATGAAATGGAATGGTCCAGATTTCACTTTATGAAATGGAATGGTCCAGATTTCACTTTATGAAATGGAATGGTCCAGATTTCACCTTGTGATTATATTCTGCGAGAATGCACTCACAATACATTCAATATTTGTACAATATGTCTTTGGTCTTACAGTAATTGTCTTGGGGCATTTTCCAAACCACGGCTTGGGCTCCGGCTTAGGCTACGTCATCAATTTTGGAGCAGTGAGCAATCTGCACAGCGTTTACAACACCAAACAAAGCCTGGAGCATGAGACGGATTCTAAGCCGAGGTTTGGAAAATGCCCTTCTTGGTTTAAAACCTCCAGGTCTGAGTCCTGGACTTCTCTACCCTAGATTTGGGTAGAAATACCTGGAGATACATGTAGCAGATACATCTGCTTTTCTAAGCGGGGAAAAAAAGTTTGTTCGTTTGTCTGTCTATAGTTAAAGGAACATTACAGAATTGGTAAGAAAAAAACTTGTAAAATATACTTTTTGATCACAGATTTACATAAAACTTACACGGTCTAATGATGATGATAGTAGAAAACATCCCTTGGAGTTTACCCGCTCAGTGAGCGTTTTATTCATTTGTTGAATCTATGTAGTTTCATGCAAATGTTTAATCGGTTTTTCACTATTTTCTCGTGACCCAGATGGCCGATTGATCTCAAACTTCTACAGGTTTGTCAGTTTATGAATATGGTGGATTACATAAAGTGCTTACACTGCCAGCAATGTTTTGTTAGCAAAACCCAATTCTGTAATGTTCCTTTAAGGAACAAAAGCCACGGCTTCACCTGAACCTAATTGTTGTCCTACCGCTTATTTCATACTGCATAAATGCTATTAATCAATTATTTATGTTGCGTATACATTTTATTAGCATACTTTACCATGAATAGGTCATTGTGTAACTGAATGTAATGTTAAACTATGTACTTGAATTATGTAAGATGAAAGGACAATGATGAAATAAATGTTAATAATAACGATATTAATAACAAAAGGAAGGCTGAAGGGGGGAGGGATGGCGGGAGGGAGGCTGGGTACATCAGGAAGGGATTACGAACTGTGATTTAGAGGCTCACCCCTTCCGTAGCTTCATCCCAGCCTCTGTCTCCGGGGAAAAGGAACTGGGGGTTGGAATGACAGTTACGACAAAAAAGGTTCAATCAAATCAAACTGGATATGACAAACAAATTAACTTCTTTAATGTCTTGACGGCACAATTTTCCCTCAGGGATGTTTCTTTTAAAATTCTAGTTAAAGACACTGGACACCTTTGGTAATTGTCAAAGACCCGTCTTCTCACTTGGTGTATCTCAACATATGCACAAAATAACAAACCTGTGAAAATTTGAACTCAATTGGTCGTCGAAGTTGCAAGATAATAATGGAAGAAAAAACATCCTTGTCACACGAAGTTGTGTGCTTTCAGATGCTTGATTTCGAGACCTAGCATGTAATGGGTTTGCAAGGCGCTGCAGCCAACCATACTAGAAAACACTGCGGTGAACCCTTTCTCTTCAAGATAAGTTTACTGGGTTGTCTTAGGTGCATTACACTACATGTACTTGGTTAACAGGCTCCACACACCAACAGCATTGCGTGTGTACAAAACCTTTGCATTCAACATGCTCAATGGAAACTAAATAAGATGGCAAACTCCTGAATAATAATGATAGTGGCTTCTTATATAGCGCTCAAATCCGTCACTCAGTGATGCTCATGAGGCTTCAACATTGTTACCCCTGGTCACTGGGCCATTCATTTCATTCCTAAAACCATCTCAGCTCCCTTGGGAGTATACAGCCTGTGCTGCCAAATATGTAGCGCACTAAGCTAAATCAATCACAAGAACCATCTCTGCCCTCACAGGTATCCATTTACACCTGGGTGATGACCAACAATTACAGTTCAGTGTCTTGCTCAAGGACACCAAGTGTCATGACCGGGATTCGAACCTACCCCCTGTTGACTCAGCCACCAGACTTCGAGTCCGATGCTCCAACTGCTCGGCCACGACACGCTATACAGACAAGCCGATGGAGCAAACAGTGATGCAGAGTGTTGCATATTACATTCCAGGCCTATAGGTAGATCCGACATGACGTGACACAGTCGGCCATCTTCAGGGGCAGTTGAATCATTTGTTTTTATGACGCACTTCTGCAAAAGCAAGCTTAGACATCCAAGTATGCGCGCAAACGTGACTAAAAGTTGTCGCGTTGTTGTCTGCAAGATCCGGTGATTGAGTTTATTCAAAGCTTCTGCATCCTCAATCATAGAGTGTACACTTCCATCATATTGTGCGTTGGACAGTAGATGTGATGTCTTGTGACTGAGAGGGGGGGGGGGTCTTATGGGGTGCACCAATCCCCTGTCCAACACACATCACAAGTTTTGTATGCATGATTGTGATAAGGCAGTGTTTGGATCAGTAATAATCTACATGCTACATATATGATCAATGTTAACCCCGTGGTTGTACTCTCAACGTATTACATTCTAGAAGCCATTTGCAAGTTAGATTTAGATAGAGTCTGGCACAATGCTTTGCTTGGTCACAGGTTCCCGCTTAAATTTAAAATCCTCTAACTGTAGAGACAGTGGCTATGTCTGATAATTCGAGGCAAGTTTTTTGCGTAATTACGTAAGAGACAGCAAACACCCATACACAACTCTGAATGAGATGTGTACGGCACAATGGTACCAGGGTTTGCTCATCTGGAGGTTGCTATGCAAAAGCTTGCCTGAACCATGTACGTGACAAAGCAAATGTCGATATAAGCCCGGTTCATACTTCCTGCGAATGCGAATGCGAAGCGGATTTTGACGACACAAATTCACAATGAACATTTTGCAACAGTTGAGCTGTGCTCAACTCCTGCAAAACATTCGCAGCGAAAACAGAGCTATGACGTCAAAATTCGCTTCACATTCGCATTCGCAGGAAGTATGAACCGAGCTTTAGTCGGAGGAATTCAAATTTAAGCGGTAACTTGTGACTAAGCAAGTCATTGTACCAGACATTATTCAAATCTAACTATAACATGCAAATGGCTCACTCAAATTTTAAATACTGTATACATTGGCCAGGCAAGTGCGCTCTTCAAAGCTCTGAACATTTTATTCCAAGTGTAAGCACACACATAAATGCAAGTTACTGTAACCATCAAGATCACAGGAATATCAAAAGTTATCAAGACACCAGCCAATACTGAATAATACATCTATGCACCACCTTTTTCAAATGTTGCTAAGTGTCTGCACTAAATATAAAGGTTGTACATATGTTACAATGTACATAGTACATTATTAAAATTAGTGCTCTTACAACATGAACCTCCCCATGAGAAACAGCGGTGAAGGAATGACAGCACCCTCTTGCTGGGAAAATTGGGTCACAACTAAAACGAGGTCTTTTACCTAGGGTTTGTAGAGGGCTTGTGTGGGGTTTGCGGGGAGTTTCTAAGAGTTTGTGGAGGGTTTGTAGGGGGTTTGCAGAGGGTTTGAAGAGGGGTTTGCAGGGGTTTTGCAAAGGGGGGGGGGTTGCAAAGGGTTTGTAGATGGTTTGATGAGGGTTTGTTGAAGGTTTGTTGAAGGTTTGGTGAGGATTTGTAGAGGGTTTGTAGAGGGTTTGGTGAGGGTTTGTTGAGCGTTTAGTGAGAGTTTGTTGAGGGTTTGACGAGGGTTTGTTGAGGGTCTGTTGAGGGTTTGGTGAGGGTTTGGTGTGGGTTTGGTGTGGGTTTGTTGTGGGTTTGGTGAGGGTTTTGTGTGGGTTTGGTGAGGGTTTGTTGAGGATTTGTTGAGGGTCTGTTGAGGGTTTGGTGAGGGTTTGGTGTGGGTTTGGTGTGGGTTTGGTGTGGGTTCGGTGAGGGTTTGGTGTGGGTTCGGTGAGGGTTTGGTGTGGGTTTGGTGAGGGTTTGGTGTGGGTTTGGTGTGGGTTTGATGAGGTTTGTTGAGGGTCTGTTGAGGGTTTGGTGAGGGTCTGTTGAGGGTTTGGTGTGGGTTTGGTGAGGGTTTGATGAGGGTCTGTTGAGGATTTGTAGAGGGTTTGTAGCGGGTTTGGAGATGGTGTGTAAAGGGTTTGTTGGAGAGCAAATTTCAAGACATTGCAGAATTTAAAACAACATTTCTTGCAAAATCAGACACGCATGGAACTGAAAAGAAGGGTGAGGAGGGAGGAGGACAACCTCTTGTGTAAACCTCTACTTATCAAAAGTTATTGCAGCATTGGAAGCCACAAAGTTTGAACTCTGATGTGTTTTTACAAATCAGGGATTTGGGTGGGGGGGGGGAGGGGGAACTGGGGGAGTAGCATCTCCCATGGGCACATCTAGTTTGTTGACCATCAAATGGAAGTAAAAACTGCACTGCCATATAATCACTTCTCTTCAAAACCCATATATAGTCCAACTATTTTAACCCAATTTTGAATAACTTTAATCTTCTGCAGCCTTTTAACAATTTCCCGAGCCGATTATCACCTTACTTTTGTTTACATGCATTTTATTAAACAAGGTGTCAAACACATAATGAGAGAGAAATTAAGATAGAGAGAATGATGCTAAACAAAGCCAAAGAACTGACCCAAAGCAAAACCGTCCAAATCTTAAAGGAAAATTTACGCTTTTCCTTTGAACCCAAAGGATCCTAACCCTCTGCTATCTTGCTTAAAGGGTGTACAACATTGGTAAGATTGAAAATATAAATGTTCACAGATTTGCACATAACTTACATGGTATAAAGATGGTCATGGTGGAAAACTTCCCTTGAAATAGTTTTGCTTGAAATGCTATGGTTTTTACGAAATGAGTAAAACTGTTAGTCTTTATCACTGGTGATAAAATCCAATGTTTGAAAACAGTGAAAACACATAATGGGGTTTTTCACTGTTTTCTCATGACTCGATAAAGTGCGGATACTAATCTTTGAAAATGACCAATGTTGTACATGTGCTTTAACCCCACTCCCAAGCAGGGGTAGCTAGATCCAAAAAATTGGCTGTTTCCCGAGTTTGCGAGAGCATCTCTACCCGTTGAAACCAAGGACTTTGACAAAAGGGATTCGGGTGTTTTGACAGATCGAGGGTGTCCCAGCTTCACTTTCAAGTACAAAAAACAATGGGAATGTCGGCAAAAAAAAAAATCCAAACAATGGGAGAACACAGAGAAGAGCATGAATTCCCAGGTCAACAACATGGGTGGGGTTGCAATGTCAGTCTGAAAAGGTCAAGCACCCCCCCCCCCCGGGAAATTTTGTCTGATGGCATATGTCTGCTCTTATTCCATAACAAATACAGCACATTTTTCAATCACTATTTGGCAAATTAGAGTTAGGTTGTTGCAAGTGTTGATCCATGCCTACAAAGTGAGAAAATGAAACCTGTACTGAGAAGTCTTGCACCTGTTTTTCCCCCATGCCATTTGCGTGCAAGAGCTGCTAGCTGCTTTCAAGACAGTTTTTTTGTTAGCGATGAAAATTTGTTTTTATTTATGATCAAGTCTCACCCTTTCCTTAGCAGATGGATCTGGCGATAGGTCTTGAGAACAAAAGACAAACTGGACAGCACGAATAATAGGTCCCCAAAAAACAAAAAGGCAGAACGAAAGAGAAAAATCAAAACGTCAGTTTTTGTTAATTAGAAAACATATGAACCAAATGAGGCTTGAGGTATTAATAATGAAATATGAATATATGTAAAAAGGGCTTTCACTTCTGAATCAACAAGAGTTTCCTTCCTTCAAAGATTCTTTCAGTCTTTTCGTTACCATTGAATTGTCATTTACCACAGAATGGCTGTCTGTTCTGCATCATGGGCCCAATTTCATAGAGCTGCTTAAGCAGAAAATATTGCTTAACAATGTTTTGCTTGGCAGAAATGAGCAGGATACCAGTCACAAATTAGACATGTAACCCGACATGGCTTGTAACCTTATTCTGCTAAGCATAATTTTTGTTGTGCTTAGCTAGTTTTTGTGCTTAAGCAGCTCTATGAAATTGGGCCCTGCTTGTCTTGGACCAGGGTTAACTGTTTTTGCTTAAAGGTAGGGTCCCAGATTGGTTTGTGTCACCGTAATGCTGATTCATAGGCAAAATCAGTAAGAAAGTTTAAATAAAAGTCATATGTGAAAATTTCAGCAGAATACAGTGTCTAATTGCTAAGCAAACAGCATAGAACTGTCACAGTATTTTCAAAAGAACGTCAGATCCACCCACGCTTAGCGGAGCCCAGGCGAGATGAAGTTCATGATTTTGTGCTCTTGGCGCTAAAGAAGTACATTAACCCTTTAGAGACTGCAAGCGGCAGCAGGCGAGATGAAGTTCATGACTTTGTGAACTTTCAAGATTGTTCATGAACAACCATGAACTGGAAATGCATGTTCTGGACAGTTCATGAAGTTTTCTTCAATTTATTGTTCATGAACAACCATGAACTGAGAGGACTGAAAATAATCTGGAAAAATTCATCAACCAGTTGTCTCGTTTGTTGTTCAAGGACATCCATGAACTGTTCATGCGCACCATGAAGAACTTTGATGGCCAGTTCGTGAACTGATGTCAATCGAAAATCATGAACCATTCATGGATATTCATGAACATTCCGTGATCATCTCGCCTGGGCGGTGACAGCGGGTACCAGCCGCATCTCTGGCCAATTTCTGCTGATCAGAAACACCAGAGCTTGAGGTCAGTTGGCTTGACCGCACTAGCCACATCACCCCAGTACACTGATCAAGACGTTGAGTTGCTATTCCACTGGATCTCTTCAGAACTCATTTATAAGATATCTACATGGCGTTACCGTAAACTTGAGTTTCCGCAAACGGCTTAACGAGAAAGATACGGAAATCTCATTTCCTTCCCTCTACAAGTTAGTAGTTAGTAGTTTGTTGTATAAATAATCTTGGACACTAAAATGATTGATGTGATTATTTTCACATAAAATCCAAATGAAATGGTATTGCGTGTCAAATAAATATTGCCATGAAAAAAAATGTTCATAAAAATGTGACATGTTTTGATGCAAACGATGAAGAAAGAAAAGATATAACAAAGGTAATGATGTCTTTGAAGTGTGTACAACTGCAATAAAGATAAAAGTGCAACCATACTTTTGGAAATTAAGAGATATTTTAAATCATGACTTCATGAAATTGGAGGACATGGCGTCATGTGCACAAACTCCATTACTTGATCTCCCCTTATTTTTTACATACTGTGGGAAAAGAACTGGAGTGGAGGGGAGGGGTTGGAAACTCCCTCTTCTACTGTGTATGTAAATGATGCCAAAATATCTTTTTAAGAAGAAAGATCAAGTCACCAGGAAGCGTAATAATATTTTTCTTTGCCACAACCTGGAAGCCCATTACCATCATGCAGATAGAAACACATTTTTTTCATTCACTCCAATGCAGTATTCCATGAGATTGCTTGTGTACATGTACGATAAAAATGCGCAGACACCGTTAGAAAAGTAATGCAACCAAGTCGTTAGAGGCGCAATCATTTAAACAAAAAAAAGGATATCATAACATTAACTTAGGGTTCTCCCCATGCTATAGCGGGCTGATACCCACAAATTGCGGCCAATATGCGACAAAGGAAAATAAATAAATTGTTTACTTTTTTTTTTTTTTTTTTTTTTTTTTTATAAGATTAAACATAAAATTCATACCAAAAAATCATAAAATAATTTTTTTTTTCAAAAGCAAACATAAACATCAAGTTCAAAGAATATTCTGCGGACCTCAGCTTGCTTCAGCCAAACTTGCAAAGTTCGGGTCCGGAACCCTTTAAGGACCGTAGCGGCCGCAACGACTTGTATTGAAACGTCCATAGCAGCCGCAAACGGTCGCAGGGTTTGACTTACTTCCCCTCAAACAAGAGGGTCAAAGAAAAGGTATGGGACCTAAATTGACATTTCCAAATGTTTTCCATGTAAACATAGAATGTACAACTCTAAAACGAACATGACAAAACCACGTATTTCTGTTTTGTAACTTTTTTTCTTCAGATTATACGGGTCAAAAATTGAACAAGATTAGCAATGTCCGGGTGTATGGTGATGCTTATAATGAAATGAACAGTCTCTAAACGGGTTTAAGAGCAAAAATGCGCCGTATTTTTGACCGCGTGAGGGCGCTCTCAAAAATAATTGTATCACTTCTGGGGGTATAACTTAAGCGATTATCGTCTGCTCAGGTAGCTGTGTACAGTTTTAACATCGGCGTTCTGTCACTTCTGTGCGCGAGAGAGTTTAGTCAGTGCTTCTAGAATCTAAGGTGGATTAATAACGGCTCTTTTAAAGAAATAAAGAGCCCTGCATCTAATCTTAAAAAATATCAGAACTGGCAGTTAAGCGTGGCTCATCCTTTCCCCTTTCCTCTTAGAACTGTTCTCCGCAAACAAAAACTGCTTCAAACACTTCCTCCAGACAGTTAAGGACTGAAACACATTACTACCAGATGTCATATCCATCCCGGACAATAAGACCTTTAAAGGAGCCGTTATTACCTTAGATTCTAGAAGCACTGGCTAAACTATCTTGTGCACAGAAGTGACAGAACGCCAAATCTAAACTGTACACAGGTAGCTGAGTTGACGATAAGTTAAACCCCCGGAAGTGATAAAAATGTTTTTGAGAGCGCCCTCACGCGGTCAAAAATACAGCGCATTCTTCTATCTGGAGAAAATAACAGCTACTTTTTTTCCACCCGGTGGTCACTGTCTGATTTCAAATAAAAATTCTAAATTTTGTTGTGGTCTTGTATGGTTACCTTGTAAGTTTTTGGTGTACGAGTTAAATGTGTACAGTTGTGTACGAGTTGTGTACGAGTTGGTGTACGAAATGGTGTACGAGTTGGTGTACGAGTGTGTACGAGTTGGTGTACGAGTTGGTGTACGAGTTGGTGTACGAGTTGGTGTACGAGTTGGTGTACGAGTTGGTGTACGAGTTGGTGTACGAGTTGGTGTACGAGTTGGCGTACGAGTTGGCGTACGATGGCGTACAGTTGGCGTACGAGTTGGCGTACGAGTTGGCGTACGAGTTGGCGTACGAGTTGGTACGAGTTGTGTACGAGTTGGTGTACGAGTTGGTGTACGAGTTGGTGTACGAGTTGGTGTACGAGTTTGGTGTACGAGTTGGTGTACGAGTTGGTGTACGAGTTGGTGTACGAGTTGGTGTACGAGTTGGTGTACGAGTTGGTGTACGAGTTGGTGTACGAGTTGGTGTACGAGTTGGCGTACGAGTTGGCGTACGAGTTGGCGTACGAGTTGGTGTACGAGTTGGTGTACGAGTTGGTGTACGAGTTGGTGTACAAGTTTCTATGTGTACGAGTTGGTGTACGAGTTGGCGTACGAGTTGGGTACGAGTTGGTGTACGAGTTGGTGTACGAGTTGGTGTACGAGTTAGGGTACGAGTTGGCGTACGAGTTGGCGTACGTTGGCGTACGAGTTGGCGTACGAGTTGCGTACGAGTTGGTGTACGAGTTGGGTACGAGTTGGCGTACGAGTTGGCGTACGAGTTGGCGTACGAGTTGGCGTACGAGTTGGTGTACGAGTTGGCGTACGAGTTGGCGTACGAGTTGGCGTACGAGTTGGCGTACGAGTTGGCGTACGAGTTGGCGTACGAGTTGGCGTACGAGTTGGCGTACGAGTTGGCGTACGAGTTGGCGTACGAGTTGGCGACGAGTTGGCGTACGAGTTGGCGTACGAGTTGGCGTACGAGTTGGCGTACGAGTTGGTGTACGAGTTGGTGTACGAGTTGGTGTACGAGTTTGGTGTACGAGTTGGTGTACGAGTTGGTGTACGAGTTGGTATACGAGTTGGTTACGAGTTGGTGTACGAGTTGGTGTACGAGTTGGTGTACGAGTTGGTGTACGAGTTGGTGTACGAGTTGGCGTTTGAGTTGGCCTACGAGTTGGTGTACGAGTTGGTGTACGAGTTGGTGTACGAGTTGGTGAAGTCATGAGAGTTGGTGTACGAGTTTGTGTACGAGTTGGTGTACGAGTTGGTGTACGAGTTGGTGTACGAGTTGGTGTACGAGTTGGTGTACGAGTTGGTGTACGAGTTGGTGTACGAGTTGGTGTACGAGTAGGATTAGAGGCATCTGTCTCCTGAAAAGATCCAGCAGGGTTAGGCTCATGTGATAAGTAACTAGTAATTCTCTGCTGGCGAGACAGACGTATCCCCATACTGTGGTTTGGGCACTGGCCCGGTGACCAATCCTGTTTCTTTATCTTTTTCTTCCAATCTGAGCATTTTAATATGTCTTGTGCTTTTGAAAAAATTTGTATGTAAGGGAAGCAATACAATTCTTAATTATTATTACTACTATTTCTTATTTTTATCAATCTCCCATCAATGAAACCTAATGTTCTCCCCTCCCTCCTAAAAATCGAATGGCACCTGTACTTTTATACCCTTCCTTACTAACCAAAAGCTTCTTTTCTTTGTAGCTGAGCCAAACAAATTTGACAAGCTTAGCAGCTCTATTAAACGTTTCCCGGGATGATTGTGCACCCTTTGTTTAAGCAAAAGTGGTTGTTTTTTTGAGCTAAGCTGAAAAAAATTGACAAACTTAGCAGCTCTATGAAATGTTTCCCCAAGATAAATGTGTACCCTTGTTTCCCCAAGATAAATGTGTACCCTTATTTTAAGCAAAAGTGTTTTTTTGAGCCGAGCTGAAAAAAGTTGACAAGCTTAGCAGCTCTATGAAATGTTTCCCCAAGATGAATGTGTACCCTTCCTTTAAGCAAAAGTGTTTTTTTGAGCCAAGTTGAAAAAATTTACAAGCTGAGCAGCCCGAGATAAATGTGTCCCCTTATTTTAAGCAAAGGTGTTTTTTGAGCTAAACTGAAAAAGATGACAAGCTTAGCAGCTCTATGAAATGTTTCCCCAAGATAAATGTGTACCCTTCTTTAAGCAGAAGTGTTTTTTTGAGCTGAGCTGAAAAAGTTGACAAGCTTAGCAGCCCGAGATAAATGTGTACCCTTATTTTAAGCAATAGTGGTTTTTTTTTAGCTAAGCTGAAAAAGTTGACAAGCTTAGCAGCTTTATGAAATGTTTCCCCAAGATGAATGTGTACCCTTCCTTTTAGCAAAAGTGTTTTTTGGGGCTAAGCTGAAAAAATTGACAAGCTTAGCAGCCCCAGATAAATGTGTACCCTTATTTTAAGCAAAAGTGTTTTTTGAGCCTAGCTGAAAAAAGTTGACAAGCTTAGCAGCCCGAGATAAATGTGTACCCTTATTTTAAGCAAAGGTGTTTTTTGAGCCGAGCTGAAAATTGACAAGCTTAGCAGCTCTATGAAATGTTTTCCCGAGATGATCGTGTCAGTGGACAACATGCAAGATGAACATGTACTATGGAAGATCCCACCACCGTTGCATGCAATGTGCCAAGTCTGAAAACCTCACCCTATTTAGCATTTCTGCCTCGGTCTCCTCCGGAGAAAGTGAGAACACGCACTGGAAAGTGTCAATTGAGTGTAGTTTAGAATGGGGAAAGTACTCAAAACATGCAGTAACACTGGGTGTATATGTGGTGTCAAGACGCCCCAACCCCAAACAAAAAAGTGTTTCTTTTATAGACCTTTATCACGTAGTCTTGTTGCCTGCTTGCACTAACAATAAGTGAATAGAGATTCTCATTATACCCAAAAGGGGTCAGACTAATTTGCCCTTCAAGCCATAAGCTGTAACCGCAATGGCAGCTACAGCTACGGCTACAATTGTTGCTACAAGTATTCCCAAGGACATCCTATACTTCAAGCATGATGACCCAGTGATCTAGCCGTAGCCCCCTGATTGGGACAAGGCCTTACTTTGGTTGTACTGGTTGATAAGGAGAAAAAAACAAGATGGCTGCTAGAATGATAAAGGTCTACATGTACAATCATAGAAATAGAAACCGGACAACGCTAAGCTCAACCCGCAATCTGTCTCCTGGAGTGGAAGCGCGGTATCGATACCACGCGACACTCGTGAATGACACAATAACATCACGTGACAGGCATGTATGGAAAAATTGCGATACGCATCTACATTTGTTCCTGGTTGATTTTGTCAATACACGCATGTCAGGTGATAGCATTTTGCCGCACACACAAAAGTGGCGTACTCAAATTGATGCGCACGCCTATCAAATGGTCTCATAACAGAACCGCGGGGTAAAGACTACCACAGTGTTGTTCTCCGGGTCGTATTTCTGTGACATGTATACATTACATTGCAGTCATACCATGAAGATAAAGTCTGCCATTTTGATTATCAAATCAAGATATCGTAAATTAAGGTGTGCCTAAACTGACAGCCTCTTCTTTAATGTTATCACTGCAGCCACGGCCATACATATAGAGATGCTTGATACCGGCCTCGTTCATGGTATTAGTCATTCTAGGAATGGTTGATAGATTAATAAAAGGGGAAACATGCAAAACGGTTTAAACAATATTTTTTTCGCCCCTGAATATGATGCATCATATCCAGGATATCATGTACACCACATGCTGATGACCTCTTTGGCTGTCAGGCTGTAATGCTACAATGATGCAACGCCACATGACTGCAACACTCAGTAACGCTACATGGCTTTAACTGTACATGGCTGTAATGCTACATGGCTGTAACGCTACATGGCTGTAACGCTACATGGCTGTAACACAAAAATGTGAGGCTGTACCACTACATGGCTGTAACACTACATGGCTGTGATGCTATACGACTATAACGCTACATAACTGTAATGCTACATGGCTGTAATGCTGTACATTAACTTCTTACACCATGACGCTGGCTGTATAGATGTAACGCAACATCATTGTACATTCCTTTCTAACACACTGTGAGCCTGTAACGCTGCAAGGCTGTAAACGCTACAAGGCTGTAACGCTACATGGCTGCAATGTTACATTACTGTAACGTTTCACGGCTGTAATGCCGTAAAGTACTTACATTTATTTCCAACACACTGTGATGAGCCCACTCCCCCCACCTAATAGTTAAGAAGCAGGACGGTCCTTTTCAGAACTAAGTAGTCTCCCGAAATCCAAAATCTAATCGGCAGCAGTAGAATAAATAGCTAGACAAGTTCTCAAAAGAACAAGTCTACACAGCGTAGTAAAAGATGTATACACATGGTGTCACCGCAAACTGAATATACATCAAGCTAACTTCTATCTCGTATATCCCTAGACAAATTTCTGTATCGGATTTCTGAATTCCAGTGTTGAATTAACCCTAACCCTGGGGGCCACAATTTCACGTTTCTCACCTCCACTGTCAACGATCCTTTGATGTTATCACTCTCGCTAAGTCGCCCTTGCAGAGGGATAATTTGTCGGCTGCTCGGATTTCGCTCCAACGAGTCCAGAAAGATCACCGCCTCCCCGAGAAATTCATCTAGAAATACAACGTTTATCTTCATTATTCACTGTAAGATTGTTTGCGCCAGTACGGGAAGGTCTCTAATGGCACTGAAAATAGCAAAGTGGTGTGAAGTTACAGTTCCCTGTCTAGTATCCCGAGGCCATGGATAAGTACATACAAGGGAATTCACCATGAAAGCGGGGTACCATGCTATATTTGAGCGCAGTTTTTTCTACTGTCTGTAAACCGTGTCACAGATCACCCCGCATGTCTGCAGTATAGTTGCCGTGGTGTTCACTTCATCATAAGAAAAGCGCACTGGGACGACTCCTGACCTTGAATCACGACCCATAATTTTTCAGTTAAGAGCATTTCCAACAAGGTCTGGGAAGTTTAAACTTTTATATTTGTATATATCCCTTAACATTTTTCTGTATCGGTTTCCAAATTCCAGTGTTGAGTTAACCAGAGCAGTGCGCCAGGCCGATTTCATCGGCCTGGCGCAATCTACCGGTACACATGTGTATAACCCACTCGTATTGGTTACAACACACCTGTGACCTTTAGATAACCTTTTTGAAAGTTCAGGCTGTGACCAAAATAAAAGTTTGGGAAGTCAGCTTTGAAGTTGGGTATGCCTTGACTGCAGTCATTGTTTCAGAATTTTGTACTTGCAATTTCTAATGAAAAGTAGTAATTACATCTTCAGAATGGACAGCTGTAGCTGTAGCCGTAGCCGCCCATTTGGACATTTTGTTCAGTCCCAGCACCTGTGAACCCATGGCACTGTGATTGGCTGACGTACACGTGCGAGGATGCTCATTGGACCATTTCCCTAACCTAATAGCCCTTGTCGCATTGTTGAAATATGGCTGACGTACACGGCGAGGATGCTCATTGGACCATTTCCCCATACCCAACAGCCCCCCCCCCCCGTCACCTCTTCCTGTTTACGAAAGATTGAACCACTTTCATATCTACAAATAATAATGTAGCTCTATGGTGTTATTCCATTCATTCTTTGCCTTGTACTAAAAACAGGGGCTCAATCGCAAACATCGATAATTTACTGAATAGTTTTACTGCTCTTAGCAACATTAACTATGGTTTACATTATCACATCGTGTACGTTCTTGTCGTGATTGTGCGCATTGTGCCGATCAGCAGTACAATCAGTCCCATCATGCTTCACTACATCCTGAACAAGAATTTTACGAGCCATCAGCCCATCCCAGGAGGGGCTGAGCGAAATTTGGACGGCGCCCTAAATCTCAACACACAAAGTCAACTTTGGTTTAGAGAGAAGAGGGCTAACCACGGTTTACATATCATATCATGGTGTGTGTACGTGTTGTGATTGTGCGCACTGCGCCGATCAGCATCATGCACTTCCTGGCGAGATGAAGTTCATGACTTGTGAACCCCCAATGAACTGGGAATGGTTTTCTTCAATTTATTGTTCATGAACAACCATGAACTGAGAGGACTGAAAATAATCTGGAAAAATTCATCCCCCAGTTGTCTCATTTGTTGTTCAAGGACATCCATGAACTGTTCATGAGCATCATGAAGAATATTGATGGCCAGTTCGTGAACTGATGTCAATCAACAATCATGAACCATTCATGGATATTCATTAACATTCCGTGATCATCACGCCTGGGAAAGTTCACATAAGGCTTAAATCTCAACGCACAAAGTCACGGAAATCATAACTTTTCAGAAATCACCAAAGGATTCCCTTTACTTATGGAGTGTAACAGTAACGTTTAATAACACATTGAGAGAGTGTTAATAACACAAGCATGGTATCTGACCCTTGAACTAAATAAATTTCAGAAAAATCTTTTCGAGTACAAGAGCTTTATTGGGTATATTATTAATCATCACACAAGCGGAGTGGAATACGGAAGAATACAGCCCATTCCCAAGGAGATTTGAGGGCCGAGTTGGATGTTGGACATAAATGCAATGTATTTTTCCATATTCAACAAGCGCTCGCGTGATGACAAATTTATCTTCAAGCAAACTCACGCGGCTTAAAGGCAAAGTATACCTTTGGTTTTTTGGAAACGTTCGATTGTTTTAATCCTATATAAATGTAGATACATACAATAAAATTAACCTGTGAAAATTTCATTTCAAAAGGTGGAAGAGTTTTTGGGATATCGCCGGAAATCTGGAGCAGTTATGTCCCTGCAGGAAGAATAATCTGAAATTGGAGTATATACAATCTGAGAAACATTTCATGCAGAAATGCTTCTCAGATTGAAATGTTTTTGAATCCCTCTCTTTAATGTTTAAAGCCACATTCCTTGGAAAGGAATCGTTTCACAAAATGTTATACATTACCAACAGCTGCAGTGCTTCTTACCAATCAGTTTTTATGGTCAACATTTTTTAAAGGTAACTACCAAAGGTATACCTCCCTTTAAAATAGCGCAATACGCAGAGTTAGAACAGCGCAACACGCAGGGAGTGATATGGACCGTGCAATCGGAGGGTTCAAGTTTGCTTGACGATAAAGACCTTTCTATTGCAACATCCACTGCCCGAGTTTCTGCCAACCAAGATTGGTAAAAACTATGGGAATCCATAAATGCAGAGCAAAAAACAGATACAACAAACATTCAAAAATAGTGTTGAATTTGTTGGAAACAATGCAACCAATCACAGGCCTGGAATTTACACGGAGGCCATAAGGCCATGGCCTCTGTTGCCCTGGTCTTGGCCTTAGTGCCCCTTCAAAAATTTCCCACAGCCTTTAAGATTTTCCAATGGAAGGCCCTTTGCAAAATGAAAATGGCCTTGCATTCTCACAAATGAAATTCCAGGCCTGCAATCATTTTATGTTTTTTTTTTTTTTTTTTTATTTGAAAGTTTGCAGAAATGTCGATTTTGGTCACAGCATCTGTCAACACGACTAAATGTTTCTGCTAACAACTGTGGCCATGCCAACAGCGCAGTTGTTTATCAACAATAGAAAGGTCTACAGACTGTTGAGGCTCTTTGAAAACAACTTTACTGACTTTCTGAGGGAAAAAAATAATCGGCAATCAGATTAAGTTAGAAAGAGTATCATGCCTCTTCAAACCATGCAAACAACATCTAAATGTAAACCAAACCATAATATGGATAAAGATAAAGATACAAATTACAAAAAAAAAAACTCAGATTGAAATGTTGTTGAATCCCTCCCTCTTAAACCACATTCCTTTGAAGGGAATTGTTTCTCAAAATTGTATACATTATCAACAGTTGCAGTGCTTCTTACCGAGCAGGTTTTTATGGCCATTAATTGTTGGAGTAATTACCAAAGGTAAACTCTTCCTATAAGCACTGTATACTCGGTTCTTTCCTCAATAATACTCTTCATTCCTTGATGCAAATTTAACACTATTACACCTAACTCGGGGCTCGAACTTAGGGTAAAATTAAAAAATTCACACGGCTTGTAGCCCAAAGATTGCGCTGGTACCAGATATTACTTTTCAAGACCAGAGCCCAATTTCATAGAGCTGCTTAAGCACAAAAAGTAGCTAAGCACAACAAAATTAATGCTTACCAGAATAAGGTTACCGGCCAACATACCATATCACATGTACCATTTGTGACTGGTATCCTGCTCATTTCTGCTTCAAGCAGAAAAAGTGTTCGGCAATTTATCCTGCTTAAGCAGCTCTATGAAATTGAGCCAGATCTAAATGAGTAAAGTATTTTCTACAAAGCTTAACATGCCCACTGTATTTAATTTGAGCAAGCACTACGTGAAAATTTATCTCATTTGTTTTAAGAACAAGTACACTGTAGAAATAGAAAGATATTTACAGAATAGAAAGATATTTACGAGACGCAGAGTCGACATTAAGACTCACTTGTAAAGTTTCTGTTGAGGAATATTGTGTCTACTTGTTGAGAAAACAGGAAAAAAACTGTCACCTTATTTTCACACGAACGACAAATCCATCCACGTTTTAGCGAGGTGACAGCGGATACCGACCGCATCTCTGGCCGCAGCATTCGGGAACGGACACCACCCCTCAGATTTTCTGAGAAATGATTCATGCATAAATTCGTTCCTCAGATTCTGACTTTTTTTATTGAATTCTAATCAACGGGGGTGGGGGGGTAGGGCATTTCAGACGAAATAGTTTCATTGGATGCTTGCTGCCATTACTATCTTCTTAACAAGTAAGCTTTCAAATAAAAATTACACAATTTTTGGGGGAGGGTCATTACCAAATATAACCCTACTTTTAATCAAAAGTTGCCTGCCGCTGCGGTATAGTCTCTGAGGGGTATTGACCCAACCTCACCTGGCGTCATCGTCCGCAACGAATCCTTATTGCGCTACTTTGGGAGTTGGCTCCCTTTGTGTTTATTGTGCAATGCGCATTACAGGTGACGCGGTGCGCAGTGCATAATGCACACGCTACCTTTATACATGCAATTTGACTTAAAATAGCAGAGCGTGAAGGAGAAGAAGAGCTGCGTGTGACAACAGTGCAAGGGATGTATAGATAGGTTGCAGTAAATCGGCCATCTTTACGGGCAGTTTGGAACAAACAGTCATGCGTTTCGTGTGAGAACGGCGTGCAGCACGCGCACATTTTACAAAACTCACTGCAGGATTGGTTAGGAACAACGCGGCTGCGTTAATAAGTTGAGCGCTTGACGCATCTGCAAGCCAAAATGCAATTTGCCCTAAAGATGGCGTCTACTGGGAACTATCTATAGGAGCAGTTCTCTGAAAATGCCGTCTGGTGACAAATTAACAAAAAAAACGCGGCATTTAGGATTTACACTAAAAAGGAACAGATTGGTGAACTTTAAAGTTTTGTCCCTAAACTTTCGAAGAAGTCCTCCAAAATGTTTGGTGCAATATTGTAACGAATGGCAACTGGACATGAAGTCAGAGATTCTCAACCATTTCTGTGCGAAAGTTGTTCTAGTCTGTAACACATGGACATGATTTTGAAATGATTCTACTTCTATAAAACACGTACAAAAATTGAAGGACACAAAAGATTGGAAAAAGGGAGAGTTTAAAAAAAACCAGCAGTTTTAGTTTGTACTCACTTCGGTTCACAAACTGAATGCCTTTGATGATGAGATGAAATCAGTAAACAGAAGGAGTTAAATGCAATATTTGATCAAAGGAAGTTACGGCACTGGTAAGGGGCCATTCAGAATTATCAATGTTTAAAAATTGATCTTGAGACATAATTGTTTTGCATCACCCACCCCAAATTTCAATTTAAAATTTTGACAGACTATTTAATTAAACCCTATACACTGAAGAACAAAGTCATGCCTCAAATGAAGCAGATATTTCAGATCATTGTTCTTGTGGCTCCAGAGTTCTTAATGGCTTTTCCTGGCTCCCAGAATGCAACTTTGTAGTTGAAACAGAGGAGGGAATTCACGCCATCTCCCATTGGCCACAGGGGCAGAGGTTTGGCTATCGAAACAAGGTTGACTGATAAAAATGAAACAGCACAGACTAACAGACAATCTGGAAAAGGCCGAAAGGTTTTTAAAAATTTGTTTTCCCCTTTCAAGTTGTTCTTTTACTTCAAATGAGAACTCTACCCACCCACCAACAACTTCGAAAAAAAAACATCAACATTTTAAAACATTGATTATTCTGAATCGGCCCTAAGTGAGAAATAGAACATGTACAGTTTTGTACATGTAATGTACATGCAATTGAACAGAATGAATTATAGCGAACTGTCTATCAATGACACCCATGGCCCAATTAGAGCTGCTGAAGCACAAAAAGTAGCTAAGCACAACAAAATTATGCTTACCAGAAAAAAGGTTACCAGCCAAAGTACCATGTCATATGCACCATTTTTTACTGGCGTCCTGCTAAGTTTTGCTTGGCACAAAATTGTTCGGCAAAATTGTCTGCTTAAGCAGCTCTATGCAGGGCCCAATTTCGTTAAGCTGCTTAAGCACAAAAAGTAGCTAAGCACAACAAACCAGTGTTCAGCAGATTTTGTTGGCCAGCATTCTAAAGCTGTGATTGGTCAATGCCCTGAGGGGCAGAACTTATTAATTGATTGGTTTATTTTATTCCATCTGAAAATTGGTCAACCAATGGAAATGAAAGTGGAATGGCCGAAACAGTCTGGTGCACCATGGTCAAGCTCTGGACACAGTTTCACAGAGCTGCTTAATAAGCACAAGCTCATCAGAATAAGGTTACCAGCCAAAATACCATGTCACAAGTGCCATCTGTGACTGGTATTCTGCTAACTTTTGCTATACCAGACATTAGTTACACAATATTGCCTGCCAGTGAGGGCCGCTGTCAGCACATGCCGACATATTGAAATATTTCCATTGTCTTAACCACATCGTACACAAGGGTCAGCTCATCATGCCATGATATCCTTAGCTGGACCATGCTACATGTCCTAGAAGGGGTGTCAATCAACAGGGGTCAGTGATTTGGTTAGGAGGGGGGCACGACATAACTTTGCCAGCATCCTTTGTGCACAAAATCGGTATGTTACTTTATCAAGGGTAGATGAAACAAAATTAAGCAAACAAATAAGCTTAAATTAACCCAGTCAATTGCTGGACATCATGCAAACAACACACTTCAATAATAAAAAAAAATGTTTAAATAAAAAATAAATAAATAAATAAAAAAGCAAAACAAACCCTTTTAACCCACGGAAAATACTTGGGAGCATGTGCTGGCAAACGTAGTGCTGGCAACGAACCAAGGGTGCATCGCGGCTAAACAGCTCCCTCACTTGAGGGTTTTAAGCAGCACTGTGAAATAGTTGTCCGAGCCTGGGTTTTTGGTTCCTGGCTGAGCGTCGTTGCTGAGCAAGACACTTGGACCAGAATTGCTTTGTCTCTCACTCTCAGGTGGAAACACTGGCTGTACATGTAGGTCCCGTGTGTTGTGTAATTCATGTACAACTACAGACCTCGATTCATCATGGTGCGGCCATCTTGATTTTCTCCCACTCAAATCAATGTAACCAAACCGAGGCTGGAAGGAGGAGAAGCAGTCTGGTTCCTTTTTGTACGATGAATACTAGCATCCAATACTGCTGTTGGATACAGGGAGCATGACCAAGATGGTGGCAGCATGATAAGGTCCATTTTAAGACATTCATTATTCAGAGAAGGCGCAAGTGTTTACATGTGTTTTTTTACCTCGTAGCATTCGATCCCTGTCGTACACTTCAAATCTCAGCTCACTGGATTGGTTGTTCAACTCACTGTATAGCAAACAGAGAGGAAGAAGTCACTTTACTGGTCATAGTACGTGAACAATTTTCCTGCCTACTTTAGGCAGGAAAATTGTTCACGTACTATGACCAGTCAGGCCGATATGGGTTAATAACGGCCATTACTATACCTCATACATATTCATGACCGAGAGTCGAATTCTCATTGGTCCATTCAACATCACGTGCCATATGCTATATTTGCTGTTTACCAAGCGCGCACGCGAGTGTTCACGCACATGGAAAATACGCACGACAAGTAGACTGTCCCGGGCGACAGTCTACTTGTCATGCGCTTTACAATCGTGGAACTGTTCACAGAGTGTTGTCCGCTTTAGGGAACATCCAACACATCCAACACATGAATAACTTATCCTGGATGCAATTTATTTCACAGTCCTCATTTCCCCTTGCTCCTAATATTGTACTGGTAACTGAATATGTATGAGGTATAGTAAAACAAATATAATAGGTTTATTTCGGTTGATCAGTCGATAATAGCTCCCCTCGGTATTGGAAGTTGACAAACTAGTTGCCTCGGGGGAAATAGTTTATCAACTTCCAATACCTAGGGGGGCTAATTATCGACTGTTCACCCTCAAACCATGTTATATTTGTATAATGTAGAATAGCGTGTGTTGTGTAATGCTTGTAAAAGAACCCAGTGCACCCTGGTTTGATTGGCTGCATATTGCGCCACAGCACGGTGTAAACCATCACACGGTGCTATGTAAAGGAATAGGTCTAATACTTAAAAATGTAGCTCCACAATACGTTGCATGAAAATACTGAATGTTCAAGCGCCTTGAGCATCACTCAGTGATGGATATGAGCGCTATTATAAGAAGCCACTATTACTATTTAATACTCACAACAAGAAGTGTTCATCCCAGAATGGATTGACGGTGTTGCGTATGATGTTCGTCTTGTGTTTCTGTCCCGGCTGATCGATGGTCACCACGCAGTACGGATCACTGGCACTCATGCCGTCACGCTCACGCAGACCGTTGGCTTTAATCACTGCAAGAAAAAATTAAGACATCCCTATAAACAATTCTAAATAAAAAACTACGTGAGAGTAGTAATAATAATAATACTAATTTGGAAAAGCTAATCATCCTTTACTCGCAGCTGAGAAGCGGAGTTGCGAAGGATGCGACTATATTGTGCTCCGAGCCGCAGGCATGCAAGGATGCCTCTCAACTCAACCAAAAGAAATGGGCCCAATTTCATAAAGCCTGTAAGCACCAAAAAATGCTAAGCACAGAAAAATATTGCTTACCAGAAACTGGCTGCCAGCCAACATTCTATAAAGTTTACATTGTTGCGACTGGTACCCAGTTCATTTTTTTGCTAAGCAAAGAAATGTGTTAAGCACTATTTTCTGCTAAACAGCTTTATGAAATTGGGCCATGGTCCTCAGAGTGGGAGAATGACGATAACATCCTTAAAGATCTCCGGTCACCTACTGAAGTACCAGGGCCCAATTTCATAGAGCTGCTTAAGCACAAAAAGTAGCTAAGCACAACAAAATTATGCTTACCAAAATAAGGTTACCGCTAAATAAAAATGTCACATGTACAATTTGTGACTGTATCCTGCTGATTTCTGCTTAGCAGAAAATTGTTCAGCAATATTTCTGCTTAAGCAGCTCTATGAAATTGGCTCAGCTGGCTTAAAACCTACCCAGGAAGAGCTGGTGTCACCTAAACCAGCTCCTCACAGGCCACGGCGTACTGCCACATGCTACACAAGTGGCACATGAAGCCAACACCTAAATGTGACTGTGGGGCTGCAGCTGATCAGACCACAAGGCACATCTTTAACGAGTGCCCCATTATAGAAAACTGGACGGTGGCTTCGTTCGTCTGGCCAGCTGTGACCCCGATTGCGACACGGTCGCTGTTTGACGTGAACCTCAACATTTGACAATTTTTTATATTCGTTGTTGCATTCGAGAGAAGAAGAAGAAGCAGCGGATTGAGATAGTTGGTGTGGACTGGTGATGACCACCATCGGACTGAAGGGAGAGATGGCAGACCATGCGAGTCTGCTACGCATCTTGAAAAAAAGCCACTCACCTTTGACAAGAAGTCTCCTATCTGCAGGTGTAAGCGTACGTCCCATTGGTGTACTGGTCATCGGTTTACTGCGCACGTTGGCATTCGTCTAATATCAAAACAACGTACAACAGAAAATACAGGCATCTTAGCATTCATCAGTCTCTCTCTAAGTTTAAAAAAAAAACCTACACGTCTTTTCTCTCTTGCCATACTCTCCAGCCTGGAAGTTCATCTCTGTGAGGGCAAGGCCATTTTATATTTTGCAAAAGGGCACTTCCATTGAAAAATCTTAAAGTCCACGGGAAACTTTTGAAAAGTGGCCTCCGTGTAATTCCAGGCCTGTACTCTGAGTCTGATGATGCATTAATCAGTTCGCACAGTATACAAAAGTCTCCTTCAAAAACGGTAAATAAATAACCGGAAAAGAGTTAAAAGTTATGAGTACATTTTGGCAATCATGTTGCAATTTAGAATTTTTGAAGTTGTAATTTATTTACAAGTTTTTTTTACATCAGCGCATAAATCGTAGGTACAAGTAACATGAGTTAGAAATCAACACAGTATAGTTTTGAGCAATTTTTCTTATTGATGTAGCGGCCGAGGTTTTGAAGAGCGAACATTGCAGGGAGATTGTTCCAAAGGCTGGTCGATATAACCCGGGCAACAATTTCTTCAAGAAATTTTGCATAGCAAACCATTTAGTAATAAACCAAAAGGGAAACTGACTGGGTAAATTTTAATTAATTTTGGAGTTAAACAAAGACAAATTGACTAGGGCGGGACTTAAACCAGTGACCTCCAGATTAACGTGCCGGTGCTCTACAAACTGAGCCATCTAGCCCTAATGTTGGCGGTCTCCCTATTTTGTCAGTACCTTTGTTTGATGGTGCAAGTCAGAAGCCATTCAACCTATAACTGCCGAATGGCCAGGGATCCACAACCTAAGTTTACGATACAACCTGGGAAGCAGCAGCACAGGGATCTAACCTTGATAGAATTTTGGCTTGTTACCTGTTTCTGCTTAGCAAGATTTTTCTGTGCTTAGCAAGTTTGTGTGCTTACAGGCTTTATGAAATGGGGCCCCGATCTTAATAGTTGGCTTCACTTTTCATATTAGGGCTTCAGTTTAGTGCAAAAGTTATTGGTGTTAAATAACATTCTTCTGGTTAGCCAAGTCGTATTAGGGCTTCAGTTTAGTGCAAAAGTTGTTGGCATTTAACTACATTCATACTGGTTAGCTAATTCAGATTTGAATCAAAAGTTATCTGCAGTAAACCTATGAGACTTTCTGGCTGGTGATGATGCCGGTTTTATGGGACAACAAAACCAGTGAGTATCATTGGGTGTCATACTCTCTGTGTGGATTATGCATCTTTACGCATTGTACATGCAGTTTGCAGCGTTTTTCCCTGAACAGTGGTCCGCTGGCCAAACGCTAGTTTTTAAAACACCTGAGGACCAGTCAAAATTCTCTCCACTTAGTCTGGCTGGCTAGTTCACAACTGAAAAGCATCCCTAATCAATTTGAAATATGGACGGGAGAAGAAGCTGGCAGACTAGTGAAACAACAAGCTAACTAAGTATTGTTTGAAGCTTTGCATGGTGTGGAAAAAGAGGAAGGAACTATAAATACATAGTAAACTTGCGGGTACAACCATGTGTAAATCTCTTTTGTGAGAGTGTTGGCTCTGAAAAGAGCCGCTGTGGTCTCGACGTTTCGAACAGTTTACTCTGCTTGTCTTCAGCCTCATTCTCCTGAAGATGAGCAGAGTATACTGCTGAAGATGAGCAGAGTACACTGTTCGAAACGTCGAGACCAAACCGGCTCTTTTAGAGCCACATAACAAGCTAACTGGTCCCCGTTGGCTGGTCACTGAAAAAGTTAAGGGCAAACCCCGAGTTTGACTACCAACTAGATTAGAGACTTACCTATTTAATTCAACGTCATAATTGCTTTCTTTGATGCTTATAAGCTATTGTTTATTAATATATATATATATTTTTTGTAAAGCGCTTAGAAACACTTTGTATGAAGTGCTGTATAAATTGTTTTATTATTATTAGTTTTAATCTGATACCCTGATTGGAAAGTTTTACTCCCCGGTGTTCCTGGTTTGATCGGCAGCATATTGCGCCACAGCACCGTGCATACCATTACATGGTGCTATAAATGCATAGGTCTCATACTTCAAAAACGTAGCTCCACATACATGGCAGGTAAAAATATCAGCGCCTTGTATCCTTTGGCAAAAGGCGCTTTATAAATACAGTTATTATTATTTATTATTATTAATATGGGTATTAAGTATAGGTATAAGGTTTAATACGTGAGATGCACGGTGGGTCAACACGAACATGCTAGGGTTGTAGCCACACTATATGGAATACACTAGGTATCAGGTTTGGTTCAGGTACAACACTTTGATAACGCAGGGTGTGCAATTTCATATCATTCAGGCCGTGTCCAAATGAGCGGCTGTTTTTTGGATCATCACAGCGACATTCGTTGAAGCATAGAATGCCCCATAGCAACAGTCTTAGCAACAGCCGCAGCCGTAGCCACCAATTTAGACACAGCGCAAGACACCTAGATATCCCTCCGGCTAAAGCTATGCTCAGGAGGTTTTCAAATTGACGGCTTCCAACTGTTGCTAAGGGCGTTGCTAAGGACGTCCTATACTTTCAACCATGATGACGCTGCGATCCAGCCATAGCCAGAGCCGTAGCCGTCGATTCGGACACGGCCTTACAATGCTATCATAGTCATAGTGGGGTTACATAGGGATCAGCCGTGTTTACTTGCAGCTACCATTCCACGAGCAACCATATTCAACTAATCAAAACCCAGAATTGTTACCCAAGGGAAGCAAAGCACTGCCCCCTTTAGGCTGGCAGCCATTTTGAAGAATCTCAACAAAAAGTTCTTGTTATTCTACCTTTATTTTTTTTCAAATGACAAATCTGTGATGGTCCCCTTAGCCACATATCTTTCTCATGACATACTCTGACTGTGTGCCACATTCCATGCTCCTATCATCAAAGTCACAGTTCCACCCCCCCCCCAAATATTTTCCCCATCTGCCCCCACTAACATGACTAACAGAACAGATATAGAAATGAACATGCACATGAAAACGAAAGAGAATATTCAACGCCATGATGCTCTATAAATGTGTCACAAAATGCCTTTTTACGCTTGTGAACACTTTAAAGGGATGGTACGGCATTCTTGTTGTTTTCCGGGGGAATAATTTTGGTCGGTTTTTCTCCATGAAATATACCAGAAATAACTAATAAAGAAATGTACTTCTTTAACGTTGATACTAATATGTCCATGTGTTCTGCTTGAAATGCTGTCATCTTTACAGGTAAGGTCATAGATTGGTCTTCTTCTTCCATTATCTGCGCCAACTTAAAAAAAAACTGAAGACTGAGGCACATTGTAAAGAGCGCTAAACGTGGTGGACTATGTAAAAATTTAAAAAAAATACATAGAGAGACAAGGAACTAATCTGATGGTGGAGCACTTAGGAAGAGTTTGAATTGTTCGATTGTAGGAGCTTTGGTTTTTATCAACGTGATGGGAACTTGATCTTCTTCCCCTCATTGTTTCATGTCATTTTTCCCTCCAGTTTTCCTGACTTACTATGTGTCGGATAACAAGCCTCCGAGCAACGGTGATTTAGTTTTACTTTTGTTGTCCCCGACCCGCATAGTATTGTTGGGTCCTTTTGTTGGGCAGTTTTCTTGTGTCCTTCCCTCAGATTTAACTTCTTGTACTTGCACGCTCCCTTCATACAACTTCTACTTGTTGAGAAAACAGCAAAAAAAAACGTCTTGGTATTTTCACACGATTGTCAAATCCATCCACATTCGGCGAGGTGACAGCGGTTACCAACCGCATCTCCAGCCACAGCTTTCGTGATCGGACACCAACCCTCAGGAATCTGAGAAACGATTCATGCATGAATGTTTTTCTCGGATTCAAATGTTTTTAAGTGAACAATTTGTCCAAACCATTATTACTTCGAAGGGAATCCTTTCTCAAAATAGTTTACACTAACAACAGCTGCAGTGCTTTATTACAAGTGAGTTTTTAAAGGTGCTGTACACGTTTGGTAATTGGAGCCTACTGATTGTGTTAATCCTATATAAATGTAGGTACATACTGTACATTAAAAATAACCTGTGAAAATTTCACTTCAAAAGGTGGTCGCGTTTTTGAGAGAAAAACCGGAGCGAATATTTCCACGCAGGAAGAATATTCCCCATAGGAATACACAGTCTGAGAAGCATTTCTCTCAGATACAAATTTTGGGAATAAAAGTGATATATTTTCCATAACTGTAGTACTTCGAAGTTAAAAGTTTCTCAAAATTCATTGTACTACCCAAAGCTGCTGTGGTTCTTACCAAGTAAGTTTTTAATGCCATTAATTTTCAGAGTCATTACTAAACGTGTATTGTGCCTTTAACCAATCTATAACGCTACCTTTAAAGGAACGTTACAGAATTGGTAAGAAAAAAACTTGTAAAATATACTTTTTGACCACAGATATACATAAACGAACACGGTCTAATGATGATGATAGTAGAAAATATCCCTTGAACTATTTCTGTCTGAAATGCCATATTTGATGAGAAATGAATAAACTAATTTTCCGATTGGAGTTTATCGCTCAGTGAGCGTTTTATTCATTTGTTGAATCTATATGATTTCATGCAAATGTGTAACCGTTTTTCACTATTTTCTCGTGACCCAGATGGCCGATCGATCTCAAACGTCTACAGGTTTGTCAGTTTATGTATACGGTGAATTACATAAAGTGCCTACACTGCCAGCAACTGTTTTGTTAGCAAAAACCAATTCTGTAATGTTCCTTTAATAAAGAACGGGAGCAGTTCAACGATTACTCAAGTTAATACATTTACCACAAACAGACGTCAGAAATGTAGCTTTTTCTAAATGATTCTCAAGACTTGAAACACATATCTATTAATATCGATATCAAATTTCAACGTACGAAAGTGAAACCCAACCAGAATTTCCAGTATCGATGGTTAATTGTAACGCGAGTAACCCCGGAATTGGTCATAATGGTTGCAAGCATCCCTTACAATAAATACATGTGCTTTAGTATGCTTTTTATGATCCTTGTGTAATTTATTTTTTGCTGCATCTGTTTGGAGTTTTCAGTTTTGTCATTTTACTCCCCTCCTGAAGGAATTGCATTGGTGCTAATTAACTTTTGCGTTCATTTTTTAAAATGTATTGCTTTTTAAAAAATGTATTCCATTTTTAGCTCCTTTGTTTGTTTTCTGATGTAATTTTTATTGTTTGTAATTTGCTGTAATTTTTAATGGAATTTCATTGTAATTTGCGCCTTCGCACGTCCTCGGATGGAGAGGGGGCACAAGAAATGTAATAAATTATTATTATTATTATTATTACATGTACCTTGCGAGAGGGCAGCGAGACAAAGTAAATGTTTTAGTAGAATGCATGTTAATAATTAAATAAATTTAGCAGTTCAGATGAGTTTGCATCAATGTGATTGTCTGAACCAATATCTAAATGTACGCATAATTTATACTTTATATCCAGCGCTTGCATACTGTAGTAAGCCATTAATCTAAAAAAAGACTTTGTATCTAAAACAAGCAGTACCATTCCTTTAAAGCCACTCGACAGTTGCGAATTTGCAAAAAAGGGGTTAAACCGACCATCAGTCAGTCAGCTTGCCTGTTTTGCTGTTACCATGGCAGCATGTAATCAAACGGTTATTATCTGCATACGTACCCTGATCGGACATCGTCCACTATAAGAGCTAGGCTGCAGAGATTAGTCAGTTGCAATAAACAAAGCGAGAAACACCAAACACACTGTTAGAACACACAGGTTACCAGACAAGACAATCAAAACGTTCTGTTTGGGGGGGGGGGGGCTCGATTTCACAAAGCACTAACAATCATCTTGAAGGCAGGTATACCTTTGGTTGTTGGAACCGTTTGATTGTTTTAATCCTTTATAAATGTAGATATGTACAATAAAACTAAACTGTGAAAGTTTCGTTTCAAAGAGGTGGTACCGTTTTTGAGATATATTGCCAAAAATCTGGAGCGGTTATGTCCACGCATGAAGAATTATCCCAATAGGAATACACAATCTGAAAAACATTTCACAGAAACACTTCTCAGATTCAAATTTTGGGGGAATAAAAACTGACATTTTTTTCCATATCCACATTATTTTGAATTGAAATATTTATCAAAATGCTTTATACTATCGAAAGCTGCTGTACTTCTAACCAAGTAAGTTTTGATCGCCATAAAATTTTTAGAGTGATTACCAAACATATACCTTCCCTGTAAGATGCGTCGTCAACATTGCCACAGTGATTTCTTTTCACACTTTGCTTAGCAATTGAGATTGATACACAGTTAAGATCAATCCTAGCTCTTTGTGTAATCGGCCCAAGGCCTGATACTTTGTTCTTGGGTAATTGTGCTGAGGGCAAGGCAGTTTTTTCTTTAGTCACGGGGAAAATCAAAACTTTTCTACCGGAGCATTTTTAATGGGCACCAAAGCAATGACCAGGGGCATGTATTGCCTTCAGTGAAGTATCAGGCATGTAATGTATGTCAATGCAAAAATGTCCAATATCAGCAGTACATGTACTCTTTACACACGCAGGTTTAAAAAGTACGAACATGTGAGGCTGGAAATGTATGTGTCCGTCATGTGTTATGCGTAATGCGCAATCCTTCAAAATGAAAATACACACCAATCATTATACATGTACGTACACAGGTTTTACGGATAACACGGTACGCAATACAAACACACACGTTGCTTGGCGTGTGTTTTCATTTTTACGCATTGCGCACTACATGTTACGCACAACGCATGACGGACCTATGGACTTCCGGCCTAACACTGTAAAAACTACCTTGGTACGCACAAACCCCATGGCGCAAAGAATGATGTAGGTCCGATACTTCACGGAGGCAATGGTAGCCTTTAGTCAAGGCCTTCGTGTCTTGGAGCTGCGATGCCAAGCGACTGAAATGGGAGACCACGCACGCGAGTGGCGCAGCCACGAGGGCCTTTTCCAACTTGTTTGCGGTTTCTGATGTGTTTCTTTATAATCTCGACTTTTGCTACCCGAAACGGTAGCAAAAGTCCAAACCAATCAGAAGTGCATAAAGCACGTTTCATACTTCATGAATAATTCATTACAAAAACTGCAAACAAGTTGGAAAAGGCCCTCGTGGCTTCGCCACTCGGCTCGCGCGCGTGTTCTCTCGTTTTAGTTGCTCCACTGTTTACAAAGCTGTCCAAGCCCATTGGCCTTGACAAAAGGCTAAGGCAATGGTGGCAATTGACTCAACGCACCCTGGTCACTGCCTTGAAATGTTCCAGTAAAAATGTACATTTCCCTCGTTGACGCGCCCTTTACAACGATAAAAACTTCCTTACCTTACAGAAACAAAGTATCAGGCCTGAGCGCATTGCGAGAGTTTTTGCATAGAGCCTCTCTTAGGTGAGATACGACGTTAAAAAAAAGATCACGCTAACAGAGTTTTCCCACCACCACAACGATGTTAATGTCACGTACATGTCCTCAGCTTGTATTTTGTTGTGTCAGAGTCAAAATGGTACAGTCCGTCCTCACACCAGCAACTTTTTGAGATGCACAGCTTAAAGGCAGGGTATACTTTTGGTAAATGTCAAGGACCAGTATCCTCACTTGGTGTATCCCAACATATGCATAAAACAACAGTTTTTGCATAGAGCCTCTCTTAGGTGAGATATGACGTTAAAAAAAGATCACGCTAACAGAGTTTTCCCACCACCACAACGATGTTAAAGTCACGTACTCAGCTCGAATTTGGTTGTGTCAGAGTAAAAATGGTACAGTCCGTCCTCACACCAGCAACTTTTTGAGATGCACAGCTTAAAGGCAGGGTACACTTTTGGTAAATGTCAAGGACCAGTATCCTCACTGGGTGTATCCCAAAAAATATGCATAAAACAACAAAACTGTGAAACTTAAGGCTCAATTGGTCATCGAAGTTGCAAGAAAATAACGAAAGAAAAAAAGTATTGTCCCATTTTCATAAGGACTCTATTAGTGGAAAATGAGTGGATCACAAAACTGAATTTTGACCTTGGAGTCCCTCTTTAATTGTTTTGTAAAAAAAACAGTCTCTGCGTGACAATACATACTGGTTGAAATGCTGTCCGCTGTGACATGGTGAACGGCGCCGAGGTCGGGGTCAGCACCTCCCTGGGTACGGTCTTGGTGGAGAGGTCAACTGAGGTCGTTGCCCCCATGATGGCGCCCCGGACAATCTCCTCCACCAGCAAGAGGTCCACGGGGTCATTCTGTGTGATGAGAAAAACGTCAGGTTTTTAGTCTGTTGGCTCGTCTAGAACCACGCCTCAATTTCATGAAGCTGTTATTTTCCTAATTTTTCTGCTAAGTGAAATTTTAGCAGGGAACCAGTCACAAACAATACATTACATGTGGTATTTTGGCTGGTAATCTGTTTCTGCCAAGTGAGATTTTGTGCTTAATAGCTTTACTGAAATTGAGGGCCAGCTGGCTTGATTTCAATATAACTTAGCTACTAGGAATACCAATCACTATGGTTGTAATGAATTTCCAATTATCAAAGAAAGATTTTAACATTCAATTATACAAATTTGGCATGGGACCCATTGTCAAGCAAATGAGGATTTGTTTTTCTCTCTTTGTAGACCTTATACAAATGGCGTCACCAGAGCCGTATGTCGAGAGAATTGCGAAAACTTGCAGTTAGAAGCCATTTTTGATGGTAACAGACAAATCAGGTTTCCACATTTCTCGCTAGTTCTAAAACAGGGTGCCAGCCTAAGCTGTAGTGTATTAATTACCTTGCTAGATTTCTGGGGCCTAATGGTAACATACAAATCAGGTGTCCACATTTCTCGCTAATTCTAAAACAGGGTGCCAGCCTATTCTGTAGTGTACTAATTACCTTGCTAGATGTTTGGGGCCTGACGGTGAGAGACAAATCAGGTTTACTGTCAAACGATGCATTAACCTGGAGCAGTTCATCGGACAAACATTGCACTTTGCACTGCACCTGTTAGACAGGAAATCAAACGACATCATTGACGATTAGTCCTTGTGACTTGTCCACAACAAATCTCTTTCATTCAGTGGGGGGAAATCAAAGTGATCGATGTGCGAATCTAATCTCCTGCATGTGTGTCAGATACAACAGGATCGCATCGGCAGAATCAACAACTTAGGCCAAGTAAAAAAAAAATACACCAGTTGATCGTCCTGTTTTTCCCCCCAAAAAGCGGAGCATGAAAGCCTTTTTAAATCATTTTGTTTTATATCATTTTTTTTCAAGAAGGAAAGAGCCAGACTAACAACTTGCTGGCTTCGTAGAACTTAGAAGTCTAAAATATGAGTAAATTAAAGAATGGTGCCAAGATGAGCCTCTGGTCACCCGGTGAGCTACGAACTCTAGCAGAAAAATTCAGTCTTTTTGAGAAGAAAGAAAACAAAAAAAAAGAAAGATGCGGCTCCAAAAAAGGATGAGTGCGAGAACGATGAACTGTTTTTATTTTTTACTTGGCCTTATTATAGAACAAGTCATCTGCTCAGTGCCACATGTAAGGCCCTCAATTGCATATCTGAAACAATCAAAAGGGCATTCAATCTCAAATAGCACACTTGTAGAAGAGAATCAAAAACAGCCGTAAATAAATCGTCTTGAGGAAATGGCAACTGAAGTTGGGCCCAATCAAGAATGGTACATGTGACAGTGGTATTATTTTGGCTAGAGCCTTATTCTGGTGAGCATAAACTTCATGGGTAGAAAATATTTTGCTTAAAATAATTTTTGCAACAATGGGCAGGATACCAGGCACAGATACATAATAATAAATAATAAATCATTCTTGTAAAGCGCATTCTGTCCACGACAAGACCCCAATGCGCTGTACAGGCATGAAACTTATTTGAAGAACATCAACAATTCTTAAACTACACATTATTATACAAAAACGCATGACAAAAATTTCGAAAGATGAAGTGAAACAACTGGCAGGAGAAATGTAAAAACAAAAAACACTACATGTTACAATACCAGTATTTATACTGTATAATAGCGCAATTCCAAAACATACACAAAAACGTAATGTGTATTTTGGCTGTAACCTTCTTATGGTAAGCATAATTTTCAGTTTGCGTAGCGTCTTTATGCGCTTTTTCCGAAGGCTCGATGAAACCGGGCCCACAAATGGCCCAGCTCTGCACATAGCCATTGTATACATAATTTCGTATCTCGCGTTACATTATGATAAGTGATTCCAAATGTATCGTTAATTCAGAACCTCACACATTGAGTCAAAGTGTATCCAGTCAACGAGCGACAAGCGTTGCGGCAAGCTTCGATTACCCATGCATAATGCCGCACGTGTAGAGTGTCTCTCACTTGGCAATATCATAACGGTCACCGTGTAACAATGCTAAAAAAAAAACCTGCACCGCCGATTGTACACAGCCGCGTCCACGGCAGGCAGAAGATCCCTAATTAAATACCACAGTACAGTGACAGGTGCAGTAATGAGTGGCGTTATTGATCACCATCGAGGTATTTGAAATAAGCTGATGCATTTTGGACTGTTGACAGTCATCATCGCTTTCATTTTTGCAGCCTGTGTCATGAGGGCCAACCGTTTATCTACAATGTATCTCATATATTTTGAGCTATCTGCCCTTATGTTGGCAGTCTCCCTATTTTGTCAATTTCTTTGTTCGAGGGTGGGAGAGTCAGAAGCCATTCGGCCTGTCTCTGCTGTATATAGTCAGGGATCACACCCAAGTTTACAATACAACCTTGGAAGCGGTAGCCTAAGGGATCGCCTTAAGGGCATGCGAACTTTTTAAAAAATTCAAATAACAAGTAATAAACTGGGTAGGTTTTAAAAGTAATTTGGGGTTGAACAAAGAAAAGGCTTATCCGTGCAAGTAGTGAATAGTCTTTAATACACTTTTCAGGCTATTTTATAACATTTTTACTGGCTTTTCCTGAGGGCCCCAAAATGGAAAATAAAATCAGAGATCAGATTAAAGTAAGAAGAACGTCATGCCAGGTAGCGGCTGCTGAATGCGCCGCAGCACCTCGTAAACCCTTATGCTACATAAATGCGTCTCATACAGTATTTCAAAATCTTCAAAAAACTGTCTACAAAAAAAAAAAAACTTTGAGATGCCCCTAGATAAAGCTCTACATAAAAAACTAGCTTAGCTAAGTTATTCATTTGCTCACAGGGTCCATTTTCTCCTTGTTGCTTAAAGAAAATGCATCTGCTTCCGAGGGGTCAAGAGCCCCGGACTCCAGCTCTGGTGTTTCTGATCACCAGAGTGTGGGTTCCAGGCACTTGTGTCATTGAGCAAGATACTCTACTGTAATTGCTTTGTCCTTGGGATGGGACATGAAGTGGTGGGTCCCATTGATGTACAAGGGATTAGTAAAAGAACCCAGAACACTTATCATAATAATAATGGCTTCTCATATATAGCGCGCATATCTGTCACTCAGTGACACTCAAGGCGCTTCAACATTCAGTATTTTCCTGCAAGGTATTGTGGAGCTACGTTTTGAAGTATTAGACCTATTCCTTTACATAGCACCATGTAATGGTTTACAAGGTACTGTGGCGCAATATGCTGCCAATCAAACCAGGAACACCGGGGCGAACCCCTTCTCTTTTCGATAAGTGCACTGGGTTCTTTTACATGCATTACACAACACAACGGGACCTACAGTACGGCTTTACGTCCCATCCGAAGGATGCAGCAATAATGGTAAAAGTGTCTTGCTTAAGGACGCAAGTGTCACAACCCACAATCTGCTGAGCAGAAACACCAGAGCTTGAGTCCGGTGCTCTTATCCGCTTGGTCGCGACACGCCTCTTCATCAAGGAAATGTAGGGGTAAACCCTGGTGTTTCTGCTTCACATACATATGTAGCAAGCACCCTAGTTTACAGGTTTCCTCAGGCTTGCCAGCTACATACAGTGGTTAAGTTCACTTATGAGGCATCGTTGGTTTCATTACCAGAAATATATAATACTAATAATAACTAGACATGTGTTTGTTGCAAAACAAACACTGGGGGATTCGTGGTATGATTCTGGTTTTGAGGCAAGCACCTTAGTTAACAGGTTTCCTCAGGCTTGCCAGCTACAGTGGTTAAAATCACTTACGAGGCAACCTTGGTTTAATTACAATGAATATGTACTAATAATGATAGTACTGCAACATCAACATTAGCACAGAATCAGTCACAGTCTGTATACAGACACAGTGGGAAGTACATTGAGAATGTAAAACAATCGAACCATGAAATCATTAATGAAAGGAAAAGTGTACGTACATTGTAACGATCCCCATCTTCTAGTTTTCACAGAACACACCAGGGTCCAATTTCATAGAGCTGCTTAAGCAGGAAGTATTGCTTAACAATTTTCTGCTAAGCGGGAATGAGCAGGATACCAGTCACAAATGGACATGTGACATGGTATTTTGGCTGGTAACCTTTTTCTGGTAGGCAATAATTTTGTTGTACTTGGCTACTTTTTCAAAGAACACACACCAGGGTCCAATTTCATAGAGCTGCTTAAGCAGGAAGTATTTCTTAACAATTGGCTGGTAACCTTATCCTGGTAAGCATTAATGTTGTTGTGCTTAGCTACTTTTTGTGCTTAAGCAGATGAAATTGGGCACAGAAGACCATCAAGGGCCCAATTACATAAAGCCTGAAAGCACAAAAACATGCTAAGCAAGACAAATCTTGCTAACATTAATCAGGTAACCAGCCCATGTTCCATAAAGTTTAAATTGTTGGGACTGGTGCCCTACTCAGTTTTTGCTTAGCAGTGAAATTTGCTAAGCATTTGATTCTGCTTTAACAGCTTTACGAGAATTGGACCCTGAGAAAGTTTCATCAAATTTGTTGGTCACATTTTACCGAAAACAATGAAATAAACACCGGTATATGTTTTGTCTATAGACGATGTGACCTCTGTTTACATTCAAACCGCCCTCTGTTGTCCAAGTCATGTTCCGCCGGGCAAAAAGACGCGTAGTCATGGTAATACTGCGTGTACTTTCTAGCTGGCTGTCAAGTACACAAAGGTTTTGCCCGGCGACATGCGCGCGTCATCATGTTATGATTTTCGAGTGACGTCAGAGGTCACATCGTCTATAGAGGTGTTGTGCACTGTTCATATCAGACTCATTTTGATTACAAGTGCCAATTAAAGGTTAGGGTCATGGATTGTCTTTTCCAACGAAATGCTGATTTTTAGGCAAAATTTACAAAGAAGGGTACAATAAAGGTCACACGTGAAAATTTCAGCTGAATTGCAGAGAAAAGCATCAAAGAACTGTCACGGTATTCTCACACGAACGTCGAATCTATTCCACATTTTAAAAAAAAAATCTTTGGGCCACCGAATACACCAAAAACAATATCCCGGATTGGGCAATAATTTCTTTTCTTTCAAATGTCACTGAAACTTGCTACAGGCGCAAAGTCAGTTTAGCACAATTGATGGTAAGCCTGTGCCGGTTACACAGCTCTGACTGGTTCTACGGTTACACTTTTACGGTTCCGATAACCGTCAAAAACTTACTCAAAAGTGCAGCAAATCACAGACCACTTGCGATCACGATGCCACAGTCCATGAGACACACAAATCCGTCACATCGTTTCGAAAATGACAGGCTTGTGGACTTCAACAGGTTTATCTCGCTATACATGTACTCTGCATGCTACAGTAAAAACAAACACTATGTTGTAAAAGAGCATTAGCATTTTTATGTACACTGTACATCAAAGTGCTTTAGGATTTTCATGTACATGTAACAGACCATATAATGTCCTTGAAGCAAAGACAACATTTCATGTTTCTTTTAACAAGAATTCTACGGGTGGGATTTTCGGGTGGAAATAATGCATCAAAACATGAATAGGTTCTTTTGGCGGTGACTGCTCTATGTGTGTTTTCCACACCCAAATGTTCGACAACAAGTTCTGGGCCCAATTTCATAGAGCTGCTTAGGCACAAAAGGTGGCTAAGCACAACAAAATTATGCTTACCAGAATAAGGTTACCAGACAAACTACCATGTCACATGTACAATTTGTGACTGGTATCCTTCCGATTTCTGCTAGCGGAAAAATTGTTAAGCAATGTTCTCTGCTTAAGCAGCTCTGTGAAATTGGGCCCTGATAACCCCCTTGTGATCTACGCGCTATGGTTAGGGTTTTTAGGAACAGGATTAGGGTTAGAAAAATTAGGGGGTATCAGAGCAAAGGGGTGTAGGAACGTAATTAGGTGTAAGAGAAACTATAAATATAAATATGAATAGTAAACTTGCGGGTACAACCATGGGTAAAATGTCTCTTTTGAAGGAGTGGTGGCTCTGAAAAGAGCCGGTTTGGTCTCGACGTTTCGAACAGTATACTCTGCTCGTCTTCAGGAGAATGCTGGAGTACTGGTGGTGTTAGAGCTTATGTATGGCTCGAGGGATGCACTTTTTAGGTGTGTAATTAGGTGTGTAAACCTTTCTATTGTGTACACTGATATACATGTACAATAGAAAGGTTTTACACACAAGGCGAGTTCTGGAGGTTCAAATTTCCAGGGTGTCCATTGGTGAAGGCTGCAACCGGAGATGCGGTTGGTACCCGCTGTTTACACCTCGCTGAACGTGGATCGATTCAACGTTCTGGATGAAAATACTGTGACAGTATTTATTTGCAAAAAATTAGTTAGTGGCCTGACGTTTCGACCCTAGCAGAGTCTTTCTTGAAGGCTAAATGGTAAAGGGTTAGGCTTTTAGCCTTCGAGAAAGACTCTGCCAGGGTCGAAACGTCAGGCCACTAACTAATTTTTTGCACTTATACTACAGGTCCTTTTGGTTGGTAAGCAGTTTGCAACAGCTAATTCTAATTTCTCAGTATTTATTTGCTGTACATACTGTCCTATGAATCAGCATTACCATGATTACCCAGCATAACGTTGACCAACACCAATCTATGACCCCACCTTTAAACACACCACCCTTTTAAGGAAAAGTATAACCTTTGGTTTTTGGAACTGTTCGATTGTTTTAATCCTGTATAAATGTATAATACAATCAAACTAATCTGTGAAAAGTTCATTTCAAACAGTTAGGTAGCGTTTTTGAGATATTGCCAAAAATCTGGAGCGGTTAAGTCCACGCATGAAGAATAATCCCCAATAGGAATACGCAATCTGAGACCAGAAACGTTTTTCAGATTCAAATTTTGGGGGGAAAAAAAGTGGCGTCTTTTTTCCATATCCACATTATTTTGAATTGAAATATTTCTCAAAATGCTTCATACTATCGAAAGCTGCTGTACTTCTGACCAAGTAAGTTTTTATTGCCGTAAGTTTTTATTGCCATAAATTTTTAGAGCGATTATTACCAATCGTATACCATCCCTTTAAACACAAGAGCGGAGAAAAAGGAAACATTATTGACATATTGATCTGTAAGCTCACTGAAGTCACCTGTGGGACTTACATACATGTATGCACCACACACACCTTACTGCGCTTAACTACCTGCCACATTCAGGGCCAAATTACACAAACACAAAAAGTGTGATTATGGCAAGTTTGTGAGTTCCAACAGCATTTGTGCTGCTTCGAATGTGCGGAGATGACGTGCAGGGCTCGAAATTAATCATCGTATAATAATACGCAGTTCTTCCACAGCGCTTTATCACACCCAAGGGCATCTCAAAGCTCTCATTGTTATTTTTTTTTTACTACAAAGGTACGTCCGGCTATGTTGGAAATATGAGAACTATTTATTTACGTAGCACCATGTAACGGTTTACGAGGTGCTCTGGCGCATTCTGCAGCTGACCATGCCAGGGCCTAATTTCATAGGGCTGCTTTTAACGGTAAGCCAATTTTCGTGCTTGCTGTAGCAGAAAAAGTCGCTTAAGCGTAAGCGCATTTCACAGGTTAGCAAGAAAATTGGGCGGCCAGCTTGAGCGTTCACTTTGGATTTGCATTGTTACGACATTCATTTTCATACGGTTAGCAGCGCTATGAAATGGAAACCCCCACAGTAAGCACAAAATCGGCCGTTAAGCAGCTCTATGATATTGGGCCCAGAAAACACCTAGGCAAAACCCCTTCTCTTAACGATAAGTGTACTTGGTCTTTTACGTGCACTACACAACACAGGACCTACCAGGGGCATTGAGGCAATTGCCTCCATTGCCTCCAGGCCTCCAGGCCTCCAGGCCTCCAGGCCTCCAGGCCTCCAGGGAGCAACAGGGCCCAATTTCATAAAAACATGTGAGCAGCCGTTTTGTGCTTACGGAGCGTCCCTTAGCAGAATTTCTATTTCATAAAGCTGTTTACCGTAAGCAAGGGTAAATGATGGCTAACCCGCGTTTAGCACACAAGTGACATAACAATGCAAATCCATGGTGAACGTGCATGTGCGCCAAGTAATTTTCTGCTAACTTGAGAAATCATGGTGAAATACGCTTATGCTTACGCACATTTTTCTGCTACAGTAAGCACAAAAATTTGCTTACCGTTAAGCAGCGCTATGAAATTGGGCCCAGGGAGCAACAGGCCTGAATGGATGTTAAATTTGCATCGGGGATAAAGAATATTACTTGGTTTTACCCATACACCAATGTGCATTAGGCACTGTATACTCAGTACTTTCAAGGGAACTGTGGGGGGAAAAAATCCACAGGCAAATCACTTGGGTGGGATTCGAACCCACAAACTTTGCCATGCTAGAGCAGATGTCTTACTACTAGACCGATGAGCTGGCCCATTTTTTGTTTGTATTTTACACCAGCCCATCGGGAAAAAAATCCACAGGCAAATCACTTGGGTGGGATTCGAACCCACAAACTTTGTCATGCTAGAGCAGATGTCTTACTACTAGACCGACGAGCTGGCCCATTTTTTGTTTGTATTTTACACCAGCCCATCGGACTACCCAAACTATGGTTACCGTAAAACAACATTCAATCTGTTTTTTTTTTTCATAATTTAGAAAGCTGAAAAAGCAGATGTCCACTTTTGGACCTCCATCCCAAACCCCTGCAGCTACTACTAGTCCAACGACAAATTCACTAGCCATGGGCTAGCAGTGAACTTAGGGACTAAATGTAATTTGATTGTTCAAATTTTTTATTTGTCTGCAACAAATGAAAAATACAGCAGATCCGAATGGGACAAATTACAACGAGACAAATACGTGAGTGTAAAAGTAAATAGAACAAAATCAACGAGCAAGTCAGTAAATAAACAACACAATCAATAAAGAGAAACTGCATGTAAAAATTACAACGGGGCGAACTAGAGGGAAATGAATGAGGGCGGAGCATGCAGGAGGAGGACTTAACTGCAGGCCTGGAATTTCGTCTTTGAGAGCGACGAAAGCTCATGCAGTTTCTTGTATGTAATTAGTTAGTCTTGAAGTGCTACCACTACCTTCCTTGTTTTATCTATCAGACTAACACGGCTATTTTTTAGTATTATCTTTGAGAGGGCAAGGCCATTTTCATTTTGCAAAAGGGCCCCAGGCGAGATGAAGTTCATGACTTTGTGAACTTTCAAGATTGTTCATGAACAACCATGAACTGGGAATGCATGTTCTGGACAGTTCATGAAGTTTTCTTCAATTCATTGTTCATGAACAACCATGAACTGGGAATGCATGTTCTGGACAGTTCATGAAGTTTTCTTCAATTTATTGTTCATGAACAACCATGAACTGGGAATGCATGTTCTGGACAGTTCATGAAGTGTTCTACAATGTATTGCTCATGAACAACCATGAACTGAGAGGACTGAAAATAATCTGGAAAAATTAATCCACCAGTTGTCTCGTTTGTTGTTCAAGGACATTCATGAAACTGTTCATGAGCATCGTGAAGAATTTTGGATGGCCAGTTCGTGAACTGATGTCAATCAACAATCATGAACCATTTCATGGATATTTATGAACCATTCATGGATATTCATGAACCATTCATGGATATTCATGAACATTCCGTGATCATCTCGCCTGGGGCACTACCATTGGAAAATCTTAAAGTCTACACAAGAAACTTCTGAAGGGGGCACCAAGGCCAGGACCAGGGGGGCAATTCCAGGCCTGTAACTGATGGAAAGGGGAACAGTAACACCAAACAAAGGAAGTATAAAGAAATCATGCGAGATACGGACAACAAAAGTGAACAGCAGTAATACTCCGAAAGCGTTTCGAAAATAGATGCAACAAAAGCGGCATTGCCTTGAAAGCAGTCTTGTGATTATAAACATCTTCTTATTCAAGCGGCATCTTCCGCACTCATCAAGGAGAGTGCTAGACCTCTCCGCTTCCTTCATTTACTGAATTTTCTTTTGTTACGCGTCCAACAGCAAAAAAAATAGCGAGATGAATAGGAGACAACAAAGAAATGTTCAGTTTTTAGATGTGGGAGGAAAAACCCTAAACGAGATCTTATACGGTGTGTCAATTTTGACCCTCGAAACGGCCCTGTGGATAGTGTCACTTATCTGTTATGGATTGTTTACGTCTTTTAGTGTTTTTTTTTTCTTTTGCTTTTTGCCTTAAAAATCGTTCAGTTCACTTAAATTTTTAGATTTTAAATTTTTGCGTTCTTGTTCCTTTTTACATAATTTTTTATACTGTAAAGCTCTTTGAGGCTTGCATAATGCGCTCTATAAATATTTTTTTCCTGTTCGTCAGGCATTACTGTACGTCACGAGGCTGCGAATCTGCTGCTCCCATGCATGTCGAGTTCTGGCAACTTCAGGCTCCAAAACTGGCACGCACTTGCGGGTAAATTTACAAAAAAAATCACAAATTTCATCATTCAAAAACCTTTTGTTTTTCTCAAATGACAAACTGATCATTCTGAGAGAGGACCTTGAGAATTTCAAAAACACGTAAAAGGTCAAGTCCAACAACTTCTATTTTCTTTCACATCAAAATCTGCAAAAAGAATAACTAGGAGGCTGAACTTCCCTGTGGGCCTCCGGCAATCGCTGGAGCGAGTTTGTGGGAATCGGCTTACAGCGGAACGACAACATGTACGTACATCACACATATGAATAGGATACCAGGTTTATGCACAGTTATTAATTACTTAATATTAGCATACTATACCTGCAGTTTAAGCTGCCATGCAAATAAAGAAAGAAAGAGACAAATCTAACGTCAAATATCAAGTAATAAACCACAGGGGAAAATGACCATGTAGATTTTAAATCATTTGGGGTTGAACAAAGAAAATTTGACTAAAACGAAAGTCGCATTACAATTAATAGATGTTAAAGGAACATTACAGAATTGGTTTTTGCTAACAAAACAGTTGCTGGCAGTGTAAGCACTTTATATAATCCACCATATACATAATATGACAAACCTGTAGAAGTTTGAGATCGATTGGCCATCTGGGTCACGAGAAAATAGTGCAAAACCGATTACAAGTTTGCATGTACTATACAATGCATGAATAAAACGCTCATGAGCGATACTCATGAGCGATAAACTCCAATTGGAAATTAGTTTGATTTATTTCTCATCAAATATGGCATTTCAGACAGAAATATTTCTAGGGATGTTTTCTACTGTCATCATCATTAGACCGTGTAAGTTTTATGTAAATCTGTGATCAAAAGTATATTTTACAATTACCAATTCTGTAATGTTCCTTTAAATTTGCATCGGGGGATAAAGAATATTATTGTTATTTGTGTTTTACCCTTACACCGATGTGTATCAAGCACTGTATACTCAGTACTTTCCCCCGAGTCCTGTGAAAAAAAATACCCAGGCTTATCACTCGAGTGGGATTCGAACCCACGACCTTTGCCATTCTAGAGCAGATGTCTTACCAACTAGACCATCGAGATTGCCCGGTAGCTCCAGTTTGAATCCTGCAATTCACAATTTACTCAGTAATTTGCAATGTGTGAAGTTACACTGTCAGTGGATAGACAGTGCAAGTATTGTGCATTCAACCATTTGGGGAACAATCATTTTAGGTGGCAACCAGGCCCAATTTAAACTTGCTAAGCACAGAAAAATCTTGCTTAGCAGAAACTTGTTACCAGCCAAATTGCCATAAAGTTCACATTGTTGCCACTGGTGCCGCACTCATTTGTTTGCTTAGCAAATAAATTTGCTACGCAGTATTTTTTAAACAGCTTTATGAAATTGGGCCCTGGGTCCAACATTACTTCACACATTTCTGCTAAGCAAAAGTTAGCAGGAAACCATTCACAAATGGTACATGTGAAATGGCATTTTGGTTGGTAACCTTATTCTGGTATAAGCAAAATTGTTCTGTGTTTAGTTGCTCTATGAAATTGGACCCAGCTGAAATGCACGCATATGGGACTACTTCGGTCTAGGACCACTTAGGTACACAAAGCACACAAGACGTTTTTCTAACAATGTCTTTTCATCCACAAGAAAAATTATGTGAAAATTTGGACAATATTGTGGATGCTGTTTTCTTCTTGATTGACTGTAACTAAAGATGGCCGTAAATTGTCTGGTGAATTGCGGCCCCTGGACATGCTGGAGACTGCCAGCCGCACAGTGCCACATGGGATTCTGACTCCCAAAATAGCGCAACCAAGAAATATTGTAATGACATACATGTAAGGTGAATTGGATGCATAAACTGCATAAATTTTTTTGCACTTTTAACCAAGTAAGTTTTTATTGCCATTAATTTTTTAAGTAATTACCAATCAGACACCTACCCTTCAAACGGCAAAGTTTGTGCTACTGTTAAATGTTTGCAACAAAAAGGGATGCTAACCTGCCAGTGCTTACTGTATGTAAATGAATGACGTAACAATGCAAATTCATGGTGACGCGCAAGCTGGCCACCCAGTTTTATTTTTGCTACCCTTTGAAATGAGTCTTACGCACAGTGCCACATGGGGATACTGACTCCCAAAATAGCACAACCAAGAGTTATTGTAATGACATAAGTTCGCTCGTCCCCAGCGCCTTGCCTTAAAACCAAAGGCGCTGGGATGGGCAAACGCAAACGTTAACGTTAATGCTCAGTCCCATGCTCAGTCCCGTCATGCGTCACACTCACACTGCAAGCACTGCACGCATGACGTACTTCCTGAACAAGAATCTGTGCAAGCTGATTAGCCCATCCCAGCGGTCCTGGATAGGCCGCTGGGGTCGAGCGAATGACATAAGGTGAATTGGATGCATAAACTGTATTAAAATTTTTTGTGTGCGGAGTGTTTTTTTTTTTTAATTCAAATGAAAAAAATCCTGAATCCTGCAAAAGTGATCAGAGTACTGGGCGGTTCCAGATATTGATTCCGGTTCTGAATAACTCTAGACTCATTTTGAGTCGAACCCGGTTCCATTAAATTCAACGAAAAACATACATGTAAGCGGTTCCGGTTCCGAGCCCACAAACACAATTGAGCGGATCTATATTAACCGGAAATCCCCAATAAGTCGTAGGCTAACCGTGCACCAAGCACCATTTCTCCCTTGGATACATTGCAAACAAACAATAGAGTAAATCACCGTAAACTGCCACACAGAGCTGCCAACATTTGCACCTTGCAATCAGGGAGATTTGGTAGAACAAATAGGGAGATAATTTGAGCTAACATTCAACGTAACAGGGAAAAAGTTTCAGGGAGATTGCCAACTTATTCACCAGAACACGGAAAGATTGGTTTATTTTCAGGGAACTTTCTGCAGAATCAGGGAGAGTTATGCAGACGAGAGTACCCACCTTCCCAATCAGGTTTTCAATTGCACGTCACAGGTTGAGAGCTTGACGCTGCTCGCTGTTTGCTGAGTGGCGAAGATGACAAGGACACGCCCGTTGCTTCCACCTGGCAGGCCACTGACTGTTCAACAATAAAATAAAAAAAATTAAAGTTTTAAAAAGAAATTGTTATAAGTTGCAGTTGTTGTTTTTTGATGTACAGATGTGTGTCAATGACAGCTTTTGGATCTCTACCTTTTTATGAAAACAAATATAGGATTAGAAACCATCAACAAGAAAAGAGAGAATATTTTTAATCAGAAAGCTCAGTTTATACCATTGACAATACTCCAGAGAAATATTTTTATCTGACAAACTGTCAAATAACAGCTATGTACATTGGGTCACCCCCAATTACTGTTGCTTAATTACAATTATTGTTATTATATTTCTGGTAATGAAACCAATGATGCCTCATTAGTGAACTTAATCACTGTAGTGCACAAGCCTGAGGAGACCTGTAAACAGTATGCATATGTTGAATCACACAAAACATGAACACTGTCTGCGACTATTTTGTCAGCTCTACCAATCCTGTATAATACCTTTAAAGCTTCTCCCGGATGCACTCATGATACCAAAATAATTGCACAGAGCTTTTCTCATGCGAGATATGACACAAGTTGCAAAATCAAGATCAGGCCTCGAACTTCATGTTCAAAAGGGCACGGCAATTTCCCCAAATTGAAGGGCACCCAATGAGGACAATTTGAATTTGTGTTGAAGGTTTTTAAGGGCACCCACAGCAAGTGCCGTGGTGCCGTGGCGAAATTCGAGGCCTGCAAGATATGACGATATGTACATTATATGGTTTTTGAGGCATTGCATGGTGAGGTATCAATATATATATTCGGTTTGCAGTAACACCATGTGTATAAATATCTATACTTTGCTGTGTAGATTTTGATCTTTAGAGAACTTGTCTTGCTATTTATTCTACTACCGCGGAGTAGATTTTCGGAATTCGGGAGACTTCTCAGTTCTGAAAAGAACTGTCCTGCGTGTTAACTACTACCTGGGCGGGAGGTTGGGAAATCGGCCTGGACTACTACTTTAGCTTTGTGGATCGGGGGGGGGGGGGGGGGGGACTTCTCGCTATTAACTGCACTGCCGCGGAGTGATGTACATTGTAAACTGAATGTTCACTATGGGTTATAGTTGACTGACCCATCTAGGCAATGTTGTGCATATGATTCTAATCAAGGTGCCAACATCAATGAAGTGTAAATGATGACCTTCAATACTGACACATAGTAAAATGCCACCTACATGTAAGACAAGGTAATTATAATGGCCAGCAGGATACATCACACCAGGCATGCCACTGCCAGGGCCCAATTTTATAGCTCTGCTTAAAGGCAAAGTATACCTTTGGTTTTTGGGACCGTTTGATCGTTTTAATCCTATATATACATAAAACTAACCTGTGAAAGTTTCATTTCAAAAGGTGGTAGTGTTTTTGAGATATCACCAAAAATCTAGAGAGGTTATGTCCATATGCATAAAGACTAATTCCTAATAGGAATACACAATCTGAGCAGAAACGTTTCTCAGATTCAAATTTTGGGGGAATAAAAACTGACATCTTTTTCCATACCCACATCATTTTGAATTGAAGCATTTCTCAAAATGCTTTACACTATCAAAAGTTGCTGTACTTCTAACCAAGAAAGTGTTTATTGCAATTAATTTTTAAAGGGATTACCAATCGTATACATGTACCTTCCCTTTAACGGCCAATTTTGTGCTACTGTACGAGTTTCCATTTCATAGTGCTGCTAATTGTCCAGCAACAAAAGGCAAGCCAACCCGCCAGTGCTTACCGTATGAAAATGAATGGCGCAATAATGCAAATTCATGGTGACCGCGCAAGCTGGCCGCCCAGTTTTTGTGCTAACCTGTGAAATACGCTTACGCTTAAGCTAACTTTTCTGTCACAGTAAGCACGAAAATTTGCTTACCGTTAAGCAGCGCTAAGAAAATGGACCCAGCTTGTAGAATACTTGGGCAAAAGGCATCAACATTTTGATTTTTCTTTAATCTACTGTACATACAAAAGGCTAGAATATGGGGTGAAAATCTACAAGACTGTAGGGATTGTAGCTCAACGGACGTCCACCAACCCTCAGAGATCTGAGAAACTATTCATGCGGGAATCCTCTCTCAGATCCAAATTGTTGTTTTTTTTTTCAAGTGAAAAATTATCCAAACCATACTCCTTCAAAGGGAATCTTTTCTTAAAAAATAGTTTACCCAATCAACAGCTGCAGTGCCTCTCACCAAGTAAGTTTTTGGAGTACTTACCAATCTATGACCCTACTTAAGCGGCTCTGTGAAATTAAGCCCATGAGGTGTTTATAAATTTGTACGTGTGGAATCAAGAGCTACTTGTACATGAAGGTCTCTACATGTAGTCAATAAAAAAAGCTCTATGTTTCAATTCACACATGATGAGTATCTCACGACTACAAGGCATCTTTAAGACAGCTGTGTATTTGCAGCCATGGCCGCCGCCTGCTATCTCGTGCACCCGATCGTATTACACAAGATGTTATGAGGACGAAGCAAGCATCCTCGCCTGCCCTAGACATGATTCAAGGCCCTTCTGGAAGCAGCGATGGTGGATGGATGGAAAGGGTAAGGGTCGGAACTGAGGCAAAGAGACTTCATGTGGCTGTGGTGGGATGCGTTAATGGTATCACTGATGGACAGTGATACTATGTACTTGCATCTTGAAGGATGCGACAATGCTAATGAGCATCTTTATTTGTTATAGGGAATGGTGTCAGAGCACCTAAAGTTCAAGACAATCTCTCCACCAGACCACAGAACTTTTACCGGGACGGGGCTCGGTTTCACAAAGCACTGAGATTCATCTTAAGACGAGATGTCAACATCGCCATAGTTAATTGTACTGTGACATTACGCTTTGCTTAGCACTTAAGGTTGATACACAGTTAAGATCGTTCTTAACCGATTGTGGTACTGGCCCTAGGAATATTTTTTAGTTTACATATACAATTCTCGCTAAGTATATTTACACATACTTCACTGCAGTGTCAGGAGGAAGCTTGGGATAGAAAACCTCAAGTGCACATTCAGTCAATTTCTTAATAGGACGTGTTTGGAAAAAGACTCTTACTCGTTTAGTTTTGGGGTTACTCAGCCAAATGACAAAATTTACTTGCAAGTCTGAAACTGCCATGGGATCCTGCTCTTAGGAGGTCATGTTGAAACGATAAACCCTGAGGTTATAGATTCCACTGAGCTTTTGGGAACAGTATCCTCAGTGGTAGAGGAGATCAAAGGGCCTGACTTATCATAATCTGAGAAAAATACAGCTTTTTTTTGTTTACCAGGCAGACTTTAAAAAGCCTGAATTCAGATCAAAAGTCTAAAGTTTCTCCTCACTGAATACTTCACTTTTTAAAATTATAATCTAGCATTTTGTTAACCCGGTACCCTGCCAAAATGCACCAGTTAGTAAAAAAAAAACATTGCATTTTATTGCATAGCATTTATAGCAGGGTACATGGCCCATGCAAAAGGTCCCCATTAAACTTAAGTGCATAATGGTGTAAACGCCTTTTACACCTAAGTGCCAAGGCTGGCATGAACCAGTTCACTTCATAATGCAACAGAATCCTTTATTGCATTTTTGCCGCATTTAGCAGGGTTTAACTTCGTTCAACCTGGTTACATTTTGTTGCATTTTGCTGCAATTAGCATGATTTTCATTTGTACTGTGTTGCATTTTGCTGCAGTTAGACGGGTTTTATTTCAACTGTGTGCATTTGCTGCGTAGAGGTTTATTTCAACTGTGCTGCATTTGCTGCAGTTAGAAGGTTTTATTTCAACTGTGCTGCATTTTGCTGCAGTTAGAAGGGTTTTTATTTCAACTGTGCTGCATTTTGCTGCATAGAGGTTTTTATTCAACGTGCTGCATTTTGCTGCAGTTAGGTTTTATTTCAACTGTGCTGCATTTTGCTGCAGTTAGAAGGGTTTTTATTTCAACTGTGCTGCTTTGCCATTAGAAGTTTTATTCAACTGGCCATTTGATGCAGTTAGAATGGTTTTCATTTTAACTGTGTTGCATTTTGCTGCAATTAGCAGGGTTTTGATTTCAACTGTTTTGCATTTTGCTGAAGTAAGCAAGGTTTTTATTTCAACTGTTTTGCATTTTGCTGAAGTAAGCAGGGTTTTTATTTTAAAACTAAGCCTAATTTAAACTGTGCAGAATTATTCTTGATAAAACAATTGTTTCTCTTTTGTGATTTCATTATAATGGGAAGCATAAATGAAGCAAAATAAAATGTAAAATGAAGGGGTACAGGTCAATGTACATACAAGTACATGGATACAAAAATAAAGGATTTCTGTCAACCCAAATACGTCAGGAAAAGCAAGACAAATAAATAGCCAGAAATTGCGAGAGGATGTAAATGAGACAAACCATCACCCTTGAGAAATTGAAAAGCAAAACCATAAATTTACCTTTGGATCACCCTTCACCAACACTAAAAGTTTTTCATGAGCGTGTCTCGAGACCTAGACCAAGGCCAATTTCATGGCACTGCTCACTGCAGAATTCTGCATTTACACAACAGCCCACATGCGTACTGTACAGTGGGCTTCACAGGGCACCATAAGCGCAGAATTCTGCATTTACACCTTTCAACAGCCCACATGCGTACTGTACAGTGGGCTTCACAGGGCACCATAAGCGCAGAATTCTGCATTTCCACCTTTCAGCAGCCCACATGCGTACTGTACAGTGGGCTTCACAGGGCACCATAAGCGCAGAATTCTGCATTTACACCTTTCAGCAGCCCACATGCGTACTGTACAGTGGGCTTCACAGGGCACCATAAGCGCAGAATTCTGCATTTACACCTTTCAGCAGCCCACATGCGTACTGTACAGTGGGCTTCACAGGGCACCATAAGCGCAGAATTCTGCATTTACACCTTTCAACAGCCCACATGCGTACTGTACAGTGGGCTTCACAGGGCACCATAAGCGCAGAATTCTGCATTTACACCTTTCAACAGCCCACATGCGTACTGTACAGTGGGCTTCACAGGGCACCATAAGCGCAGAATTCTGCATTTACACCTTTCAGCAGCCCACGTGCGTACTGTACAGTGGGCTTCACAGGGCACCATAAGCGCAGAATTCTGTGGTGAGCAGCATTGCTATGAAATTGGGCCCTGTACTTGTACAATAATGTCCTTCACCAACAGCAAAATGTAAGAAAAATGAAGATAGGAATACGTGAAACAGACCAAAATGCAAAATGTAACTCAAATAAATTTGAATGAAACATACCACTGGATCACAACGCTATGAGTGAGCAAGTGACATCACCGTCGACAAATGAGAGGACAAAACAAACGAGCAACATTAAATAAACCAATGTTTATTGTCATCCGTCGTAAAAAAAAAAAAAGGAATAAACTACGGCTCTAAGAAAGTAATGTGTACATGGAATTAATTTTAGGGGGTAATTTAACATTTAACGTGAGGACCAGGGCCCAACTTCATAGAGCTGTTTTTACAGAAAATACAGCTTAACAATTGTCTGCTTAGCAGAAATGAGAAGGATACCAGTCACAAATTGCACATGTGACATGGTAGTTTAGCTGATAAGGCCGTATCCGAAATGACGGCCACGGCTAGGGCTACGACTGTTGCTATGGGTGTTGCTAAGGACGTCCTATACTTCAACGCATGATGACGCGGAAATCTAGCCGTAGCCGTAGCTGTAGCCGCTAATTCGGACACGGCCTAACCTTATTCTGGTAAGCATAAGTTTTTGAGCTTGAGCCGCTCTATGAAACTTGGCCCGGTCTGTGGTAGTGAACAAAAAAGAGATGAAATCTTCTCTTTGTGCTTTTTATTAAAATAAAAAAACAGTTAAGCACACATGGAATTTGTTTTTCTCAATTTGATTCCGGTGTTGTTAAACAATTTCGGATCCAGTAAACATCGAGAGTAACAAGCCCTGCAGTCTTGTAGATATTCCCTTCCAAATTCGAGCCCTGAATGCATGCAACAATTCTCCCAAATGAGACTAAAATATGGTGAAAAACCTGCACGGTGCACACATACAGTACACAGTCACTTTGCATTAAGCAACTAAGTAGTGTACACTGCTTTAGGGATCAGTAATTCGCCAGTTTGGAAGCCACTCTCGGTATCACAGGTTAATGAATCCCCAAGGTAACCGGGTTTCCACCAATCAGAATGTGAACACCCTCCCAGATGTTTAGCACCATTTGAAACTTTGTTTAACGGACTGATAAATTAAGCTCCGCCCCTTTGTTGCTTTGACCAATCACAATCGATATTGAAAATGTGCCCTGAAACTCTGACAAAAAAGTCGGACACAATTAAAATCCCATTACTAAAAAATTTAATGTAAACAAGCTGTCACCATCTGGATTATCGTGCTGTGCATTTTTAAGTATGCGTGGCCAGCAAGGTAAACTGATTTACTGTACGTGGTTTTTAGCAGCCTGGTTCAGGCCGCTTGGCCTGGTGGTGCAGCCTTGTGTTGGCATAGTGTTAGCAGAGGGGTGTCTGGGTGTCTTTTGGACACCCTGTTTTAAATTTTGACACCCTGTTTTATCTGTTCATTTACATGTAAATGTATTGTAAGTGAACGCTTTGGACACAGAGTTTTTAAATTTCAAGCACAGTTGGACACCCTTTTACCGAGTCCTGGCTGAAACCTTGTGTGTTTGGAAACTAAACCCATGATGACAAGACTAATGACAGGTTGGTATGGCTGACAGTGAACTTAATGAATCTGGTCAATTGTCACAGAGATGTCATGAAAATATAAAAGTCAAACAATGAAAACACTTGGGTTGCTGTAAACTACATCGCTCGTAACTGTCAAATCGGTGTGCATTACTGTTAACTTTTTCAGCAAGTTTCAGTACCTGATACAAAATGGTTTCGTAATTACACTAATTAGTATGAACGACGTACATGTATCACTAGATTTGCCATTTTTGTCTTTCAACAAAGTTACATGTACCTATCACAGTACGCCACTTTAACCATGACATACAAACCTGGCTCGCATGTATAAGTTTTTGTTTTCACAAAGTGACCTACATGTATCTGTTAGACTTATTGAAGCGTAATGTTTTCTCAATACGCATCAACTCACTGGTTTGTAAACAGCATTCTGCACGCAAAACATGTTTTTTCCTTTTCACAAAGTGACATATGCTTTTAGGAATAATTACTAATTAAAATAGTTGCAGAATGAAAACATACTGACAGTTCTATACAAAAAAAGTAGTCAGCTTTACTTCTGCCTTAAAAAAATAATTCAAAAAAGTAAACAGACTCCGAAACAGCAGTTTGAAAAATAGTGCAACTTCAATCACAATTTTCTTCGAACACAGATTTTTGGGCTGTGGACAAGATAGGTCACTTCGTGGTCAGCTGGTATATAGGACATACATATATGTGCAATTCTCCATGGGAGAGGACAAAATGTCAAAAATTTATATTAATATTAAAACCTTTTTGTACTTTTTCCAGACGTCAATTAAATGGGGAATTCGGTAGAAGAAGCGAAAATAAAAAAATATATATGTTTCTAGAAAAACAGTGGTTTTTCCAATTTATGATTAAAAACATGCAGATTTGGTAAAAAAAATGTTTTTGCGTGTACATGTTCTTTCTGAATTACTAGCCAAAAGATTTGATTTATTTTATAATGTTACAAGTTTCCAACATTACTCAGGGTCATAACAACAACAAAAACTATATATAATATATTTTTATATATGGTGTAGGCCTTCATTTAAAAATCTCAAAATTAGCACGTAATTCCGTTACCGAAAAAATTACAAAAGTTACTTATTTCACAAATTTTCTTGTTTTTTCCTTCAAATCATGTACATGTATGTTGAGAAAAGACCCTACTACAAAAAAAAAATGTTTTGAGGGGGGTCAATCAATTCTATTGGGTCTTGGCTCCCTTTCCATGTTTAGATTAGTTTTCTAGAATAGAACATATTTTCTTGGGAAAGAATTTAAGCCTTGACAAAGTGACAAATGGGCGTAATTCCGTTACCAAAGAATTGCTCATACGTACATTGTAGGGCTAGTTTACGCATTTGGTGATGTTGGTAGAGCACCGGTAGTAAAACCAAAGGTCACAGTTCAAATCCTGCTCTATAGACCATTTAACCCTTTGTCTACAAAAAGAGTGATCTTGTACATTCCTGGGTATTTCCTGGCAGGCAAGATACTACACAGGTCATTTGAGTATTTTTACATTTTGTATAATTTCCACATAATTTCAATTTCAATGTACTTCAATTGGTAATTACTCCACAAGCTAATGACCATAAAAAATTACTTGGTAAAGAGTACTTTAGAGTTGTTGATAAATTATTAGATATGACCCCCTTTGAAGTAAAGTGTAGTTTTAGAGAAGGGGGTAATTTTTCACCCAAACATGTGAAGCTAAGAAAGACTATAGACTTTGAAGCCTTTCTTGGGCATCTCAAAGCACACAATTCTAAGCAACAATGGGAGTTTTTTTTCTTTCATTATTTTCTTGCAACTTCGATGGCCAATTGTTCAAAAATTTGGTTTGTTATTTTATGGATAATGCTGGGATACACCAAATGAGGATACTGGTCTTTGCCAAAATTACCAAAAGTTATACCATGCCTTTAAAGGAACATTACAGAATTGGTAAGAAAAAAACTTGTATAATATACTTTTTGATCACAGATTTACATAAAACTTACACAGTTGTAGAAAACATCCCTTGAAATATTTCTGTCTGAAATGCCATATTTGATGAGAAATGAATAAACTAATTTTCCGATTGGAGTTTATCGCTCAGTGAGCGTTTTATTCATTTGTTGAATCTATATGATTTCATGCAAATGTGTAATCGGTTTTTCACTATTTTCTCGTGACCCAGAAGGCCGATCGATCTCAAACTTCTACAGGTTTGTCAGTTTATGTATATGGTGGATTACATAAAGTGCTTACACTGCCAGCAACTGTTTTGTTAGCAAAAACCAATTCTGTAATGTTCCGTTAAACTCAACTCATGCACAGTGTGCAATGACTACATGTAACCACTGTGGGTGCACCCCATGATGCGTTCAAACAAGTAATAACCCTTCCACTTATTTACCAACTCTATAACCCAACGTAATTACCGAAGCGCTCGCAGACAATGCAGGCGGCTCCGGCTATTGTGCCCCCCAGTGCATGATTTTAAGGCGTTACCATGGAAACAGCAATGAAAAATGCTAAGTGCCGAGATGTGTAACCTAGGTGAAGTGTGGCAAAGGATTCCACCACGAGCTGTGCATCGGTGGAATGGGTTTTTTCATCGCTAAAGACAGGGTGTTCCCAATCAATGCCATTGTCTGTGTTAGAAATTCATGGCAGGTTTGACTGGTGACTAGGGTGATCATCAAAAGGACGACTACAAATAAATTGAAGCTCTTTTTTGTCAACGTACAATTGTCTTTGTAAGCCATAGAAGCTTGTAAAAAAAAATTTAGGTGTCAAAATGTAAATGCAGGGCTCAAATTAGGGGGGGGGGGGAAGCCACAAGACTGTGCAAGGCTTGTACATGTACTTCTACATGTAGTTCAACATTTTTCCTGAACCAGATTTTTTTTTACCAGACCAGAATCAAAATGCAAAAAAACAAAACAATCCCCACTATCTACAATGTACATAACTGTTTTTAGTTGATTAAAACTACTAAGAGAAGATTGATCTCATTTTGTATTAATAATGTTGATACTCAACATAATTCAAGGATATTTATCAGACCCAACGTTTGAAACGTCATTTTTGTTTAAATATAAAGAAATTCCACAGTGAGGTATTATTATTCAATAGAAAAACACAACACTGAGCTAGACTTGTCCGGTCATTAGTTTTACTGGCCCGTTGCGGGCCTGCGGTCCAGTGTGAATTTTGAACCCCGCATTATACAGCAAAATATCAACATACACAGGCCTTGCGCTTAAGCTTTTTGTAAAGTAGCCCGCCTGGCCAGTAAACTGTGCTTTTTACTTGCCCCCAGGAAGTTTTAGTAGCCCAGATATAAACAGGAATTGCCATATAAATGTAATGTTCTGATATGTTAATGATTAATGATCAAATGAAGAACATTCACACACTCAATAATGATTAACACATTTTTTACATCAATTATTCACAATAGAAGAGGAAGAAATGAGCATTTTAAACAAGTACATGTAGGTTGCACAGTTTTTAGTAGCCCACAGGGCAAGTTGAGAAGTGGTGTTTACTAGCCCATAGCAGTTTTTACTAGACAATGTACGCCGGGCTAGTGTTAAGGGCAAGCCCTGAATTACATGTACGTACCATGCATGTAGGCCCTAGATACATGAACAGGTACACACCTTCATTTGAAAAGAACATTTTAAAGAAAAATTGCATGTTTTTCCTTGAACTGGCGAATCTGCATTTATAATAACGTAAAGGTACTGTAGTTCTACAAAACATGAACAGTACAATGTACCTTGTAAGCATCATAACATTTGTACATCAAAAACATGTGTTCAGTGTACATTTACTGTAACATTTACATGAGAAATTACGTACAATTAACCGAGTGTGAAATTGCCGTTTCTCTAAGTGACATTGAATTAAGTTTTCACAAATTTGTTTAAATTAAATAACGACATTTGATTGTCTTTGAAGGTTGAATTGATATTGTACTGGACCCACTATCATACACGTAAAGTAGTGCTTCACAAGCACACACAAAAATTGGTAAAACGTAAAACAATTGTGCTAACCAGATAATGTTTATCAGCAAATTGTACGTTTGCAAAGTTTCCTGATTATTTTCGCATAGCAGAAGATAGTTAATCACTCATCTGCTGAAAGGCAGTGGATAATTTTGGCAGTAACTCAAGAAATACATTTCCATAAAAACTTACATGGTATTAGGAGCACCTGAGAGCTGCTGATAGTATAAAACATTGTGAGAAACAACTCCCTCTGAAGTAATGTAGTTTTTGAGAAAGAGGTAATTTCTCACTAAAATATTTGAGTCTGAGAAATGCTTCAGGCATGAAGCCTTTCTCAGACAATTTAAAGCACACAATTCTATGTAACAAGGGTGCTTTTCTTTCATTATTTTCTTGCACATTCAATGACCAATTGAGCCCAAATTACCACAGGCGTGTTCTTTTCATAATGCATCTGGTTACACCAAGTGACAATAATACTAGTCTTTGACAAAAGGAATTTGTATATCCTGCCCTTTAAGGAAAAAGGAGCTGTATGAAATTAGGCCTACAATGTAGGGTGTCAATTTCATAGAGCCTGTATTTTTAGCACACATTTTCTGCTTACAGAGCGAACTTTAGGACATTTTCAATTTCATAAGCACTGCTTACCATAAGCAAAGCAAAATTAAAGCACGCTACATAACTTGCCAGCGATTCTGGCATATCTGGTGAGCTGATGAGTGATACGCAGTAATGCAAAACCATTTGTAAATGCACTTACATGTAAAAGCACTGTCAAATCATCTTGATCGTCTATGAAATATTTGAATTGCGAACGCGTGCTTTTCTGCTTTGAACAGTAAGCGCACAAAAAATGTGCTTACCAGTGGTTAACAACATTCGAGCCCTTTGCTCATCCACAAAATGATCTCCGAGGGCCCGATTTCATGAACAGCTCTGCTTTTCACAAAAAGTAGCTAAGCACTAAACAAACTATGCCTGACCAGAATAATATACCAGCCACACTAGCATGTCATGTGTACAGTTTTGAAAAAGAACTACAAGTATGCTTGTCTTGTGTATGTATCTGTGACTGGTATCCTGCCGGCAACCGGTAAACCGTTTTTGTGCTAAGGTACAGTACTGTTTGTGCTTAAGCAGCTCTATGAAATTGACCTTGGTTTCTTTTCTCTTTGTGGCTAAGATACATGTAGTCGAGATGTTACATGAATGTATCTTGATGTTCTTTCAATCGCTTCCTTGGAGTCTATTACCTCAATCCCCTCCCCCCTCTTCCTTCTCTTTGATTACCCTCCTTTCCTCAAGACTCCGCAGAGAGCAACGTGCCATGTGACACACAGCTCCCTCGTGTGACACGCCGCTGATTGAATTGGGCAGCTGAGTCGCCGAGATGGAAGAAAATTTACACAATTTACTGCAGTCTGCCTGTCAAGGGATGACTCTGTTCAGAATGCCTGAATTGTCATTTACACAGGACAGTCCCTAGGAGTTCACCAATATTTACAGCTTGAAAACAGAGACTGTGCGCAGCTAAGGTTACAATTAAATGTATTATACAGGAATGGTAAGGATAAACATAATATTGTTTATCTTAAGTCTGAAAGCTTACTGATCATGGAGTTCATATATTACAGACATTTTTTTATTGGTGAAATATTTCCCTCTGAATTGAAGTCATACTCTAGGAAACTGTATCAGAAAACCTTTTAAAAAAAACGCAATCAACTGATTTCGGTTGATACGACCAAAATTAAGGACAATGTGTTCACACGCTGAAAATTGTGCTTGGTTTTTCACTATTTTCTCCTGACTCTTACAGCAGATTGAGTCCATATTTTCACAGGCTTGCTGTTTCATGTTACATGATCAAACAAAACATGAGCACTGTCTGCGGCTGTAATTATTGTCAACCTACATGTATATTGTCAATCCTGAATAAAACCTTCAAACGGCGCAGGGCTTTAAGTTTTTGCTTCTTTCAACCCATAATGTTTTGGTGCGGAATTCCCTTAAAAGGTGTTTATTATTTGATCTGATAGACTCGCTGCAGAAATGATAGTCGAGGTCCTTCTGAGAGGTATGTACAGTGTGGTAAAGTGCCTTTCGATGAGCGATAGACATACATGTACACAGGTAATGTGCACACCAGCATGCTCCAATGTATACAGTGTTCACGTCAGATATTCACAGTCTTCCCCAAAAGGTAACACTGCTCAAACTGCCTCAAGCGCAGGAATGCAACTTCTCCGTTTTCCCAGCCCAAACATTTCTCCCGCCAACATCCACCCCGGGCAGCGCAGAAATATGTTTTTCATGGGCACTGATACCCCCTGGTGGCTCGCGAAAAGAAATCCCTCGATGATTGACGGCTGATGGCAATTGGTCGTCATATCTCTCTGGTATGTTCGGCAAACTCACTCTCTACAAAAGCATCTGGAACTTTAGGGACATCAAAGCGACAGTGTACACTGTAAAAGCCGATCTTAAAAACGAACTGTTCTTCCTCATGTCTGACATACATGAGCCCCGATGGCGACTTTAGTCGACCAAGATAAAACACACATTTAAGCACTCAAGCCGAGCACAAAGGCCATTTGTTTATAAAGCACTTAGATTTGTCCATGTTCACCCTCTAATACCCAAGCTTACAATGGCTGGAAAGAGAAAAGATCCACCTTTGCAATGATGGTAAAATAAAATACGGTTGCTGTTAAATGCAATACCTTCAAATTGGAGTGGAAAGATCCAAACTGCCATAACACTTTACGGAGCCCGTATGGTTGTGTACAAAAAAGAAGAGCCAAACTACATGTACATGTATTTTTGGTAATGTACAGTACGCTCCTTGAGCTTGTGCTTTTTTAACTGATTACTCAACCTATTATAAGCTTTGCTTCTTAGTGAGCTACCCTGCAGTATCCCCAAAGTGTAAATTTATATCAACCTGGCTTAAGTGTATTATTAATGAAACATTATTATTAATGAAACATTATTATTGGCTGTATAAGATTTGATACTGTGGAAACAAAATAAACCTTGAAAACCTTAAAAACTGGTCCTGCTGGCCAGTCACTACAAAAGTAAAGTGCAAACCTGTTCATGTGGCGATCAAAGCTAAACAAGCCGCAGCCACAGTCTGCCACTTCAGACAAGGCCTAAAGCCCGGTTCATACAATGTGTACTTTACACATAATGCGAAAGCAAAGCGAATTTCCCCGCATCACAATCGGAAAACACTGTTTGCGCCACGTAATTCGCTTTGCATTCGCTTTTTGCTTGAAGTATATGAACTGGGCTCAAGGCATTGTGTACACACTGCACTAGTACCTACTGAACTCGTCAACAAACCAAACCATTTGATGCATGCCTCGAGTTTCGTTTTCAAAAGGGCACGGCAATTTCCCCAAAATGAAGGGCACCCAATGAGGAAAGTTTGAATTTGTATTGAAGGTTTTTAAGGGCACCCACAGCAATTGCTGTGGTGCCGTGGCGAAACTCGAGGCCTGGATATGTACATGTAGGCTCAATAAATTTGTGCAAGTCAGGTTTATTATGACAAATCAGTGACATTTAAAGTGTTTATTTTTGTTCCCCACTTCTTGGAGGGAAGTTGATTTATTTTGCTCTAGTTTCAGATCTCTTATGAAGGGATATCGTCCACTCAAAACAAATCTCTGTAATGTGTCAATTTTTATGGGACAAATACAAAAATGGTGACTCTGATATAATTGCGATGCATTGTAAACTGTACAGAAAAAGCTTGCAAGTTCAAGTAAAAAATAATCACAAGGCTGCAAGTAATTTCAAATCCCTTCGAGCGAGTAGGAAACGGGAACACGCGAGTAAACTGCGGGTACGGGAACACCTGATGCCCCGCGGGGATTTTGCGAGGGCGCAACGGGGTCCTCGTGTGCGGTGGTGACATACACGCTGTACATTGTACCTTTATCTTTTCTAAGCAATATGGTCTTTATCAGGGCTCGAAATTTACACTGGATTTGTAGGCCAGTAAACTCATGACCGGACAAGTCTGGTGGACCTGTGTTTATCAATTGAATAATAATACCTCACTGTGTAATATCTTGAACTAAAACAAATTATGTTCAAAATCAAATGTTGATTTTAAGTCTGATAAATATCTGTCAGTAAGACAAATGAGATTAGTATCTTCGTAGTGCTAATTAAAATAATTTTTGATGGAGGCCTTTTCATTTTAAACTGTGCAGAGTGGTTTTTTTTTCTTCTCATTTTGATTCAGGTCTTGTATATTAAATTCAGGCCCAGTAAACTTTTTTTTCTACAAGCCCTGCAGTCTTGTGGAATTGTGCAGTACAAGAGGTCTGCCTCTGCATTGACTGCACTGTCTACATGATGTATTGATGTAGCCAACTGGAACAATCACATCCTTAAAGCAATTTTAGGACATGACCTCGACAAGCTTGATGCACAAATTGTGACCTCGCAGGCCTGGAATTTCAACTTCGAGAGGGCAAGGCCATTTGTATTTTGAAATAAAGGGCACGTCCATTGGAAAATCTTAAAGTCTATGGGAAACATTTGAAGGGGCACCAAGGCCATGACCTATGTGGCCTGTGTGTAATTCCAGGCCTGGCCTTGTTTCACAAACTATATGACCTTGTTTCACTGACCCCCACACACTCAACTTGACAGGAAATCCCTTGGGTTTGTATAAGCTTGGACAGCCAGCCAACTGAAACAACCACAACCTTTACATTAATTGCTCTGAAAGCATTTCTAGGACATGACCTTGACATACTTAAAGCTTAAGTTACGACCTTGTTTCACAAACTATGACCTTGTTTCACTGACCCCCACACACTGAACTTGCCAGGAAATCCCTTAGGCCCGTCTCAGCTTGGACTGCCAGCCAACTGAAACAACCACAACCTTTATCACATTATGCTCTGAAAGCATTTTCAGAACATGACCTTGAAGCACGATGGGTCATGACTCTGTTTCACTGACCCCAAAAACTTCACCCAGGAAATATCTAGGGCTTGTCCAAGCATGGCGGTAGTCTTCCACCATGGTCCAAGCTTGGGCGGCACTGAATTTGGGAGGCAGATTAATGGCTAGCCCATGAACAATCATAATCTACATGATCACCCCCTATGTATACTTTTTACATGTAAGTGCATGCCAAGGTATTCACGAGATACAATGTATGACCTTTATGGTCTAATCTTATGTGTGACAACTGAATTTCCTTTATCCAGCATGCTAAGCTAAACTTACCAAGAAATCCCTGGCATGTACGTACTATGTCCTTCAGCCTTTAGGCCAAATAAAAAAACAAACATGTTTAGCATCCCCATCCGCTTCCTTTTGAGAGGTAGCCTCTTTTTTTTTCGTCTTCTTTTTTTTAAGGATACAATTTAACGATCTCTGTCGAAAAAAAATTATTTAAAATAATTAAGATTGTATTTTTTTACTTGAGCACACTGAAAACACACACAGAAAATAGCTGGCAACCATCTTGAAAAATAGCCCGGCCGGTTGTCTTGAAAAATGTGTCGGGCGGCCATTAAAAAAAAAAGTCCCCCTCCTTCCTTTTTTCAAAAAGGCAGGGAGCTAAGCATGTTTTGTTTTTAATTTTTCAGTAGTGCATTCAATTAAATCATGAGGTACAGACCTACAAAGTCTACCAGCACTCAGCCAATTCATTCAATGACAATCACTGGGTCGCGACCTTATTTCACTGACCTCACACGTACCAGGGTTCAAATTTTACACTGGACTGCAGGCCCCCCAAGGCCAGTGATATTAGCTTGAGGGGCCAGTACTCTGGCCAGTTAACTCAGGACCGGAAAGTCCATCTGTCCTATGTGTTTGTCAATTGATTTAAACATAGAGCAAGGATTTCAATAATACCTCTCTGTGTAGTAAAAGAATGATGGTCAAATGTTGACTTTGTCGAGTCTGGTAAAATATCTTTCATTTCTGTCGAGTATCAAGGTACAATGTAAACTCAACCATGCAGAATTAAGATAAATCGTCTCTCGTCTCAGTGTTAGTTCAAATAAACAGTTTACATGCAAAACTTTGTAGAGAGTTTTTTTCTCTTTTTAGATTCTGGGCCCAATGTCATGGCTCTGCTTACCGCCAAATTCTGCGCTTGCGATCACCCTTCCCTCACTTAATGTACAACGCAAGCACCGAATTACTGTGCTAGGCTGTGTAAGCGAAGAATGCTTAATAGAATGGAGTAAGCACGCGCATCAATAAGCAAAAATTCCAAAAACCTGAGACGCGGAATAATTCCCTGCTTCCATAAGTGACAAGTCTTTGCTTGTGGTATTAAAGCAGATCCATAAAATTGGGCCCGGTAAAAATTTTGAGGTACAAGCCCTGGAAATCCTGATGTGGAATTTTACCCCAAACTCAAGCCCTGCACACTAAACTGAAAAAAACCTGCGGGTCTGCCATTCTGCCTCAGCTTTGAACATGTTGAATGCACCTTTTTATACACTAAAGGAAGTGCACATGTACAGAGACCACAGATGTACATGTAGACTAAAAGCTGAAACAATAATATGGTTTACTTTTTAAACGATCACTTGAGCCTTTGAGGGTATGACCTTGATGCACAAATGGGCTACGACCTACAATTGTACTTGTATGATAGTGTACAGTATTTCACCGAATCGTGAAGGAAGTAACATTGAACATCTAATACATGTAGAGGAAGGAACGGATGACTTAACTTACCAGGAAATCCCTGGGGCCTGCCTCAGCTTTGATTGCACTGAATTTTGGAGGCAGACTACCGGCCTTCAGTCGGTCAAAGGTCACCTGCACAGAACTCTGGGGGATGAAGTTAGACAATTCTTGTTAAGAATCAGGCAAACGAACAAAAAATTTTTAACAATTGTTACAGTCACGGTATTAAAATTGTTAGCTGCTGGCAAAGGAGTAAATTGCAATAAAAATGATTTAAATTTAAAAACAGGTTTGCAAGATAAAAATGGTGCCATTTCACAGTTAAGTTTTACTACTGAGTGAGGCCTGGGCCTAATTTTATAGAGTTGCTTAAGCTGACATCTTTGCTTACAAATTTTGTGCTTAGCAAAAATTAGCAGGATGCCAGCCAGAAATAGTGCATGTGACATGGTATTTTGGCTGGTAACCTTATTCTGGTAAGCATAATTTGGTTGAGCTGAACAGCTCCTTTTTGTGCTATGAAAGGCTGGCAGGCCTGAAATTTCATCTTGGAGAGGCAAGGTCATTTTCATTTTGAAAAGGGCACTTCCACAAGAAAATCTTAAAGTCTATGGCAAAGTTTTGAAGGGGCACCAAGGCCAAGACCAGGGCAACAGAGGCCATGGCCTCCGCGGCCTTCATGTAATTCCAGGCCTGGGCTGGTCCTGTAACGTACACGTGTACTTCATCAGAGGCAATGAAGGAAATAGCTCCATCCATATGGCCCCTAGATATTGTGTTGCCTGGTGGTGCCCTTTGAGTATAATGAAGGCAATAGCCTCCATGCCCCTAGGCTACTGGTGCCTTGATGCCCTTTGAGTATAATGAAGGCAATAGCCCCATGCCCCTAGGCTATGGTGCCTTGGTGCCCTTTGAGTATAATGAAGGCAATAGCCTCCATGCCCCTGGCTACTGGGCCTTGGTGCCCTTTGAGTATAATGAAGGCAATAGCCTCCATGCCCCTAGGCTATTGGTGCCTTGGTGCCCTTTGAGTATAATGAAGGCATTAGCCTCATGCCCCTGGCTACTGTGCCTTGGTGCCCTTTGAATATATTAGATAGAATTCCCTCATAAGACAGGTGCCCTTTAAAGGAGAAATGCACTCCATTACACATATTACATTTGCTTCAGAGTACCGACTATAATCAATGGGAAGTGGAGCCAATTGAACCATGATTGAACCACCACAGTCTAATAATTCTCCACTATCAAGATTTACATTCAACACAAACAGGTAACAGTACATGATGTATGTATTGCATGATGTTACTCCACATTTCATTGGTGAAAAGACTCAACCTTTTCATATTAAATTTTTTAATTTGACAAAAATTACTACAATTAAGAAGTTTGGGTCTTGGTTGTCAAGGTGAACTGTTTAGGTAACTGAAATATTGAGTTCCTGTTAAGATTTTCTTGCAAACGGAGCACTGAGGCGACTAAGGTCTTCAGGCATGCAACTGTAACTTCACCAAAAAAAGAGGAAAGTACATAATTTCAATGATTTTGTACAGTATTTTTCGATTTTGAATGGTTATACTGAGAATAAAAAAAGAGGAAATCAGCTGATCCGAGGAAAAGTTGCATGCCTGGGTCTTGTACTGTACAGTACCAGGCCTGGAATTTCATCATTGAGAGGGCCAGGCCATTTTCATTTTTTCTAGGGGCACTTTCAATGAAAAATCTGAAAGTCTTGGGAAACTTCTGAAGGGGCACCAAGGCCAGGACCCGGGGCATTAGATAGAGGCCATGATGGCCTCTGTGACCTCCATGTAATTCAAGGCCTGAAGAACACCAGGCTTTCGCGTCGTCATAAACTAGGGTACAGTGTTTTTTGGAAGAACAGATCTAACCCCATCATGTAGTTTTCCAACAAATACACAGTCGTCAACATGGAAACAACTAACGTGTGAAATTGAAGTTCGGACAACCAGTGATTGAGGGTTATTTTAAAGCTACACTTCCTTGACTTTGACAGAAGGCCTCAATGTAATTCAGATCGGAAATATTTCTCTGGAGGATAGGTTGAGCTTTCAGATTGAATTAAAGAAACAAATCATGTTTTTTCCCCTCAATAATTACCAACTGATCCAGATGGTGTTTTTTAAGGCCTGCTACTTAAACATTTCCTGTCCCTTTTTTCCTGAATAACAGCTTTTAAAGCAACTATAGTATTTAAGGAAACAACCTTTTTAAACAACCAGTATTAGTGAGCACAGTGGCAAATATCAATCAAGCTGAAATAAGCACACTTGCTCAAGTAGCATAGACAAAAATCAGGTTACCAGCCAAACTTTTCTGAGGTGTATACTACTTGTGACTGGTACCCTGCTAAGTTTTGCTTAGCAAGTTAGATTAGTAAGGAAACTGTTCTACTTTCAAAACAGCTTGAACATGAAACTGGGCCCAGGTGAATGATACATGTCAGGGCTCAAAATTAACACTGGACCACAGGCCCAAAAGGCCAGTGATTTTAGCCTTAGCCCAATAAACTCTTGCACAAGCTAGTATTATACTGTACATGTATTTAGCTTGTGCAAGAGTTTATTGGGCTAAGGCTAAAATCACTAGCGTATAGGGCCGATACGCGCACATTTGGGACAATACGCAAAAGCAAACCAACAAAAATAATTGCACAGTAGGGCTTTTAAAACCAAGATAAACTTGAAGTAGAAAACACTCCCCAGACCTCAGTTCAATTACAGCGTCCCTGGGGAGAACCCTGAAACTCACTACTGGACAAGTCTGGCAGGTCTTGTGTTTTTCAAATAACAGTTAATACTTCACTGTGAACAGTAATATAACAAGAAAATTATGTTCAAATGTTGACTTTGGGTATAAGAAATATATTTCAATTGCGTTGAGTATCGAGCATATTTTAATTAATACCAGGGCCCAATTTCATAGAGCTGCTTACAGTTGTATAAGTACAAAGCAGAAAATATTGCTTAACAGTTGTCTGCTAAGCAGAAATGAGCAGGACACCAGTCACAAATTGTACAGTATGTGATAGGTAGTTTGGCTGGTAACCTTATTCTGGTAAGCATGATTTTGTTTTGCTTAGCTACTTTCTGAGCTTAAGCAGCTCTATGAAATTGGGACATGAAGACAAATGAGATATTCATGTAGAGGATGTAGTACTTGTTCAGACATAAAACAGTTTCACATTGTACATACTGTACATGTATCAGGCATGCAACTGTAACTTCACCAAAAAAGAGGAAATCACAACATTTCAATTACTTTGTACAGTATTTTTCAATTTTGAATGGTAAAACTGAGAATAAAAAAAAGAGGAAATCAGCTGATCCGAGGAAAAGTTGCATGCCTGATGTATACAGTTTTGTACATAATTTATGTGTAAAACGTTCTTGCCCATTAGATTCTGGTCAATTAATTGTAAAATTAAATTTTGGTCCAGTAAAAATTTTTAAGCAAGAAGCCCTGCCGCCTTGTCACTGCTTGTTGTAGATCAAACTTCGAAACCCAGCATACTTAGTACAGTCTCCCCCACAGCCCGGATTATCCAGGGCTAGTAATAATATCATGACAATTGGACTGACTATGAAATGTGACAATAGAGCTGCTCATTTGCATGATGGGAAGCTAATCAATTTTCCCTCCTCAGTCAGTCAATGGGATTGACACAGAAACCATTCGTCACTTGAAATGACTCGTGAATGGACAATGTAACAGATGGAATGTGGACACACCATGCATTGTTTACAGGGCGTAAAAGCTTTTTTTTCTCCACAGATTAGTATTAGCTCTAATGGGTGTGCGCAACTGGTAATTATGACTAAAATATTTTGACAAATAATCATCAATGCTTAACGTGCCTAACAATAACATAATGGGTTTTTTTTTTTTTGTACATTGCAGCGTTCTCCCAATGGTCCGCTGGCCAAATGCCAGTTTTAAAATCACCTGAGGGAACAGTCAAAATTCACTCCAAGTGGTCTTGCTGGCTAGCTCAGTGTTGAAAAGCATCCCACTCAATGTAAAGTACACACTGGTGGACTGCAGTGAAATGACAAGCTAAACGGATTCTGCTGCTAGTCAATGAATAAGATAAGGGCAAGCCCTGCATTGTACACAATTGCGACAAAACAAATGCAAAATAAATACAAGCATAGTTCCCTTACCCTCCCTGCTACTAAAGGTCTAATTTAAAGGGGCACTGTCGCCGTGATAACAGCGAGTCTGTGGCCAGACATTAAATCTGAACTCTTACCCAGTTACTGTACCAATGCACGCGATAATAATAATAACAGCCTTTACAGCTACAGTCTCAAATCCTTCTATCCAACTGGCATTGAATACCAAAGTGAAGGATTCAGATTCAGAAGGACTGGGGCCAGTAGGACCAAACAACGACAAGTGTTTATCACAAGGTCAGGCATTCAAATCTTAGATATCTACATATAATATGTGTAGGCTATGTGTGTACCCATACAGTCCCAACAACTTGATGTGGAATGACAGAGCATGGACAGAGTGTACAGGTTCATGTAGGTGAAGAGAAAATGGAAAGATTAGGGCTTTACTCCTATTCCTAGTCAAACTGCCTAGTCAGTGATACACTCCCTGTGGCAGATCACCCATTCAATAGAAAGCTTTGAAGCCTATCAGGGGGATGTTTTGAAAGGGCACAGAGGCCAAGAGCAGCAACATGGAGGCCCTACACAAATATCATGTACACATGTCGTAGGCCTACATGTACACTGTGTAGTCTGACTCCATGTTCACCATGTAATTCCACCTAGTATGTACTTCGTACAGTACAGTCTTGCTACCCTGATGATATGGACAACTGCGCCCCATAGCTCAAGAACATGTCCCATTGAGGGCGGGACAAGTGTAGCCGCTTGACACAAAGAAGAAGGCAGTCCACTGTACACGCCTGATACTTCATCCTTGTAAGGGCAAGGCAGTTTTTCCTCTAGATAGAGGGCACCTCAATAATGAGGAAAATCTCAATTTCTACTGTGATTCAAGGGGCACAAAGGCAATGATCAGGGGCATCGGGCAATTGCCTCTGTGAAGTATCAGGCCTTCAGTTTAGTAGCCTTGATTTCAAGGCTGTACAAAAGCTTGCTTACTAAACATAACCACAGCCGCCAGAAAACAATTCAACCCCAGCTGCCCGACAGACTTGAAAATAGCACACCATGCTGTCACACGAGTAGCCTTTTGTCAAGGCCTTCGTGTCTTGGAGCTGCGATACCAAGCGACTGAAATGGGAGACCACGCACGCGAGTGGCGCAGCCACGAGGGCCTTTTCCAACTTGTTTGCGGTTTCTTATGTGTTTCTTTATAATCTCGACTTTTGCTACCCGAAACGGTAGCAAAAGTCCAAACCAATGCATAACGCACGTTTCATACTTCATTTTGTAATAATTCATTACAAAAAACCGCAAACAAGTTGGAAAAGGTCGGCTCGCGCGCGTGGTCTCTCATTCCAGTCGCTCCACTGTTTACAAAGCTGTCCAAGCCACGATGGCCTTGACAAAAGGCTATCACACAAGCTGCATGTAGCTCTGCTAGCCCCCCCCCCCCGACCTGGCCACATACACACTGTACCACTTGCACACACACACAGCTTCCTTCCAAAGTCCCAGCACATGAGCCCGAAGGAGTTGCATCGCATTCAGGCAGCTTGGATTATGTTTTACACATGTCCCATCTCCTTTAAAATAAAATCTCTGTAGTAGACAATTTCATGCACAGGACCAGTATAAATTGTGTCTCGGAAACTAAAAACGAACAGCAATAATTTTGCTGGTGGACTTGTTTTTAATGCTATTTACTTTTTGCTGACATTCACAGCAACTAGCCTAAATTAGAGATTTGGGTACGGATTACATGTAAAACTGCACGTACACAGGTCATGGAGGCCATGGGCCTCTGTTGCCCTAGTCTTGGCATTGGTGCGCCTTCTAAAAATTTCAGTTTTTTTCAATGGAACTGCCAATTTGCAAAATTAAAATAGACTTGCCCTCTCAAAGATGAAATTTCAGGCTTGGATATTTCAGCTTGTGGAAACAACACAGTACAACTAATAAGTACATAACTTGTAGCTGGTGAGAAAAAGATCGAGGTGTAATGAATTATCCTTGGATTTTGAGTTTTCAATATACTGTAGCAGGCCTGGAATTTCATCTTTGAGAGGGCAAGGCCATTTTCTTTTTGCAAAGGGCACTTCTATTGGAAAATCTTAAAGTCTACATGGGAAACCTTTGAAGGAGCACCAAGGCCAAGAGCAGGGGCAATGGAGGCCATGGCCTCCTTGTAATGCCTCCTTGTAATTCCAGGCCTGCTGTAGGAACTGCACCATTAGGCCTCCATAACGTGAACTACAAACAGCCAAGACAAAGACAAAAGGCCGTGACAATTTTCAAGATGGTTGCCAGCTTTTTTCGGTGTTTTTTTTCGGTGTGCTCAAGTAAAAAAATACGATGTTGTGTATTTTAGAATTGATTTTTTTCGTCAGAAAAGGAGGTGGCCTCTAAAATAAAAAGGAAGCGGGCGGGGACGCTAAACATGTTTGTTTTTTTAATTCGGCATAATGTTGCATAACATTTTGACTGAACGTGTTTTGTGCACACTGAATGCCAATTTAGTACTTGGCAAATGATGTTTTTGAGTAACAAGTTTGCATATAGCATTTTGCTAGGCTTAATAAATACAGGGGAATCGTTCACTGAATGTAAATTCCACAACTATCATATCAACTTTAAAGTTTGATGAAAAATGTTAGCTTCAAGTTGAAACCTTTCACGAACCTAGCATGCCTAGTGACTACTTAATTAAGTTGAATTCATAATTGTCATAATATTTAGTATAACCTGATGAGTGGTGACACTGAGTGCCAGTCATGCCAGTACTGTAGTGATGATAGTGATACTGATAGTGATAGCAACATATTTGATTGTCAATGATGCATCTATGTTGTCAAACAATACCTACCCCTCGTTTTCTTGTCTGTTCGTTTAGTGCTTTTAACCAAGCTGTTAATAACTGTCCTGGTGCTTGGGATTGGTGCATATACATCCATGCGACCAGCGAGTTAACCCACCGGCACGTCTCCACACCAGCAGCGTCCCCGGCGCTGCCCGGCGTCTGCCCCGACGACGCCTCGCTCCAGCTACCCCCCTTCCCCGGACTTCCCCGTACTGACCCATCTGCGGCATCCCTGCCCCGGACAGCGACTCCCTGGCCCTTGGTTCTCCGGCCCGGGTCGAGCCAAGACACTGTAACGACCACCACAGCAGCAAGAACGACCCATCCGATCAGGAAAATGTCCAAAATGTCAATTTCTCCGGCCCGCAGTGCCGCCAGAAAGTACGCTGTCATACCGGCCATTTTATTCAGCCATTCACTGCATTGTGACAGCACTTGCCTCGCTATGTCGTTGTCTGCGCTCGTTGACATATTTGGCCAAAACAACAAACCACACGTACATGAAATTGTACACACGACTGCGAGATGGTTTATGTCCTACGGAGATTTTCTGGAGGCATTCACGAGGTCATGGAGACATTTTCTTTGAGGTTATCAATCCAAAATACCGGCAGCGCTGTCGCGAGCTTGGCATTCCAAAGAGTTCAAATGATGTGTAAAACCACACGAGTACACTATGCATAAAATTTGCCTACCGGCCGGTTTTACGTGCATAATATCGCACGAAACAAAATGGGTCAAATTATTAGTGCCCTAAAGGGCCTTTATAATTAAAAAGTAGTCAGCTTGGATTTAAAAGACAATACTCATACCCCTTTTTTATTATAATAATATCTTATTTTTGTTTCATACAACATTAGTCATGATTCCTAGTCATTAGGACATAATTACTTGTTACAAATTAGATTACATCAAAATTGCATACCATTCTTTTAATAGATGAGGCATATTTATAAGTAGATTAGGTTGTATTGTAATTAATTAACTTTCTAATTATCATTAAACATTTACAGCAATAAATTGTTTAATTTGTCTGATTTAACGCAGATATAAGGCCAAAAATTGATTAGAGTGATAGCTACCAAAGCTAACTTAACTGTTTATTTAATTTTTTAGATTTACAAACAATGTGTACTTTATAATTTGCAATGCGGTTACAGCATGTGGTACATAGCCTGCACAGTTTAGATTTTTATACTACGTACGAGGTCGAGATTGCAGCTGCAACATCGATTATTTTAAAAGGGTTTATGGAATTGTGAATTAACATTATGTTAATTTTGACTGAAGGCGCATGCCGTGTACGAATGCTTTATTTAAGCTTTCTCCCTACGTGATTTTAAGAAAGTTCAAGGTTAATCACATCATTGGATGCAATTCTGCAAGGGCAGTATGAGTAAATAATTTCAGAATACCGCATTTTGATGCTTTAACAGATGAGGGCGCTGTTTAGCACAGCAGTGCAGAGCAAGTAAGAAAACAACCGAGTGGCCGCCCGGGGCAAATTTTCGTTCTGCAGCACACGCTGGCTATGGAGTCAACACAGCAAAAACTGGGGTGTTAAATTTAACAACCCCGGTGTTAATAGAGGACCACGCCAAGACTTTTCACCGGTGTTAAAATTGTGGGTGTTATTTTAACACATTGGTGTTATTCTTTACACTCATGGTGTACTGACACGCCCATATGGGTGTAAATAATAACACCAAAAGTGTTAAAATTACACCAAATTGGTGTAGTCCTCTAGTAACACCGAAAAGTGTTATTATTTTTTGCAGTGAAGAGTTAAGGGATAGGGAAGAACAGCCTGACCCTTAACTGTTGACTCCTTAGCCGACGTGTGCTGCAGAAAAAAAAAATCGCGCCCGGGGGGGGGCATTAAATCGACGGATAACTTTCGTGTAAACACAGAAGAATTTTTCCAGACAAAATGCAGAGGGGTGGATGCAACACAAAACATTTGGGTATGATAGGGGGTAAAAGCGAAGATTGTCTGTTGGTCGGTCTGAAACTTTGCTGCGAGTGTGGCACAAACTACAGAACCTGCAAATGATTTTCAAAATTCTGCTGGAAAACTCCTGAACATTATATTATTTCTCTTTTGTAAAACGCTTCGGGGCGTGTGCGTTACCGGCATGGGTCTACTGTTTATAAGCCGCCATTATAATGAACGTGCACACAATCTGAGACGCCAAACGATAATTTCAACCGCTCCCTGCCTCTGGGTGCTGGGTCGTACATAATATGCGGGGTGAAATTAGGACTAGACAATCTGGGTGGCATCACACGGCCGCCGACATTTGAGTTGACCAACAGCCACTATCCATCATCAGTATAGACCAAACAAAATGACTCGCGTGATTATTCAAAATTCCCATGTGCAGTTAGTTCGTCGGGCGGGCCCAGCAGAAGGTTAGTCTGCACGACCTTTTCTTACAAGCACCGAAGTCTTTTCTTTTTGTCCCAACAGCAGAAGGTCGTGGTCGTGGTCGTGGTCGTAAAGTGGTGTGTGGCTTCTTTAAAAAAGAACATTCTTGCTAGAATCACGCCCGAAGACACGCTTTCCCATTCCCATGCAGAATTCAATCAAAGTGACTTAAGAATGGCAGAAAACTGATCAAACTTTTACGCTCAATCACTTTTCTGGAAAAAGCAATAACCGCTTGCGCCTATATTTTTCCAGTTACATTTCGTTATGCCATTCTTCTGCTGGGCACACATCAAATTATTTGAATACAAAACTAAACTTTAAAATGCCGGATCGGCACACTATGAACTTTAGAATAATAATGAAACGATGACGCTTTTACAGTCGCACTAGTCTTGATTGGCGACGTTTTAACGTAGAATTCTGGAAAAGAGATAATTATCTGTATCGCACACAAATATTATGGATCAAAATATCTTGATCCAGATTGCGGACCTGCCCAGTCCCTCCGTGACAGACGTTGTTGCGCCCTCTACCGGTGACCAATACAAAATCTAGCGTCGCCATTCAAGACTACAGTCATACCCGTAAAGTTTCTTCTACCGACCGGGACGAGAGCATTTATTTCGCGAACCTTCTAGGAGCTCTTGCTCCACATACCAACATCCCCACCCCACCCCAGAAAAAGAAAAAGAGAAACACATTTTTCAGCCTCATCAAAGAGGGCCGCCACGGTGCTGTTGTAAATCCCTTCATTCATAGAAAAAGTCAATCCAACATCTCATAACAGATTAAACCATGTAATGGTTTTTATTTCTTGAAAAAAAAAAAACACCCCAGTGAAACAGATTTTGATTGACAAATTGCGATTTCATTTGATCTTACACAACTGGCAAGAAGTTGATCTTTAATGTATAATCATCTTCTGGCAGCAACACTGATTGTTTTATAAATAATTTTATCAAATTGATTCTTATTCAAATATAAAATACATACATTTTTTTAATATTTTTTTTTTTACATAGTTGTACTTTTATTTGAATTGTTTTCTCAGTATAAAAAATAATGAGTTCCGATTCTTCTTTTATTGATGATCTTGGGCCATTTTCCCAAACCTCGTCTTTGGCTCTGGCTCCTTCTAACCTCCATGGTTTGATGTACAACTACAAGCCACCCTGCAAAATACACGCTGCTCCAAAATTGATAACGAAGCCCATGCCGGAGCCGAAGGAAGCCCAATCCCGAGGTTTGGAAAAGGCCCTTAAATTCAAATGCACTTACAGAGGAGAATGTAAGGCTGTGTCCGAATTGGCGGCTGTGGCTATGGCTGGATTGCAGCGTCATCATGCGTTGAAGTATAGGTCAACCTCAGCAACACCCTTAGCAACCGTTATAGCCAGAGCCGCCTAGTAATACTTCTAAAATATTTAAAACAAAAATTTCCTCTTACCCTCAGCAGAAATTAATTTTGTAAATACTGACTGATTTAAAACAGGGCGCATGCCCAGCAGGCGGGCATATGTAGGGACAGATAAGGCGCTCCATAGGCCCCAGGCACCAGTGTACCGTAGGCCCTAGGAGAGGTACCAGTGTACTGTAGGACCTAGGCACAGGGCCCAATTTCATAGAGCTGCTTAGGCACAAAAAGAAGCTAAGCACAACAAAAATATGCTAACCAGAATAAGGTTACCGGCCAAAATACAATGTCACATGTACAATCTGTGACTGGTATCCTGCTAATTTTTGCTTAGCAGAAATATTTCAAGCAATATTTTTTGCTTAAGCAGCTCTATGAAATTGGGCCCTGGTGTTCTGTAGGCCCTAGACACCAGTGTTCCGTAGGCCTTATACACAAGTATTCCATCAGGCCCATGCTTGAGTGTTTCATAGGCCCTAGACACAAGTGCTTTGAGGCCTTAGACACCAGTGTTCTGTAGGCCCAAGGCCCTAGCTTAAAGGGCTTTTATGCCCTTGACCTCACTACAATGTAATCTGTTTTGAGGGCTGAAGCTTTCCCCAAATTCCCGCAGAGAAAGACACTGTAAGTGTTCTTGTTTTATAAAAACCAAACTCTTGTGTGTGTGTGTGAGTAGGTATACACATTCAAACAGGGGACCTATAACAAAAGAGGACAATAGGGTCCCCGTTTGGGGAAAGGTCCCCAGTTGGAAAACGTGTACAAAACCAATGAGAGCTGTTGCCAAAAAGTTAGAGTACAAACAAAAGAGGGACAATAGGAGGTCCCCGATTGCAGGTGTTTACACACGTGTGTGTGTGTGTGTGTGTGTGTGAGTTTGTAGTGACATTCAAACCGTGGACTTACAACAAAAGGGACAATAGGTCCACGTTTGCTATCACAAAGGAAAACAATGGGGTCCACGTTTGTCGGGACAAAGAGTTGAACAAAGGAGGGTCCACGATTGCAGGTCATTACACACTTGTGTGTGTGTGTGTGTGTGCGTGTGTGTGTGTGTGTGAGTACTTGTAGTGACATTCAAACCGAGGACTTATAACAAAAGGGACCAATGGGGGTCCACGGTTGTTAGGACAAAGAATTGAAGAAAGGAGGGTCAATGTTTGGAGGCCCTTACATTACTTTCTCTGTTGTATGTTTGTACGGACATCAATAGGGGGGGGGGGGGTTGGGTGAGGATAGTTTTCAAGGTAAAGGGGTGAAATTCAATTGTGAACATTTGTGAGTAAACCAATAATTTGTTTAACCACTTAAGATGTAAAAAATACCCCCCCCCAAAAAAAAAAAAATGCAAGCAAGCAATGTACTTTGAGTACATGTATAATTTCTTAAGTTAATTACAACTTTTTGGGATCATAAAAAAAAAAAATTAAAGTGAACTTTTAAGTTAATTATTATTCAACGACATCGTAGAATACTCTGGCAAGCTGGTAACGGATGGCAAAGGCAATAATGCTTCCAAATACCTGGGAAAAAGGACAAAAAGAAGGGAACAAGGTAAGTTAGTGTACAAGTCGTGGAACAAATAATACTTATAATACTTCCAGCAATGCATTTGGAGGATCACAGCATTCTTCCTTAACAGTGATCCGCTGGCCAAAGGCCGGTTTAAACACCCGAGGAACAGTCAGTATTCACTCCAAGTGGTCCGGCCGGCTAGTTCAGTGTTGAGAACCATCCCTATTCCATTTGAAATATTATGGACTATTGAATAAGCCGACGGACTCGTAATAAGACAAGCTAACTGGTCCTGCCGGCTAGTCATTGAACAAAGTTAGGGCAAACCCACCCTGGATTACCTCATCAGCAAAAATCAGAGGGTCTAGGTGCTGGTAACCCCCCCCCCCCCCCCTCTTGTCATGTTCTTCGTTACAGTGCACCCACCAACCCACCCTCTACCCCCCTCTGGTTGCGCCAATGCTGGAGAGAGTGGGACTAGGGGGTGTTAAAGGGGCTGTGTCATCATGATCAAAGCAGGTTTGTGGCTGTACATGAAATTCTGAACTCTCACCCAGTTAACAGCGGTGCGAGTGTTCCTAGACAAATAGGGAGGGAGGGCGTGTGCATGCAGTAACTGGGTGAGAGTTCACAAAATCTTTGCACACGCCATTGTGGGGACTTCCTATTGTTGTTCTAGTATTCCCATTTTCTAAGAATTACCTTGTGGGACCCAGTTCAACAAAGAGAAACGGGACCTTTGTTCCATTTTTTGCAGAAATGTGAGGGGGTTCACGAAAAACGCGAGAATTTAGCAAGCAAAATCCGTGTCCGGACCGGATTTGGGCCAGCGCTAGGGTTCTAAATATCAGGCTTTTTTTACGTACGCGTTGACGAAACATTACAACAATATAGGCCACATTCTTACTGTAACAATGTGTTGTTCATCCTCATTTTCATAATTTTTTTTGTGAATTACCTTGGAAATGCTTCCAAAGCGTGATTGTGTAAAAGTCCCCACAATGTGCTTGTGCCTACCCATAATTCCATGTACAGCAACAAGCCTGCTTTGATCATGACGACATAGCCCCCTGTCAGGATTGCTCAATAGAGGGCAGTGTTGTACGTACCTGGATTATGAGCATATATGTTGTTAGCCTCGCCTCATGGGTTGGCCCGACGAGCTTTAGTACAAAGTTGATGATGGTGAAATTGTTGCATTCTGTGTATTCGCCGTCTTCGCCCACGCCTTGCCTGATTTCGATCAGCCGGAGAGCACCAAAGATCTTTAGGATCAACTTGCCTGCAATCATCACAAGAAAGATTGGACAATTTAACAAAACCCAAGGAAGCCAAGGTCCTCACTGGGGGCCAATCTTCAGAAGGGGTCATAGATTGATATTTTTCAACTTATACTGATATAATATCTTGTTGGCAAAATTATATAGAAAGATACTTTCATAACAGCTGAACAATAAAAGTCACATGTGAAAGTATCAGCTGAATACAGTGTCTACTTGCTGAGAAAACAACAAAAAAATGTTATGGTATTTTCACACGAATGTTGAATCCATCCAGGTTTTATCAGCGAGGTGACAGCGGGTACCAACCGCATCTCTGGCCGCAGCATTCGCTAATGGACACCAACCCTCAGATACCTGAGAAACGATTCATGCGTGAATCGTTTCTCAGATTCAAATGTTTTGGGGTGTAAAAATTATCGAAATTATCATTATTACTTCAAAGAGAATCCTTTTTAAGATTGTAACTGGTACCCAGGTACCTGGGTACCCAACTGACTGTCCACGAATGCCACGGCAAGAGATGCGGTTGGTACCCGCTGTCACCTCGCCATTAAAACCTGGACGTTCGTGTGAAAATACCATGACAGTTGATGTTTTCTCAGCAAGTAGACTCTTTTTTCAGCTGAAACTTTCACAAGTGACTTTTGTTTTATCTTTCTTAAAAAAATTTCCTATAACTCAGCATACTGTGGACACAAAAGTATATCTATGACCCTATCTTTAAGGTAAAGGGATTCGATGAAAAAAACAAAACCTGAAATCAAGGTTTTAGCCGATTTCAGGATTTGGTAAAAGGTTGTCAAAATTTGCTGGAAATTTTAAGACTGGGTGTCCAAATTGTTCACTTACAATACATTTACATGTAAATGAAAGATAAAACAGGGTGTCCAATTTAAAACAGGGTGTCCATGACACCAAGACACCCCTCTGGCTAACACTATGCCTGAAATCAGAAGAAATCTTAACAAATCATGGGCGGTTATCGATTGCAAATTTCAAGGTCTCCACGACAACACTGCATTTTCCGTCTGTCTTGAGATTGGTATCAACTCACCGAGTAGGTTGACGTCTTTCGTCTTGAACTTTGAGTAGCTCATTCCGACTTTATCTGTTTCTGGATTGTATCTTGTGGGGAAAAGTTGGGGAAAAAATAAGCTTGTTTTAAAATCTGTACGTTTCTTAGCCCTACCCTTGCAAATAACCCCTAGTCACACCCAGGAACCTATCCCAACTCACCCTCACACCCATCCCCTACACTCACACCAATCCCCTACCCAAACACCCAGCCCTACCATTGCAAATAACCCCTAGTCACACCGAACCTACCTTCTCATCCTCACACCCATCCTCTACCCCACACCCATCCCCTACCCTAACACCCATCCCCTACCCAAACACCCAGCCCTACCTGCAACTAACCCTAGTCTACCTAACCTATCCCCTACCCTACACCAATCCCTATCCTCACACCCATCCCTACCCTAACACCCATCCCCTACCCTAACACCCATCCCCTACCCTAACACCCATCCCCTACCCTAACACCCATCCCTACCCTAACACCCATCCCCTACCCTAACACCCATCCCTACCCTACACCCTCCCCTACCCTAACACCCATCCCCTACCCAAACACCCAGCCCTACCCTGCAACTAACACCCTAGTCCTACTAGGAACCTATCCCTACTCACCTCACACCAATCCCTACCCTAACACCCATCCCTACCTACACCATCCACTACCCTCACCCCTCTCACCTTCATGAATGTATCTTCATACACATGTAGTGTTACAACCACATGTTCAATGTGCATGGTTCTTAACTTGCCTTACATGTAGCTTCATATGTCTGTTTGGTTACCTCGAGCAATGCAGTATCTTGCCTACCAGAAAATGCCCCGGAATGCTCAATATCAATGTTTTTGTAGAACAAGGGACACGGTCTACATGGTTTCAAATTTATCTTTAATCCAGGGGAATCTTTATTGGAATAGACGATTTGTAAATGTGATTTTTCCATCATCATTATAAAAAAGCAAAGAAAAAGGAATTCATAAAATATCCACATACTTTGGCAATCGGTGCCTCGGGCACGGTATGATGTGGAAAAGCTGGGGGACAGAGTAGACAAAGTTGATGACTTGAGGAATGAAGAACAGCAGCATCGTCTTGCTGAAGTGACCTAGGATCCCCACGACGGCAAAGGTCATGCCGGAGAAGTAGCAGAATGTGTCACCGACAAAGAGAGCAGATGGGTACCTGGTGGGGGGTGGTAGACAGTATACAAATATTGGATGCATATGAGTGCATCGTCGCAGAATATAATCAGGAGGCGAATTATGGACTATTCCATTTCACGAGGGAAACCGAGTGAAACCAAGGAGGTGAATTATGGACTATTCCATTTCAAGAGGGAAACCGAGTGAAACCAAGGAGGTGAATTATGGACTATTCCATTTCACGAGGGAAACCGAGTGAAACCAAGGAGGTGAATTATGGACTATTCCATTTCAAGAGGGAAACCGAGTGAAACCAAGGAGGTGAATTATGGACTATTCCATTTCAAGAGGGAAACAATGCAGGAACGAAAAGCATTCAATAGCTCACACATAGATTCTTTCTCAGTTGAACCTTGTTAACAATCACCACAAAATACAAACGAAAACTTGCCCACCCCACACCCCTTCTAAACAACGTGAACGACTCCATGTAGACACCAACCTTGTCCGCCTAGACAAAACCTTGCCTGGTTTGGACAAATGGTTGGGGGAATAGATATTTTGAGCACAACGCTATGAAGCGTCCGATATTAAATTTTGGAGTGCCCTGACAGTAAACACATAGCAAAATAATGAATGACACGTGACATCTGTGAGTGTGGTGTATTAATGTAAGTAGGTGACATGTGAAGACTGGGAATATTATTTTCAGGCAATGTTGTTGTGACTCGTATTACACTGAGCAGAGTTATCAGAAGTAAGGTTTGGCGAATGAACTTTGCTACCCGTCAGATGGGACGTAAAGCCGTTGGTCCCGTGTGTTGTGTAATGCACAGAAAAAGAACCCAGTGCACTTATCGAAAAGAGAAGGGGTTCGCCCCGGTGTTCCTGGTTTGATTGGCAGCATATGGCGCCACAGCACCTTGTAAACCATTACATGGGTGCTATGTGCCATGATTTAGATTTGGGTGAGTGTGATCAAGACAGGGTTCCTGTAGGGACCATGTTGCGGCGTGTCGTGGCCGAGCGGATAAGAGCACCGGACTCGAGCTCCGGTGTTTCTGTTCAGCAGAGTTCGGGTTCGAGTCCCGGTCGTGACACTTGAGTCCTTAAGCAAGACACTTAACCATTAATATTGCTGCATCCTTCGGATGGGACGTAAAGCCGTAGGTCCCGTGTGTTGTGTAATGCACGTAAAAGAACCCAATGCACTTATCGTAAAGAGAAGGGGTTCGCCCTGATGTTCCTGGTTTGATTGGCAGCATATGGCGCCACAGCACCTTGTAAACCATTACATGGTGCTATGTAAAGCAATAGGTCTAATACTTCAAAACGTAGCTCCGCAATACCTTGCAGGAAAATACTGAATGTTGGAGAGGCTTGAGTGTCACTGAGTGACAGATATGAGCGCTATATAAGAAGCCACTATTATTACTAATGTGCTCCTGTCAATGATAAATTGTTCATGGTCACGCGATTTGTTCATTGCAGTGCCTCAAATCGCAGCAAACTGTTTACTTACCAATTATAATATAAAATAGCGGCGCACACTGCACAGTATGGGATCATGAAGTACAAAGAAAAAAGGCTGGTCTCTGTTAAATTACCTGCAGAAAAAAAGAAAAAAACACATTGTTCTATTTAATTTGATTGTATTTCACATACAGCCGTGCAAGTAGTAACCATTGTTGCTTCGTCCTTCGGATGGGATGTAAAGCTGTAGGTCCTGTGTGTTGTGTAATGCAGGTAAAAGAACCCAGTACAATTATTGTCAAAGGAACGTTACAGAATTGGTAAGAAAAAAACTTGTAAAATATACTTTTTGATCAAAGATTGACATAAAACTTACACAGTCTAATGATGATGATGGTAAAAAACATCCCTTTAAATATTTCTGTCTGAAATGCCATATTTGATGAGAAATTAATAAACTAATTTTCCAATTGGAGTTTATCGCTCAGTGAGCGTTTTATTCATTTGTTGAATCTATATGATTCCATGCAAATGTGTAATCGGTTTTTCACTATTTTCTTGTGACCCAGATGGCCGATCGATCTCTAACTTGTACAGGTTTGTCAGTTTATGTATATGGTGGATTACATAAAGTGCTTACACTGCCAGCAACTGTTTTGTTAGCAAAACCAATTCTGTAATGTTCCTTTAAGAGAAGTCGGTTCACTCTGGTGTTTTATGGTATGGTTGGCTGCAGACTGTGCCACAGCACCTCGTCATTAATATTGTACGACCATTACATACGGTTAATGATAACATGAATGCCAGTTGGACAAAATTCTTAATTGTTTACAAGTAACCGGCAACGAGGGTTAGGTCTTATTCTGAGGATTTCCTTCAGCATCGTTTCCAAAATAATCGTTCTTGCCCGATTGTCTGAACGAGGCAAGGTCGTTTCACGGCTTGTGACACAGCGGCGTAGCCAGGACTTTTTTGCTGAGGGGGCACGGGGGGCATTGCTTTTAAGTGAGGGGCCCAGGGGAAGGGGGTTTGTCAGTGGTGGGGGTCATGCTTTTATTTTATGGAGGGAGAAGCTGCAGGGGGCCACCATTCTCTTATATTCTTGGCATTTTGTGGCTGCGGTAATGATCCCGATCGCGATCGTTCACTACATTAGATTATATAAACACGCATTTTCCTCTTTTTTTCACTTTTCTTTTTATTTTTGTGAGCACTATCACAATTTTTTTGTGGGGGGCACTGGAAATTTGTGGGGGGGGGGGGCACGTGCCCCCCAGGCCCCCCTTGGCTACGCCCCTGTTGTGACACACAAATGCATGCACTTGTGGCCCATTGATCGGGGTATTTTTCAATCTGCATAATTATATTTATATTAATTATATTACTTACCAGTCAGTTGGACAAGATTAAAGATGATGATGCTAATCCCGATTATGAGAGACTGTCCGGCTTCGACTCCATTAATCCCCGACAGAATGTTGATGGCGTTAGTGCAGAAGACGGCCAGCATTCCCATGTATATGTAATATAGCAAACCTGCAAATATATATAGCATGACCAACTTTCGTTACTGGTTCCACTGTATTGTTTTTGGCATTGTTATGTCACTATGCAACAATACATCACTTAGGACCTTCCCACTACATCCTCCATTGTGGTTGTCACCACAGGACATCAAATGGCAATTTTTGAACGTGTGATAAAAAACACGGTGAGGAGTGTCTGAACAAAGCCTGAGGAAACAAGATGAGTGCGTGGAGCGCGCAAATTTCGTTATCCAATTGAAGTCACTAGGTTGCATCGCTGGCTCATGTAAGTTTGAAACTTGCCTGCGATAGTTTGAAACTTCAGTGTGCAAGTTCGGAACTTGCACAGGAGCTACTTAGTGCTCAACATGGATAGAAATTAAACGCAGAGTTCAGGCGAGCTGAGTTTAAAAACTGTCCGATTTGTTCTCAACTTTAATAATAATAATAATAATAACTGTATTTATATAGTGCCTTTTGCCAAAGGATACAAGCGCTCAGTATTTTTACCTGCCATGTATGTGGAGCTACGTTTTGAAGTATGAGACCTATGCATTTATAGCACAATGTAATGGTTTACAAGGTGCGGTGGCGCAATATGCTGCCAATCAAACCAGGAACACCGGGGCGAACCCCTTCTCTTTTCGATAAGTGCACTGGGTTCTTTTACGTGCATTACACAACACGGGACCAACGGCTTTACGTCCCATCCGAAGGACGAAGCAATAATGATCAAGTGTCTTGCTTAAGGACACAAGTGTCACGACCGGGACTCGAACCCACACTCTGCTGAACAGAAACACCGGAGCTCGAGTCCGGTGCTCTTATCCGCTTGGCCACGACACGCCACAACATGGTCTCTACAGGAACCCTGTCTGGATCACACTCACCCAAATCTAAATCATGGCCCAAGAATTGATCCAGAGGTTTCGGGACCATGATCGTGGTGGAACCGTAGTTGACAAAGTAGACCATGAGAAGGGGTAGGGTAGCCATGGTGGGCAGTTGTAGCTTGTGACGCCAGCGTAGATTCAATACGTCATCGGCGAACCCCAGGAATATCATGCAGCATATCGAGAGCAGAGCAGCAATAAACTCAACAAACTATTGGATGAAGGAATTCACAGCATTAACCTCGTCTCGGGCCCAATTTCTAAGAGCTGCTTGAGCAGAAACTAAATTGCTTAAGAAGTTTCTGCTATGCAAAAATGAGCGAGATCATACCAGTCAAAGATGGTACACAGGAAATGGTGTTAAAGCTAGCAACCTTATTCTGGTAAGAATAATTTTGTTGTGCTTGGCTAGTTTTTGTGCTTAAGCAGCTCTATATGAAATTGGGCCCTGGAGGCTTTTCACTTTCATATAATTACTACAGTGGAGTCTGGATATGAGAGTCCATTTCAGGGGTGGACAAATTTCAGAGCTCCATAATTCGGATCTTACATTTGACATTTCGTTATTTTTTTCCCCCTCATCGCAAGAGCAATGGTTTTTGTGTAACACAAAAATTATCGCAAGAGCAATGGTTTTTGTGTAACACAAAAATCATCGCAAGAGCAATGGTTTTTGTGTAACACAACAATCATCGCAAGAGCGATGGTTTTTTGTGCAACACAAAATCAATGCCATTGCCAGTGTGATGAATTTACAGCTAGCGATGAGCCAGTGCTCTCCCTTTACACAGTGGTCCTCTGGCCAAATGCCCGTTAAAACATCCAAGGACCAGTCTAATGTCACTCTAAGTGGTCCAGTTGGCTAGTTCAGTATTGAAAAGCATCTCTATTTCATTTGAAATATGGACGAGTGAAAGAGCCAACGGACTAGTAAAATGACAAGCTAGTTTAGTTAGACCTTATGGCCAGTCACAGAAAAAGTGGACGGCAAACCCTGTGAGCTCACAGGAGAAATTTATAATAATAATTTCAAGGACTTTAGTAAAATACGCCCAGGGTTCTAACCAGGCATGATGTTTGGAAAAAAGTAGGAATATTTATCAACTGACCTACATGTACCTGTACACATCATGGTGTACACTAAGGCATTTCAGGCTATTTCATCCCAATTTGTTGGATTTTTCAAAGGGCAAAAAAATCGGAAATCAGTAGGAATAATATCATGCCTGGTTTCAACCCACAAGAATTGTACGACAATGAAGTCCTTGCGGATGACACTATTCTGTCTTACCCTGTGGTGGGGGAAATTCTCATAGCTATTCTCCGACCATGACCTCCAGAATGGCACAGGAATAAAGAAGAACATGATAATCAGGAACATTGCACCGGCGATCACACCGAGGGATTCAGGCCTGCAAGAGAGAAAATATACATGGCATAAAAATCTTAGGAGTTGATGGCATCACGCTTCATTGCAGCCTTTTAACCCTCCTACTGTCAGTGACTCTTAGCAACATTTGCCAGTGAGTTGACCAACCATTTGAAACCATTCGACTGCCAAGGTTGTGTACGGTGGCACAACTGTGCACAGAACTAACTGTGTACTGTGTAGATGCATTCCCTCATGGTATCATATTTCAGGCTGGCATAGTTTATTCATTCAAAACCACTTGAATGGTATTGAATGGTCAGACAGCAAGAGGGTTAAAGGGCAGGGTATACTTTTGGTAATTGTCAAAGACTTGTATCCTCTCTTGGTGTATGTATCCCACAGAATCGATCGATTGCGTAGTGCGAACGACCAATCGCACAGATCGACCAACTGTGCCAACCAGACATGATTGTCACCCATAAAGTATTTTCCCCTGCTTACCTCGCTTATAGGCACTGGACACTATTGGTAATTACTCAAAATAATTGTTAGCATAAAAACTTACTTGGCAACGAGCAATGGAGAGCTGTTGATAGTATAAAACATTGTTGGAAACGGCTCCCTCTGAAGTAACGTAGTTTTTGAGAAAGAAGCAATTTATTTGAATTGATTTTGAGACCTCACGACAACCAAAACTAACCTCTCTCTAGCTAGGCCTTACGGCTTAAACTAAGATTTAAGAAGGGCCTTAAATTGATAGTTTTTTAAGAAGGGCCTTAAATTGATAGTTTTTTAATGTTACCCATAAAACAAACAAAAAAGGATTTGATGTGGAAGGTTATCATTTAATGACAATGTAATACATGTAAGTCAAGTCAATAATTGAACAGAAACTAAACTTGTTGCAACCCCTAGGACCTCGGACTCGGTCAAATACCTACACAAGAACTTGGGTCTTTCCAGGGGGCGTCCTTTTGCTCATATCTCGACCACTCAATCCAGCCTTCAAAAACAGCTCAAACGACACCGGTAGCAACCTCAACGTCACGACAAATCCAACCAGTGACATCACTGCGTTCAGTATTAACGGAAAATACATCTTCCAGTCGACTGCCGGAGTGGCCATGATTTATCTCGAGAATTGTAGACAAATCCTGCAAAATTGACGTTCCGCACGACCAACTGGGCTGCGAAAGGAGGACACGCAAGAGTAATGAAAATTTCATCAATTTTGTTTTTCTGCTGCCCTCTATTGGTGGCAGCCACTTGACTTCGATTCTGAGTCTAGTTAAATGCACAGATTATCCGACAAGACTAGTCAAGTGAGTAGTAGAGGTCGACCTAAATGTTTTGTTACTGTGTTGTTGGTGAGCGCTGTAGGCCCACAAAAAGTACAAGCGTACCATACATGAATAACTTGCAATATAAATCAGTGGTTTTCATCTGGGTAAATCACAATACAGGTATGTGTGTCTTTTCGCTATCGATCTTATTCTTATTCTCGTTTTAGTCACTGGCTGGTGGTCACACACTCAGCCAGCATGCTACTTTGCCAGTCAGTGCAGTGTCTGTTGTTTCATGGTTGTTTGTGTTCACTGAGTCTGTCTCTGTTGCTCTATATCTTGATTTACAGTGATAGGGATCCAGTGATGTTTGTTAGTGATGATCACTAATCAGATACTTACCAGGCTTACTACTTTACTTACTTAGTAATGTGTTACAGTAAGTGTACTGAGCATGCTGAGTGACACTCGGTCCCAAACAAACGGCACACTAACAATTTTATATGGGGCTGTGTGTGTACTGTGTGTGTACTGTGAATTAGGGGTGTCACCTGGTCACTCTGTCACTGTCAGTGTCAGTTACAACATTCTACCTCCATGGTTACCAACGACCCAGGCCCAGCAGGAGAAAAAGGGGGGGGGGGAGGCACGATATTGGACCATTTCCAACTACAACAATACATAAAAAGTTATGACCTTCAAATCTTTGATTTACTGAAGACAAACTTGTATTTTAATTGAGGCTTTTAATTTCATTATAAGGCTTGTCACAAGTGAGTTTCTTTCTATAGTGTAGTAGTGCATCCCTACATTATGTGGCTTCAAACAATACATGTCCATGTAGGATGAGTTACGTTAAAGGAACATTACAGAATTGGTTTTTGCTAACAAAACAGGGCCCAATTTCATGGAGCTGCTTAACTAAAAAATTTGCTTAAGCACGAAAATAGCTTGCTTATTTTACACGTGTTACTGGCCAAAATTTCATGCCTTATACATTGCTTGTGACTGGTATTTAGCTGTTGTTTACTTAGCATAACAATTGAGTGTATAGTCTTGGCTGGTAGTCTGATTTTTCTAAGCAATGATTTTGTTGCTTAAGCAAAATTTTGTGCTTAAGCAGCTCCATGAAATTGGGCCCAGTTGCTGGCAGTGTAAGCACTTTATGTAATCCACCATATAAACTGACAAACCTGTAGAAGTTTGAGATCGATCGGCCATCTGGGTCACGAGAAAATAGTGAAAAACCGATTACACAATTGTATGAAATCGTATAGATTCAACAAATGAATAAAATGCTCACTGAGCGATAAACTCCAATCGGAAAATTAGTTTATTCATTTCTCATCAAATATGGCATTTCAGACAGAAATATTTCAAGGATGTTTTCTACTATCATCATCATTAGACCGTGTAAGTTTATGTAAATCGGTGAAAAAAAAGTATATTTTACAAGTAGTTTTGTTCTTACCAATTCTGTAAAGTTCCTTTAACCTTACCAGCAGTCCCAAATCCTTCATTATCCAACTGCCAAAGTGTAGGATTAAGAAGGACCCAGTCGGACCAAACGGCAACAATTAGATAGTCCCTGTCACTGTCACAGGGTCAACTTGGTGTGAAGTTACATACATGTAGGAGAAGAGGAAATCGGAGCTCGCTCCAGCCAAACTGCCTAGTCTATACTAATGTACAGTTCTAGCCTACATGTAGTTTCGATAACCAAACTCTTGATCTAGCCTCATACGTAGTGCCAATAGACCGATCCATTAAGCTCCGCCCCTTACGTGTTGACCAATCACAATCTTGGCTACGCCACGAAGGTCCGACAAAAGTCTGACACGCTAAAATCCCATTAGAAAAGTAAACATGCAACATGCACGTGTAAACAAGCATTGGAGAGATGCACATGTGCTACCCACGGGTGCAGTGGTGATGCAGCCAATGCTGTGATTGGTCAACATGTTAAGGGGGTGGGGCTTAATGGATTAGTCTATACGCTTGGCTCCTCCGCTTTTTGGAAATTTGTTTTATTGTTAATGTGCACAGCCACAATGGGTACACTTTTTGTTACAAAGACACCAAATGAACAACACATAAATATTGAGTAACTCTTTTCAGATCTGGCATTCAACAGGCTCAAGCACTTTCTACTCTTCATTCACACAACACTGGTTATTAATTTACAAACAACATTGAGATAACTGCTACATCACTGGTTTTCAAACTGTTGTTCATAACATGGACACGATAAAAATGTGTACCCATGATTGTGGCTGTGCACTTGTAAGTAACTAAATATAATTGTTACTGTGAGCAGCTAGTTGTGTTGGGGGGCAAACTTTCAATGCACACAAAATTTTATTAATAAAGTTTTGACTTGTGTACAAATCTTGTTGGTTTTCTGTCTTTAAATCATGCAGATTTCAATACGCTTTTGCAAAGTACTCAAGCTCAATGTTCATGTGAGACATGATGAGTGCAGCAGTTAGTTCTGCAGGCTTTATGAATTTCGGATCGATGCCTTACGACGACATCTACCTGGAGGACGCCAGCTCCGACGAGGATGAAGCTGAGCACGTCATGTCCAACTCCCGCAAGCCGCTTATGTCACCACGACGTAAGCGGCAGCCGAAGATCACGCTCCGGCAGCCGCCGGCAACCGTAAAAGTTCACCCGCTGATAAAGCGCCGCATCCTGCGGTGGTGCTACGTGGTTGTCTCCGCGCTTTTCATCAGCCTTTTGGTGTTCGTTCTACTCCGGATATCCCACGACGCCATGAACCGCGACGATGACATTCCAGTGAATTTCCAGGGCAGCCAGGAGTCCCCTAAGAAAAAACCACCGCCGTCTGCCGGACAGAAGAAGCCGCCTGTGTCTGCCGGACCGAAGAAGCCGCCTGCGTCTGCCGTACCGAAGGAGCCCAGCAATCAAGTGAGCATTCTGCCGTGCACTGACTTTGAAGTTGAAGACGTCTGGATACAAAATATTCCCAAATTACTCACAGAGACGGCGGTTCGGTTGGTTGATGTCAACAAAGATGGTATTTTGGATGTAGTCATGGGATTCTCTACTGGTAGGTTCTAATGCACGTATCAATTGTGATGCGATCAAGCTAAATGAGTCTTCTGTCGACCCTTGTCAATCTTTGTTTTTTTATCTATTTGAAAGAAGTACAATCTCAGCTTTAAGGATATGAAAACCCCGTGTTGATACCACCTTTGGTTCAAAAGTTATGGAAGTCGAAACACCAAGAGATGTATAGAAATGTAGACCCCTGTCGACATTGCTTATTCATACGCATTTTACGACAAACGACTCATTTAGCTTGATCGCATCACAATTGTAGTCCCGGCCCTAGGAGACCCAAGACTTTGGAAGAAGTAGCCGGGACATAAACGGGGACATGTGCAAAAGCAAAAAAAAAAACTGTGCCCCACTAGTCGGGCAATAGCGGGCTCTTGGCCGAGGTTGTACAATTTGTTTTGTCATGCCCCGCTTGTCGGGGGCCGGGTTGACAATACCCTGCATGCTGGGGCGGCCAGGATTGCGCGGGGGGTTGTGACAAATGCCCTGCATGCCGGGGCCGGGATCATGCCGGGGTTGTAATATAATGCCCCTGTGTGCCAGTGCCGAGTATACAGGCCTGGACTTACACGTACATGTTGGCCACGAAGGCCATGGCCTCCGTTGCCCCTGATCTTGGCCTTGGTGCCCCTTCCAAAGTTTCCCCATAGACTTTAAGATTTTCTAATGGAAGTGCCCTTCTGCAAAATGAAAATGGCCTTGCCCTCTTAAAAATGAAATTTCCAGGCCTGGGTATAGCCAGGGATGTACACAAAAAACAGAGTCCCCTGCACAGCTTGGCAGTAGTGGGACATGGCTGGAACTATCACACCTGCCAATTTTACATTTCTGGCCAAGTCCCCGCTAGTCCCAGGGCTGGGACTACAATTGGTCCCTGGGCCCAATTTCATAGAGCTGCTTTTAAAGCAGAAAATATTGCTTAACAATTATCTGGTAAGCAGAAATCAGCAGGATACCAGTCACAAATTGTACATGTGACATTATATAGTTGGGCTGGTAACCTTATTCTGGTAAGCATAATTTTGTTGTGCTTAGCTCATTTTTGTGCTTAAAGCAGCTCTATGAAATTGGGCCCAGGGCTGGGACTACAATCAGATACACTGTTAAAAAATCACGGCTGTTATGAATATGAAGTAATTTCTTATTTATTTAAAAGCAGTGGATACTTTTGGTAAAACTCAAGAAATGCCATAAAAACTTCCAGGTTGAGGAGCACCTGAGAGCTGCTGATAGTAGGCTATAAAAGTAAAACATTGTGAGAAACAACTCCCTCTGAAGTAATGTTGTTTGAAAACGCCCATAGCGGCCGCACATGGACGCAAAATTTGACCTACTTTTGCTCAAACGGAGGGTCAAAGAAAAAGTTATGGGACCGAATTGACATAATTTTCCATGTTTCTCATGTACACAAAGAATATATCTGTATTTCTGTTTCTGAATAATCTTCCTGAAATTTTCCCTGAAAATAATGGTGCAAAAAATCAACAAGATTAGCAATGTGTGGGATTTTGGTGATAATTTACAGAAATGAGTAGTCTCTAAAGGGTTAAAATACTAAGTTTTAAAAAAATCTGATAGGGTGGTAAATTATTAAGAAAAGGTGTTCAACTGGACTGTATTACGTTAGGCAAGGACCCTTCACCAACCAAACATTACGCAGAATTTTCCTGTCGCAGTCTGATTCCATCACTCTCATTTTTGGGTCCTATTTAGGGGTAACCAGCTATTTCGGAGACCAGTTTGTTATGTGCGATATCTACTTCAACGGTACCTCGCCGTGTTTTGGTGGCCTGCTAGCCCTCGACGGCCAGACGGGGAAAGAGTTGTGGCGGCATTACACCTCCAACGAAGTCTTTGCCGTAAATTGCAATGCGGACATTGACCAAGACGGAGTGAAAGACTGCCTCGGGGCAGGAAGAGCAGGGGTAAGTGCTCTATTTTAATAGCCAATCAGCATCGCGCTGAGCTAATTTACGTCAGAAATGAATATTCATGATGGGGGGTGCACAGCCAATCATAACACAGTATCAGGAGTGACAGATTGTCTCTCAGTAATAGCAGCTCGGCGTATGTCTATTTTAGCCAATCAGCATCGTGGTGTGATAATTACATCATAGATGAATATTCATGATGGGGTCAACAGCCAATTATAAAGCAGTATTATGAGTGAAAGATTGTCTTATAGAACAGTAAAATCAAACCACTTGTCTGTTTTAACCAATCAGCATCCTGCTGTGATGTATTGAATATTCATGATGGGCGCCTTTCTTAAAGCAGCATCATGATCCCCTTCACTAAGAATAACACTCATACCAAATACACAAAAATGAATAGCAGCCCAGAGATTGCCATTTCCATATCTACATGTATAACAAGTAGGCTTTCACATAAAAGTTACACAATCGATTCTGATTGGTCGATCCATAGCAACAAGAGTTTGGTATTAACCTAAATTGCATGCCTACGTTCCATTATTATGGCCTAACGCCTTGTTGGATCTGGGATGCAGAATCGTTATTCTTGTAGTTTTCCGTATTCCACTCGCACTTGTGTATGCCGTACGTATAGATCCTGTTCATTTGATAGGCAGAACCCTAGATGCGTTTTGCCATACTTTATTTTGTCCATACTGTCTGCAATGTGTGACTCTCCAAAATTTAATATAGGAGTCCTTTATTGATAAGTATAGGATACTTGGGGCACCTCACCACTGCGATGCTTTGCAGCGTTGTTTCCAAAAGAATCGTTCCCGCCCATTTGTCCAAACGAGGCAAGGTCGTGTCACGGCGGACAGGTTTGGTGTCTACATGGAGTCGTCCATGTTGTTTAGAAGCCTCTTGCTGTCTGACCATTCAACACCATTCATTGTGGTTTTGAATGATAGATAAACTACGCCAGCCTGCAATATACCATGAGGGAATGCATGTACACAGTACACAGTTAGTTCTGTGCACAGTTGTGCCACCGTACACAACTTTGGCTGTCGAATGGTTTCAAATGGTTGGTCAACTCACTGGCAAATGTTGCCAAGAGTCACTGACAGTAGGAGGGTTAAAAGAGGGTTTTCAAATTGTTAGAGTGTGGGGTGGACAAGTTTCTGTGTTTTTGTTTTTTGTTTATTGTGAATTTTCTTTTAATCAACAAGGATTTGTATGTAGTGTGTGAGTTATAAAACATTGAATGAACTTTGTTTGTGCTTGTCTCAGAATATACTCACAACGTGAAATCTGGCTTTTCCTTTTTTTACCCGCTTCGTCTCTTGAAATGGATAGTTCAGATTATAACACCCCTTACAAATATTCTGCCTTTTGATTGGTTTAGAGCGCGTCACATGATATGTCTTAGTTTTACTAGAAACCGCGCGCGAACCGCGCGGTACTATCACACGGCCGCCGATGTACTATTCAACGATAGCCTAGCGACCGATGTACTAGTGCATGGATACCCTGGTACCCTGACTACATTGACTTCAAACATTGATTTAAACGAGCTGCTTGACAACCTCGAACCCAGTGTAATGAACAAAATATGTGCACTTGAAATACGGTTTAGAGAACGAACGTACAGCAGTAGTCTGGTACACCCTCTTATTTTGTCGAAACTCGGTATTTCAACGTAAGATTTTACAGTTCTTGTTTGACGATTGATTGCCACGTATGTAAAGTTTGTGTGAATTCATTTTGTTAAAGTATACAGATAGAATCAAAGGAAGAGGTGTTATAAAACAAATATTGACTGCTTTGTTTCGTGGCATAGTAAAACTAGTCACTCTCGGTGATCCCCGGAGCCGCCTATCTTCCCGAGGCGAAGCCGAGGGAAGATAGACTGCTCCGGGGATCACCTCGAGTGACTAGTTTTACTATGCCACTCGAAGCAGTCAATATTTGTATATTGCACCTCGTTGTTATATTCTGCGACAATGCACTCAATATGCGTCTGCATTGTAACACTCGATAGTCAATAGTTGTTTGTTTTTAACTATGGGCAAGCTGAGCTATGTGTATGTACATGTACGTTTGAATTACAAAGCCCACGAAAATGTGTAACATCCAGTAGTTTTATGCTTACAAGGCACATATGTACATAATGTGCCATTTTGTTGTTGTAATGACCCCCCAAACAGATGATTTTAACAGAGTGAGTTGTATTTTGTACAAACCCTTAATACTAAACATAAGAAACCAGTTTCAGATGACTGTGTTTAGACAAAGTCTTGACTACCCATGCAAACGGTACATTTCACTACATACATGTAACACCAGAACTTGTGTATTATGTGTGGTGAAATAACCTGTATCACAGAGTGCACTCATACAGTGTGTGAAGCTACGGGTTTTTACTTTGAAAAGCTGTGATAAATAAATCTCTGTGGATCTGTACTCAGGCGTGAAAAAAAACCTTGGAAAGCTTAAAGCCATTGTTAACGACTGACCCCTTCTCTTATAACACTGTTTAATCTGGCAGGTCACAGCGAGGGGGCTCTGTCATATTTTTAGTCCAGGCACAATTTTTATAAACAAAAAATCCTCTGTAATTTTACCAGTCACATTGCAATCAAGTGCTGGAGAGTGTAAACAAAACTATTTGCGTATTTTTTTAAATACTCTGCCTTCAGATTGTACGTAGTGCATTGCTCAGACAGGGCTCGAATTTGACACTGGACTGCAGGCCCGAGGCCAGTGTTTTTAGCATCGGGCCAGTAAACTCATGTTCGGACAAGTCCGGCGGTCTTGTGTTTGTGTCCAAATGTTGACTTTCAGTCTGATAAATACAATTCTGTTGATTATCAAAGACTTCATACCCATAATATACAAAAGAGATCAATCTTCTCTTAGTGCTTTTTCAAATTCAAACAGTTCAAATGTTAACCTGTTCAGGCTTTTTTCTTCTCACTTCAATTCTGGTCTTGTACTCAAAATTCTGGTCTAGTAAATATTTTTAGCTACAAGCCCTGTGGTCTTGTGGGTTTTCCCCCCAAATTTTAGCCCTGTCAGACGTTAGGTGTGTTTTGCAGACACCCTGCATACACTACGAAGGGCAACAGAGGCCATGTCCCAACAGAGGCCATGGCCCAACAGAGGCCATGGCCCTCGTGGCCTCTATGTGTAATTCCAAGCCTGTGCACTGTATGGTAAGGTGATAGAAATTACACTACATGTAGACCATGTAACCTGTGATCAGTGATAGGACATCACATGTTTACAAAAGAGCCACAGAGCCGGGACGCCCTGCAGGCATGGTTTGTACCTGTTGGCAGCCCAATGGAAGAGCAAAATGGTGCATTTTATGGAGATTGCATCGTCTGAATTTTATCAAAAGAGAAAGGGGTTCATCTTAAAACTTGTTCAGCTATTATTTTTTATAACTCTTGAATTTATGTGGAAGTTACAGTGGCAAAAAATGTTTTCCATATAAAAGTTTTCCATATGACCAAGGTGCAGGATCTCACATGCCAGAAAGCCCCCCCCCCCAAACAAAATTTTTACATAAACTCGTATCAGTTGATTTTGTGGGATTAAGGCAGTAGGGATCCTACATAAACTCATATCAGTTGATTTTGTGGGATTAAGGCAGTAGGGATCCTACATAAACTCATATCAGTTGATTTTGTGGGATTAAGGCAGTAGGGATCCTACATAAACTCATATCGGTTGATTTTGGAGGATTGAGGCAGTAGGGATCCTACATAAACTCATATCAGTTGATTTTTGGAGGATTGAGGCAGTAGGGATCCTACATAAACTCATATCAGTTGATTTTGGAGGATTGAGGCAGTAGGGATCCTACATAAACTCATATCAGTTGATTTTGGAGGATTGAGGCAGTTGTGGGATTGAGGCAGTTGTGGGATTGAGGCAGTAGGCACAGGGATTCTACATTAAACTCATATTGGTTGATTTAAGCGGTTTGAGGCAGTAGTACACATGTATACAAACTCGTATTGGACTTGGGTTCGTTTGAAAAATCGAGGCAGTTGTTGGGGTTTTTAAGCGACAAATTAAGTGTACATCGTCATAGCAAATACCTGCCCAATTAACTGCAAGCCTCATTAATTGAGGCATGTGATTTCTCAGGAATATTCCCGATTTCAGGAACTTCTTAAAATCTTCTTTTAAAAAACCTTTAGATTACCTTGAAAGAAGTAAAGCAATCACCAAAGGGAGAACGAAATAGTCCACATTGTGTCTAAACCCGAAGTTTTTTTATCTTTTTGGTGATGCAAAGAGTCTGTAAACCTTCAAAATTGTAATATATTATGGGTCTTTGTTTAGGAATTGTCACTTTCGCTTTATATTCTCATTCCTGTTAATCAAACTAATTTCTTAAATGTATTGTTAAAGGAACATTACAGAATTGGTAAGAAAAAAACTTGTAAAATATACTTTTGATCACAGATTTACATAAAACTTACACGGTCTAATGATGATGATAGTAGAAAACATCCCCCGAAATATTTCTGTCTGAAATGCCATATTTGATGAGAAATGAATAAACTAATTTTCCGATTGGAGTTTATCGCTCAGTGAGCGTTTGATTCATTTGTTGAATCTAAATGATTTCATGCAAATGTGCAATCAGTTTTTCACTATTTTCTCGTGACCCAGATGGCCGATCGATCTCAAACTTCTACAGGTTTGTCAGTTTATGTATACAGTGGATTACATAAAGTGCTTACACTGCCAGCAACTGTTTTGTTAGCAGAAACCCAATTCTGTAATGTTCCTTTAAGCTTTTCAACTTTCTTCTCGTTACGCAGTCATTTAAACTGGTGAGCGGTGCAACCGGGCGTGAAATCTGGAACTTCAACAATAAAGACCTGCTGGTGTCAATAAGTAATTTCTACACGGCTCAATTCATTCAGGACGTCGACGGCGACGGTATCCAAGATGTCTTGAATATCCACGGGGGAGACCCACTCAGAAATCCAGGTACGTATGTCTCACTGACTATGATTAATATTCATCAGGGCCCAATTTCATAGAGCTGCTTAAGCACAAAAATTAGCTAAGCAAAAACAAATTATGCTTACCAGAATAAGGTTACCAGCCAAAATACCATCTCACCTGTACAATTTGTGACTGGTGTCCTGCTCATTTCTGCTTAGCAGAAAATTGTTAAGCAATATTTTCTGCTTAAGCAGCTCTATGAAGTTGGGCCCCGGCCTTGCGCTTAAGCTTTTTGTAAAGTAAACTGTGCCTTTAACTTGCCCCCAGGAAGTTTTAGTAGCCCATATTTTACACAGGGATTGCCATAAATGTAATGTTCTGATGTGTTAATGTTAACGATCACAACCAGTTTAATGATCAAATGAAGTTATATTCACTCACTCAATAACGATTAAAGCCTTTTTTTACATTAATTATTCACATCTAAAAAGGAAGAAATGAGCATTTTAAACAAATAGGTTGCACAGTTTTTAGTAGCCCAAAGGGCAAGTTAAGATGTGGTGTTCACTAGCCCGTAGCATTTTTTACCAGACAATTTACGCCAGGCTAGTGTTAAGGGCGAGCCCTGTTCATGTAGGCAGGGTTCTGCCCAGGATTTCTTTAGTGGTGGAAAAATGTTTCCCTGGAAACCATTGCGAGATGGATCAGTTACACGGTAGATTATATAAATAGACTCAAATCAAAGTAGTACTCAAAATCAATGGCTTCGGATTCCATTTTTACTGGTAAATACCCAATTTTACATTTCTTTGAAAATCTTTGAAAGGAAATTGCAAGTGTAGTTTAAAAAATTTGAAAATGTGTGGTGGTCGGATACAGAGAAAATTCTGCCAGTGGTGGTTGGGGAATCCTGAGTGCCGGGCGGGTTTCCCGGCACCGACCACTGTGGGCAGAACCCTGGTAGGTTTTGCTGGTCAACTTCAGCAAGAAAGTAATTCAGTGTAATTTTAAACATGCATTCAAATTTACGATACAACCTGGGAAGCGGCAGCAGAGGGATCACCTTATCCCTCCTACTGTCAGTGACTCTTGGCAACATGTTCCAGTGAGTTGACCAACCATTTGAAACCATTCGACTGCCAAGGTTGTGAATGGTGGCACAACTGTGCACAGAACTAACTGTGCACTGTGTACATGCATTCCCTCATGGTATCATATTGCAGGCTGGCATAGTTTATCTATCATTCAAAACCACTTGAATGGTATTGAATGGTCAGACAGCAAGAGGGATAATTAAGGGATGCAACTTTGCATTGCAAATATCAAGAAACAGACCGCAAGGGAAACTGACTCAGTAAACTTTAGACTGGATTGAACCTGCGACCTCCGACTGAGCTATCTCACGGTGGCGGTCTCCCTATTTTGTCAAAATTTACACAGTCAGTTTTCCCTGTGGTGTATTACTTTACTTTTATGCAGTTAAAGGAACATTACAGAATTGGTAAGAAAAAAACTTGTAAAATATACTTTTGATCACAGATTTACATAAAACTTACACGGTCTAATGATGATGATAGTAGATAACATCCCTTGAAATATTTTTGTCTGAAATGCCATATTTGATGAGAAATTAATAAAGTAATTTGCCGATTGGAGTTTATCGCCCAGTGAGCGTTTTATTCATTTGTTGAATCGTGTATGATTTCATGCAAATGTGTAATCGGTTTTTCACTATTTTCTCGTGACCCAGATGGCCGATCGATCTCAAACTTCTACAGGTTTGTCAATTTATGTATAGATAGTTCCCAGTAGACGCCATCTTTACGGGCAAAGTGCATTTTGGCCTGCAGGTGCGTCAAATGCTCAACTTATTAACGCACCCGCGTTGTTCACTGACCAATCCTGCAATGATTTTCGTGAAATGCGCGCGTGTTGCACGCCGTTCTCACACGAAACGCACGACTGTTTGTTCTAAACTGCCCGTAAAGATGGCCGATACTGCAACCTATCTATATGGAGGATTACATAAAGTGCTTACACTATTTTCTCGTGACCCAGATGGCCGATCGATTCTGTAATGTTCCTTTAAAGCCGCTGAGTGCACAATGTATTGATTGAATGATTGATTTTTCAGGTGAAGAAGTTACCCACGTTGGTCTGTTGATCATCATGAGTGGAGCTACGGGTCTTGTGATTACGTCGATGCCGGTCCCTGACGGCCAAGAATCGTACTACTCCCCACAGGTCAGTTCCTAAAAAACCCTTAGGCTGGAACTAGATTCTTCTTTCTGATTTGTTCCGTTATTTCCGCAAATTGATTTTACGTCAGTTTAGACCCTGGCAGGGTCTTTCTCTGAAGCTAAAGAGTTCTCAGAAAGGAGTTAAGGGGGAGGGGGGGTTGAAGGTTGAGATTAGAAGTCTGTGACTGGTATCCTGCGTATTTTTGCTTAGCTGAGAAGTGTTCAGCAATATTATCTGCTTAAAGACACTGGACACTATTGGTAATTGTCAAAGACCAGTCTTCTCACTTGGTGTATCTCAACATAAGGATAAAATAACAAATCTGTAAAAACCTGAGCTCAAGTGGTCTTCGAAGTTGCGAGATAACTATGAAAGAAAAAACACACTTGTCACACGAAGGTCTCAAAATCAAATTCGTGGAAAATTACTTCTTTCTCGAAAACTATGTCACTTCAGAGGGAGCCGTTTCTCACAATGTTTTATTACTGTTAACCTCTCCCCATTACTCGTTACCAAGTAAGGTTTTATGCTAATAATTATTTTGAGTAATTACCAATAGTGTCCACTGCCTTTATGGAGCTCTATGAAAACATGCCAGAAGCATAGTTGAATGTGTTAGAAGATGTGTGTAATCTGGTATTCTGGTATTCCTGCAGGTTTACTATCAGCATGGAGGTCGTCAGATGGTCTTATTCGGGACCGGAGGTGAAACACACGGCGGATCTCTGTGGGTCATCTCCATGAGAGATCTCCTTCTTGCCGATAATAAAAAGGTAAGACATCATATGATAATAATAACTAGTTCTTATATAGCGCATTTCACAATAACGTATCAATGCGCTTTACATTAGTGCCCTGGTCATTGGGCCAATAGCATTCCTGTAATCTTTCTCAGCTCCCTGGGGAGTATACAGCCCCGGGCTGCCGTGGCGCACCGAAGGCTTTTTCATACACAATATCAACCTCTACCCTCGCAGGTACCCATTATACCCTGGGTGGAATATGCAAATTCAATTTTGTCTGTTCATTTTTAGAGCTGTTTTGGTAATTGGTATTGTTTGTGCAGTCGCTTTAAAGGGAGGGTGTACAAAAATGAATGGCCTTCAAAACTTACTTGGTAAGAAGCACTGCAGCTGTTGAGAAATGATTCCCTTCTAATGAATGTGGTTTTAAAGAGAGTGGGATTCAGAAACATTTCAATCTGAGAAATGTTTTTTTGCATGAAACCTTACTAATACCCCATTAATATTTAGTCTCCACATGTAAACTCTGCTCGCCGATGCTTCGGCCTCAGCCGATCAATGAGGATGGTAATCGAATTGACTCGGACAAAATGAACGTAAACTTGTCCACTTCTTATTAACAAATGTTTTGATGCGCTTTTCAACAATTTCAGGTCACATCGATCTACCATGACCCCTTTAAAGGTATCATGACCCCTCCCACCTTGGCTGACATCACGGGAGATGGCGTGGTCGACATCGTCATGGCAATGTTCAACTCGACAACGGTCGCATTCGACGGACAGAGTTTGAAGCAACTTTGGAACTACACCATGCCTAAATCAGAATCTTACAGGTGGGAGAACTGCACGGGTATTTTTTACCTTGGCCATCCCTGACCCCCTAACATTCATTATTTGTTTTATATAACAATACATCCAAGTAGATCTTTCTAATTTTGATTGGAGGATAAAACTTTCAAAACAAACAAAGCGTAGGGCCTACAGTATTTAATGGATTCACCAGTGACTAAGTGCGTTCTGTGCTTCTATTTTGAGACACGCGGGCGCTGTATTGTAGTATGCCTTGCAGTATAACTGTACTGCTGCATTATCAAAGACACGCGCACGCAATGATGTGGTACGCACCGTGCAATATAACAAATCGGATGGAACGAAAAATGCACGGTGAATGGAACGAAAAATGCACGGTGAATGACGTAGCGTGCAATGGTACGTTTATTTGCTATCACGTGACGGACAATCCTCCAATCAAAAGGCAAGGATCTGCTTGGGTGTTATAAAAAAAATCAAATTGTTTGTTTTGTTTGATTTTCTTGGACTGAGAACTGCGCTAATGAACTAATGTATAATAACGCTTTATATGTACCACACTAACAGAAAAATTGACTAGAGCTGGACTTGAACCTGTGACCTCCGTATTAATAAACATTATGAGATTGTGTGTTTGTTCTTACTCTTAGCACTCCTGGTGCAGCACTGTTCAATGACGACGACGTTCCCGATTTCATGATCGCTTATAATCACGGCCCTGGCTACCCACTCTATTACTACTCACAGGTTGGTGTAACTCAATTTAAAGGCTGGGTGTACTTTTGGTAAATGTCAAAAGACCAGTGTCCTCAATTGGTGATGCCATTTCACTTACTGAGTTCAAAACATTGCATAAAACTCACCTTTTCCAGACTTATTTTGCTTACTAGGCTATTTAGTTGTTTCTCATTCCTTTGGATTGTTTATCCTTTGGATAATCCTTGATTGTTGTAATTTTTTATTGTTGTAAAGCGTTGCGGTATCTTTTCTGCGTAAGAACGCTATATAAATGCTTAGATTATTATTATTATTATTATTATTATTGTTGGTGTATCGCAACATGTGCATAAAATAACAAACCTGTGAAAATTTGGGCTCCATTGGTCATCAAAGTTGCAAGAAATTAATGAAAGAAATAATCACTCTTGTTGCATATAATTGTGCGCTTTCACATGCCTGAGAAAGGTTTCACGTCTAACCAAGTAAGTTTTTATTGCCATTAATTTTAAGAGTGATTACCGAAGGTATACCTTCCTTTTAATGATTTACCCTTTGCAGATAAACTTTCCTGTGACTTATCCCGGAGTTGTTATGAGAAGGTTTCCTAAGTAATTAACTACCTATGTATCTTTCACGATGCATTTTCCACCAATCACAGGTGATGGTCCTGGATGGGCGAACGGGTCAGCCAATCCTAGATGCCCCTGTACGGACAGCTGGTAGCTCCCAGTCGTCACCACTTGCTATCTCCATTGAGGGCAAAGGTCATGACCTCTTCATGTACTTCACCCTGGACTGTCTAGGTCACGAAGGAGAGAGCAGTGAATTTCAGTTCTTTGAAGGTAGTGATTTCTTGAGTACCCTCTGGCTGTAAAATTTGACAATAGTTGTGGAAGATTGGTCGTGATTCCAATCCCCCTCCCGTCTAGAGCAGGTGTCTTACTGTGTGTCTGGTGACAAGAGGCCAGTTCAAATCCTGTCATATCGTGTCGTGGCTGAGTGGTCAAGCGCACCAGACTCAAGCTCTGGTGTTTCTGATCAGCAGAGTGTGGGTTTGAAGTCCCGGTCGTGACACTTGTGCCCTTAATCAAGACACGTAACTGGGATGGGACATAAAGCCGTAGGTCTCGTGTGTTGTGTAATGCACATAAAGTAAAAGAACCCAGTTACACTTGTTGCAAAGAGAAGGGGTTTGCCCCAGTGTTTCTGGCAGTGGCTGCTGAGTGCGCCGCAGCACCTTGTAAACCATTTGAAGATGCTACATAAATGGGTCTCATAATTCAAAACATATCTCTGCTTATCCTGTTGGAAAACAAATAATGAGTGCTTTGATACACACCGAAGGGTGTGATAAAGCGCTATGTAAAACCCAATATATTTATTTATAAGCATACCACAACAATTTAATATATTAAAATAATTGCACCAGGGATCAAGAATGTTCTTTTTGTTATAGTTTAATGGCTTTGTGAGATTTTTTCTAGGAGACTTTGGCAACTCATGCTCTTGCAGTAATTGTTGACATCCATATATATCTGTTTTCGTCATCAGAAGATAAATTGGGTAAAGGTGCCAAGAGTCGCTCTGACTTTTGCCAGCAACGATTCAACACCAAGAGCTACACCAGACTTCAGCTACTGAGTCAACACATGGCGGCACCAGGGAAGCAGATCTACAACTCATGTAAGGCCAAATAAAAAAAAAAAAAACATGTTTAGCATCCCTGCCCGCTTCTTTTTTAGAGGCCTTTTTTTTTCTTTCTTCTTTTTCTCACAATGTTTTATATTACTATACCTCATACATATTCATGACCGAGAGTCGAATTCTCACTTGCCCATTCAACATCACGTGCCAGACGCTATATTTGCTGTTTACCAAGCGCACACGCGAGTATTCACGCACATGGTAAATGCGCATGACAGGTAGACTGTCGCCCGGACAGCCCGGGCGACAGTCTACCTGTCATGCGCTTAACGATCGTGGAACTGTTCACCGGGTGTTGTCCGCATGCGCGAACATCGCTCTAGCGACATCCAACACATGAAAAACTTATCCTGGATGCAATTTATCATTTCACAGTCGTCATTTTCCCCTTGGTCCTAATATTGTACCGGTGACTGAATATGTATGAGGTATAGTAAAACAAATATAACATGGTTTATTTCGGTTGGTCAGTCGATAATAGCTCCCTCGGTATTGGAAGTTGACAAACTAGTTTGTCAACTTCCAACACCTTGGGGAGCTAATATCGACTGTTCACCCTCAAACCATGTTTTATTTGTATACTATCATCAGCTCTCTGGTGCTCCTTACCAAGTAAGTTTTGATGGTAATGCATTTCTTGAGTAATTACCAAAAGTATACCCTGTCTCTAAGCATAACATTAAACCAAGTACAACAAAATTGTTGGCTTATGTCTAAAAGGTTACCAATCCAAATACTTTGTTCATACGTACCATTTCTTACTGGTTTCTTGCAAACTTTTGCTAAGCTGAAAAATTGTAAGTAACATTTCCTCGTAGGTTTATCGCAGGGTTTTCTGCACTGGCTGTTTTGAAAAGCGAAGAATGCTCAGTAAACATGAAGTAGGCTCTTGCGTAAGCAAAAATTCCTTGCTAACCTGTGAAATACATATATGTTTATGCTAAGCACAAATCATTCTTCTCCTGTAAGCGCTGATTTTGAGTAGAAACTTGAAATTGGGCCCTGAAAAAAGTGTGAAGCCTTCTGTGGAAGTTTATGATCATTTGTAATGGTGTGGTAAATGATTTTTAAAAATTGTATTCCAGTGGATCGTGTGGATTTAGAATACCAGTACAAAATGAATTCCAGTCTGCTCGCCCAGGCCTACTTAGACAAGCATCCCTCAGTACTTGAAGAAGCCAAGGAACTGGCCCTGAATGGTGAACACTCACATGATGCAGCTGGAGTAACCCATTCTAGTGGTAGGGGAGATCAAGATGCACCTGGGGGAATCCATTCTGAGGATGGGGGTGATGCTATGGATACGAATAACCTGATGCCAGAATCCCAGGTAGGAAAACTGCCTTTTATATTTTCAGTTTGAAGTGCTTAGGTTGCCTGCATCTAAGGCTGGCTGTTCAAGGGATAATGATGGACGATTTTGATCGAAATAAATTTCTTAATTTGTGGTTGATATTGACAAAATAGGGACACCGCCAACTTGCGGCTAGATAGCTCAATTGGTCATTGAAGTTCCAAGAAAATAATGAAAGGAAAAAAAAACATTGTTGCATCGAATTGTGTGCTTTCAAATGCCTGAGTTCTCAGATTCAAATATTTTGGTGAGAAATTAGCTCTTTCTCAAAAACTACATTACTTCCAGGGGGTCGTTTCTCACAAGGTTTTAATTTATACTATCAGCAGCTCTCAGGTGCTCCTTACCAAGTAAGTTTTTATAATCATGTATTTCTTGAGTAATTACCAAAAGTACCCACTGCCTTTAAGCAATTTCTGTTCAGAGGGAGTCGTTTCTCACAATGTTTTAATTTATACTATCAGCAGCTCTCAGGTGCTCCTTACCAAGTAAGTTTTTATGGTCATGTATTTCTTGAGTAATTACTGAAAGCACCCACTGCCTTTAAGCAATTTCTGTTGTTGACTGTAGTTATCAACTCGTAGATTTGGGCCTCTTTGTATCGCCCCTTGAGCACCGCTTGTTGGAACTGTGCACATTATAAGCCGACACAGTCAAGTCTAAATTATTATTTAAAATATTATTCTTGAATAGGCCAAAGTCACTGATCTGCTGGATTTGATGTCCAAGGAAAGGCAAAATGACATACTGCAGCAGTTGGCGAAGGAGATGGGATATGACGACATCAGTGATCTTCCAATGTTACAAAATCTTCTCAACTCTGAGAGCTCGGATGATGAACAAGATCTTTACCGAGCGGACATTACTCAAAAAGGTCCTGGATCAAATCCTTACCAAGGACGTCCGGCTCTGAAAAGCTCGGATTTACAAAATCTTTACGACCAAACCTCTGAGCAACAGACTCCAGATCTGCAGAATTATCCACAAGATGGTTATGACCAACTCCGGCCCGGTGCACAGGACAGTTATCCACGCAAACACTATCCACAAAACCCTGATCCAGAAGCTTCTAATCCACTCAAGCCTGTTGTGGATGATCCTAGATTAGATAAGCCAGATATGCATATCCCAGATCCGCTAAGCTCCTATGGAGAAAAACCAGATTCAGAAAGCAGAGGTCCACAGCGCCCCTATCCACAGGACACTTCCGATGAGGTGGATTCCGATAGCGGAATGTCCACTAAACTCTTGCAGAACCTGCTGAACCAACTGATGGATGGTGAGGATAGAGACGACCCAGGAGATCAACAACCAGACGTTGATAACTCCCCCGGGTACATCAACAACGAGCCGTCAACTGATCAGAGATACAACGGCCCAGATCGCACGGACCAGGCGTGGCGCGATAAAATAAACCAGAAATCGTACCTGAATGAACTCTTGGGCAAACTCGGTGATGCTGATAGTGCGAAACAGCCTGATACAAGGTACGATGGTTACGGACGCGATGGGGGACAGTACGATAAATACGGTGGTGCATTCACTGATAGGGATCCCGCAGTGAAGCAGAGAGTGAACTGGCTGGACGAACTGTACGGGGACGACCAGCCAATCGGGCGTCGTTTTATACAAAAGAGGGACACGCTGGCCAATCGGGATGGAGCTATTGAGGCAGCGACCGGTAAGAGGCAGCGTTTCCCACGCCATAATGGACCTCATGATGGCGGCGGTGTACAGAGGTTGATCTCCACCGGCAGTCTGGCACCTGCTCTGCCGGGGAGTGGGGTGTCTGCAGGGGAAAGCATCGACGTCATCTTTGCTACTTATTGGTTCTACCCATCGCAGTCACAGGTGAGTGTGTTTCCTCCCGAATACGTTTCCTTCCAGTAAGCCATTTGCGAGATTAGATTTGACTTGCTTGATGACAAGTTATTGCTTAAATTTTAAATCCGTAGACTATCAAGACAGTTGATACGTCACATGATTCGGGGCAAGCATCTGCATAGTTACAATGTACCTAAGAGACAGCGAACACCCATACACAATTTTGAATGTATGTGTATGGCACAATGGTACCAAGGTCTGTTCGTCTAACTTTGATTGTGTCTTCATTGATAATTTTGCCTGTAGTGTATATCAGCATTATGCTGAAAGAACCCAAACAATGATCCTAGCTTTAATGATTGATGAAGTAGCTTATAAATTCTTTATCGTCTTCTCCACAAAGGTCCCTTTCAGGCCTACGGATCACAGTGCTAGTTGCTTTTGAGGGTCCCTTGGTATCATTACCAGAAAGATATAATAATAATAATAACAATAAATAAAAAGATAATTAGAGTCATATGTAATGTGATTATCATTTGTTTTTTTTACCCGAACACTGATATGTGTAAAGCACTGTATACTCAGCACTTTCACGAGTCTTGTGAAAAGAAAAACAAACCCCACAGGCATGTTACTCGGTTGGGATTCGAACCCACTACCTTTGTCATTCTAGAGCAGATGTCTTACCACTAGGTCACCAAGATTTCCCGGTAGCTAGATTGAGGTAGCTAGTCACAGGACTTGGGGGAAAGTACTGAGTATACAGTGCTTTACACAAATAATAGTCTTTATCCCTGATCAGGGCTCGAATTTGGGGGGAAAATCCACAAGACCACAGGACTTGTATCTCAAAATTTTTACTGGACCAGAAATAATTTTACAAGACCAGATTCAAACTGAGAAAAGACTTCCTTGCACAGTTTATTTTGCAATTAATTGAACAAGCACTGAGACATTGTCTTTACTAACGGGTATTAAATATATTTAAAATATATTTCAAATCATTACTCAAAAGGTCAATATTTGAACATAATTTGTTTCTGCTCAAGATATTATAGAGTGAGGTGCATGAGTTGTTATTGAGTGGAAAACACAAGACCGCCGTACTTGTCCGGTCATGACTTTACTGGCCCAATGCTAAAATCACTGGCCTCGGGCCTGCGGTCCTGTGTCAAATTCGAGCCCTGCTGATGCAAATTTAATATCTATTAAATTGTTGCAATATGTATGTTTTTACAGATCATATTGCCAGAGCAACAGGAGTGTATTGATAATGGATGGCCAATGAGGCACAGCGGCTGGACCCAAAGAGTAGAGTTTTTCTTCTTCCTTTTTGTGATCTGTGCCCAATTTCATAGAGCTGCTTAAGCAAAAAAAGTAGCTAAGCAAAAGAACAAAATGCTACCAGAATAAGCCAACCTACCATGTCCACATGTACAACTGTGACTGGTATTCTGCTCAATTCTGCTTAGCAGACAATTGTTGAGCAATATTTTCTGCTCAAGCAGCTCTATGAAATTGGTCCCAGGATTGGTAATCATCCAAATGTTAGATGGATAAAAAATGCCCGGCCGAACATCACAGATTTTTCAAAATAATAACGGCTCTAAGGGCCATGTCACACCAGGCAGTGCGCAGGCAACCAGTTCCAGGCAATCTCCAAGAAAGAAAGGCTTTCATATGTAAGTTCCAAACCAGTTTATTGGGGATCGTAAGACATTGTTTGAAAAAACGTTACTCATGAGCTACCAAAGTTGTCCTGTAGCATGCACTGCTGTTGGTTGCCTCCAAGTTGCCTCTGAAAATTGCCTCGTTTGACAAGGCCTTTACACAGTGTACATAATCATTGCACTAAAAGCATTGTTACCCCTGGTCACTCGGCCATTTATTTCATTCCTTCAACCATCTGGGCTTCCTGGGGAGTATACAGCCTGTGCTGCTATGTACATGTATGTAGCGCACCAAGCTAAATCAGTCACAAGAACCATCTCTGCCCTCTCACTGTCCATGACCCTGGGTGATGAGGAGCAATTATAGTTAACGGTCTCGCTCAAGGACACAAGTCTCATGACTGGGACTCGAACCCACCCCCGATGACTTAATCACCAGAACCACCGGAACTTTAATTTGATGCACTAAACCGCTCAGCCATGCTACTATGTACAAAAGTGAAAGAAACTATTAGTTAGCTCTGTGAGGGATATCTTTATAACTGTCACATTAATTTCACATTTCTATCTCATTTTCCATTTTTCTAGATGTGTTTTATGGTGTAGATCACGACGCATATGAACATATGGCATCTGATGAGTGTCTGAAAAAAGGTATTTAGGAATAAATCACAGACATTAAAATATTTTGTAGTTGAGTGATAAAGTTTCCAACATTTTCCTTTACGGCGACTTTCATAAATCTTTCAAGCAGAAAAATTGAGCTGAGCAACTTTGTCTGGTAAATGAAAATCAGCGGGGAACCAGTCATAAACATTATGCATTGATATTTTGGCTGGTAACCTGTTTCTGATGACTCGAAGTGGGGTCTCTTCTCATGATTCATTCTCTGTGATATTGTTTTATCAATTTCTTATCGATATGTCATTTTTTCAGGGGCCAACAAGGAGAAACTGCGTGCAAAACTCTCCAGCCTGAGCCCTCTGGACATCTACCCCTTCAACAGACACACGGGTGAAATGACAGTATATCGATTACGGCTCAAGTGTCGATGTGGTATCAAGCCGTCGGCGAGCCAAAGATGCACCAAGGTGCTACCCTACACCCAGCAGCAGTGGGGTGGCTATATGGGCACGTATGGTAACAGTCAGTTTCCGCCAAGATCTTAATTTTTACGTTTTCAAACCAGGGTACATAACTCTTGGTCGTATATATGTAGTTGATCCAGTGGCATAACCAGACACTTTCATTTGGGTTGGGGGGGGGGGGATGCAAGCGAGGGGGAAATACACTATTTGGGGGTTGGCAATTGAATGTATGAAACCATTCATTTGTGCATTTTCTTCCAGCTCATTTGTATTTATTTATTTAATTTTTGTTATTCAAGAGGGGGAGCTGTGATTGTTGTTCTGATGCTTTCTCTCTTCTTTTTCCATTGAAGATGAACTTAATAGTCTATGGACTTGGTTTCTAGAGCAGAATTGATCATGCATTCATGTGAACTGAACATAGTATCGCAAACGTTTACATTTACAATTTCTGTTGTGCTCTTAAGTTTTGGCGAGGAACAACCCTCTGCTAAAATGGACGAGTTCATGATTTATCGGCCATCGAGATTGCCAGTTTTCTAAAACTCAGTTTTCAATTAAAAAATAGTATGGGAAAAAGATTAAACATTTTGTGTGTTTGGCGATTTCCATTCGGATTCAGCTGCCAACTTGTTGCATGCTGGAAGCCTGCGGAAAAGCCATTAAATTACTCCTCAGTGTGGACAGCAATGCGCCGTATTTTTGACCGCGTGAGGGCGCTCTCAAAAACATTTTTATCACTTCCGGGGTATAACTTATCGTCTGCTCAGCTACCTGTGTACAGTTTAGCATCGGCGTTCGTCACTTCTGTGCGCAAGAAGACAGACATTAGTCAGTGCCTCTAGAATCTAAGGTAATAACGGCTCCTTTAAAGGTCTTATTTTCCTTGATGGAGGAAGTATTTGAAGCAGTTTTTGTTTGCGGAGAACAGTTTAATTGTTTCTAAGGAAGGATGAGCCACGCTTATAATCTGCCAGTTCTGATATTTTTTAAGATTAGATGCAGGGCTCTTTATTTCTTTAAAGGAGCCATTATTAATCCACCTTAGATTCTAGAAGCATTAACTAAACTCTCTCGCGCACAGAAGTGACAGAACGCCGATGTTAAAACTGTACACAGCTACCCGAGCAGACGATAATCGCTTAAGTTATACCCCCGGAAGTGATACAATTATTTTTGAGAGCGCCCTCACGCGGTCAAAAATACGGCACATTTATCTAAAATATCTGAGAGGCATTACTTTGTTCCATGGTGTGGTTGGGTCAAAACAGCTTCGGAAAAGGAAAAACAGTTACAATATTTAATTTTGATTTTACCCTTAAAGACACTGGACACCTTTGGTAATTGTCTAAGACCAGTCTTCTCACTTGGTGTATCTCAACATATGCACAAAATAACAAACCTGTGAAAATTTGAACTCAAATGGTCGTCGAAGTTGCGAGATAATAATGGAAGAAAAAACACCCTTGTCCCACGAAGTTGTGAGCTTTCAGATGCTTGATTTCGAGACCTCACGCGTGAGGTCTCACAATCAATTCAAATATTTTACTGAGAAATTACTACTTTCTCAAAAACTACATTACTTCAGAGGGAGCTGTTTCTCACAATGTTTTATACTATCAACAGCTCTCCATTGCTCGTTACCAAGTAAGTTTTTATGCTAACAATTATTTTGAGTAATTACCAATAGTGTCCAGTGCCTTTAAAAAAAAAATAATAATAATAAAATAAAAAAATGAAAAATA